>CM041295.1:141716560-142916560 GCA_023052935.1 Piezodorus guildinii | reverse complement strand
AAGGGTTTTCCTTAAATTAAAGGACTGGCTTTCAATTAGATTTTTTCCTGCAAGATGAGATTCGTACATACTATGCTACAGATCAGAGTTGAGCAGAATTTATCAACAGATAATCTATAATGGATAATTTAAATTTAGCTCATATCTTTCACCCTGACTAATTATTTTAAGAAAAAAAATTGTCAGAGGATACAAATATTTGGCTTGAAAACCCATTCGGCAAGTCAATATCAGGGGAATCCACCATTACTCATTTATTATAATAATCCTGTTATATTTCAATGCTGTACAATAATATATAATAAAAAATATATCAATTATCTGGACCAGTTTAATAAAAAGCTGAATTATTTCTTTAACAAAGTATTATTCTGTATTAGTCCTATTAATATAGGTTCTGATAAAATCTGAGAGATTTGTACTTATTTTAAAGTAACTAATATTCTCGCTAATGTATGGCAAGATGAATAACATGAAATTGAGAAAAATAAACAAAAGGTAAGAATCACACCGAAAAATAAAACCAATAAATTGAAAACTAAGATGTTTCATAACCAGGAGGTTAATTAAAATGAAATTAAGTTACACATATTACCATAGACAGCATGCACTATCTATAAGATGTAAATCTATAAAACAACCTACAATAGTACTTCTACTGGGTATAAAATTGAGATGAATTAATAAACAATCTTAAAAAAAACAATATGGAAAATAAATATTTTTTTATCATAGAAATTAGATTGTTCTCTTTTTTAATTCAATAAAAAATATTACCTTCACTATACTTCATCTGGAGCTAGATCTGTGGTAGGGTTAACAGGTTCTTGCTGGGGCAAACTTGATTCAATTTTATTTTCACTTTCAATAATTTTGGTATTTTCTATTTTGTGATCTTTATTGACATGTTCTTCAAGAGCTCGAATCCTATTTTCATGCTTAACAATCATGGCTTTTAGTTTACGAATTTCTTCTTTAAATTCTTTAATTATTAATTCACTCTAAAAATTAAAAACATGTATGAGCATACAAGACTAATATCTATAATTATTAACATTATACTAAATCTGCAATTCAATTAACACTAACTCTATAAATATTCAATTTATTCATTTAGGATTTCAATAAGAAATAAAAATAAACAATGTATCTAAGCTTCACAGAATGTAACATATTTGTCACAATACAGATATATTTATGTAGTATGTCATGTGTTATAACTCAGAATGGATTATAATAAGTTTAGCACTACCACAAAAAAAAAAAAAAAAAAAAAAAAAATTAATTTTGTTCCAACCAGGATCAAATAAATAGATCTAAGTATAAGTTTCTTACTAAATTGTTGCTTATAAACATGTGAAATTTCGAAGTTAAGTAAGGAAAATCAAACTTTACAATTATGAAATTGAAATAGTAATATAATTAAGAATCATTAATTAATACTAAGGCTTGGAGCAGGTATAAAATGCTGATGTGGGATCACCATATTCAAGAAATAATTAGATCATAAACTGTACACAATCAATAATTAAATTTACAAAGCATCAAATAACTAAAAACAAAGCTAAGCATAGTAGTTTTTATAAAAAATACATACCGCTGCAACATCTTCTGAATTATTTTGCTTTTTAACACCTTTCTTATCTAATATGTTGGCCTTTTTATTTACACGCAGCTCAGTTTTGGGAGCAGATGAAGGTACATACCCTCCTCTGAGGGACACCAAAATTGGTTCACAATCTTTACCACTTATCCACTCATCAGCGGTAAGAGCTGGAGTGTCACCAATCGTGTCAGGATATAAGTCTTCTTGGAAAAGTTCACTCTAAAATAAGGATAATAATGAAGAACATAAGGGGTAAAAAAAAAACTTAAAAGTTAAGGATACATAATTTTTCATGATTTAGATTAGTATATAAATGCTGAAAGAGAGTGGGATGGTTCATTGGGTAAGGTACTGTGCTACTAATCTCCTGGCCTTAAGTTTGAGTCTGGCTACAGCAATATGAGAATCAGTTGATGAAATCTTGGCTAAATAACCTACTTGTACACTCATTGGCCAAGAAATGGTACAATCCTTACTAGGTCTCTTATCTTAGGACCCTACATTACTTGTAGAAGTAGAGGTGTATTTTTGTGTTTTTCTTCTACAAATACTGAAGTTGCTAATACATTAAAATCCTAACAATTTGTATTTCCCATTAATTTGTATAAAAACAGTATGATTTCTTCCCCTCAATAATTTTTTTTTCTTTACCAACCTCGAAATGTAATGACTTATAATTTGAATTTGGAAACATAAAGCCGGGAAACTCGTAGTGCTTTTGAGAAAAGAAGCAGATGGTGAGTCGATCAGAGGGTACCATTTCAATAAATTTCACGTGTTTTTACATTTTGTTGTTATAGAGCCCTCGATCCATCATCTATCCATCGTATGTTTGAGTTTATTTTTGTACAATGTCTCTGAAAAGATCTATAATTCATCAAGGAAAACAGGAAATCATAAAAGCTGTTTTCAAACACAGTAATGTCCCTCCATCAATGATTATTTATATTATAAAAAACAAAGAGTCACCTCAATAATTAAAACAGAACCTTAAAACGCATCAAGAAACATGATTACTCAAAACTAGAAAAGCATTTAAAAATACCGCACATGCAAGCAATTCTAACATTGCTAGAGGGCAAAACATTTCAAAAGAGAATATATAAGATTATGCAGGAAAAATGGGAATTGAAAAGTAGGTGTTGACATACTTTCTGCTCTTAACATAATTAAAAAAGCTCGGCCCACTGATGACCAAGATTTATAACAAAATAATATAATTTTTTTTTTTTTTTTTTTTTTTACTCTCAATAATCGAAATATCCCTATAATATATGTTAATTTCTTGTTCCCTTGGCAATACAAATGGTCGGAATACTAATGTCTTCTGGTTGGAGACTATTATACACCAAAAGACTAGTTGGTTCCACAAAATGGTTATAAAATTTCATTTATAGGAAAGAAAAAATAGAAAAGAGGAAGCTATTACTGTTATGAACCAGAACAGCAAAAAAATATAAAAAGTATATTTGATATGGAGAGGGACAAATAATTTATTAAGTAGGTCAAAAGGATTTTTTTATGAAATGCATAATAAATAAAATTAGAATTTTACAGCTAATTATAAAAATAATAGTGAAGTCAAAATGGTTGACTGTGTGAGTAAGAGAGAAGTTAGTTCAGGGTACAGTCAAAAGAACACTCAAGTAAGATATAAACTTAATAAACTGGTGCATAAATATATTTTAAATTGTTAAAATACATTTCACCTCTAACATTCAAGATTAAATGTTAATAGTCTTCAATCCGTTAATGGTAACTGTTCAGTAGTAGTTGAAATCAGAGATTTTTTAAATTTATTATTCTTATTTTTCTAAAAGGAATCAGTCCAGGTGGTGATCAGTGAATGAAACAATTGAGTAGCTTCAACAATTTATTTTTTGCCAATGTTCCGACCCCCATTGTGGGTCATCATCAGGGCGTATTGTAGGCGAATGGAAACTATTTATATTCACTATTCTTACTTTTATTACATACATTTTCATTTTGTTATTTCTATCACTTTTTTTTATTTTATATTATTCTCTTTTTTGTCCCCTGTGGTCTTATTTATTTTATTTTTATTTATTAAATAAATTTTTATTTATTTTTATTAAATGTATTTTTTAAATTGATTGCTTATTCAGGTTTTATCATGTTTAGATTTGAATAATTAATTCTATAACTTACTTATAATTTAACATAAAAAAATATAATGAAGCTGTCAGATTATGAACCACGTACTGGTTAGCAGTTAAAATATATTAGATGGTGTTGTCTATGTTAAGGTGGTTTTACTAATATTCTTTTAGTTTTATAACATCGCATAAAGGCAACCTGTGATATTATTACACTCACCTCAAAATTATTAACGTTCATACAAATACAATCAAAAGATAATATGGCATTTGTATTACAGTACTAAAGTTAATACTCATCAGGTATAGAATTTAAAAAAAAAAAAGATATTTATACTCTACATAAAAATTCAAATAAATGTGCGATATGGTAATGTTTGGCTTGAAAAAGTTTTGTAAAGAAGCTACTCAGTTAATTAGCATTTACTTTATTATTAGGATATGGACTTCTTTCGAGATTACTAGACAAATGTTCAAAATTATCATTGACAAACAAATTAATTATTTATATAGCACTGATAAAACCTATTTGGACTTATGCCATCGAGCTTTGGGAAACTGCAAAAAAGTCACAAAATTATCCAATAATTTTATCAAAATTAATTAGGAAATTTCTTATGCAGTTTCGCACTTCTATATCATTTGTTAAAAAAACAAAAAAATAATAAAAAAACCCTCCTGTTTATTAAGTTTATATTATAAAAATAATAGTGGAATATTTCATGAATCAAAGCATTTACATACTATAATATTTGAGTTTAATATAAATGGAAAACTAACAAGGAGTTTTTAATAAAAATATGTAATTAAAATTCATATTCATTAATTTGTAAATGACAAAACCTTAAAAATTAAAACAGTAAATAAATTTCAGTTTATTATTATTGGGGTTATTTCAAAATATTTAAAAAGAACCTATATACTAATATCTAACCTTACTAACTCTGATGAACATTAAATGTAAGATATGAGTTGAAGAATGATCTCAAATAGGTTTTTAATTTACATTCAAACTTTATATGTAACAAATAGCAATGCAAGCAACAACTCAGAAATTCAATGCTTAGTGTTTTAGTCTAATGTAATGATTGAATATTAAATTTTGGTCCGAAAGATACCTCAATTTGGTATAACATTGACTGATTTTAAATAAACATAAACTTGAGAGGCTGAAAGATTGTAATCCTATAAGTAACCTTAACGTATTAAGATTTCAAAAAAGATAAGTTTTTGTTTTCAAAAATAGATTTGTGTTATAATAAATACTTCTAAAGAATGACTTACTTTTCGAGGAACAGTCATTGATATAACTTGACACAGCCCAGAATTATTTAATCTGTAAAAACGAGATATTTCACAAGATGATACATCACAACCTCTTTTTGGCATTGAGCCTATTCCTCTTTGAGGATCTGGAGTTTGAAACGTATTAATATAATGAACAAATGGAGGTTCTGCAGTTATTTCAAAATATCTAATAACACTATCACCCTGTAAAATAATAATACAATCAAATATAGGATCTACTAGAGATAAAATAATAATTACAAAAGTAAAGGTAGTTATTATTATTTTCATATATAATTACACATTTAGACTTATACTCTGAAGCTGTCTTAAAAAAATTGATTATAGTAGAGTCATAATAGTAGGTACACAGCTTGATAAATTGATTGAAGAATAATGAGTATTATTGTCTCCATATGATGCTTCTAGGCCCCTGAGTTTGTTACTAATAATCCTCCATACCATTGTATGGGTAGCAGTCAATATGGCAATTTTTATTAAAGAAATAATTGTTATAGTGATAATTTTCCTATTTTTTTGTAGAATAACATCACTTTCGACAATCCAAAAGTTTCTTAACTTATCATTTTTTTAAATTTTATTTAAACAAATATCTTTTTACTGTGCACTCCATGAAGGTTGAAACTCAATAAGATATATTAAAATGAATGTTTAAAGTCTAAAATCAAATCCAATAGGCACCATATTAAGCTAACACGTGGTCTATGTCTACCACAGTAGCCACAACAGAAACAAATTGATAAAAAACTACATAAACATTTAAACATATTTAATGTTTACCTTTCCACAAAGGTAAACTAAGTTTGTATCAGGGTCATACAAGGGAAACATAACCCCATTACTAGTGTCAAGCTCAACTATAACTATTGGTTCAGTAAGATGCTCAGGAGCACGCAGAGAGTATTGTCTTTCAGACATTTTGCTGAACCCAGTGGTGAAAATCAAACCACTTTTTAAATAGATCGCTCTTGTAGCTTTACTTCCTTCATGACAAATCGCTTCCTAAAAAATAATTAGAAATGAATATACACATATAAAATAATGGTACACAGATTAAAAATTCAATACAATGAAAGAAACAAACATACTTCTTCAACTTTGCCCGTTCTTGGATTAATTATCCTCATTTTTTTGTCTTTACAAGTTGTTAACAGCTGTGAACCATCCCAATTCCAACAAGCACTATAAACTATATCAGGATGGCAGTCTATATGAACTAAAATTTCTCCAGTTCCAACATTCCAAATGGCAACTTGATTGTCAGAACCTAAGCAAACAATCATAAAATAAATTAAGTCACTTAGTGTTAAACAATACAGAAGAAAAAGATGTATCAATTCAATGTTAATACAACAATCAGTAATAGATTTTTAGCTTTACATATATTTCAGACTGGTGTATTAATTATTTTTTCCATAACTTTCATTATTAGTTATGGGTATAGTAATTAGCTCTCCAAAAGAAGTAATGATATTATTATATTATAATTATTCACTATAACTAGTTAATCTCCTTTTTAAAAGATGTGTTTTCTAGATATTTTCAATCCTACCAACCTTTTTATTTATGTATATTATTGATTTACTTGAATTTATCCACCACTCACATATCATTAATATGCCAGCAATATAAAATGATATAACGATTTTCAAATTTACCTGTACGGCCACCCTACTGACATTTCTGATGTATGATGACATTAATATTAATATTAATGACACTTAAAATGAGCGTGAAGATTTTTTGGGTTTACTAAGTAAAAAATTCTTATAAAGTTAAAAAGCACTGAATGAAAGCAGATCTAAAGGTCGAAGGCATTATTTTGTGATCACAAGTTTGTATATTGTTCTATATAAAATTATCATTATTGAATCAAGAGATGATTATTTTCACAATACTATTACTCACTATATATTTTTTTCTATATGATTTATATCACCCAAATTATAAAACTCTCATACCATACAGTCAAAAAGTGTTGTCAATGAGGCTAAGTTATCAAACCCAGATACAGAATACTGACACATAATTATAATCTATTAGAAGTATATGAGGACACAGATAAGAAATGTCTATATCAAGCTCTTGAAAATTAATAAAAAAAATAAAATAAAATGGACAACACTAATACCTGGACTTCTCTCTTAACAGAGGTAGAATCAACACCAACAATCAACTGAGGTAAAATACCATCAATTTTTAATTAGTACAATAATTGCTGACTTTTCCTCGATTCAAAACAATTTTAAATATATTCTCTATAAATCTACAAAACCAATATAGGAAAGGTTGTCAATATCTTATATTTCCTGGCTCACGCCCATCATCAGAAGAATATCATATATCAAAAGTTGGAGAAAACCAGTTAGAATTAGAGAAACATAAGATAGGCTAAAACAATTCCAGGGAAATATATGTATCGGTTCATGTCTCATTGTTAAACAAGGTAAAAAGAGACCAGGAAGATTATGGATATCACAGTATCCTTGTTCGAATGATGAAGGAACCTGATTCTGAACAAAACTAATTCTTGGAAAACAGCACTGCCAGTTATAAGCTTAAATCCAACAATTAGTAGTTTAGTTCAGTTCAGCATCTCATATAACAAAAGTTTCCTTTTGTACCATCTATCCAGAAATCACAATAATTTATGTGACATTAAATTAAATATATACATTTTTTTAACTATTTATAAATAGAAAAGAACGATTTTTAAAAAACAATCTACCTTTGGTCATAAAGAGGCTCAAAATGGGCTTGGAAAAAAATAAAAATATCAGCTTGAAAAAGAAAAACTGGGATGGAATAAAATAAAATAAAATGGTAAATAAAAAAAGTTTTAGCACATTTTTTTTTTTCCAATAAGCAATTTATAAATTTAGTATTTGTTTATAAAAATAGTATTTGTTAGAATTTGAAATAAAACAACAAAATTACCAGCAGTCAGGAGAACATTCAGAGCTGTGGGATGCCATAATACCAACCCTACTCTTCTCTGGTGATATATCAAATCTACAACAGGTTCTGTCAAAGTTCTATATAAACAAAACAAAAAAAAAAAAAACATTAAACATCTAAAGTCTTCTAAACTTTAAAAAATAAAATAAAATAAAATAAATGAAAATAAACAAAATACTTTGGAAAAAGCAACAGCAGGATGTTTTTATGACTTAAAAAAAAAAAAAATTATTGACAGTTTTAAGAGCTATCAGTATAAATTGAACTAATCACTATAGATATAAACCTAAATCAATATTTTCATAAATTTTAAAGGGTTGCAAAAGAAAAAAAAGCAAATTGTTAACTTTTTAATGGATTCATTTAAGCAATACTAGAGGGGGGGGCAGATAATTGAAAATTAACAACTGTTATATTTCTTGAAATAATATTATTACATTGGGTCAATACTAAATTCCTAGTTAAATTTAAAGGGCCCAAGGGAAATAAGCATTTGAAATCTGCCTCCATGTGTATCAGAACCAAATTTATACCATTGATTCATACTTATGAGATAACACCTTTAGCATATTTTTAGCCCCATAATCCTTGTGGGAGGGAAGTTATGAAGGGGGAAAGAAAAAACAACAAAAAATGTTTTCTCCTAAACAGCACAAACGAATTTCACCAAAAAAATATATGTTAAGGATTTCCAAAAAAGTGTTTAAAAAAATATTTTTTCCACGAAAATGTATATGTTAAGGATTTTGAAAAAGATTTTCAAATTTTTTTAAATAATTATGTATAATATATAATTATAATTTCTTCAATAATTATAAATATGTTTAAAAAAAATTAATATAGGTCATACGTAATATATATTTTTTTCAATTTAATCGCAATAGTTCCCAATGGGGAAAAGTTAAAAAAAAACAATCCTTTCTCTTGAACTAATCAATCAATGTTCACGAAACAATATATGTTAATTGTTTTCTAAAAAGAGTTTAAAAAAACATTTTTTGTTTTTTTAACAAAAACGTGAATCGATTTTTTTTTTAATTTTTAAAAAATACTCTTTTAGGTGTTGTTGGATAGGTACGCCTACAATTGTTTGCTACTTTATTTCATTGTTGGGTCCTGCACAGTATATATATTTCTCGAATTGGTCTCAAATGAACCCAATGGTAAAAAAAAACAAAAAAAAAAACAGTCTTGTATGCTCTCTAATCAACCATGCTGTGAGTAGTAACTCGTCACGCATGAAGAATAAGGACAGGGCAGTAGGATTGTAAAGTCATTAGATATTACATACACACCATGTACCTACATATTAAGTAGTATACTTATTATTATAAATAGCTTCTATTGGATGTAATATTTTTTTTTACTTGGATAACAACATAACACTACATGCGATGTTTATAGAAGAAAAATGCTATATTTGTACAAGTAACTACAAAATTTTTTTATAATATCAGGATAAAAGTGTAAAATTAATTAAAAACTTAATCTAAAAAGCTATGATGTCAGACTTGTATGGAATGCTCATGAAAAAAATAAATATACATACCAGTATTTTTCGCAACATCGGGATGTGTAGATAGATAAATGATATTTATTAAATAAATAATGTTTAATGTTCATAAAAAATGGAATCATTCCAGTGGTAGACGAAGATATTGATTTTTCTTGAACATTCCATGCAGGTCTGACACCATAGCTTTTTAATTATCTTTTTAACTAGTTTTACACTTTTAGCCTAATGATTAAAAATATACATAAAAAATCTATGTAGTTACTTTTTATATAAATATAACAATGTATCCTGTTACGGATGTGTTGCGTTCAGTCGTTAAGACTTCTGGAAAAACTTTTATATTATTTTATTAAAAAATTATTTAGCCTGCCACAAGCCACACCGTCATACCTGCTGCACATCAAAACAAAAATAGTCCCAATGTTCGTGGAAACTTTAAAAATTCAAAATAACTACATTCTAAAAGTTGAAAATCTACCAAATAATAGACTGCCACATTTCATAAATGAGGAAGTCATCAAACAAAATATTTTCTGAATTAAAGATGTAAGAGAACTGGCTGAAAAACATAATATTTCTATTGACATTCAACTTAGCAACAAATATAACTGGGCTCTAATCTTACAGCAATTTAGGGAATCTCTGATAGGTATTTATAGATCAAAATTTTTACAAAGGGCTATAGTCTCAGAGAAAATGTTTGTATATAAAAACTTAGATCATGATAATGGGACACAATATTTGTTTGATACCAAATTAAGTTTCAATGGGGTAAAATGGATATTTAAAGTTAGATGTGAATTGGTATACCTCAACTATAATAGATTTTGGTCAAATAACAATGTGATGTGTTCGCTTTGTAATAGAAAAGAAGTAGAAAATACCTTTCATTTCCTCCCCACATGTCCCATTTTATCTGAAATTAGAATAAGGTGTTTCGGAAAGAATTTAAACACAGATGAAGTAATAAACTATCTTAATGGACAGAACTGGATGGCTGTGTATAAATATTGTAAAATAGCATGGCCCTACAGATATAAACTTATAAAAGAGTTTAACTATATTTAAAAATTGTAATATATTTATATATATGTAATTGTTTATTATTATTGTTATTGTTTTGTTGTTTTGAGCCTGATAATGAAATAGTTGAATCAATGAGTGAGATTATTTTACTGTTATTGTGTTGTGCATTGTATATGAATATAGTTACTGTTATATAAATTGTAAAATTGAACAGGTCGGCTCCGGACTAGAAGGTCTAAAAGACCATAGTTCTATTAATGTTTTTTTATATGTTATATTTTTGTTGTAATATGCTGAAATAAAAAATAAAAAAACAGTTATCTATCTATCTATATAAATATAACATATAGTAACATGTTATATGTTATTATCCAAGTCAAAAAAAAAAAAAAAAAAAAAAAAAAATTACATCCAATAGAAGATACTTATAACAATATGTATAACACATAATATGTCCACTTACTCTCCAGGCGTGACCAGTTACTAAATTTTTTTACTTACATTTTCTTTGAAAAAGAAAATATTTTATGAAAATCCCAAACAAATATTTTTTTCGTGAAATTGGATTGAGCTGTTCAGGAGAAAATATTTTTGTTTTTTTCTTTCCCCCTCCATAACTTCCCTCCCACAAGGATTATGGGACTAAAAATTTGCAAAAGGTGATTTCTGATCAGTGTGAATCAATGAAATAAATTTGGTTCTGATATACGAGGGGGCAGATTTCACATGCTTATTCCACTAGGCCCTTTAGTTAATTGTTTTTTTATGTTTTATAATGAACCAAGCAAAGGACAGTCAATTTTTTGTAGATTAATGTTATATACGTATAATTCAGTGCATTAATAAAGAAGAATTTTACTGAAATTGTGGTAAAGAGTAACAAAAAACATATTGTTATTAAATAGAAATAACATATATCATCATAATCATAAATAAATGCAATAGAGCCAAAAATATTAACAAAAAAATGACCCCATACTTCAATAGGTACTCAAAACTATCACCAAAAACAAACTAATTCTCAACAAAAGTGTCATCCGTCCCATATTGACCTATGATGCCCCACTCTAGAGTTACACATGCCATTCCAATTACCGAAAATGGAGGTGGTGCAGAGCACAACTATGCAACTATGTTATCGGATTTACAAATCCCGTCAATTAAAAACTATACATACTCGCTGGCACAATGTTTTTTTTCTCTTACTTCTACTTGTGACAACCCAATTGTTCAAAAAATAAGTAATTATGACAAGAACACCACACTAAAACTGCAAAAAATCTGGTGCAGGCAAAACATGACTTTCACTAACCTCCGTTTTTAAAATCGATTAAAGAATTTCTAAATACAGTTAGAGATAAAAATGAGTGAAACCATTAAAGAATTAATTAAATTGAATTAATATAGAAACACATGTTTTATTAAAAACTCTATTATATTATCATCTAAAATTATCAGTGAGTTTTATCAGCTTTTTATCACTCTTTATTCAATTTTACAAGCTTGTGTATAAGTAATATTTTTTCTAAAGTCTTTCTCTTTCCAATGGTGTATTACACGCCTATATTACTGTTCTTATGTTCAAAAACAAAATTGTGGCACTCTGCCACATTGACAAGCCGCCAGGTTGCAGCACGGTCAACACGGGAAATTCATATTAGTTCATAGGAACCCAAAACAGTTAGTGTTATTGGCTTTTCATCACTCTCCATTACACTTTACAATTCTGTGTATCAGATAATATTTTTTCTAAAATCTTTAGCTATCCAATGTATATATTATCTATCTATCTATCTATCTATATATATATAATATATATATTATATATATATATATATATATATATATATATATTATATGGTATATTATACCTCTATTCTTGTGTTCGAAAACACAAAAAATGCATAAAAAAATATTTGTTCAGTTTTCTCCTTTAGTTGTTCATCAAATTCACTCAATGTGCATATTTAGCTGTTAATTATCAATGGTAACAAGATAATATAATTATTTTTATATAATCTACAGAATTAAAGGTATTTTAGATGAGAAAATTTAAAATATCGGCATTTAAGCCCTGTCATACTATTTCAATCAGAATGAAACCTACATCATATTAAAGCCCATTTAATTTTACATCCATATGGCGAGTTTAATCAAAATCGTTAGAGCCGTTTTTGAGAAAATTATAAAAAGGTGCAAAATTCATGGCATAAAGTAGCAATTCTGGTCCACACACACACGGACGGACAGACCTTTTTGTGGGACTTGGTCATTTAGACTCAGGGGACCCTAAAAGTGTATTTCCGTTGAAAACTAGAATTTGATTCAAAATTTTCACGATCGCAATACGTTCCCTTACTATATATTCTGTACATAGGTAAGTGAAAGTAAAAAGACATACTACTGCATTAATTGTGAAATGTAAAAAAAAAAAAATTATTAGTTGGATATATTAGCATAAACCAAAATATTGTTTTGTTTTTTCTTATTTTGTTTTTTACTTTAATTTGTTTTGTTTTTTTACTTTAATTGTTTTGTTTTTTCCTTTTTTACTATTCTTTTTTATGGTGTAGGTTTTTGTTTTCAGATTTTTCCTACTGTTTTAAAAGTAACTTAGGCTACAATAACCATTAACCCCTACTGTAAATATCACATAAAAGTAGCAGGTATAAAGATCGTAAGAAATTATTTATAATGTTGAAATACAGATGGCACTACATCCGCCTCATCGAACTTTCATCCACTGATAAGCAAATCATTTGCTATGTATCGAAACACAGTGAGTGCAAAATCTTGTAGAATTACTTTAATTTATTAAAAATATAAACGCATTTTAAGAATGTAAAAAGGTTGGTAAAGTTCTAAAGGAACAAATACCTTATCGGTATATCGTTTTTCATCAATAAGTTCAACAATTTTGTCTATTTGTGTGTATGTATTACTCTAAATAATGGCAGCAAGATGCAAGGCAGCCTATTTGGGTCATAGTACGAATAAAGCAACAAATATGCATAATAGTAGAGCAGACAGAAACAGGCAAAAAACCCAACAAGATAATGAAAATGTGCGTGTCAGCAAGTTGTAATTGAGCGCATCTCAATAACAAGAGGCAGGAGCTGACGAAATTAACAACAATAAAGACAATTGGAACGGAGACCAGGGTGTCAGTATGTTGTTAACTCACGCAGAGCAATTAAGAGACAATGCCAACAAGTATATCAAGCATTTACATCTGCTTGTACCTTCGTCTCACATTTCAGCAAAAACAGATGTTTGAATTTTCTGTTCATCCTTAAGTGTTGATTGGTTGTTCTATGGACAAAGAATGTTCCCATAATTATGTGCTCAAATTCAAACAGGAGTCGGCCAGGATGTTTTGCGCATAAGGAAAAGAGAAACTACTAAAAATTGAGACACTATCAGAACCATTAAACAGCTTGCTCATCAGCACAGATCCAGATTCATACCTGTTCCATTTAGACCCTATGCAAATTTAGATAGTTAATAAAATAAAATAAAGTTAAAATTACATACTTTTAAGAGATTAAACAATAAATATGTCCATTCCTTTAATAAAATACATTGAATTGAGAAAATAAATGGTTGGTATTTTTTTTAATCGGCAGTTATTCTCAACAGCTCTCAATTCCTCTTTCTGTCATAAAATCCATTCCCAGACACAATACGATTGTTATTTTTTATCAAACAACCAAAACATTTACTGGATATAATTTATATGGCACAACGTTGATTTGAAAGGAAAGTGTTGAGGCGTATCTTAGGGCCAGTTAGTGAGAATGGCACATATCGCTTAAGGAAGAACAAAGAGATCTACGACCTTTTCAACGATCTCCAAGTTTCTCATTTTGTGCGAATTCAGCGTTTAAAATGGCTGGGACATGTTATCAGGATGGATGAAGGTAGAGCCGCAAAGAAATTATATTATGGGACCCCGGATGGAGTCAGACCACGTGGAAGACCGAAGGGAAGGTGGAAGGACTCCGTGGCTGAGGACTTGAGGATGGTAGGAGTATCCAGCTGACATGCTGCTGACCGAAGTGATTGGGAAAGGGCAGTTGAGAGGGCCAAGGGCAGCTTCAGGCGCCTGCCGAGCCGATAAATAAATAATAAATAAAATATGGCACAACGTTTGCCAGGTCAGCTAGTAATAGTATAATAGAATATATAGACAAAGGGGTTTAAAATAAAATCTAAAATAATAATCAAATATAGGAAATTTGTTGTAATTCATAGTAAAAGTTAGTAACATTAATTAATATATTATTGATATACTTTGAAATTATCTCCTCCATTATTACTTAAAAACTAAGAACTTAATAAAAATTAAAATGTTAGTTTAGTAGATGAAAAACATGAGAGGATAAAAGACAAAACTATCTTATTTGATTGCACAAATATCACAAATAAATGTAATTGTTTTATGCTTGATACAGTTATAAAAAGTTCAAAATGATACTAGCATGGCCTAAATAATGATCATAGAACTTTTAGAGCTAACAGAAATCACAAAAACCTTAGCCAAAAATATCAAAATAGAAATTGGCGTAATCTGCATGATAGCATAAACATACTCCCGTGCTCGAAAGTAATACAATAACAAAAAACATTAGCACACAACCTTAAATTTCAACCATAATTTTAATTTTATGACACTAATTCAAACTCTTATTCTTCTTTTAGCTGGAGAGCTAGTGAACCCTCCGAGTAATGGTCTTCCTGTAAGGTTAGAAATTTGTACACTTATGATATATAAGCATGCTAAGGGCAATAGCCATGACCTGGCAGGCGTCAGCCCTCAATGTCATCAGTCAATTTATTTTTATGGCACTTTATATGAAATTTTATGTATTCCAAAGCTATCAGAACAGTGATTTTTTTAAATAAAGTTAAAGCCAACATGAATTAGCCAAATGTATTTAATTTTATGCATAACATTGGGATCAGAATAGCTCTTTGGTAGTCCTACCACCCACGCATGAAGGCAGGAAAAAGTGTTAAAGAACTAAGATTTAGAAGCATTTTATGTCTACATGCTCTTATGAAAAGTGACAAGTTCTTAACTTAATAACCTTGTTCAAAGTGTTAGAGGGGTAATCAATTTTATATCTCCTTTAACAACATAACCAAACTTGATACAACTAGCAATATTATAATACCAAAAATTAAAACAAAGTTAAATGGCCAAAAAAAAAACATAAAAAATACTTATTTCCTTAATCATAAGACATAAATGTAGAATAAGAGATAAGTGATAGACTGAATGAGAATCACATTCAATATGAGATGTCTACCTACATAATTTTCTTTACCACTTTGGACATCAAGTTGAATACAAGCAGTAATTTCGCTAATATTGGTTTAATTTTTTATGGTTTGAAGACAATTAATTATAATTCTAAAAGGTATCAGTAATGTTACATGGGATGTATACTTTTTAGGTTCTTCAAAAAAGTAAAAAAAATAAAAGGTTTTCAATGGGAACATGGACAGAATATATTTTAAAAATATATACCTTCATTCAAATTAATAATTTTCTAATACAATCTAACACTGCAGATAGTCACAACTCCAAATAGACTAATGATATGAAGGAAGATAACATTTCAGAAATCACCCACAAAAATTGAAATATTAGTTAAAGTTTGGCCTTAGAATACAATGTTTTAAATCAAGAAATTTAAAAAACAATTCCATAAAGTATGAGTGAAGCAGGAGGGAGGGGGGAGTCTGAGTGAATCCCCTTTTAATTATATGCTAGAAAAAGTCCACCCGGGACTGAGATTTGAACTCATATCCTTTGGCTTGATAAATTAATGCACTATTGAGTTGATAACACAGCCAAAGGCTCCCAAAAGATTAATAATTACAATATAACCTTATAATTTACAAATTACATAAACTGTCAATACATCAAACATATTAGAAAAGGAGTATTTCAATATAACTTCTACAAGTAATATATTTAGAACAAACTTTGAACATGCAACATATTGGAATGTGTATTTGTATGTTTTCCGTGAACTGAGAATCTAAATGTTTGCTGTCTGACAGTAGCAGTTAATAAATACAAAAACACATAAAAAAGTTAATTAAATAACTGTCAAATAAAATAGGGATACATTAAATATAAATTATAGGTGGAATAGTCAGGAATCAGTCATTTTTGAAAAGTTTTTAATTTTGCCAACGTTTCGGCTCAAGCTTGTGAGCCATCATCAGGGCATTACTGAGCCATGTCCAAGCATGATGATGGCTCACAAGCTTGAGCCGAAATGTTGGCAAAATTAAAAACTTTTCAAAAATGACTGATTCCTGACTATTCCACCTATAATAGTTTCTACAGTCGACTATACACCCTCAATATAATTAAATATAAATAATTTAATTTAATGTAACCTGGAAATTCCTCCATCAGGAATCTGCCACACTTTCACAACACAATCTTCCGAACCAGAAGCTATAACGTTATCATTATGAGGACACCAAGCTATATCCAATACTGGTCCTTTGTGACCACCAACAAGAGGATGATCGGCTGCTATTCTTCCAACCTAACATGAATGAAAAATATAATTTGTGAATTGAATAAGTTAGCAGTAACAATTACAGAGACAAATATTCAGATAATAATTGTATTCATCATGATAACCAAATATAACTCTATAAGATAGGATAAGATAAGATAGGACTCTGCTATTTTGATTTGAACCTGTTCACAGACTCCACTCATACATCTTTAATATGTTTCGTAATAAATAAAACTGTAAACTTATTAACAGAATTTACGATCATACAACATTACCTATATCAGGAGAAAAAAAAATTATATTAATTTATTTAAACTTAATAAAACACACAATTAAGTATAAACTAAATTTACTTAATTGTGTGTTCTATTGACAGCACCCTGAACCAACTTCTCCCATATATACACACAGTCAACCACTCTCACTTCATTATATATATCTTGTTGATTAGTTATTGACTGTTGATAATTTAAGTCATCCAATGTTCAGTCAATAAATAAGCAATTCTGTTAAAGGCTAATTTTCGAGAATTTATCGTTCTCATATTCATGGCCTAACAGTGGAAAAAAACAACAGAATATGAAAATTTGTCAAAAGGTATGTGAGACCAGTCAGCCAAAAGGTGGCCACTCACAAAAATAGGTGTAGGGAGTGATGATCCTATTTTACAAAATGTCATTGAGTAATGCAAATGTATTCTCCCAGCAGATTACACCGTGCGGTAATCCAGCAAAGGACTACAGGGCCTGTCACGCCACCGGAAATAAAAAAAATCTATTCATTGTGAATTCTAGGAATTTTTAAATTTATTCAAATCATCTATTAATTACTGTATAACAAATTTTATATTATTTTGTTTTTTTCCACTGTTAGTGCATGAATATGAGAACAATAAATTCTCGAAACATAGTTAAAAAAAAACATTCTCATTTTTGTAAAAAGAGAAAGTATAAAAAAGTATAACAGTTTTAACTATACACATTGCATACTCCAACATTTACCCATCAAGCTTTTAATAAAGATATATGCATAAAATTACCTTATTATGTGGCAAAACGATAAAAGCACCACCTCCCGCTGATTCAACAATAATAGCAAGAAACTTTGGATTCACTGCACAGAAGGTAGAATCCCATGAGGATTTAGAAACCCTTATATTATCATAACACTGTTCCCTTTTAAGGGCAGTGCCATAAACATGCCTAAATTTACTACTTCTTACAACTCGAAACGACATCTGTGAAGAAAAACAAAATAAAAATATATCAATAACAAAAAAAACATCAAGAAGAACCCAGGCTATATATAGATCAAAAACATTTAGTAATAATAACATCAATTCTATTATCATTACCATTCAATTACAAATATTTTAGTTAAATGGTGCTAGCAATGATAATTCATAGAACTGGATAATAAATTAAGTGAAGTTTTATCACAACCACATAACAGAAAAAAAAAGTAAATAAAAAAAACTGTTGCTTAAAAATTACATCAACTGTATTAATAACTTGCAATTCTTGTCACTTAAAGAATCACTCTTGTCTGTTAAAAAAATATGAGAATAAAATAGCATATATTTGCCTTGATTAAGATAACATAACTTAAATGCTTTTCAAGAACATCAAATTAATTTTCTTGAAATGGCATAATTTTGAAATGACTAAACTAAAATCACATCTCATCCAAAAATCAAAATTTTTTAAATAACCTTCCTTTAATAGTAAATTCATCCAGAAGGGATGATACAGATGATTTTTTGTTTTTTTGGGTAGAGCAATGTTACCAGTATGTCCATTTGAAGTAATCAATAAGATTTAATTCTTAGTTATATTAATTTTTTAAAATCATTCCCTGTCTTATAAACTCACATTCTCAGGACCAATAAAATCAAATTATCCTGACAACACAAGCCATATTCTGTAACAATACTCCCAAATTAGAGGATATAATATAAATGTCAAAATATTACTTTTTAATTCAATTCCCAGCAAGAAATTATATTATTGTTATATAATTAGACTAAAATTATAAAGAACTATATTACAACAACCCAGTCATTTTAAGTTAAATGTATATAACAGGAAAATTGTTTTAGAGAAGTTACTTGAGGGTGCAGAAAAATTAACAGACAATTAAGTAGAAACTTAATTACCACTGTTAAACTTACTTTAATAGTGGCAATTAAGTTTCTAGCTAACTGTCTGTTAATTTGACTGCACCCTCAACTGACTCTTACAAACCATTTTCACTTCACGAAAATTGTTTTAAAAATACCATAAAGAACTAAAAATATCTTATAATCAGATAAATAATATATATTTTAATTAGTTCATTTCAATAATATATATATTAATTTCATAGTACATGCCACAAGACTTAGTCTACCAAAACCATGTGGCCAATAACTATGAACAATAAAACAATAATAATTAATATGTGGTTGAGTAGAAAATTATATGAAAATTAAATCTGTTTTTGTGTGAAGGGCCAAAGGAGAAATGGACTTATCCGTGACACAATAAATGAATATAAAAATAAAAAATCAAATTAATGATTTAAACATAATACTACAATATTGGTAATAGAACAAACTACACAACTGATGCAAGAATAATTTTACACATATCTACTTAAAATACCAACAAAAAAATATAAACAGCAGAAGCAATAACCGATTTGAAACTGATGCTGTAGAAGTAACTTTTAACCCATTAAATATATTGAAGTTCTAAGAATATGAATGGCAAAACCATTATAAGGCTACATGCCCACTAATATCTTAGTAAAAATTAATTATTCCAAGAGTCCTCACAAATACTCACAATGTTTTTCATTAAAAAAAGAACCGGAAAAGGTATAGGTATGGACCATATTAGACGAGGCATACATAAGAAAAAAATACACTTCTTTCTTGCGTTACTAATACACATATTAACATAAATAAACAATAATGTAAAACCGGACATTAATACAAGTAACGACTTTAGTGGGTAAATACTTGAAACAAAAATTAATAAATGATATTTTGCAATTAAGGGAAAATAAAGTCAAACAACTATTACAAAATAAAAAACTAGTTTGAAAGCATCAATAATTTGCACTAATATATAATATTTAAATATACACAAGTCAATATTAACAACTTAAAAATAATCTATTATCCCGACCATTAGTAAGAATTGTATAACAAATTACTGCGTCATAAGTGATAATTAATTGGCTTAACAAAATCAAAGAAATGTTGATGAATAAATGAAACACATTTAGATAACATTTCTTATATCTGTTTTAAACTGCAGAGCACTGTTACTACAATGGATGATGAATTAAAATGCTGATCGACCACTTCTAAATGTGCAAAATGATGCACAAAAATAGAGGATTGCCACAAAAATGTATTTAATAATTGAAAGAAATGGAATCCTAATAACAATTATCTTGTAGAAGCACACAAAAAATGTTAACTTGAAACTTCAAGAAACAGTTCATTTGGTAATGACATAAATATTCTAATACTATCAGTTCTTTATGATAAGGCAACAGAGCTGTCAAAAAACAGATAAACAAAATGGACAAGAATATTCTGTAAATTCAAAATATTATGTATCCTAAAATTAATCATTAAATTAAACAAAGCATATTATACCTAGTCGGCATATATACTAAATACTTACAGTTATATTTTAATTTCAGCCTTTTAAATTTTAAAAATGCGTCATCTAAGGAACCGAATGTGAGGCGGTGTTAAATTCCCAAACCTCCAAGAATCACATATCCATATTTGGCAATATGAAAAAATTTCAAAATTCAAAAAATAGTAGTAACTTATAAACTCCAACTAGCTCGAAAATACAGTAAAACCGCACCTAATCTTAGGATATTTTACAGAATATTTTACAGTAAAACGTCTAATGACCATTATAATAAGTTTTCTCTCTACTTAAGAATCTTGTTTATTGGTTCGCGTTTGTTCGAAGATATTCTTCAAAGTGAACGAAACCAATATACCGATATTCCAAAGTGAACCTTTGTTGGAACTACATACATACTTAGAACTTGCAATCCTTTTTAAAGATAAAACAGTCAAGCTTAATTTGGGTTGCAATATTTATATTCAGTTTTAAATATTAAACTACTGGTACATTCTAAATTGGCACGTGAGTTCCCTTATTCAAATGCTACAACCTTAAATCAGACATTTATTGGGTTGTGTCACATAAAATGTCCGTTTTCAAGGTAAAGGATTTTTATTAAAAATACAATATGAAAACAAGATAACTTTATTCGTAGTATTTACCTTCTTTTTCTACACATTTTTCCCAACGTGGCACCAACTTTTTTATCCCCGAACTGAAAAACTCTGAGCTTGAAGTGAAACAAAATCTGTAAACACACTTTTTACTTGATCATCATTTTCAAAAAGTTTTCCTTTGACGAAGTTGTCTAAATTCCTCAACAGGTGGTAATCTGTTGGAGACAAATCGGGAGAATATGGTGAGTGCGGAAGAACTTTGTAGCCCAGTTCTTTCAATTTTTGCACGGTATGTTTTATAACCCCATGTTAGATGCACTTGCATTTAGTTGTGCTGAGAGTCATTTAACTGTTTGGTAGGGTTTTCTTTCTACTGTATGTTTGAGGACATCGTTGTCTATTACGGACGGAGGTCTTCCTCGGGGCAAGATTTCCAAGTCGGTATCCCCAGGTGAAAACTTAGCAAACCAACGGCGAATGGTTCATTAACACTCCCTTTCCCAAACGCCTTGCAAATATTTCTAGCGGCCTCAGCTGCTGAATGGCCGAGTTTAAACTCTTACAAAAATATTACTCGAAAATCGCGTGTTTTCATGTTTATATTTGGATGTATGCTAAAAAGTGGGTAATTGATTGGGAAGCTAATGTTTATTATACAAAGGTAGAGTATTAGTAACTGTTCACTTTAAATATGTAAACATTCGGAAGAAAACAACAGAGACCTGCAAAATCCTTTATATATTTCAGAAACTATAAAAACGGACATTTCATTTGAAACAATCCAATACTTAACGTCAAAGTTTTAAGGATTGAAATTCATGAAAACTATATGTGATAACTAGAAAAAACATTTTATCCCCAAATACTTGGATTTGGGCATCATTGTGGAATGATGATCTTGAGTACAGGCAATTTGGAATAATTTTACAACTACTGCATTTCATTCAATTCGAAATTTGGTCTTGGTTATCAGTTAACGGGAATGCTACGAAAGACAAACCCTTTATGAATTAAATACATAAAATATTTGAGGAATAGATTTTTACTCTATAATGTGTTTTAATAGGAAAACACGAAATATATAGGCTTATTATTCCTAAAAAAATATTAGCTTTCCGAGGGTAGTCAGAAATACTTCACGAAAGAAGATTCATTCTAGAATATAGAGTATGCGTTAGGGAATGGTGAACATGAAATCCTTTCCTTTCATATCATGAAACGCATGAACTCACATTTCTTTTATTTATACCATTTAGTATCTTTATAAGCAAAGCAAAATTTTATAATGGATATTAATTTTCAAAAATGTAATAAAAACAAGTTTAACCTAATAAGCTATCTGAATACTAGCCCCGTTTCCCAAGATGGGAAAAATCGTATTATAAAACTTATCTACCTAATTTCTGGTAATGCATCATAATTTTATCCTGTCGAGGTTGAGGTATTTACTTCAATGACAGGCCTTCAGAAGGCCTCGACAATGCCTGTCCAATAGGAGTGATGAGATGGAGTAAGATTCGCTCTGCGTGGTAGTAGCACGGCAGTAGCGAGGGTTAGGAGAGAAATCGCCCTGCGTGGTAGTAGCACGGCAGTAGCGAGGGTTAGGAGAGAAATCGCCCTGCGTGGTAGTAGCACGACAGTAGCGAGGGTTAGGAGAGAAATCGCCCTGCGTGGTAGTAGCACGGCAGTAGCGAGGGTTAGGAGAGAAATCGCCCTGCGTGGTAGTAGCACGACAGTAGCGAGGATCAGGAGGGAACTCACCCTGCGTGGCAATAGCATGACAGTAGCGAGGTCCAGGAGAGAATCACCCTGCGTGGTAGTAGCGCGACAGTAGTGAGGACCAGGAGAGAATTCGCCCTGCGTGGTAGTAGCACGACAGTAGCGAGGATCAGGAGGGAACTCGCCCTGCGTGGTAGTAGCACGACAGTAGCGAGGATCAGGAGAGAATCACCCTGCGTGGTAGTAGCACGACATTAGCGTTAAGGAGCCCTCATAGGTGCAAATGGGCCAATACCAAACAGTCCATTCTATGAGAGGAGTATTAGGGAACAGAAAGGAAAATTAAATAAAAACTACAGATATAAAGGTTAAAACCAAGGAAGGCATATCTGAGTTAAGTAAGCAGGTAAGAAAGGTTAAGGCGAGGTGAGGAGAAGATGCAATGGCTTAGACACGCTGGGTGTATATAACCTTATGGCCAATCTCAGCCCCGAGCGGTAAGCGTTTTACTTTACTTGTTACAGGCTCAGATTTGTTATTATTTTTTTTAATCATCTTCCTTTTACTTTATTGTTTAAATCACATTGGTATAACAAATAGTATTTATAATCATTACATGTATATTCACTTTTCTTGAGCACATACAATTTTATTTTTCTTGATTGTGGTGCTGGTGGAGCTCCATGGTGACTGGCCGCTGAACTCCTCCGGGCGTCCGTACGGATGGCGGGCGGTCACAATCCTATTGCATTTTTGGATTTATTGGTTTATGTTATCATTTAGTATCTTAAAATTGTATCTGTCTGAGGGACATCTATTCATCTACCATATCTTATGGTCCCTACTTTTTGCAGTGGTCAGTACCTATTATAAATATACTTGGGCAAGAGATTAGAATAATGTTGCTTTTTGACAGTTTGGGTGAGGTTGTCTTATATAGTTCTTAGTCTGTCTACAGTTTTAATATGATCTGCGATTAAAAGTCCTATCTCAAGAAATCCTCAGTAAAAATTCATTTAGCCAAAAATTATCTGTGATGTTCATTGTTGTAAGTTACTCGGCTCGTCGAGGACAACCAAATGAAGAAGAGAATGATCAGAAGAAAGATCTGAATTCCTATATATGACATATGATACGTTCATAGTCCTTTTGTACGAAAAAAACAAACTGCAGCAGGTCTAAATAAAAGAGATCCATGTCGGCGTGTAAGGTGATATAACGTTGATTGGAAGCATGTGGATAGCCGTCCTCAGATCTCTTCATATTTTTGTGTACTGTCACGACCTCTGTTACTGGAGTTTTGCATTAAAGTCGCCGTTTTTTTTTTTTTAATATATTTTTATTGATTTTTGCAACTGTGTATACAAGTAAAAGGGCTAAAATTACAAATGTAGGCATGAAATAGTCTTGTGAAGAAGCTACCCAGTGGTTACACTTCAATCATTCTTTTAGGTAACACTAATGTTTATTTTATTAGCAGATCTCGAGGCCATCGTCTTTTCAGGCGCCTCGGAGGATCATCAGGAATATATGTAGATGATACGTTACGGACAAGCGGGATTGTGTGGGCTGGTAGGTTGGAATGAAAGATGTATTGAGTTTCTGCTAAATCTGCTAGTGGGATATCGAGGTCTCTACGGACGATTTTATTAGTAACAAAATAAGGAGCATTTAGGATTTTGGAATGCAAGGATTGGATGCGGGAGGAATTTGATGGTTTGTAGAGTCCCATAGCTCAATGCCATATGTCCAAATAGTTTTAAGAATGGTTATATAAATCAGTTTTTTTTGTAGTAAATAGGGAGTTTTGATCGTTTGTCAAGTAAGTGTTGTATTAAACGGTATCTACGAGGAGTTTCTTGTTGTTTAAGTCTTGTATGAGGATTCCAAGTAAGATACTTGTCAAGATGGAGTCCTAGGTATCGTATTTGTTCTACAGGGATAAGTGGGTTATTATTAAAGGATACAGTAGGGCAGGAAGTCATGAGTTTACGACGTAGAGTAAAGGTGATTTGGTGGGATTTATTTTACTTGAAGGAATTAATCCGGGTGGCAGTCATTAAATGAAACAACTAAATAGTTTCAACTATTTTATTGTTTGCCAACGTTTCGACCCCCATTGTGGGTCATCATCAGGGCGTGTTGTAAGCGAATTAAACGAGTTTCCATTCGCCTAATTAAATTTGCTTTCGTCAAAAAAGACGACATTTTCCCAAAAGCTTAAGGGTTTCTGTGCGTACTCCCTAGCAAAAGCAAGGCGCTTTTTGCGATTCGTTTCAATCGTGTATGGCTTCTTTCTCAAAACTCTACCATGGAGCCCTTCCGAATCCTGGGCATATCTAATTATTCTGTAGTAACCTGGACTCCAGGCGTTGATTGGACCATGGCAGCCAGCTCCCGAGAACTTATCACGGGATTTTTAAGAGTTTCTTTTCTTATTTTCCTCTTCAGCCTGAGAGTTAACTTTTTGGACGCCCTTTACGCTCACTGTTTTAGGTTGACCCACGTACCTCATACCTTTTTATGACGTATCTCACTGTAGAAAAATTTAACCCTGAGAAATCGGAAATTTGGCGATATGTTTTTTGCTGATTCTTCACAGTTCACTTTCTTTGGCATGATTATTGTCTATTGCCTGAAGGAAACTGATTGAAAGACTAAGGAATACTGGTAATTAACGATTGGAGATGAATTAGTAAACAAACCTATGGACACAGGAGGGTTAATGGAAAAGTAAACAGAGCTTGTGAGTCATAGTAGACCAAGTGTACAAATAATTTTTTTCAAGCACTTTTATTGTTTTAATTGTTTTGTTTCATTATGAAGTGTTATCATTTTTTACAGAAGGTTTTTGTCAGTTTTTAATAAATTTACTTTTCAGTTTTGCAAAGGAAAGCGAAGTTTTTTGTTTTCTTGAACTCATTTATTCATAAAAACATGATGTGCAAATACTTATTTCCATCACTGTATATCAAGGCCGGCCCTCGGAATGAATTTCGATCATCCCGCAGGGGCTAATATCGGTTATTAACTTGTCGGTAACCCTTCCTGTTAGGACCATGGCACACATAGCCGGTTGCCGGGCAACCGGATTATTATCCTAAGCTTACCAGCCGGCCACATGGTCGTTAATATAGTTACTTAGTTAGAGCTGGCACACACACCCGGGTTCAAATTTTCGTGGAGAAATTAATATAATGCATTTAGTAGGACCATTATTTATGGAGCTTTTGCATTAATAAGAAAAAACACCCTTAAAATATTCTAAAGTGAGCAAAAATCCTTTAAATATTTTCATAATTTATTTATGCATAGCCTAACCTATTCTCATATTTTGATTTACAAACTACATATTTCAACTAATGATTTAATATTTCTATAATATACTGTAACCTTATATGGCATATTTACATAAATTAAATTATCAGAAATATATTTTATTTTCACTCTGATTACAGGTTGATGACATCATATAAGCCCCGCCTACTAGGGGGTTCTTCTTATTAATTCTGTCATCTTTGCCTTCTCCTATCAATAGTTTTACCTACTGCTTCCAATGATATCGATTGAAAGATATCCGCAAATCTTTGATACTTGGTTTTATATTATTTAAACCCCAACTGTTATTATGTTGTGATCTCTTTCGTTATATTATACACCTAGGTCTAGTTAACTTTCTTAATTCTTCTTTAATTGTGTTGGGTGTTTTGTTTCTTCAATATGCTAACTTCTGACCTAGAGGACGACTATATGTGTGAAGAAGAAGAAGACTATGGACTAGTATGTATTTATTTTGTATTCCTAGTTTTTCATTAGTTATTTTAATGTATTAAATGTTATGTTCCTCAGGTGCCGGTGGCCCTTTTCTTATAACTATTACTAGGACATTCGTTATTATTTTGGTGTTTTTTACTGATTACTTTTAGTTGTAATGAGTTAATTTGAAGAAAACTGATAAGCCCTATTTCACTGTTACTATATTTGGATAATGTTTACTTATCACTTTTGTATTCATTGTTTAGTTTGAATTGTAAACCACTGTGAATATAGTGTTAGATAAATGTAAATCAGTTATTTGTGATTTGCCTGTCATAATATAATAGGTTGTGCCAGTATTTAATACTGTTATTACTGTGTTAAAATATTAATGCATATCAGTTTTTTAAAAATATAAGATTTAATTATACCACCTACCTAGGTTTGCAGTTATAATCAAGTATATTTATATTTTTTTTTTTATTCCAAAGATTATGAACTTGAAAGTATCTAGCCCTGAATTAAAGATGAAGCTTGGCTTAAGTCTTAGCTTTGTGATGAAGAATTTAACTAATGTATCAAGATAATAAATCTAATTACTCTTGACTTATTTAGTGATAATTATAGTTCATTTTTATTTTTGTCTGTTAAGTTACTAGATAAGTATCCTATGTTTAAATCATTCGTTTTTTGTATCCATTTTTAACTTTTTGAACATTTTAGCTTGTTATCACCTGTTTGATATTAAGTTAAATTTCTTTCATTTAAAGGAATATTCTGAGGATAGTAATTCGGAGCCTGATGTCGACTTGGAAAATCAGTATTATAATTCTAAAGCACTCAAGGAAGAAGATCCACACCTTGCCCTTGCATCTTTTCAAAAGGTTTTGGAGCTTGAATCTGGTGAAAAAGGAGAATGGGGCTTTAAAGCATTGAAGCAAATGATAAAGATTCATTTTAAGTTGGTAATTACAGAAAACGTATAAGTTTCTATTTTTTACACTTCACATTATTTATTTATCATTATGTATTATATTATTTTGTTGCTGAACTGGTGTTATTCTGGAGTCATTAAAATGTTTATGTTGCTTCGTTGGAGTTGTTTGTTGTTTAGTTATCCTCTGTTACTGATTTTAATTGGAGAGATCTATCTGACAAATGGGTCAGCCCAGCTTGATCCTTTATTCCAAGAGAAGGAGTTACCCGCTGCCATTACGTTGCCCTGAGCACCTAGCTATCTGAGCCTCCTCTAATTACAAGAAATGCATGTTATGATTAATTTTCTAAAATATTTAATACTATATTCTTTAGTTACTGTTGTTCAATGCACTGAATAGATTAGTAGTATTTACAAGTCATATTCATCCTTATCGAAATCAAATTTAATCTTTTCTGGATCAAATTCTACCTTTCTGAGTTGAATTCAACCTTTTCCAAATCAAATTCAACCTTTTCTGATTTGAATAAATTAATAAAACCCATTTTAACATTAAATGTTTTTATTAATTATCAATAATGTTTTTAAACAAAGTGGCTTATTGACTGTTCTCGGGAGCTCTTTTTCATAAATTTACTCCTGATTTTAAGCACTATTATCGATTAATTTTAGCTTTTCTGATTTTATTTTATGCTTTGGATTATGGGGGGTTTCTTGTTTTACGTACATGCTTTTAATGTGAAGATCGCGAGCTCTAATTCGATTTATTTTGGGTTTTGCACTTTTTCGATACTGGGGTCGGTAATTTAGCCATGAGGGGTTTCGCATTATGAATGTGTTCTGGTTTTAGGTATACCTTATGTATATATTTATTTACAATTTTATGTATTTATTCAATACTGGGATCTGTAGCAAAGGTATCAGAGGTTCACATTCTGATTATACTACTTATACTTTCACGGGTCGTAGAGCTATGAAGAAGAAGAAGAAGAATCTGTAATAAAGGTACGAGCGCTTTGCATACCGAATATACTTTTAATTTTAGAATTTTTTGCTCAAATTATATAATGTTAATTTTAGAATCAGCCGCTCAAATATAGATTTATTTGAACCTTTTAGATTTATTTGATACTGGGGTCCTTCATTGGATACTAGGAGGTTTTGAATAGTGACTGTACAATTAGTTTTAAGGTTGCCACTTGAATATTGATTATTTTAACTTTTTGGATTTTTTTCGAAACCAGGATCGGTAGTGGGGGTTATCAGGCATTTGCATACTGAATAAACAATAATTTATGCATAATATTGGAGTGCATGGTCTTAAAACCAATAGTGCATTCACTATCTGGATCTCCCTAGTATTGGATTAAGGACTCTAGTATAATGGAACTAAATATTTGCTTATTCCGAAAAATAAAATCAAAGTTCGAGGGTGGAATTGAAAAAGATATCAAATAGATCATTCATCGTAGATTTACATTTTTTGTTATCATTGAACCTATTTTATTCCAGTGGCGCGACAGGCCGTGCAGGCCCTGGGCCTCGTGGTGTAATCACCTGGGAGATTACACTCACGTTTCTCGATGTATTTTGTAGGGTAGGGTCATCACTCCCTACGCCTAATTTTCTGAGTGGCCACCATTTGGCTGACGGGTCTCACATACCCGGGGGAGAGGCTGTGAGTAAATCCCCATTTAATTACATCCTTATAAAAGCCCCACTGAGACTGAGATTCAAACTCACAACCTATAGAATGAGAGACTAGCGCGCTAGCCACTCAGCCACAGGCTTCCCTATATCATTGAACCTAAATAAAATAAATCCAAAAAAGTGTAAATAAATCTATACTTTATTTACTTTTTTTATAGCATTATTTACTTTATTTATAGCACCCAAACCTATAACCAATAGCAAATTTACTATTCGAAACCCCCTACAGCTAAATAACTGACCTCACTATCGAAAAATTCTGATAAGCAAAAATATATTGACATTTAAGCTCGAGATCTTAAAATCAAAAGCATGTTCATGTTCGTTAAATGAACCCTACTCCCTCCATAACCCAATCATGGGCCTTAGTATAACAAAAATCAGAAAAGTTAAAATTAATCGATAATAGTTCTTAAAGCCATGAGTTATTAAATGTAAAAGGGACCCTGAGAATAGTTAACAAGCCATTAAAAAAAAAAAAAAAAAATTGATAATTAAAATAACCATAATGTTATGTTAACATGATTTTTATTGATTTATTCTAATTGAAAAAGGTTGGATTTGATTTGGAAAAGGTAGGATTTAATGTGGAAAAGGCTGAATTTGACTTGGAAATGCTATATATAAAAATGTTATCTTGTTGAGTTGTCTGGTGTTAACATTGTACTTAATTGTCAACTTATTTTTTTAAAAATTATATCTGCCCAATTGGTGGTACACTAACAAACTTCAAATTTGAATTTCGAAAACTCAAATACATGGAAATGAAATATTTTGCAAAAATAACTATGTTACATTGAATTGAATGTTAATATGTGAATGCTGGCTCATTAATTAATGAATGAGAACGAGCACCAATTCTGCTCCACTAACCAGTTTCCTTGTTTCTTATTAATATTTTTTCCCCAAGTTCTGAGTTTTATGCATATCCATGTTTTCACCTTCAATTTTAAATAATAGAAACAAAGCTTAACTATCTGCTGAATATTTTCATTGCTTTTGGTTGCTAGTAAATATGGGTTTCTCTGATCCTTTATTCTGTTGCTTGAGATTCGTCCTCTTGCAGTGAGTGTCAACCATCTCAGGAAGCTTATCTAATTTTCCAAAATACTGTGAGAAGTGAAGGCTACTGTGGAAATAATTATCAATGACGGCTTGGATCTTATCAGCTGTACCTGTGAGTTCTTTTAAGTTTTTATAATGTCTCGTCTTCATAATACTATCAATATAGTCTGGGTTTTTTGATGGAATGGAATAGCAGGTATCCAAAAATTAGTTAATTAGTCATCTGAGAATGTATCGTGCGTGAGTGAGAGCTTTTGTGGTCTGCAGAAAATGGGTGTTTTTTTCATCTCCAAGTTGTTTCTCTTGTAATCGTTTGTCTTCTGATTCAGTATAGACTGAGATAACCCATTTTTTAACACGTTAACGACGGCACTGATTTTTAATGTGTGCTCTATGGGCCGGAGCCCGAATTTATGGAATGTTTCATTGATTATTGCCTGTTCAGACCTGTATACAAGTTGTACGTTTGCTAACAGTCTAGTGAGTGCTTATTTTACAATTTGTGTAACTCGTGCGTTTTTTTCATTCATTTCTGCCAGTAAGTATAACTCAAAAGGCAGTTAAAATGTTTTTTGTTTTTTTTTAATTTTTGCTCTTATAAATAATAGATAACATGGATATGTAAATAAATAACAGTGGTTTTTGCAGCCCAATAAGAAAGACCAGTGCGGCCCACTAGTGGCCCGCGCTATCGTGAATGTGTTAATACCTTTCTTGGTTTGAGCACTAGGTTCCTTAACTTTTTTTTTTATTGGCGTTTTCTCCTTTCCTACAATATGATTCTTTATCATCTCACTTTCTCAATAGATACGAGCGAGCAGAATTTTCAATAATACTTAGTCTTAAGTAGTCTGTTGGTCTGTTTATTCAAATATTAATTCAGTAACTTTAGCATTTATTTTTCGGAATAATTAAAACCACAGTTTTTTGTCATAGTAAGTTTTGTTTTTTCATTCTAAATGACACTTGAAAAGTATAAGACTCTCTTTTATATGCTTCAGACTTTTTAGGGGGGTTCATATTTTACGGGGGTTGGCGAAAACATCAATCTGGAACTTAGGCAAGTATAGCACTGTTTTGTTTGTATTTTATAATGCTGAACCCAATGAACACAAAACCATGTCAATATGACCAATAGTTAATAGTCTAGGAGCTAAGGATACTTTTATTCAAGGAATGGACGTATAGCTTAAGATATCCTTAATTGATAGTCCTCATCAAGTTCGACCAAGAACTTCAAGTCTTGCTGTCCACACAGAGTGCACTCCCTGTGGAATTTGGCCTCAAAGTAGTCAAAAGCCATCCCCAAATGTACTCTTTGCCAGTTTTTCTCATTTAACTGGGAATTTATGAGTCAGAGGGAAATAATGAAAAGGGACAAAAATATTTCTTGTTAAAAGATACCTTCAAAGTATTCTACTATTGATAAATTAGTTAGTACTTGCAGGAATTGAAGTTGAGAATAGTTTGATGCGCGATAAACTACTATCTTTAAGGTTTAGTTTTAAAAAATGAGTATCAACTAATTTTGGCTTTATTCAGACCAATATGCAGAAACTACTCATCCTACAAAAATAAGTGCAATAAACAACTCTATTGTGTATTTAATTAGCTTTAGTTTAAGTGGTATTAGACATTTGTAGGTCTAATAGTTAACTAAGATAAAGTAGAACCAAAAACATATCTCTCCAACAAAACTAGTTATCAACAATTGTCTTGGTAATTATTAGACCTACGGATGTTTTATTCCTCTATTGAATAAATCTATTTGAATGCTTTATATAGTTGTTTATTATGTTTGTCTTCCTAGGAAGAATAGTTTCTGTGATATTGGTCTAAATAAAGCCAAAAGTTAATGATTTCTTGTTTCTTACATAATATTATTAATAACTTTTCTTGGTAACTATTAAACCTACAGATGTCAAATACCACTTAAATCAAACCCATTTAAATGTTCTATAAAGTAGTTTATGATACTTATCTTTGTAGGATGAGTAGTTTCTGTGATATTGGTCTATATGATATACCTAAATCCACAGGTGTAAAATACTAATTTATGGCCCTATGGCCAAAACATTGGATTTACTTATAAAATAGTTGTAAGAAAGAATCAATATATATTAATGATTCTTTAAAAGATAAAAATCAGTTTAGCTAATTATTTAAAATTTACATGAAAATTGACAAGATCATTTTTTCATTAGAAGCTATGTTATGTAAATATAAATGACGCCTGTAAAATACGGTTTCTAAGTTGTACACTTTTTTTTTGTTTGGGATATCAATATGGGTCCTTTCATAAATTAGTTATTAAAATTAATACTTAATATAAACCTCTAAAATTGTAAAGGAAATAATAAAACAAAAAAGTAATTACATTATATGTATAATTGTTCGTATAAAATATTTTGTTTATTTATTAAATGTTTTAGTACGTATTGCAAACTGAAACTAAGATAAATCATATAAAATATATTCTATTTTAAGTTCAGACAAAAGGTGTGTAAGTGATTGACTAAACGCGGGGTCAAGGGCATCCTTATGAGGCCCTGTACGTTGGTTTATATTTTAACCTTGAAAAACTCTTGAAGTTGCTGATAGTGGCGAGGAACTTGAAAACAAAAACACTATATATTTTTGTTGCAGTGGATCTTTCAAATATTATATGGAGAAACATTTGGAAGTCCATGACAACGTTTATGGCTGAGTATCATAATTCTGCTTTTAATACTGGGAAGCTCAATACATAGCAGATTATTTTATCTTCCCAACTCCCTCCAAAATAATGAAGGTAGGCATAAAGTTGTTGATGTTTCCATTGGGCAAATGGAGGGATCTACTAACATTTATTCTCTTTATGAATATCATTTTAAACTTAAAGGCAATTATGTACTCGATATTATAAATCTAACTCGGTTTATGGTAAATTAAATGTGATATGTATTTGATTTCATTGTATTATATTGAAATTAATCATGACTTCCTATTGGAAACAAATTTATGAGTGTTAATTTATTACTTTTGTGTATATATATATAAGTTATTACTTTTGTGTATATACTACATAAAACATCTATTGGGATTTTGTTGCTTTGCAACATGTATAACTAAAAAAAAAAAAAAGAAAATTAGAATTTTAGTTATCTGGGTAATTTTCACTTGTTTATTTCTGTTTACTGGGGATTATTTTAAGTTAAAAAAGAGTCTTAATTTGATATATTAAATTATGAATCAAACATAAAATGGCATTTTACGAAAGTGGAGGAGAACATTAAAGCTATTACATTGTACTAATAGTTTTTTGTTTATGTTAGATACAAAAAATACACCACTTACAAAAAATTCTTTGGAAATTATTAGGATTGTTTACTTAATAATAATAGTTGTATGTTAAGTTGTTTTATTATTTAGTTCCCCATTCCTGTTGCCAAATGGTTTTGTGTTTGTTGATCCTAATTTATTCATTAAAAAATACATTACGTATAATTAATTAAAATCTCATTAATAGGATTCTGAAGTACATCTAATATTATGTGATGTTTTAAGTAATTTTTATTATTTCAGAATTTAAAAAATGTATTGGTTGTTTTTTTATAAATTTGTATCCATAGCTTTATTGATATTTAAATTTTGCCCTATTTCATTTCCTTGTTTACGTTTTCCTTCTTTGTTATTTTATCTCCTTATTTTTTGCCTATCTTTTTTCTTGGTTCTTGGTATGTGTTAAAAGTCATTATTCTAATGATGTTGGTTTTATGCTCCCATCTAGCCTTATGGTTTTCTATTTCAGTGGCTGAACTATTGTAATTTCTTTTTTGTCATGAAAACTTCATCCAATGGTTTGATCTTAAAATCTTATGTGTCTAAATTATTTTAAGGTTTTTGTTTTTTTAAATATTGTCTATATACTTATAAAAGTACGTGCTTGGACGTAAAAATAGTCTATAACCACCATACATTTAATCCTAATACCTTATTCAATTTTGTTATCTTTTATTTTTCTGATTTTTGTCTCAACAATCTTTTTGGGAGTGGTGTAACCCAGTGGATAGAGCATTAGACTACAGTTCTCCGGGTCCCAGGTTCGAACCCCGGCTGTGGCAGAATTATTTATTCTGTTATTTCATCTGTGGAGCGACCTTGGGGTATGGAGACCCTCCTGGGGCACGCTCAGCCTCCTATAAAGTGGTTACCCAAAATTGGGGGGAAAACCTGGTAGCCTAGCATGATTTAGGCTTAATCACCTCATTGCTCGACCGTTGGCCTAGAAACAGTTTGAATCTCTATACGTACTGAGCCTAAAATCCTTCGTGGGTTGTAGAGGTAAAGGTTATTAACAATTCAATTATTGTATTAATTGTAAATAAAGACCCGATTCACATGCAGATAAAAACCCAACATGTGAAAAATCATGAGGTTAAAAACCACAATGTATAAAATTGTACATAATACCACATAGGTATAAATATTATATTTCTTAGAGAGAGAGATACACTTAAATAATAAAAAATAAAATAAATACACATAAATAAACAAACAAAATGATGCTGCCCAACTTAATTGGGTTGCTATAACACAGCATACCGATTCTTTCCTACAGGAATATTCTTAACATTTTATCTAACTATAAATGCAATATTTTTTTTTTTTCCTTTTTTACTCTTTTTAATTTTTTTTCCCCTACTTATTTTTCCTTTTTTTTTTTTCTTTTCCTTCTCTACCGTTTTACATTTTCTTTCAAATATTTAGATATATCTATACATATACATTGAACATTAAATTTAAAAAAACAAACCAAAAAACAACAACAAATTATATATACATTAAACAACTACATACTAAAAAATCACACTATCATAGATAAAAACAATACCAAAACACTCAGCACCTAAAATCAATATCTCTATATATAAAAAAATTTGTTAAAATTAAAATTAAAATATAAGTAAACACAGATCCACATGTATGCCCCTCCATTTATACCTGTTACGAGTAGATGTGATGGTGTATAATTCCCAGGGAGTCGAGAACCACACTTACTGCTATCCTTGCTACGTCTTTTAAATCGACACCTATGTCCTCCATGAAGCTCCTTGTTGAACCTGGCACAGCTCCGCGGGCTCCGAACCAAAGGCCTTTTACGTAGAAGTCTCTCTCGCCATGGCTCTCGCGGAACTTTTCCTTGAGGAAAGAGATACATTTTTCGTAGATTCCTCTCTTTTCCCTTTCCACTTTACTTGCCTGTTCAAGGTCGTTAGATTCATATCTCACGGTGGGATCCAGAATGACAGCCGAATTTCCGGTCTTAGGAAATGCCACGATATCAGCATATCGCGTGGATCCATCCGTATCCACACAGTAAACTTCCTCGAAGCAGGCAAAATCTCGTTCTTTAAGGAGCCTCATCAACTCATGCTTTACTCTATGGTGACAGCGTGTTATCAGGAGGGAGTTGTTGGGACATTTTCCCAGCACGTGAGCTGGTGTTTCTGGCTCTCTGTTGCATTTGCGACAGAGGGACCCAACATCTCTGACCTGTCCGCTGACACCTGTGACTCCACGCAGGGGTGCATAATTGATATTAAGTTTCAGGGAATTGGACCATTCAGACCCCGAAAGTATCTGCTTTTCATACATAAATTTGTTAGCTTTCGGGGTTTCTTTAAAATGTCGTACCCCAATGCCCTGCCACCTGCAGCTGGCCCATTCCTCGAACGAGTTTTCTCGTAGCGACTGCCGTAGAGCTCTCATACTCCGGTGTCCCTGCTCAACCCCCAGTCTCTCAGCACATATAGCAACTTCCGTCGAATAATCGAATGTGGACTGGAACAGGGCATCCGGCATATTGGACAGTCGCTGAGCGATGGACCAGTGTTGTAGAGGAGCCTCCCATTGGCAGCGGATCAATCCTAGTCCTCGGTACCTCCTGGGAGCGTACAACATCGTCGTGGAGGTGTTCGCAGGGAGTCTGATGATGGCTTTGACATTCCTGCGAATCATGGTGTCGATACCTTCTAATATTTCTGAGCGTAGCTTTGTGAGGGGCGCAGTTTGGAGAGGGTATATGAGACCCGGGAACAAATATTGATTCACAACGTTGAGCTTTTGCTCAGGCTTAAGCAAGCAAGAGGTGACTAACTTGTCCAGGTTCTTATTCAGCTTTGTCACCGCCTCCTCATTGAATCGTAGCTCCCCTGAGAATGAATATCCCAAGTACTTTATGGTTTCACCATGCCTCAAAGTTTGGATGCTATCTCCATTCTCAAGGGAGAGCGTCGTTGTTTCCAGCTCTCCTTTGTTGAGCACTATACCCACACTTTTTCCCGAATTTATCGCTAAACCAATCTCCGCAAGGATCTTTTGGACTCCATCTATTATTCTTTCCGCTGCACCCTTGTTATGCGCTGCGACCCGCCTGATCATCAGCGAAACCTGTAAGGACCACGCAATCTTGGTCACTTTTTAACCTGTATTCAAACTTTGTTGCGAATTCTACGTCGCACAGGTCCCGGTATAAATGATCTATAGCTAGATTAAACAGCGACGATGACAAGGGACCGCCTTGTGGTACCCCGCGTAGAACATTAATCGGGCTCGTGGTGTGGGTTCCAATGTTAATTTTAATTACGTTGGTGCAAAGGAGAGCTGATATCACGTTTTTGAGATCCGGTGAAACACCTCTCGCTTCCAATGACCTGGTTATATGAGCATGCCCAACATTGTCTAAACTAAATTGTCAAACTAAAAGAATCTTGTCTGAATCACCTTCTTACTTGGCCATTGGCCATGAAACTGTGTGAATCTCTTCATTTTTTTTTTTTTTTAGGAGGGCCTAGGCCACCCCTGCTTCTTCCTGCCTATGCCCATAGTATTAGATATCTAGTAATTCAAATCTACTAAGTTCTAAAGAAAATAAGTTAAAGCAATTCATACGGGATGACATTATTTATGGTGCAGAAAAAAAAAAAATAATAATAAAAATAGAAAACGATCAAATTAAGAGATTTGTATATAAATTTAATTTTTATTTTACCTAAAACAATGTTATGTTAACTTGAAAATATTTAACTAATTAAAAATATTTTATTTGTTATCTTTGAATTATTTTATTTTAATCCTTATTCATTACAGATTCCCTGATTTTCCTCATCATTGTGAATGTGATGGTTAATACAGGAAAATTCAGAAACATCTCTTGAGTTGTTTTTTCCCCCTCCTGTTGACTGTTATTGGTATTTTATTTATTTTGTAGAAACAAATTGTTTCCTGTTTTTTTAGAAATATGGTCGAGATTTAATTGGTATTATGAGAGCAATGGAGGAAAAAGTCTAGAACAGAATAAAAAATGTTATAAATTGACAATAACCTAAATAATGTTGTTGCAAAATATGCAAGTTATTGAAGTATTCAATAAGAAACTCAAATTATAGCTAATTTTGATTTATAACACATTAACATGTTAACTTTAATTGGTTCCTAGGCAAAAACTCAAATACCAATGCAATAAAACATTATTTGTAATTTCTTTTCAACGATGGAATGGGCATGGTATGTGAGATATTTGTTTACGGAGTTCAAATACTTTCAATGAAAGATTACTGAAATTTTATTTCTTTAAATATTAACTCTTCCATATTTTTTTCTTCTCCAGAACAACTTTGAAGAAATGATGCAAAAGTATCAGCTACTTTTAACGTATATAAAAAGTGCTGTAACCAGGAATCATAGTGAGAAATCCATCAATTCTATTTTAGATTATATTTCAACTTCAAAAAATGTGAGTAACATTATTTTTTTAATATTTTAATCTTTAGAATTTTTGTGAGTATTTTAGTACCCAAAATTATTTGAACCATATTCGATCTTTATATTGAATCATTAAAAATATTATTAACATGTATTACCTCATTTATTGTTCCTGATAATTTTGTTTTATGCATAATTTGTTGTGATAATATTGTACTTTTTGCATAAAATTTGGTAATACAACTATATTTTCATTCATTGAAATAGGTCAACATCCAAATGAAAAATAATTTATGTCCCCTACTATAGAACATTGCCATCAACAGTGTTAGAACATAGCTTCACCTTAGGCTGCTCCTTATCCTGCAAGGCGCAATCTTCTACTTCCTCTGTCTTAATTATTAATTGACCTTGCTGAGGAGCTCCTACTTGATATCGATATTGAGAATTGATACTTTAAGATCATTGCATCTTCACTGCCAAATTCCCCTTCTCTTCTTTTTGTCCACCACCTAGCCAAGATCTAATTTTTCTGATGGCAGACGCAATTGTATTCCCTGGCATGTCTTGTCTTATACTCATCTGTGTCCCGGGTTTTATGTGATCTCATGCATTACCTCTCTTCTAGAGTGGGTGACAGGTTACCTTTGACCTTATGCCATCATCTTTCTGGGTTTCGATTTCTCCAGTGCCACCCTATATGGTATTTCTCAAGGATTCTTCATTTCATCCTCCACTATAAACTCGCTGCAGCACTTTTTATGGTGTTGCTATTTTTTCTGATAGGTCTAATACCTGCTCTTTACTCTTTTCTTTAAGTGAAGTAGTTGTTTCCTTTTTTGCTGTATCACCCTGCATTTCTTAATGATACACTTTCCTAAGTGCTGTTAGTATTGTTTTACGGCTTTGTTATAGGATTTTTTATGGGCGCCTTGCCATTATAGCAATTACATTATGGAGTCCTCAGAAATTTTTTACTGGGAACCACTGTGCTAAAGCAACATAAATTAATTTTATGTGTGAATACTAATTAATTACCTGGATTCTTCAAAGAAGCTGTAGCATCCTCTCCGGGTAACTAGGAGATTTGCTGACTGTTCGTAGTATCTGATCAATAACCCTTTGCCGTACATCATTAACTTAACCTTTTAAGTCAGATGGATTACCACCTTGTTGTGTTCTAATTTACTAACCATATTTATTTGTTCCTCCTATTTCTCTGCTATTTATGTAACAATTAACATTTCTTTAAACTCTAGTAAATTAGCAAGTTTGTTTTGACAAATATTCAAAACAGTTATATTCAAATGATATTTTTTTCCTATAAATTTCAGATGGAATTACTGCAAAATTTCTATGAAACTACTTTAGAGGCCTTAAAAGATGCAAAAAACGATAGACTTTGGTTTAAAACAAATACTAAATTAGGAAAATTATACTATGATAGAGAAGATTTTACAAAATTAGCAAAAATATTGAAACAACTTCATCAATCTTGTAAGGTAGTAATTTTGTAAGTTATTTTAAATGTTAGTATTCATTTCTGTGAGTTAGTTGCATAATATTAGAAAGAAGAGTGGTATTGTTACTCATAATGACATAATTTTTGGGTGATGATAAAAAAAAGAAAGAAAGACCTGGACATTTCATTTTCTTTAACATAAACCCAGCACTTAATTCTTGACATTGCAGAATGGACATCCTGGAAACATATTTAACCTGCTTTAATATTGAGGATGGTGTACCTGTGCTCTGGATGAACCAGTGGAATAATTGCTCTTCATTTACCCAGATTTTGACCAGTACAAAAGGAAGAGCTGGACATTCCCTTTTTCTAGAAGTCAGTCCTGGATTACCTGGTAGCTTTAAATGCTACTTAGTTGATACTAAAGTAGAAATGTTGGAGTGCTGTTGCTGATGTGGTAATACAGATTGGCATGGAAGTTTAGGACATTGTAGTGCAAATGAATTAAAAAGCATCTTTATTCTGGGAATGTATATTCCCTTAAGAATAATAAAATATGCTAACTATGGATTGGCGGTTAGAAGGAGGATAAATGTATCAAGGTGGGAAGATGAGAATAGTCATATGGGGATAGTTATAATTTGGGCATTATATAGAATATTTATAATTTTGGTGGTTTGTTTAAAATAAATTCCTATATTTGGTCTGAAAATTGCAAAACAGCTTTCTAGTGCAAATTGACAAAATCGATCGCTATTGTAGTCATGATTTGAATAGCATTGGTTTCACATCTCTAAGAATAATAACTACAAATTGAGATAAATGAAGGTATTGAGTGTTAACCCTTGAATCATGAATAAGATGATGAGAAAAATTAAGGAAAACATTAAGACAGGTATCAGGAGTAGAGTGATGGGTGGGTGCATAGGGAACAATATGAAGACCAAAGGAGGAGGAGACCACCTAGTAAGAAATAGAAATGTTTGTTAGGGGAGTCAACTGGGTAATTTAAGTTCAGATGCCCTGCTAGAATAAAAAGTTCATTGGTGAATATAAGGTTTAGAAATAGGATTTCCAAGGAATCAATGAGGGGACCATGAAGTAGTATAAGGATATAAGTCTCGAGAAAGTGAGAATTGGTGATATAAATAGTGGGCTTACAAGGAGTATTAGAAAATGTTGACCTTACTATATATGAAAAAGCATAATGTGAAAAGTGTTGCCAACCAACCTCATTCATCTCTGCGTAAGAATGTTACTCAAGGTTTCTTCTATTGGCACCCGTTGTATAATTACCTCATTAGAACTGATTTATTTCACCATTAACCTTTATTTTTATTTTTAGACTGATGATGGTGAAGATGACTTAAAAAAAGGTACGCAACTATTAGAAATATATGCGTTAGAAATTCAAATGTATACTACTCAAAAGAATAACAAAAAGTTGAAAGCCCTGTATGAACAATCACTACATATTAAATCTGCTATTCCCCATCCGTTAATTATGGGAGTTATTAGAGGTAAAATCAAAACAAATTTAGTCACAGAGTCAGTGGTTTATTAATGTAATTTTGAAAATATTTTCTATCTCTTTTTAGAATGTGGTGGAAAAATGCATCTTCGAGAAGGTGAATTTGAAAAGGCACATACTGATTTCTTTGAAGCATTCAAAAATTATGATGAGTCAGGTAGCCCTCGACGTACAACATGCTTAAAATACCTTGTATTAGCTAATATGTAAGTAGTTTAAAAGGTAGGTATTCAAATTGTAGATACAGTTGTTTTTTTTATTCACGTTCTTTTTGCAGGTTAATGAAATCAGGAATTAATCCATTTGATTCACAAGAAGCTAAACCTTACAAAAATGATCCTGAAATACTTGCAATGACCAACTTAGTATCTTCTTACCAAAATAATGATATTAATGAATTTGAGCAAATTCTGAGGACACATAGAGTTAATATTATGGATGATCCGTTTATCAAAGAACATATCGAAGGTATTTAATATAGCCTGGAAACATAAGTTTTTGATGTTGTTCTCTTATAATTTTTAAAGTATTTTAGTGAAGTTGAATGACATAATTTTAACCCTAAACTTTATATATATATATATATATATATATATATATATATATATATATATATATATATATATAGTTAAAGATCTTCAACGCACACAAGACTTTTTAAAAAGATTTTTTATGGATTTATTCCATGAGATTGTAACTCTTTTTAATTATTTCTTAAATTCACTAATTGACATCAATCACAGTTCTTGACAAACTGACACACAAACTAAATTGATTATAAGTTATTTTGGTGATCACCTTAGCGTGCTCCCACAAGATGCCCAACTCCGAACTTCACCTGGAAAAAAACCGTTCCCAGACATGAACAGTTATATCTGGGCGCCATTTGCTCAGATTGGCTGGTTCCCTTTGCCTGCCGTCTTTATCTATTTCTTCCCTTTTTTTTATTGTGCACTATATATCACAACGGGATGTATATGGGAAGCCTGTGGCTGAGTGGCTAGCGCGCTAGTCTCTCATGCTACAGGTTCTGAGTTCGAATCCGAGTCCCGGCGGGGCTTTTATAAGGATGTAAAAAAAATGGGGATTCACTCACAACCTCTCCCCCGGGTATGTGAGACCCGTCAGCCAAAAGGTGGCCACTCACAAAATTAGTCGTAGGGAGTGATGACCCTACACTAAAAATAGCATCGTGAAATGTAAGTGTAAACTCGAAGGAGTCTACACTGCGAGGCCCAGGGCCTACAAGGCCTCTCGCGCTACTTAAAAAAAAAAAAAAAAAAAAAAAGTATATATCACAACAATATGTATCAATAAATAACCCTTCACATGTTTTACTATGTTAAAAGTTTTTTTTTCTCTCAATCTGTCTGCTTCTTTATCTGAATCTGGCCTTTTTTTTATTATTACCTCTTTATTAATATTAAGATTAAATTTTCAGATCTTTTGAGAAATATACGCACACAAGTATTGATTAAATTGATCAAACCTTATACAAGGATACATATACCATTTATTTCTAAAGAACTTAATATCGATGTAAATGATGTTGAAAGTCTCTTAGTGTCCTGCATATTAGATAAGTGAGTAACCTTAATTTTTATGTTTTTATTTTAATCAAAGAACAGTATTCTATACTTCCTTATTAGAAGGTTTAACTGTGACTGTCCTTAAGTTTAATTTACTTTAGCAATGACTTAATGAACTTTAGCAATGACAAGCCAGTCTTATCAGAAAATAAACAACATATTATTGTTATTATCTTATTTTTCAAAATATATTTACAAAACTTTTTGTAGCTCAACAAACTCACAGCATCACAACCCACTTTGTTAATTCAAAGTAAATTTATTTAATAGATCCAGATCTGCTGTTTTCTCTTTTTGACTTTATCTGTTCTCCTATATCCAAAAGTCATGTATAATCATGGTCAAATGTTTATATTATTGCATATGTTTGACATTAAGTATATATTCTATCCTGATGTTTATTTATATTTTCTAGTACGGTCCAAGGAAAAATTGATCAAGTAAATCAGGTTCTTGAGCTAGATAAAGAATCAGGCTATGGATCTAGGTATACTGCTGTTGATAAATGGACCAATCAAATTCAGACTCTCCAATTAGCAATCACAAACAAAATGGCATAGTGTAATTAATATTCATTTCATTATACAGCTTTTTCTTTTTTAATCTTTCTACACCTTTTTTTTTTCTAAATTGAAGCTCAATAAAATGTTTACTATTTTTATGTAAAAAAAAAAGAAAAAAAAAAAGAAAAATATATTAAAAAGTAACTTGTATGTTTTGAATTCCTACATCCCTGTTAATTATATTTAAATAAATAAAAAAATGTATATACATACACACATAAATGCTTAATTGAGTACATATTTCATTGTATATCATAGCTTAGTGATTTTATATCAGACTTTTTTTTTAGTTGTTTGTATATTGGGTCTCTTATACAAATCATCCTAAATGTGTCTCATGGCTGGAAGGATGATCTGGCAAAAAAATAAAATAATAAAATAAATAATAAAAAAATAAAATAAGAAAACAGTGGTTAAAGTTGTTGTACTTTTAAGGTGTGGCTTAAGTGAAGTAAGGACTCATGGTTGCCTGATAGTACCCTTTTTTTAATTATTTTATTTATAGTTATTGAAAATTTATGAAAGGCTTTACAAAATACATTTTTATATCTTCAAGGATCTAAACCATGAAATCTCAGATATGTAATACGTTATTTTGGTCTGTTTATCATAGTATTTCTATTAAAAATATTGCTTAACCAATATGCAATACTATAGTCCAATATTAATAATAACAAATCAAAAATAAAAAAAAATAACCAAAAATAGAATAAATCCTTTTGTTTTGAAATTATATATAGTCCATGATCTTGTGATTTGTTTTAGACACTAAATATAAGTTTTAAAATGTAAATGCTATCTGGAAACCATAAGTTTTTGCTACATGTGTTGTATTTAAATTAAAAAGTAATATCAGTTGATAAAACTGTAGAAGTTGACCTGCAATTTTTTTCTTTTAGAAAGTATTGATTTGATCATCCATTTAGCTGTTAATAGGAACATTTGTGCTGATTTATATTCTATCTCCAAATTTATCTTTTAGTAGTTAATACTAATGATATATTATAATACCATAATCTCATTTTTCTTGTATGTGGATTTATATAGTTTCTTTATACTTATGTGTCCTTAATGCAGTCAGTAACTGAAGAAAAAAGTGAATTTTACTAGGAATGGAAATTTAATTGAGTTAATTTACAAGTAATTTTTAGAGCTTATAGTAGCGTGTGTGGCAAACAAAAATAAAAGAAGATTGAAACTTTTATTTTAGCTAGTTATCTCTGTAAAAATGAGTATCCTGTTAAAAAATATGAAAATTATTATTTCAATTCTGTATAATTTAATTTTATTATAAGGTACACAATTTTACTTGCCTTTGGTTGTTTTTTTTTTCTTATTTTTTCTCTAGAAATCCATTATTTTATGATTGTTTTACTGCTAGTGTCTTTGATTAGACCACCCTAAACCTGTTCTGATTTTTAGTAGAGTATTTTTATTTAACTCTCCATATTAAGGAGTTGTATAGGAAGGTTAATTTAGTCATTTATCATGATTAATTAATGTTGATCAGCATTTTTCATTCCTTAAGGTGAAATTAATTAGTTGTAGTCCACAGCATCAGAGGGTATCTAATTTACAATTTATAAACTTTTATTTTTTTAATTAATCTTTTTATTATATGATACAATATTTATTTAGCTTTATTTTGAGTGGTCATAGACGTCTATGCCTAACAGTTGCTGAGAGGCAAACTTGGTTTCCAATAAGGAGAAATTAATGATTCCTAACATTATTTAAGCCAAAATCACACATCTTGAATTACAGCTTATTACATATGCTTTAAAGTAGTATATTATAATTATCTCCGTAGGAAAAGCAGTTTCCGAGATATTGGGTACAATCATGTTATGAATATATGATTTCTCCTTTTATGGAAAAATATTTGTGTTTTTGATAAACCTTATCTTGATAACTGTTTGACTTACAGATGTCTCTCACCGCTCAAATGAAAGCTCATTACATATGCTTTAACATAGTTTATTATAATTATCTTCGTAGGAACAGCCACGTCTGAGATATTGGCCACAATAATATTATGAATATTTGAGTCTTTAATAAACCTTATCTCATTAACTGTTAGGCCCACATATTATTATAAGACTGTGAGGAAATTGAAAATGTTTTATTGGTAAGAAGAAAAAAATAAAAACATAAATTAATCATTCATGAGAGTGTGTGACCACCTTGACCCTGTTGGATAATGAGGATATACACTGACCATGGTTGATTCTAGACAACAGTGGTATAAACAAGCTTGATAGAACTGGTTGAAGTACATTTTACCTGTTTCAAAGCAAATATTTAAATAAAACTGAATGTGATAATGATGAAAATAAACTCAGAAGTCCTTTAACTACAATTATTGTCAGACAAAAGTTAGAATGTCAAGATTTCCTGGTTCATGCTACATCCTGCTCAGCTACTTCTTCGAGTCCTCTAAATGATAAAAAGTAAGGATTAAATAAACGGATTTTATATCGATTGTGGTAATTTGGGAGAAGTAATGTTCTTAGTTAAGACCTCAGGGAAAAATCTTTTATGTGTGCATGCTGTTTCCAATATTTTAAATATTGACATAACTAGAAATTTACTACTCAGCGCATTCGCTGGTAAAAAAAAGTTAATACAAAATATTATACAAGGTAATTTAGAAATATAAAAACAACATTATTCTTGGTCTATGTCCTTCAAGACCTATGAGGAAAAAGGCTCCATGAATGCAACTATTATGCTATTCCACTCGGAACTTCCTTAAGCTCCTAATTTAAACATATGTTCTGTGGTTAGTGCAATTTCTTTCTCTTCCTCCAATAGTTCTTGAAATGGAGATTTTGTGGGAACCCAGAGCCAACCACTATTTCCTAAGCTATGATTAAATTAGTCCAGCAGAAATTTGGGAGCAATTTTTGACGACAATTTTACTGGACTATTATTCTGAATTCAGGCATTCACAAAATTAATACTTGCGAACGAATGTAAATCAACACACTTTGGTTCTGTTGACACCTACCAAGCATTGTGCGAATTTAAGCAAGCTTTATGTAAGTGCACCTTTGTAATAATAACAATAATAAACACTTTACTTGGAACTAGGACCCTTTAGAATAACAATGTTGCACAGTAAATTTTAGTATATATGTCTGGCCAAGAAACCAATAAAAGAGCCTAGCGGAATAAGCATGTGAAATCTGCCCTAGTGTATACCAGAACCATATTTATACCATTGATTCACAACTATGAGAACAACCTTCTGCAAATTTTTAGCCTCTTAATCCTTATAAGAGGGACGTTGTGGAGGGGGGAAAACAAACAAAAAACAATTGTTTTCTTCTAAACAGCTCAACCGATTTTCACTAAAAAATATATGTTAGGGATTTTAAAAAAGAGTTTCATACACTTTAAAAAAAAATCACGAAAATGTTAGTCAATAATTTTTTTTTAATTTTTCAAAAACAATTTTTTAAGTTAGGATGGTTTGGTACACCTCCAAATTCTTGCTAATTTATTTCATTGGAGAGTACTCCGTAATATATATATAATTATGTATATATATATATATATATATATATATATATATATATATATATATATATATATATATATTTTTTTTTTTTTTTTTTTCAATTTTATCGCAATTGTACTCCATGCTGAAAAAAACAAAACAATTTTTTCTTCTGAACAGATCAACCGACTATCACAAAAAAAGAAATGTTAATGGTTTTCTAAAAGAGTTCCATAAAACATTTTAAAAAATTAAAGGTTATGTTGGATTGGCACACCTACAATTTTTTGCTACTTTATTTCATTGGGAGATCTTGCACAATATATATTATTTTTCAAGTTGATCTGAAATGTACCCAATAGTGAAAAATTAAAAAAAACAGCATTTTGTCAGCTCTCTCACCAGTCATACTGTGAATAACTGATCACGCCTGAAGCATAGGGATACAGCCCTAGGATCGTAAGGTCATTAGATATTACTTACACACTATGCACCTACACATTATGTATTATAAATCTGGATGTAATGTGTATATATATATATATATATATATATATATATTTTTTTTTTTTTTTTTTTTTTTTTTTTTTTTACTTGGATTTCTACATATATACCTGTCTATCTAAACATCTCGAAGTAACGAAAAGTACTGGAATTATTATTATTATTTTTTTTCTCGAGCATTCCATACATCATCATAGCTTTATAGACTAACATTTTAACTAGTTTTACACTTCTATCCTAATGATATAAAAAAAATCTTTGTCGTTGCTTATTTAAATATAATTTTTTTCTTATATAAATATTGCATATAGTCTTACCAAATAAAAATAAAATAATATATTGTATTTTATCTTTATTTATGTATATTTTATACTCCTAATGTGTATTTTCATTAGCTGGCATTCTGGGCAGATACATTTTAACTCCTACCACTTCTTCCCTGCGCCTGACTGACAGTAGAAGTCTTAAATTTTCAATAAATCATTTTTATGGTTTCTCCACTCTCAGTAAAAATACTCCAGTCACCATGAAATTGCGGTTCTAAAGTGCAACATTGATATTGTATTCATTAATATAATATTGAGCAATCAAATTCAAACCCAATGTTTATCTCCAGCCCCGCTAATTCATGATGTTTGGAGCATTTTTACCGAACATGAAATTTTCCGTATGATAAATGTAATTTATTTGACAGAAAAAATGTATAATGTTACATAATGTTTAATATATATTAAAATGTTTGCAATTAACATAATTGTTTTTGAGATATTCATGAAAAACTTATAACAAGTCGGTTTTCTCAACTCCCTCTTTATTTCCTACAAAACCCAAAGCGGAAAACTGAACTTTTACTTTCACTTACCTATATATAAAATATATAGTAAGTGAAAGTATTGCGATCATGAAACTTTTTGAATTCTAGTTTTCAACGGAAATACACGTTTTAGGGTCCTCTGAGTCAAAAAAACCAAGTCCCGAAAAAAGCTCGGTGTGTCCGTGTGTTAAGCCTTGCGCAAAAACAAAAAGTCGTACGGAACTGAAATTTCACATTTAAGACAAATATATGCCCGAAATATTACAGCAACTTTTTCATCAAAATCGGCTTACCAGAAGAGCCACTACAGTATACTAAGCATTTTGCACCTTTTTACGATTTTCTTAAAAACGGCGCTAACGATTTTGATTAAACTCGCTATATTGACGTAGAATTTAATAGGATTCAATATCATGTAGGTTTCATTCTGATTGAAATAGTACGACAGGACTTTAATACCGATATTTTAAATTTTCTTCCTCTAAAGTACCTTTAATTTTTAATATTCTATAAAGATAACCATATAATCTTATTGCCATTGATAAAAAACAGGTAAATATATAATTTGAACGAATTCGATATCCAAATAAAGGAGAAAACTAATTAAATTATTTTAATGCAATTGTTTCATTGTTCGGCCACTGGATGGCGCTGTCATCGCCGGACGCTACAGTGGTTTCATTCTGATTGAAACAGTCTGACAGGGCTTAAATGGCGATATTTCAAAATTTCTTCCTCTAAAGTACCCTTAATTTAGCAGTTTTTATGAAATTAACCATATCATCTGATTATTTAAATCAGATGTGGTAAATATAAGATAAAAATGTGGTAAATATATAAGTTGATCGAATTCGATAATCAACTAAAGGAGATAACTGCAAAAATATTTTTTTAATGCAATTTTTTGTTTTTTAACTTAAGAACAGTAATATACATGCATAAAATACCGTTGGAATGCTAAAGATTTTAGAAAAAATATATCGTATACATACTGTTGTAAAATTTAACGGAGAGTAATCAAAAGCCGATAAAACAAACTGGTTGTCGTAGATAATAATATAATCTTCCTCTAAAGTACCCTTCATTTTGTAGATTTCAAAAAGTTAGGCACATCATCTTGTTACCATTGGTAATTAACAGCTAAATATGCAAGTTGAGCGAATTCCATGACCAACTAAAGGATAAAAGAGCAAAACTATTTTTATATGAAATTGTTGTTGTTTTTTTTATAATAAGAACAGCAATATAGACGTATAATATACAGTTGGATAGAGAAAGAATTTAGAAAAAATATTATTTGATACAAAAAGTTGTAAAAGGTAATATAAAGTGACGAATGGAGAATAAACTTATTACTGATCAACAATTTAATACAGTTATATTATTTAATCTAATTAATATGTTTCTAATGAAAATGAATACACGTTTTATTAAAATCAACTTAAAGTATTTATCAATTTGAAGTTTTTAAATTGCTTTTAACAGTCGAGGTGAGTAAAAGTCGTGTGTTGCCCGCTCCAGATTTTTTACTTATGTTATAGGTTTAATATGCTTATTGAACAATCCATAGCAAGTTTTTTTTTTTGTTTTTTTTTCACCGTAATGTATAATGTTCAGGTTCTGTAATATTTATATGAATGTATAAATTGTTTCGTCCTATTCAATTTATGTCATGTTGGATACTATGTAATATGGAGATAATGTGCCAGATTTTAATTAATGATAAAAGGTAAGGGAATCACTATAATGTTACTGCACATTCTTTTTTTTACCCAAGACAAGCTGATTTCCTGTAGAAAAACATATAATTATATGTTTAGATTCTTAAAGAAAAATTCAAATTTTGAATTAATTTGTGATTATCTAACTGTTTTTTAGTAAATTACAATATTATATGTCTATGAGAATTTAAAAAAATACTAAAATGTTATAAACACATAAAGTACAAATATGCGTTTCACATCGGCAAAATTTAGCCGAATTAATTTGCCTTAACACATAATTTACATGAACATGTTTTATTGTTGTTTATAACGAACTTAGTTTGATTGACTTTAAATATTGGTAATGTTTTATTCGTATATTTCTTTCTGAAATTTCTTTTAAGGTTAAGGTCGGTGATATAATTTTTGCCATCAATATAAAATATGAAGACTAAGATTATTTTAAGCTGAGTTTATGACAATTTATGTATGTATGAAATATATAAATAAATTACTTACCTTAATTTTCTGTAGTAAGTAGCAGATTTGTAGTATTTATTTGTTTAATTAGCTTACTAGGATGCAGTACGAACACGAAGTGTATCATCTGAGAGACAAATACAATGTAACTGGGTAGCAAAAGCAATATGTTAGTCGTCGTAGCCCGTAGGATTCTTAGAACGCAAAACAAATTAGAGGATTCTAAGAACGCAAAACAATGATTTTCATAAATATAAAATTTAATTTAATTGTAAAAGTCGGGACTTTTAAAAAACGTTGCGGTACGCGGGACAAATTTTGAAAAAGCGATGACAGCGCCGTCCAGCGGCCAAGCGATGAAAGAATTGCATAAAGAATTATTTTAGGTCTTTTCTCCTTTAGTTGTTAATCAAATTTGCTCAACTTGCATATTTAGGCGTTATTTATCAATTCTAATAAGATAATGTGCCTAAATTTTTTAAAGATACTATAGAGGAAGAAAATTTAAAATATCTGCATTTAAGCCCCATCAGACTATTTCAATCAAAATAAAACCTACATGATATTAAAGCCCATTAAATTTTACATCGATATTGGGAGTTTAATTAAAATCGTTAAAGCCGTTTTTGAGAAAATTGTAAAAAGGTGCTAAATGCATGGGGTAAAGTAGGACTTCCGGTCAGCCGATTTTAGTGAAAAAGTTGCTGTAACATCTAAGGCGTATAGTAGTCTTAAATATGAAATTTCAGCTCTGTACGACTAATGGTTTTTGCGCTAGACTTATCACACACACACAGACATACAGACCTTTTTTTCGGGACTTCGGGAGGTTTATCAACCTCCTCATGTTCCATTCGATACCCTTTTTGAAACCTCCCTAGTCCAATTCGTCTCCAACATCATCATCTCCGAAGATTTCAATGCTAATACGATCTCTGAATCTCACGATGAATCCTTCCTGGTAAACCTACTGTTTTCCCTAAATCAATATCTAGTTCCATACTTCCCAACCCATCATACGCAATGCTCCGACTCCTGGCTGGATCTTCACATAACTGATTCCTCTGTAAAGGTTCTTTCATCCTCTCAGCACCCGGTACCGTTTCTTTCATCACATGATCTCATAGAGATTTCATACGACCTACCCATAAAATCCTTCACTACTAAAGTAATCACATATCGTAGTTTGGACCTCCTTTCCTAAGAATCCCTTCAAACCGATCTAGAAAAACTCCATTGGGATACTGTATACTCCTACAATTCAATCGACCCAATGATATCCACTCTCACCTCAAACCTAAAAACCATACTTGACACCCATGCTACTCTTAAAACCCGAACCTTACGCCGTCCCACTGCTCCTTGGCTGACTCTTGAACTAAAGGATCTGATGAAAAGAAGAGAAGCAGCTAGACGTAAATTCCGCCGCACTCGCTTTCCAGATGACTACGCTAGTTTTAAGCAACTCCGGAACAGAACCCAGGACGCAGTACAACGTGCGAAATCCCTGTATATCCACAGTGCCTTGTCAAATGCTCCAGATCCTAAAACCAATTGGAAAATCCTCCGAAAATTATCTTTTCCAGAATCCAATAACTGCTATTACATTCCTGTCCCACCAAATGATCTCAAAAAGCATTTCGTATCCTTATCTCGTGACCCATCATTCACTACCGATATTGAACAAAACAGTTTTAATCTAGAAAGTTTCTTCTTTACCCATATTTTCTATGATGAATCATTAACAGCCATCCTTAAATCCCACATAAACGATTACGGACCAGACAACATTCCAGTTAAACTAATAAAATCCTGTCTTCCAGTCCTTATACCAGTTTTATATCACATATACAATTTTTACTTGCAGAACTCCATATTCCCTGCTTCTTGGAAAAACGCTTTAGTTAGACCACTTAATAAGATCCCAAATCCTACCACACCGTCTGACTTCCGCCCTATTTCCCTTCTTTCTAATCTTTCCAAACCACTAGAACGTATTGTACAAAAGCAATTATCGAACCTCCTTCCAGAACTTTGCCATTGACATGTGGTGTTCCTCAGGGATCATCACTATCTCCTACCCTCTTTGCTACCTACATAAACGACCTTCCCTTCCATATCCATCACTCCCAATACCATATGTATGCGAATGACCTCCAAATTTACCTCTCCTTCCTTCCGTCGGACCTATTACTAGCAACAGAAAAGCTTCAAGAAGACATAAACCAATTTAGTTGTTGGGCAGCTGAAAGCAGGCTAAAGTTAAATGCTGGGAAAACTAAAGCGATAGTAATAAGTTCCAATCCACTCCTCAAAACCCTTTCCCTAATCCCAACACTATTATTAAATAATCAACCTATAAAGTTCCACCAAACCGTCAAAAACCTTGGAGTAACTGTCGATCAATCTCTTTCCTGGAAAGTCCATGTTTCCGAAATTTCCATTTCCATCTTGAAACTCCTTAATTACCACCGTCATCTTCTTCCATTTGAAACCCGTAGGCTCTTGGTTTGTTCATTAATATTCCCCCACTTTGAATACTGTGTATGGGGGTGTCTCTGGGGATCTTGAAGCAAAACTAAAACGTTTATTTAACTGCCTGATACGTTCCATCTTTGGGATATCCAGAGACACCTCTGTAACCCGATTCTACGATGAGTTAAAGTGGCCTTCCTACCGTTTTAAGTACTTCCTGGCATCCTTTCTTTACCAAGTTCTCCGATCCCAACGTCCATCGTACATCTCAGATATATTTTCATTGAAATCCTCCGTCCACACCTGCAACACTCGTTCGCGACCTTCGGACCTGTATATAACGCCTCATCGAATCGCAGCTTTCGACAGATCTTTCCTTATCCGATCCTCGTCCTTATGGAATTCTATTCCTTCTCATATCCGTCACTCCAATACTCTTCCGACCTTCAAATCCCGTTTGTTCAAACACTTCTTGTCTATCCAGTTCTCAAATAACCCTAATTAATTAGCAAATTTGGTAACTGTTCCGAAGTGTCACTTCTCTTATCAGTAGCCCTTTTTATGATTATCCAGAGTGATATTGTTGAGCTTAGTTGTCTTCCACCCGGCTTTGGGCGCTAAATTCTATCACCCCCACCATACTACCCACGTCTTTAGAAATAAAGGTTAGTATATTTATCCTAGGTGTCTTCCACCCGACTTATGGCGCCAAATTCAAAATACTTATTAAAACCCAAGGAGTTTGTTATAGTATGGAGGGCAATTTAAGTAACTAATACCTGCATAGCCGCCATTGTTTGCGTATTGCTATTGCTGTCAGTTGTCACTTACTTTATTCGTCTTCTATCTATATACATAATTTCCAACTACGTAATAATTCTGGCAAGGATAATCTTATAAAGAAACTGAGCTTTTTTAGGTAAGTGTTTCATCTTTAATTAGATATACGTATGTTTATACAATTTTTTGAGCATAACTTTTTGATTGATCCTGAAACCTATAATATTTGCTGGCAAATCGTGAAATACAAGTTTATATGTACTGACAAAGTGAAATAAATTAATAATTGGTTTCGAATGTAAAGAATAATATGTAAACAGGTCTAATACTGTTGAAAGGTATCAAATTATCTAATTTTTTTCCCAGGTGTCTGTTTACTGTTTTGCATTTACCTTGAATACTTTTGATGTTTTTTATTCTAGATTAGGTAGAGTATGTAATTTTATATAACATGATTGGTTAAATATAAACTATCTAAAATAAAGAATGTTGATTTTTTCTGGTACTTGACTTGTACATTTAAGTAATGTTGTTGTATTTTAATGATATATTTTGTAGGTTTCCTGGTCTAAAGGAACCAGAAAGAAGATAAGCCTGGATAAATGCTGTAAAAAGAGTCAATTGGGTTCCTGCAAAATATGATAGTAATAGTTAACATTTCATTGCTGATCAAGTTGAGACAATTTACATTAGTAGACCACGGCTTAAACCCGGATCAATACCAAATGTGTTTGAGGCCTATCCTGACCATTTGAAACCAATGATTGTAGTGGTGAGTTGGCAATTATGAAATAAATATTCATATGAAAGATTGAAAACTCAAATTTTTAGTAAGTCAAGTGTTAAAAATTAATTTTAGAAAAGAAAGTCTCCTGCAAAACGGACAACTAGGAAGAAGCTTGATTGTAATAATAATGAAAAGGACGCAATACCTGCTGATACAGCTGTGCACGAGGTAGCTCCATCTTCTTTACTCCAGCAGGTGTATATAATAAAATTTTAACTTAATAAAAGCAACAACAAACATCTCCATGTCATTGATGAAAAAAGGAGAATTGGTTTTACAGGCTTTATAGTTGTCATTGAAAATGCTCAATATTTATGTGACAAATTAGTCATTTAAGAGAAACTTGTAAAGTACATTCCATTTTATAAGTCAAGCCAAGACCACCTCGAGATTTTTTTCGGACATATAAGTTCAAAGTTTGGGTATAACAATAACCCAGCAGCCTTTCAATTGACTAAATTAATGAAAAAAATACTAGTGCAAAAGGAGCTGCATGCACCAGTAGGTGGCAGTTGTCAGCCCATTGAGAACATGACTATTTTGACATGTTCCAGTTCAAGTATGTTGAGGGTAGAAAACCTCGAGAACCAATTACCATCTGATCATGATTACATATCATTTGACCTCAGCCACTATAGTTAGCAAGTTATAAAATATATATATGGCTTTGTAGTTAAAAAAATTGAGAAAAGCATTCATTGTACGGTGTGTTTATCCACCTTTATGGAGCAATGTGCCCCTTTCATCTGGTTTGATACATATTAAAGATAAGGGTGGTTTACTTTATACAAACCAGGAAGTGTTCATAGTTTGTAGAAACACAGAGTAAGCTCTGTGTGGATTTACAAAAGTAAGAGGCTTGCATCATTGGAGCACCTATTCAGAGAAGGCTTTAACGATATCAATTTTCCAAAAAAGCCTTGACCAGCAAGCTTTCAGCTGTCGTTCACCGCACATATTAAATCAGAGCGTTGATTATAGTCATATGTACCACCTTATTAAAGTAATTATTAAATATTATATGAATGTACTACTCTTACAAAAGTATATCTGAAGTGGCCCAAGGGGTGAGTGTAAGGCAGTTCAACAACAAAATTACCTTGTTTAGAGGCAATTAAGAAGTTTCCATTTCTTTAATAATAGTTAATATATTTTTCATGAAACATGCTTTTTATTATAACTAATTAGCCGTTTCATTATTTTATATTATGTATATATCCATTTTATTGTTTTATTTTTTTTGTATTTTATATTCCCATATATTTTTGCATTAACTATATAAACTATTATTATGATTATGTGTATAGTTTATATTATGCATATTAATTTATTTTATTTCTCAGAACAACCCACTGGAATGATTGCTGGATGTGGAGGCTGCCAGGAGGCTCCAAGAAGAAGACTTGAATGTATTATTTGTGAAATAAAAGATTGTCTATTCCAAACATTTTTATTGATTAGCATTTTTAATTCCATCCATAAATAACATTTCTTCCTAACATGACATGTAAATTGAGGAGCTACCTATGCAAGGAATAATGCCTCATCGTCCATGAGATATTACTTGTAGGCAGGGTTTGATTTTTTGTTTAAATGGACTGATTTATCAGAATTTTAAAATAAAAGTTTTATAAAGACTTTTCTAATTATTTTCATGAGAAAAGATTCTAGTTTTGAAAAAATTGATTAGCATTTTTCAATGGTATCCTTGATCCTTAAAGTAACACAAGTATTGAGAATCTTACCAATGGTTTATTAATTTAAATTCTTCCCTTAAAATAAAAATTTAGGAGCATCCTATTAAATATATAGAATATTTTAATGAATAAACAATAGAAATAAGTAGTTGAAGGGGGGTTGAATTTTCATTGGAGTCGGTACACAACGGTAAGAGAAAGAGAACTCATTATACAACAGTTCAACAAAAGAAAATCGTATAGAGAAATTGGCAAACTTTTTCAGAAAAGTCATGCAACAGTAGAAAAAGATACTTTCCGATGGAAAGTGATTTTTCTTGATACTTCAATGGTGGACACCCATCACCCAAGGGCATGTTTAGTATCCTCTGGTTAACCACATCTCAAATGCACTGATATGATATAAAAATGACAAATAATATGAGCTTCCCTCATCAATAAGTTAAAATCAACATTCTGGCTTGAAGTTTCAATGATAGATTTATATTACTTTATTATATTATATAAGATTACTTATTGTTTCATTTCTGCTGCTGTTATATGACTACATCTTTATCCGACAGTACCCAGCTCTCTGCTCCATACAGTAGAGCAGGCATATATTCGGATTTAAATATATGGAGCTTGACCTCTCTCTCTTTCCTGCTATTGTTTAGCTGGTGGAATAGTATATATTATTCGCTTTTCCTATCCTGTGGGGTATTTCAGGTTGTACTTTTCCATTTCCGCTGATCACAGTTCCAAGGTAGGAGAACTCATTTACCACTTCAAGCTCCTCCTATTTGCACATAATGTGGATTTGTTTGGGCTGTCGCCCCACATGTTGAATTTCGCTTTTTCTGGCACTAATATAACGTTCCAATACTGCTTCCCATTCTATCAGGGCTTATTGGAGGTTAACGCTAGAGTCAATGAGAAGAAGATTTTGTGATAATATAAAGGTTGTGATTGTATGATAGCAGGCACATGTCAATAAACACAAGCAATTATATCTCTTAGAATGTTAAATTTGTCAGCGCAGAGCGTGATATCCATATGGAAAGCCGGGGCTTCACAAATATTTTATGTTGAAGTAATTTAAAATAATTATCGAATGACATCTCGCGGACCCCTAAGAGCCCTCTGACCACTAGTTGGAAACCACTGGTCTAGTACATTGCAGTGTCTACAAAGAACCATGAGAAAGGTCTGCCAAGGATGCAAGTTATACGATTTGAAGAAAAAAAGACCAAATTCATGATTGATCATTGATAAATCTGACCATTTTTTAAAACAAAAACTGCCAATCAATAATACTACTGTAGAACGAGTCCATAAGTATAAATGCCTAGGAATGTAGATTAATAGAAATGGAGTATACTTTAAAGGAAATCCAATTTAGAATCGCAAGGTCGGACTATTTCAAAATGAAGATACATTTCTGCAACAGAAATCAATCATTGAAACTTCAAACCAGAATGTTAATTTTAACGTATTTTCTAATTTGTTGTATAACATGGAAACATGGATGATGAGGGAAGCTCATATCATCAACATCAGTGCATTTGAGATGTGGTTAACCGCAGGGCACTAAACATATCCTTTGATGGTAAAGTGTCCAAGATTGAAGTATTAAGAAGAATGGGAAAAGTTTATTGGATCATCAAAACCACCAAATCAAGGAAGTTGCAGTATTTTGAACAACTTTTAAGAGGAGAGAAACATGGAATGGTATAGCGCATCTTACAAGGAAAGAAAGACAGAGGAAGGTCATGGCTGAACCGGATTCGAAATCAATAAATGATTGGTTGGACTACAGTAGCAAGGAGCTATTGAGAGCAGCCAGGAACATACATCCTATTGACATGCTCATTTCCAACCCTCCATAGAAGAGGAACACCAAGAAGAGCAGTAGTATAATGTATAATATACTGTTGCAAAGTTAAAGATTTTAAGAATTAAATAAAATCTAATTTACAAAGATGTACATAATATAACAGAGAGTGATGAAAAGCGAATAAAACTTCGAGACTATTGAATATGATTATAGCTGAGTTAGCTGGTTAGAGACAATTAACTCATTTTCGTTATTGATTAATTTGGATAACTTAATTATTATTTTTTTGTTATTCGGTTTCTACGTATGTTGAAACGTAAGCCCTCAATTTTTCGTCTATTGCAGAGATTCATTTTTGAAAATAATTGAACAAAACATTGTTTATTGTTTATTTATTTAACGTCACTTTATGCTGCTATGGCTAATCGGACGATGCTACAGTGGGAGTCCTAAATTTTGCCTATCCAGGTTTTATTAGGATAGGGATCTTTAACGAGTACCTGACATTGCAGAGGCTCGGGACCACCTTTTAACGTTAAACAAAACATTTCTTATTGTTTATTGCAATAAACAGCTAAATTATTCGTCAGTTCTAATTAATTACGCCCCAAACTGGTTGATGGATGTTTTTGTTTTCACCTGTTACACGTTGTTCTGTTTATCCTTCTTTCAGGTTCACTTTGATTGCCTCTCATCTTGCACCCCTACTTGGGTTGGGCCCAAGTTAATCCAGTCTTCTTTCCCTTAGGATGGCCACTATATTTGGCTCACCAAACAGATATTTCAACTTGCAGTTATATGGCATTTTCCATATTCCATTTCATAGGTTTTATACATTTTTTCATAGGCTTAGGAAATTACTCTTACCGAAATTTAACATTTATTACCTTTATATTATGTCAACACACACATTCTTTAATCCCTGGCGAGTACCTTTTAAAATGTAATAGTCTAATTGTCATTCCGACCCACTATGGACTTTCACATATTTTATTGCGCATGGAAATTTTCTGGTTACAGCTTAGCCAATTATAAATAATGGTTTTTGGTGAAAATATTAGGTAATAAATATTAAGTTTATATGGAGTAATTACATGTATGAAGTATAAGATGGTTGAAATGGCGGTCGTAGAACATAAGAAAATATTTTGTTTAAAACTATTCACACCTATCCAGAATAATAAATTTTTTTTTTCTCTATTTATAGTATTTTATGACTGCCACCCGACCATCTGATTCTTCATATTTATTTACCAACCATTTAATGAATAATTAAATCTTTATATGGTCAATTAATTAATTGATTGTTAAATATGCATTGATTTATTACTTATATAGATCAATTTATGTAAAAAGCCACTAATGTCAGTAATGTAGCACCAGTATTTTTAATTAAAATTATAGCAATATTTTTTTTAGTAATATTTATAGCAAGGTATATTAAGAGTTTACAGAAGTTAAATTAGGGAAGGAAGATGAAAGGAAGTATTAGTTGAATAGTGGGTAGACGCGGGTTATTTAAAAAATTGTGCAGTGGGAGATGATCTATTAGCGGGAAATTCAAAAAGGAAATTGGGAAATGAAGTCCAGTAAGTTCAGTGGTGGGGAGACGCGGGTAATTCAAAAAATAGGATGTTTGGTGTGGACGTATAATCGCGGGAAATTCAAAAAGTAAATTACGCAAGGAAGTGGAATAAGTTGAGAGGTGGGGAGACGCGGGTAATTCAAACAATAGGAGGCTCGGGGTGAACGTATAATTGCGGGAAATTCAAAAAGTAGGGGTAATGGGTAGTGTGGTGGGGGTAACGATACCCCTCCGTAAAAAGGCGGGCAGTGTAAGGTAACCATAGCTGTGCACAAGGGATAAGTAGGGCCACGCCCACTTGTCAACAGAAGTGACACTTCGGAATAATTACCGCAAATTTCAATAAAAATCAGTAAATAAAGCAGAGAAAAACAATTATTTACTTCATCTTATTATACATCGTATTTAAACATTTATGTATTTCATTTCATACTTTTCATAAGCATTGTAAATTTATTTTAATTACTCCTGTATACATGAATATGTAAATATTTTATTTTATTTTTTGTCTAGTTTGTTTTTCGAAATTAATAATATTAGAAGTTACCTGTTAATTTATTACTATTATTAATTTTCTTTGTTATTTTTGTTGGTTTTTTTGTTTATTTATTTTTTTACTCTAAGATACTGAAGTTTTATTTTTAATTTGTCTGTAATATTATTCTGAAGGGACTTGTCCCAGAATAAATAAAGAAGTTGAGGACAAAGATCTGAGCAATACTCCTGCTCAGATCTGATGTTTTTAAATATTGACTTCATTTTTACTAATTTACCTAGCTGAATGTGTGTATTATTGAAAATGGGAATTTCTGAATAAATAACAAGGTAATTTTATAATATTTATTTAACTAAGTACTATGTAACATTGTTAATTTTTGCTTTTAATGCCTCCTTCTGTTTTTAAATTTGTTTGTTAAATAGTTTTAAATTTTTATTATCAATATACATCTAATTTATAAAAAAAAATTAAACCATTCACTTCAGTTTAGTATTTTTAATGTATTGGTAATCGCTTAATTTACTTAGTAGACTTCTGAAGATGGGAGAATATCCCGAAACGTCAATGCTGATGTGATAAAAAATTGAGTATTTATGGAAGAATTTATTCAGCCCGAAATCTACCTTAATAATTAATTAAGATCTTCCGTGGTTTAGAATTTATTGATATAAAGAATTTATTATGTTTATTATATATATATATATATATATATATCATGATCATTTGGTCTTTTGGCCAGACACACTGTATACTTTAATTGTACATATTTGTTGTTCTTAAGGGACTATGTCCCAGAATAAAGATTATTTTCTATTTCTATTTCCATATATATATATATATATATATATATATATATATATATATATATATATATATATATATATATATATATATATATTTTATATTTTATTTAAATCAAAATTTTCTATTCTATTTAAAATTATTTGTTTGACTTATGACATATATCACATCAAAGTCCGAATAATTTTAGAAAAGTGACACGATTTTGAGATTTCTAGAGCTAATATTTTTGGAGCCACAAACTTTTAAATGATTTGATTAATTATTAATGATTATTATAGGTGGAATAATCAGGAATCAGTCATTTTTTGAAAATTTTTAATTTTGCCAACGTTTCGGCTCAAGCTTGTGAGCCATCCTCAGGGCATTACTGAGCCATGTCCAAGCATAAACTGAGTTGGCAAAATTAAAAATTTTCAAAAAATGACTGATTCCTGATTATTCCACCTATAATAGTTTCTACAGTTGACTATACATCCTCAATTTTAATGATTATCATTAAAATCTATAAATTTTCGATTATATTTCTGGATAGAATTTATAATAAATACAAAGTTTTATATGATTTAATAATCTCTACTAAAAAAAATATTGTTATCGGTAGTGTAGCGGATGTTACATCCGGTAGTGGATACTTCACACGCTAGTTTACAGACAGCGCTGACGGCGGCTACATACGTACCGGCCGAATATAAGAAGACGCTATATTTAATAATATTGTATATTTTAACTTGGTAATACGATTGTAAATATTTTTATCTATGTAACTGTCTTAAGAGAATAAATAAACCTTTCGACTTAGGGCCAAGACTGGTAGAAAAGCTCTCACCATTAATTATTGACATGGTGGACTAATATCACCAAGAGTCAGCAAAGCTCTTCAGATCACCAACGTGTTTCTACCAGGTGGTATCTCCCTAAGTCAGAATATTTCTGCCTTGGTAACATAATGCGGTCTATCTTTATTTCTCATCCTTCATCTGCCTTCTCTCCTTCATCCTTCCTATCCCCCGCACTGGAAGGGGTGCATGGCTTCTACCCTTGTGCATCTGTGAGGAATCCTATCCGCTGCTGTTGTGCTTCTACCACACGGAGCATTTTCTTTCTAGCCAGTCCCCTATTCTGATAGGTAGATGCGGGTTCACCCCTACCTGGCAGAGTTACCTCATACCTGGTGCTGTGGTATGTGCTTCTACCACGACGAGCACCACCTCCCATCTAACTCTCTTCCTTGCCTTGATACGGAATTGTCAAGGGCTTCGTGAGCCTTATCTTGCCCATTATAATAACCATACCTCGACAGTAGATTTTGCGTGGATTGGTCCTTTTTTAATTGATATGTATTTTATGAACCTAAAATTTTGAATTTGGAGTGGAATTCCTTAAAAGTTTTATGATCTAATTATTAAATCAGTTCTGGCAATAACAATATATTCATTATAGTTACAACAAGTTTTATTATAAGTGCGATGTCATACATGAAAATAAGCGTGAATGAACAAAATAACGGTTGTTTAAAAATTAATATAAAAGAATCATAAGCTAAATATAACATAAGTGAGGATAATAATTTGTGCTTTAATTAAAGTATAATTAAATTTTATTTATATAATATTTCGTTAACTGATTCTGAGATCTCATTTAAATTTAAGTTGAAGGTAATGTTTACAATGTAATTGATGAAATATGTTGTAATTAATTTATTTCTTTAATAATATTTTCTCTGTTCATTTACTTCTATTGTGTCGCCAGGCGTTGATTATATATTTTCGGTGTTAACAATCAATTCGGTGTTAAATAAAGAAAAACCATCTGTGAAAGGTTGCTGGACAGCTAACCACTCTTTATATTTCGCAATAAGTTCAAATACTGAAATGCTGTCGTAATTACCTTAAAACATAAGGAAAACAAAATTAAAAATAAGAATTGATTTTGCATATCTCTCTAAATAAGTTGGAAATTTGTCTTTTATGGTTCTAAATATTTATTAAAAAAAAAAAAAAAATTAAAAACTCTCATTAAATCAAATAAACAATATTGAAAATACTTTAAAGGACAAAATTTGGTATTAAAGCACCAGCAAACTGTTTAAATGAGAATAATACCTACCTTAATCAAGAATAATTTAGTATTCTATTAATATAACGATTTTAGCCAAAACCTTAGAAAAATTTGACTAAAGTGTGAAAATAAAAAACTCTTGGACTTGGGTATTTTGAGAGACCTATAAAGTTGTACTTCCGTTGGAAACTTGGATTCGAATATTTTCGCGGCCACAAAACTAGTAAGTGAAAGTAAAAAAAAAAAGATCGAAAAAGGAAGGATGATTTGTGAAATAAAAAAATAAGATCCAGTAAAGGGCGTTTAATGAACTAAAAGTCGGATTTTCCATGCCTGAAATTATAATCACTAACGTTGAACTCAACGATCTTTCTTCGCAGATTCATATGCTACTACTTTATCACATTCTTTATTTATCCTCTCTACCAGACAGCAGTGTGTGGGGATCGCGTGTCGAGGCCGATCCAGGAATCACTTTCTTCTACCGGTTCTCTAACTGATATTTGGTCAATTTACTTGTTCCTGTAGGCCTGCTTTTCTTCAATAATATCTCACATCTAAGATAGTGTTTTATTTGGCATTATTGTTATATTTTCCGCGCTTTGTCTCGGCCTCCTTTGAAATGTTGCATTTCCACACCTTGAAGTTGGCTTTCATGCTTAGTAGTGAGGGTCTAGTATTATTGGTAGGAACGTTGTCTCACATATTATCATCTTTGTTCGCTGGGAGACCTATATTTTACTTACAAATCCTTTCTTAGGAGATTCGAAGCACCTTCCCTCTGACCTAGTTCTTAATCCACTTAATAGTTAATCCATCCTGCCCTGTCCAATTAGGTGCGCGCCTAAATATTCGAAATCCTTCATCTACTTGATCTTTTTTCCTCCTGGTCTGATTATCTTTGGTACTTATTTTTAAATAATTTTTGTTTTTCAAACAATTATTTTCACGTTGATTGGTTTGCATGCTTCTTGGAGGATATTAAAATTAAACTGGAGGTACCCCCTGTTATTGGCGAATAAGTCGATATTATTGGCGTTGCGAGCATGGTGTAGCGGGTAGGCCGCAATTCCTGTTGCCTCGGCAGTAGGGTTTCATTGTTGACTTAGCCTTTCTTATTTCTAGGATTAGTATGAACAACAACTACACTACAACCTTTTTTATGTCTTGGGAGATCTTAAATTCTTTCGAAACAATGTTACAGGTTCCATTGAGACCTCTCTGGTTCATATAAAGTTCTTACCCTCGTTTCAAGTCTTTTCTGAACCTTATCATCAAGATATCTTGCTTTCTAACCCGATGGAATGCTGTTGCCAGATCAATAAAGCACTTAAGAAAATTTTCATCTATTTTTTATTACTTTTTCAGAGATTTGAATATCAGATCCTGGGCGATTCAGTTTGGCCGAAGCCATACTGTTCTTTTCGCCTATTATTTTTATTCTTAGTCTTTTTCAAAGATTGTGAAGTAGACCTTACTCGCTTGGAAGCGAGATGCCTCGGTTGTTTATGTATTTTATTTGGCCACCAGATATAGCAAGAAGTATATATAAAATATAAATGTTTATAACACTTAATACCACTATAATGCTTATGGGCAAATATGATCGAAGTGGGCTGGTCCATTCATTATGAAACTAAATTATAGAACTAAAATGTGGTTTATAAGATTTATTAAACTAAATCTCGGTCTAAAAATGATTTTTTAAGCCAAATGCGATGTCTGTAAGTGATTAGTGTTTCATAGGGTTTGTTGTGTAAGTAGCCCGGTTGAATAAGAATCTATTAAAAATATATTATTAGATCATTTTGCTGTCAGTTGCTGGATTAGACAAATCAGTATAATTAATTATATTTTTATTGTCAGTAATGATTGAATGGATATGAATTACAATAGCTCACCCAATTGTACGTTTCTAATGAAGCTTCAACGTTGAATATACTGGTTTTTAATCGAATTGGTTTTATTGTCCCACATTGCATTATTGCAATACTACGATTTACATTCCTGTCATATTGAATCCATGGAATACTAAATAAGTTATTGAAGATCTGCCCACTCTGGAAAAAAGAAATAGGTATTTACTTAAAATGATCCAGTATTGTAATAACAATCATAAGTTTCTGTTTAATTTGAGCACATCACACAACCACCTCTCGCTTTTTCAAAGGTTTATGGTTTTTTTATAATAGACAAAAGGGATATTAATCGGACACCCCCTGAAAGGAGTGCAATAGAAACGTAAAAATCAGCCAATATTATTTTTAAACTAAATAAAGTCTGTAATAATGACGAAAAGTAAGTAAGGTAGATAATTAAGTCAACACATCTACGATCTTAGTATTATTTTATAAACTAGTGTAGTGAGTAGAAAGTTTTTAAGGTGAGCAGGAATAAAGGACCACTGGTCATTTCAGAGACATTTGTCTGTTGTTTTTTTTTCAGTTCTGTCAAAATCCTGGGTATTACCTTTGATCAAACATTTTCCTGGACACCCCATATTTATTGCCCATATTTCCAGACGAACTATAAGCACTCTAAAGTTTTTTATCGCTCCCGGCATCTTCTCCCTGCTCCCACCTATAAGCTACTCGTCTCCTCATTAACATTCCCCCACTTTGATTATTGCTGAGTGGTATATGGTGGCCTCTCGAATATACTAGAGGACAGACTAAAGCGTATAATGAACATGTTTATAAGATTCATCTTCGGTACCTCGAAGAGGTCTCCTGTGAACCACTTATACAGAGAGTTGAAGTGGCTCCTACCTTCCATACGGAGGCTCTATTTTCTCGGATCATATCTTTGTCAAATCGTCAACTCCCAACACCCTCCATTTATTCACATTATTCTACAATATAAATCCTCAGTCCACTCTCTTGATACTAGATCCCGCCATTCTGACCATTACATTCCCTCTCAAAGAACTAAATCTTTTTCCTACCTATTCATATTCCCTTCACTTATTTAAATCCCACCTTTTCCAACATATATTTTGGCATCCCTAATAGACGCAAAACAAATGTGTATTTGCAACTCAATTATCTTCATTTCAATACAAGATATAATTATCTATTTTGCCTTAACCCTAGCGCTGTGGAATAATTAGTTTTTGTTGTTTTTAATTTCCTCAACTCTAGTAGCTTTTAGAACATTTATTTTCTTTTTTCCTTCCCAGAATTGAGTCTCTTATTATTATTTCGACGTGTAAAAATTTCTAGGAGTGTACATATGTAAAGTTTGCTTATTTTAGTGCAATCCTAGACATGCTTACCTCTTCTGCGACTCTCTCTCCTTCCCAGCAGAGCTGATAAACAAAAAATAATTCGGCACTGACGATAGCCAAAAACTTGATAATATCCTCCGTGTGACTGTTGGGCTGTATCAAGATTAAAGTAAAACCATTTATCAATTAATTATACAGCACAAGAGGATTTGAATGGTTACCTTAGTAAGGAGAAATCCAACAGCCCCTAATATAATGGACGACAAGAAGATAAACAGAAGCAATATAGTTCCTAAGTATATCTTTGTCAGAGAATAATATCTGGAAAATGGGCGTTATTTAAACATTTTTACAAGAATTATGATATATTTATTAATAATTAGAAAAAAAAGATAAGCTTATCGATTTTTTAAATCTGTATGATATTAAGGGACCCCTCAGCTGTTTTTATTAAATTGATAAAAAAGTGAATTCTTGAAGATTTTCACCGAAACTGAAAGAAATTATTTGTACCATAGCCTATAATAATATATATATATATATATATATATATATATAATATATATATATATATATATATATATTTTTTTTTTTTTTTAAATACTCGAACATTTACTGTTGAAATTACTTAAACATTTTCAGGGGTAAGGCTATATAGAACCAGAGTACTGAACAGTTGTGAGGGTTTAGCAGGTCTAAACGACGGTCACAAACCTTGCTGAGGAATAGTAATTGTAAATGTCGACGAACAGAACAATCATAAGTAAATTATTTATTTGTGGTAATGAACTATTATAGGTCAGACAGGTTTTGGAAATTTGTACATAATTTACACATTGTTGAACTTTTTATTCTTCATAGCCTATCTTTTCTTAATTAATTATTTTTTTGGAATTCCAAAGAATAATGCTTTGGTATATAATGGGAACATGAAATATAACATAAGTTTAGAAAGTAAAGGGCAGTAAATTATGCAGTTATTGAGATGATGAATGAGGTGGGTACCATAAAAAAAATAATCTATTTCACATCCAGTTAAAATTTTTAAGGTTTCACTCTTTCATAAATTAAAAAAAAATATGGTGCGCGCAACACACGACTTTCACTTAACCCCATTGTTAACAACAATTTAATAATTTTTAAATAAAGTTAGACTAGGAAATATTAAAGAATTTAATTGAGTATCGATAGAAACCCCTGTTTCCGATTAAATAATCTATTAATAGAAATTATTATATATTATGATAGGCTAAGTTTATGCCTTTGTCGTTTTTCTGCATTACGTTTTACAGCTTTGTATATGAGATGAAAATTTTCCAGAACTCTTCAACTTTCCAACGGTATATTAGAATAGAATAGAAAAGAAATTTTATTCTGGGACAATATCCCTTAAGAATAACAATTATGAACAAAATAAAAATTATAACTGGCCAAAAACAATATATTACTACAATTAAATAACACAAGAATGTAAAAAGAAAAAGTAAGAAAGGGAGATAGTACCATCTCTGTTTACAAATTCTAGAAATAAATAAATAAGAATAAACATAAAAGTTAACTTTTACATCTCATTAAAGTAAGTGCATTAAAGTAAAATGCACCTCACATAAGTTGGCATGATAAAAATTAGCTTACATCTGACTGAAGAGAATGGAAGTATTGAAAGAGGAGGGATTTGAACGATGATAGGGAAGGAGGATGACGAATGTTTGAAGGTAGAGTATTCCATTAGGCAGTGGATCGGGCTAAAAAGGAGCAATAATATTTTTTAGTTCCATGATAAAGAGTGTAGATGTCGGACAAACGAGATCTTTTTTCCTGGTGATGGGTTGAGGATTTAAATACCAGAAGGCTGTAGACATAAAATGGATGGTGGGAGTTAATGATTTGAAATGAATGATCCAAGGAAATATTGTCTTCGAAAAGTGGGGGATAACCACTTTAACTTGTCGTATAGGTGGGATACATGTGGCCGTCTCGAGGTACCGAACACAAATCTTAAAAAACAATTCATCAACATTCTCAATCTGTCCTCGAGTATCTTCGAGAGGCCGTCATATGCCACACAACCATAGTCAAAGTGGGGGAAAATGAGTGATGAAACCAGGAGTTTACGGGTGGATTGTGGTAGGAGGTGGTGGGTTGGCAGAATAATTTCAAGGTACTAATCGATCGACGAGAAATATGGGGTTTCCAGGACAGGTTTTGGTCGATGATGATGCCAAGATTTTTGATAGAGGAACTAAAAACAATAGGATGATCATTAAGCAAAAGCGGAGGAAGGATGGTGATAGATCAGTGGAGGGATTTGGAACTAATAAGAATGGCCTGAGTTTTGTAGGATTAAAACTTAAGTTAATGTGTTCAGAGATTAAAAAAAAATACCTAAAAGAGTATGTATGCTGTTTCATCCTATAGTTGCTATCAAATTTGTTCAACTTGTATATTTAGCCGTTTTTTATCTATGCGTATAAGATAACATGTTTCATTTTGCCAAAACTACAAAATTAAAGGTACTTAAGTGGAAGAAAATTTAAAATATCAGCATTTAAGCCCTGTCAGACTATTTCAATCAGAATAAAACCTACACGATATCAAATTCCGTTTATATTTTTATTTATTTAGCGGGTTCAATCAAAATCTTAAGAGCCGTTCTTGAGAAAATCGTGAAAAGGTGCAAAATGAGGGGTATAAACTGGCAGTTCTGGTCCACCGAATTTGATGAAAAACTTGCTGTAACATCTCGGGCGTATAGTTGTCATAGATATTAAACAGTTTCGTACTTTTCGTTTTAGTGCTAGACTGACCACACACAAATACCTTTGTGAGAAATCAGGTTATTTGGACTCAAGAGGCTCTAAAATGTGTATTTCCGTTGAAAACTGGAATTCGAAAATTCTCACGATCGAAATACTTTCCCTTACTATGTATTTCATATATAGTTGAGTGAAAGTATAGAATAATAATAATATCGGAAGTGTGAAGACCTCATATAAATTCCATATTTATTCTTGTCTAATAGATTTATTGGAAAGATGTACCCTGTTGCAACCCAATATGTCTTTTCTCTGTATAAATAAAATGATAAATCGATTCTTGGTTCCCGCGAACTCTTAAACCGCGCGACGGATTTTGATACGGTTTTCACTATCATTTAGGGATTTTTTTTTTGATGGTATATGTTTTTTGTTTGTTTTTTTCTTTAATTTATTTATTGAGATATATTACAATTTGTTACAAAATGAACATCAGTAATAGAGATGTGACGATGGTATATTAGTAAAATAAGTTGCAATGCAAAGAAAATTGGGTTTTTTCTGTCTATAATCAAGGGATCAAAAAAAAAAAAAAATAAAAAAATTATAAGTAGTAATATAGATATATGGGGAGCCCGTGGCTGAGTGGCTATTGCGCTAGTCTCGCACGTCAAAGGTTGTGAGTTTGAATCCCAGTTCCGGCGGGACTTTTATAAGCATATAATTAAATGAGGGTTCACTCACAGCCTCTCCCCCGGGTATGTAAGACCCGTCAGGCTACTGTTGACCACTCACAAAAGGCTTAGGGAGTGATGACCATACCCTATAAAATTTCATCGAGAAACGAGGTATTATTATAGGTTATATTATATTATATAGTATACCATTGGAAAGCGTTATAAAAAACCGTTAATATGCAATAAAGTAAGTCGCACGAGTTAATTTAAAGTCGTTATTTTATTTTTTTTTAATTTTAAATCAGTTCATGTAAACAGATTTTCAATTGTAAACTAGATGAGACTTCCATGGAAACTAAATTAAACTTTAAAAATGTATTTAGAAAAATTTCAATCGAATTTAACATAACAAATAAACTGAACCAATTTTGATTTTTTGCCCAAATTAATGTTTCTAATTTCTGCCAATGATTAGATATAATAATGAATAGATGTTTTATAATAAAAATAATATTTTATAAGTGCACTTTTTATTACTCATTACGAGTCCAGAATCCCTAAGTGATTGGTTAAACCCGAGCTTTTTTAAACATAAATGACACCAAATACACACTCTGCTCAAATAGTTTAATTTCTTAAAAATAAATAAATTATTTGCACTATATTACTAACTCAAGGAGCATCTGGTGATGCACGATATCTTCTCTTAAGCATCGGTAGACCAGATACTGGAAATGTGGATCTAGCTTTTCCATTCGGCTCACTTTACCCTGATATTTTTCGGATGCTCTGTCATGTATCCCTTTTATTGAATTATTCAGAAGTTTGAGTTCTCCCCTCAGCCTGCCCATAATACCTCTGAAAGATTGATGTATACTAGTCGATACTCCGCATATATAGAACAGACTGATCGCTTCCCAAATCATACCAAGAGAAAATCCCAAATTATCACTCGTATCAAAGGGCATATAAAGTGGTACTGGAAGTTTTCTGGTTGAAGACTCCTCTTCGTAGAATATTTGCCTCATGGGAGCGAAGAGAAGATATCCTACGCAAGAAGCACTCATAAGGAAACAAAATACCTTGTTTGTTTTTACAGAGCTCTCATTGATTTCGACGTGGATTTTTATATTTTCATCACAGTTTTTAGAAAACTTTTCGAATGCCAAATTTACTAATTTCCAAGCCTTGTCCAAATTCGAATTGTTGTACAGCTCATTGCTCATGTAGGATATTATAATGACAATTACCAGGATATAATGTATAGATTCCACTTTCTCTACAATGTCATCCGTTGAATAGGCTAAAACAACTCCCTGAATTACTACGATGAACAGCAAAATATAAACAGAAATAATATACAATAAGTTAAAAGTGCTAATTAAATTTTGTCCTTGGGTATATTTCAAGCAACAAACCAGCCTCAGAAGTTTCCTTGTCTTCCTCTCATCCATGATTATTTCATCTAGGCCGGACATTTTGTAATTTTTTTTGTGACTCCTGAAAGTAAGATCATTCATTATTTTATGTGACTGTCTGTACTGACTTAAAATTTAGTAACCAAGCATCCTTATATGTTCCATTCATTATAATTCTAAAAATGTAAAAGTGTTTGTTTTTTTAACTTACTTTCAGTGGCGCGACAGGCCGTGTAGGCCCTGGGCCTCGCGGTGTAAACTCCTGCGAGTTTACACTCACGTTTCATGATGCTATTTTTAGTGTAGGGTCATCACTCCCTACGACTAATTTTGTGAGTGGCCACCTTTTGGCTGACGGGTCTCACATACCCGGGGGAGAGGTTGTGAGTAAATCCCCGTTTTTTTATATCTTTATAAAAGCCCCGCCGGGACTGGGATTCGAACTCAGAACTTGTAGCTTGAAAGACTAGCGCGCTAGCCACTCAGCTACGGGCTCCCCATTTTTTTTTTTAACTTACCGAAGTTAATTACTTCACCTATTAATTCACATTATGGTTTTATTTATTTAACTTTATTGAATCATGAAATGTGTATTGCAACTGTACATGCACATAGATATGAACAATTTTTATTCTCATTTAGCATTAAATAAGATTAACTTACTATTGCACGAGAGATAAAGCAACGTCGTATTTTTTTGTAATAATTTTTCCAAACTTTCACTTAATATACGACGTGCTTTTGATACAATAATATAAGTTAAAGACATTTTCCAGATATAATCATCAGACTGTCAGAAACATTTTATCACATATCAACCGTTTTTTTCTTTATTATTTTCAATAATTAACCTTTGTAATCGACCAAATACAATAACTTAGTTATTTTTCAAGATATAGAAAAAAAAAATTATTGTTTTTTATCCAAGAAACCGCGAATAATTATAAAAAAGAAAAGAGAAAATTTTTGATATTTTACGTAAAAATACGCTCTTAACTCCAATTACTTTTGAAGATAGAGACAAATATGTACAAAGTTTTAGCATCAGTAAAGCGCGATTAATTTATATATTCAAGTCACAAATACATGTAATTCTCCCAAAACTCGGTTATTATTGAAGATAAAAAAACATCAAAAAGATCTTCGAGATCAAGACACCGACATGAACTAAGAAAAAAAAAATTAAACGGTCAAACCTTAACTTATAAGATATGTGATCCTCTTATAACTCAGCTATTATTGATGTTAGAAAAAAATGTAAGGTGTTCTGAAATCAGAAAATTTTATTTGAAAGAAAAGAAATTATCAAATCTTTTTACTATTTGGTATTGACAGTATAATCCTAGAAAAAACTAAATGTCCACATATGTCACCAAGAGCGTGATGAGGTTAATTGATTCATTTTATAGTCCATACGGACTAAAGCCACCTTCCTATATCCACTGTCTTCTATAATTTAAATCGTCAATTCACTCCCTCGAAAAAAAAACTTTTAATTATTCCGATCTTGTCCGCTTTACTACTCTCCGGAATTCCCGACCTACTCATATCCGCCATGCTTCTTCCTTACCATCATTCAAGTCCCAGCTGTTCGAGTACCTACTAACATCCCAAACAGACGCTCTAAAAACCTGAGTAATTGAAATCAAATATCAATTAAAAAAAAAAATGTATTGTTTATTGTTCATTTTTTACTTAGTTAATGGATCGATTATTATAAATCAGTTTCAATGTTTAGTTTTGCTCAAATTCTTCCCGTATTCAATCCAAAATCCTTCGAAAAATCCTCAATGCTCCTTATTATGTCACCAACAAACTCATCCATAAAGACCTTAATGTCCCATATGTTGCTGATTGGGCCCGTACGAGGTATCATTCCTTCCATGACAAACTCCACTCCCACATTAACCCACTAGTTTCAATCCTAGCTTCCTCTACCATTCCTGACAATCCTCCGAGGCGTCTGAAAAGAAGATGGCTTCGAGACCTTCTAGTGTAGATTACCTAGTGGAGTGTTGCCAATAGGCATATTCTCTTCATGTCTTTTCATGTATATTATCTATATTATGAGCCAGTTTACTTGATGTATTTACTAATACAGTTGTAAATTTCAATGAATTAAAAAAAAAATAAAAAAAAGTTTTGCTCAACACATTAATATATCAACAGTTATTTATTTCCTTCTTTTATTTTATTGAATACTTTAATCCTTTCTTTTCTTCTAATATCATTGTGAATAAAAATTAATTATAATCCTTTGGTCTTTTGGCCATACACATCGTATATCTTAAATGCACATATAAATATTGTAGGTTGAGATGAATCGGATGTCGGTCATAATGATAATGGGCATGGATTCAGAATGATAATAGGTATAGCTGAATGATAGTAGGCATGGATTCAGCTTCCATGCCTTAAGGAAGCAGTGATGAAGACCCGCAACGTAGGTGGAAATATTGGTTAATATTTTTTTTTTTCACTTTTTGCCAAAATTTCATGATCGCTACCCGGATAATTACATCTTATTATGTATTAGATTATTTCATCCTGAGGTATGGAGACCCTTCTGGGGCACACCCATCCTCAATCAAGCGGGTACCCAAAAATGGGGACAAAACCTAGCGGCTGAGCGTGATCTCGGCCGAATCAACTTATTGCACGGCCTTTGGCCTAGAAACAGTACGAATCTGAGCCCAACACTCTTCATGGGTTGTAGTGGTACAGTTTTATATATATATATATATATATATATATATATATATATATATATATATATATATATATAATGCACAAATAGAAAATATATTATAAAAAACGTATTGGTTTAGAAAATAAAAAAACTTTTATAACTTAAAAAAAAATTACAATGAGTTTCAATGAAAGTATTTTAGATTAAATAAAAATGATAATAAGTAATGGAAATGATTATCTACAACAATCATTTAAGTTTATGGGTTTTTCGTCACTCCCCATTAACTTCTAACTGCTTGGTATGTTAGATAACATTCTTTTCTAAAATATTTGACTTCTCAACGGTTTATTTTTCATATTTATTACTTTAAAAATTAAATTTCAAGGAAAACTATTTCTTCTGTTTTCTACTCGTCGATTATCAATTATTTTCATATTTCACATTTTCTCATTTTTATTACCTCGTAAAAACGATAAATGGAAAATTATATAAAAATAAAGAAAATAATATATATCAATCAATCTTGTTAAGAGAAAGAAATTTCATTTAAATTTGACATTCAATTCCTACCAAACTGTTTCAACTAGAATGAAACCAACATATCTAAGTCCATTAAGCTATACATTGTTATGATGATTTCAATAAAAATCGTTAAAACTGTTCTCGTTGAAATGGCAACAATGTATACAAAACTTTGAATAAAGTAGCACTTCCGTTTACCTGATTTTTTTTTTAGTACGACTTTTTTTTTGTTGAGCTAGACTTACCTCAGATGCATACAAACCTTAAAGCGACTTGGTTAGAGAGACTAGGGATCTTAAAATGTGTTTAGCTTTTTTTACCGTTTAGCTTTCGGAAATAACCTGCCATTTTCACATAAAAGAAATAATTTTTTTTTTTTTTTAATGGACTCTTTCTCTTTATATACGCGAATTCTTTGATTCAATCCATAGTTGGTGATTTTTCTTTTCTATTTTTGTGTACGAAGCTTAACGGAATTTTAATGTTTAGATACTCATATGCTTGAGATAATATTGATCTCCTGTTTAACCCATTCGAGACAGATTGCACACACGGTGTGTAGTTATCAGTAATGTGCAACAGTAACATAATAACAACATTATGACAGTTTAAATAACATAATAACAGTAAGGTGCAATTATCAGTTATTCTAAGTAAACTAGTCGTACTGTAGCAGTGTAAAGTACATGAAAACAAAATTTGGCATTGGTTTTACTTTGTACCACAAAATCTTAAAATTATCTGAAGCCTTTCTTACAAAGAAAAAAAATTAGTTCCTGGGGATCGTGTTCGAAAAAAATCGTCGTCTCGAATGGGTTAAGTAATTCTGAGGACTAAAAAATCTGGTGCGCGCAACACACGACTTTCACTTACCTTCGTTATTGATATCAATTTGAGAATTATTAAACAAACTTAGAATCGAAAATAAATTATCAAAGAATTATTAACATTGGATTTTAAAAGAAACATTTGTTTTATTAAATAACCTTCTATATTATTATCTACGGCACCTGGTTTCTATTATCGGCTTTTCATTACTCTCCGTTAAATTTTACAATAGTATGTATACGATAATATTTTTCTAAAATCTTTAACATTTCAACGGTATATTATGCATGTATATTACTGTTCTTAAGTTAAAAAACAAAAAATTGCATTAAAAAATATTTTTACAATTATCTCCTTTAGTTGGTAATAGAATTCGATCAACTCATATATTTACCACTTTTTTTATCTTATATTTACAACATCTGATTTAAATGATAAGATGATATGGTGAATTTCATAAAAACTGCTAAATTAATGGTACTTTAGAGGAAGAAATTTTGAAATATCGCCATTTAAGCCCTGTCAGACTATTTCAATCAGAATGAAACCACTGTAGCGTCCGGCGATGACAGCGCCATCCAGTGGCCAAACGATGAAACAATTGCATTAAAATAATTTAATTAGTTTTCTCCGTTATTTGGATATCGAATTCGTTCAAATTATATATTTATCTATTTTTTATCAATGGTAATAAGATGATATGTGATATCCCTTTTTTATTTTTTTTAATTCACTTTCTTTTTTTTATTAACACAAACACAGACGCACGCACACATACACTGCCGGTCAAAAGTTTGAGACCACCTATGGTTTACATCATGAATAATTTCCCTAATGGAAGTTGAAAAAGTACATTTCATTCTTAGTTTGATTTATTATAGGTTTCTCGACTACCAAAGTTGTAAGAAGTTCACTGTATAGGTAATTTTCGTTTTTTTTTTTTTTTTTCATTAAAAATAATTAAAAAGAATGAATTTTCGATTGAATTGCTTATTACTACACAAATAATACACAAAGAGAATAAATCCGAGCGCCAAAGTGCCACATTAGGGGTACTCACTACGTTTGCTATAGCATGCTATTTGTGCTATTGTGCTAAACCCATCAATTTTATACAGGAAATAACTGTAGAAACTCCACGGGTTTAGCAAAATAACACAAATAGCATGCTATAGCAAACGTAGTGAGTACCCCTACAATAAAAAAATTCTAGCAGATTAATTGATGTAAACCATAGAAACTTTTGACCAACTGTGTATACGATCTACAATATTTAGCTATTTACCTTTTAAATTAATATACGATTTACTTTATACTTTTTATTTTCATTATCTATATTTTATTACTTTCACTTACCTATATACCAAATATATAGTAAGGGAAAGTATTGCTACCGTGAAAATTTGCGAGTTCCAGTTTTTAACGGAAATACACATTTTAGAGTCTCCTGAGTCAAAAAAAACCAAGTCCCGAAAAAAGCTCGGTGTGTCCGTGTGTGTGTCTGTGTGGTAAGTCTAGCGCAAAAACAAAAAATCTTCATTCTGATTGAAATAGTACGACAGGACTTAAATGCCAATATTTTAAATTTTCTTCCTCTAAAGTACCTTTAATTTTTTATATTCTATAAAGATAACCATATCATCTTATTACCATTGATAAAAAACAGGTAAATATATAATTTTTGATCGAATTCCAGCTTTCAACGAAAATACACGTTTTAGGGTCCCCTGAGTCCAAATAACCAAGTACTGCAAAAAGGTCTATGTGTCTGTGTTTCCGTGTGTTTGTGTGTCTGTGTGTGGTAACTAGCGCAAAAACGAAAATTCTTACGGAACTGAAATTTCATATTTAAGACAAATATACGCCCGAGATGTTACAGCAACTTTTTCATCAAAATCGGCTTACCAGAAAAGCCACTACACTATACTATGAATTTTGCATCTTTTTACGATTTTCTCAAAAACGGCTCTAACGATTTTGATTAAACTCGCTATATCGATGTAAAATTTAATGGGCTTTAATATCTCGTAGGTTTCATTCTGATCGAAATAGTTTGAAAGTTCTTATATGCCGATATTTTAATTTTTTTTTTTCCTCTCAAGTACCTTTAATTGTGTACATATTAAAGAAATATCCATATCATCTTGTTACCATTAATAATAAACAGGTTAATATATAAGTTGAACGAATTAGATATCCGATTAATGGAGAAAACTCAAAAAATATTTTGTTTAATGCAATATTTTGTTTTTGAAAATAAGAACAGCAATTTACATGTAAAATATACTGCTGGAAAGGTAAAGATTTTAGAAAAAATATTATCTTATACACAAGCTTGTAAAAGTTAATGAATAGTGATGAAAAGCCGATAACTGATTATTTTAGGTAATAATATAATAGATTTTTTAATAAAACACATGTCTTTATAGAAATTCAATTTAATTAATTCATTAATGGTTTCACTCATTTTTATCTCTAACTGTATTTGAAAATTCTTTAAGCGATTTTTAAAACGGAGGTAAGTGAAAGTCGTGTGTTGCCCGCACCAGATTTTTTTTGTTTGGCATCTGACGTTTGTTATGTTTGCTTTACTCAGTTATTTTTATTTACCTTCATATACTTGTGCTAAATATATTCATTTATGATCTCACTAATTTTACTATTAATACATGTTGATTCATTAACTTATTGTTTATTTATGTTTCATCAGATTTTATTGTTATCACTCTTTAACTCACTATTTTCTAATATTTATTGTTTCTTTCTTTATCCTTTTAATTTTACATGATTATTTATCAAACACCTACATTGTATCTTTTGATATTTTTAGCCCTGATGAAAACCCGCAACGTTAGATAATAAATAGTTTTTAACTATTTTCTAATCTTATTTGACCGTCACCCGAACCATCTCATCATTCATATTCATTTCACGGCCAACTATTTAATATTCAATAAAATAGTCACAGTTATTATAAAAAAAGTAAAACAATACATAATAAAACATTAAGTAAAACTTAACTTAGTAAGTCGAAGAAATAACATTGCTTATTGGTATTCTAGTCATGGAAGTATTTTTTTTAAACTTTGAAAAAAATGTCTTATGCCTATCCTTCATGGATCATAAAACCTTCCTGTTGTATATCCTAGATCACCTTCCCATCCTTTTATTCACACCTTAAATACAATATCTCAAACTTCTGATTTATAAATACCTGCTGTTTTGAATCCCTTATCCATTCGTTAACCTTTCTCTCTAGGCTTATTAAAAAATATATTTTTTTTTTTTTTATTTATTATACAATCATAACAGACCAATTTGAGAAAAAATCTCAACACACGACTTTCACTTATCTCCGTTGTCAAAATCCATTAAAGAACTTTCAAATACAGTTAGATATGAAAATGACGGAAACTAATAAAGAATAAATTAAGTTGAATTTCTATAGAAATGTGTTTAATTAAAAAACTTATTATATTATTGTCTAAAATAATCAGTTAGTTCTATAGGTTTTCATCACTGTTTATTAACTTTTACAAGCTTGTTTATAAGATAATATTTTTTTCTATTTTTTTTAGCTTTCCAACGGTATATTGCACCTGTATGTTACTGTTCTTATGTTGAAAAAAAAAAAAAAATTGCATTAAAAAAAAATATTTTCCCAGTTTTCTACTTAGGTTGGATATCGTATTATATATTTACCTGTTTTTTTTTCGTTTTTTTTTTTATCAATGATAACAAGATGATGTGGTTATTTTTATAGAATCTACAAAATTAAAGGTACTTTAGAATAAAAAGATTTAAAATATCGGCATTTAAGCATTTTTCAGATAATTTCGATCTACATTATTATAAAGTCTATGAAATTGTACACGTGTATAGGGAGTTTTATCAAAATCGTTAGAGCCGTTTTCGAGAAAAACGTAAAAAGGTGCCAAATTCATAAGTAAAAAAGTGGCTCTAAAAAGTTGAGGTAACATCTCGGGCGTTTAGTTGTCTTAAATATGAAATTTCAGTTTCATAGAACTTTTCGTTTTCGCGCTGGAATTACCAGAGACGCGTGTACGCGTGTGCACGAGACCTTTTTGACTCAAATTCGAAAATTTTTACGATCTCAATACTTTCCCTTACTATATATAAGTAATTGAAAGTAATATATATATATATATATATATATATATATATATATATATATATATATATATAAAACAGACCAATATTTAAATTTTCATATTTTACTTTTATAATTCTTTTTTCTTCTTGTTAATAATTTATTTAAGCCAAGTCAGACAAGTGAACTTATGCTGTACTTTGGTTATTTTCTTAGGATACTGAAAGTACCAGAATAAAAATTATTTAAAAAAATGTATATTAAAGAGCATTTTTCTAAAAATTTTATTCAATAACTTTATATATTTTTATGAGTAAAATCAATTTCTTAACTAATGATACGAAAAACTACTTCAGTTTTTATGTTACACATGTAAGTAATATAAATATAATAACTAATAAATAATATTTTAGCACCAAAAAACTTGATGTACTTACGGTATTTATATTTTTAAAAACGATGCAATATATACTGCATTAGTTTCGCTATTTAATTTTGTCTTATGAACAAAAAATGAAGTTATAGAATCAATAAATCTCACAATAATGATTAATTCAGTAATATGTAGTATTTAGACAAGGAGTAGTGAATTATTGCTTTGTGGTCAAATGTTGAAAATGATCTAAGCGCTCGTAGAAAAGCTATTCCATCATTAAAAGTGAATTGAGCTCATCTACGAACTAGAGAAGTTTAGCCGTCACGACATGCTATTATGATGCTCAAATCGTGTAATTATCAGTGACTGCTTAAAACGCAGTTCGAGCCGAATTTCGAACTGTAGGCATGTAACATCATGACCCTAATAGAAACATTTGTAAATCAATAAAAAACATATTTTATTACCATTTTAAGTTGTTTATCAATTAAGTGAAACGGTCTAAAGTATAGCTTAAATAAATTCTGGCAGTTTATAAAATAAGTAAGTATTCGTGAACGCCACCTCAATCTATCTTCTAAGAGGAAGGAAAACACTTTACTTTAGTAAAAAGAAAAATAAATATATACCAATCAGTAATCATTTGAGAAAATGAACAAATAAGGATACCCTTAATTCTAACAATTGGAACCCGTGCAGCTGCAGAGACGGGTTATGTCAGCCGTTAGTGGTATAAGTGTCAAATTGTTAATTGTTCCATAGCTGTACATGATACTTTTAAAAAAAAAATGTTCACTCTTGATAAGAGTAAAAGCAGAGAAACTATATCGATATTCTATTTTTAACTAATAATTCGTTTTCCAATTGATATAGTTGTTTACTGATCTTGTGGTAGTGAGACATATTGTTACGAGAATGATTCAATTGGTTAAAAGTGGTGTGAGGGGTGAGGGGTTTGTTCTAGTCTTGGTTTGACTGATGCAGCTGTTCAAATAGCACTCATTGTCAACAAATCCAAAGCAAACGAAATTGATACGATGAAAAGAATGGACAAGGACACAGGGAAGTGACTAGCAAAGTTGGAAATTTCAACTTTCTGAGCATGAATGAATAAGCATTGGTTCCAAGGTAAATGCAAACAATGAGATGCATCCTGAAATCCAATAAAGAATAATGGTGGCTTAGAGATGCTTTTTCAAGTAGGAAAAGCATCTCAGATGTAAAGTCCTATTTCAGACCACAAATTTCAGGTTGTAAAAAATTGTGATATGGCCTATCTTAAAGTACGCCGCAGAGTTCTGGACTCTTATAAAAGCACAAGAGCTCGCCCTAATGGGTTTCAAACGAATAATGTTTGGAGGAGTTCTTTATAATGACTTTTGGAGGCAAAGGTCGACCAGAAAGGCCATCCGATGGACGGTTGGTTTGGTCGCGGACACTCAGATGAAGATGATGTAAGATACACATCGCAATTAGAGAGCAGCAGAAAACAACAAGGAAGACTGGCGGTTAATTTTCAGGAGAATCAGTTTGTTGAGACCCACAAGGGTTGATCATTGCAAATAAAAAATATGTTTATTATCTATGTCGATGGTTGAGTGTTTGGTAATTTAGGAAGAATATTGTCCGGTAGGCTGACAGGAACCTCTTATTCTTGCCAACATTTCAACCCTCATTGTTGCTTCATCAGTACACCTCTAGGCACAGGAGAACACCGAGCAGAACATTTTCGGGCCTTTAGGTGCTCTAATAATGTAAGCAAAAATAAATAGTAAACACTGTTTTATTTTATTACTTGACCACCTCCCAGAACATCTTTAATAATAAAGTTCGCTTGAAAATACCGATTTTATCTACTATTTCTATAGGAATCTGATTATAATTAATGCTCAATCGTTTCTAATAAAAAATAAAATCCTTAACCCGAGGCTACACTGTTGAATTACTTTTATTGTGTTGTAAAGTGACGTCATTAACTGAATAGTAAGGAAAACAGCTAAGAACCCAAAGAGAAAATGGCGAATTGTCACTGTACGGTTATATTGTGGTCGTGGTTGAAATTAATATTTTGAGTTTTTTACGGTATCTTGTTATTATGTGCAGTGTGATTTTCAAATTCATCAGCCAAAATGACTGCCAATATGTACAGAGTAGGAGGTAAGTGATTTTATTTATTTTGGTTATAACCGGCAATGACCGAGTTGATATTATTTACATGTATGCCTAAAAAACATTATGCAGTCAATTATTGTTAATATTTTAGTTTGAATTTCTCTGTTTGTGTCTTTGGAGTATTTATTAATGCGGGAAAATATTCTTTCATATCTTAACCACTACTGTTTACAGTTGTGTGTATGGAAATTTACATTTTCTGATGGATTAGCTTTAAGTTTATTTATTTATTCATTGAATTAACTACATCCACTATTGGTTTTAGTTAGATGAGAGTTTTTATACTTTCGTTTTTATCATTGTTTACAAGTTGCACATTTCTCCAATGATTGTTATGTTTATTATGATTCTATTATTTATACTGGATTGGAAACAATTGTCTTAACTGGTTATATTTTCAGTCTGTTTCATCTCCGATTTGGACACATTATTCATTCTTGAGTTTTCCTTGTTTGTGTACATAAATATCTTTCTCTCCACACTTCCTTTTAAAATGTTGTAATTAGGAAATTGATTTCCCTTAAGCATACGATTGTTTTCTCAAATTGTGATGTATTAAATATGATGTTTTAGTTTTTAAAATGAAGATTTTGGTCTAGGTAAATTAGGTAAATATTATTTTAAGTGTTTGAAACTAGGTGTGGATAATGAGTTTTGTTACACCCTTAAAATGCAATGGCGTATTAATCATATAGTTAAAAATAAATTTGTCTTGGTATAGTTTTCCTGTACCATATATTGGTAAGGTTTAGTGATATTATACCTTGGTATGTATGAGTTATGCGATCGATAGGTTATAATTTGGATTTTCTTGCTGTATTAACTCGGTTTAATTAATACTGTTTCGACAATAGTTTTTAAAAAAATTAATAATTGTTTTTATGTTGGTTTAATACATATTTATCCTTATCATTCAAATCAAATTTTGAGAGTATGAAATTTGTTTTTTATTACTATATTTGCTCTAGGCTTTGTTATATGAGCAGAATTTTTAATTTTATCCCAGATTAAAAAAATATTCATAGTTAAACTTACAAATTTAGATTTGCAGTTAAAATTTGTTCTTGAATTCATGGTCTCATCATTTTTTATTTAATTAAAATTAGAATGCTCAGGGTTGTTTTTTTTACCAGTGTTTGAACATTTGTAGTTAAGAGTTAGCACTACTGTAAGGATTTATGAATTAAACTACTTTGTGGGTTTAAGAGTGATTATTTGTTTATTTTTATAAATTAAAAGAGTAATGATTTTTTTAAAATAATGGCCGGCAAAATTTAAAAAAAAGGCTGACTCCCGATTATTACTACCTATAGATCAATTATCAGTCGTTTTAGGTAACGTCTATTTTATCTATTGTTTTATTTTTCTTTGTAAATAAAAAATCGTTCCTACTTTTCCTTTTTCCTTCTATAATTGAACCAATGTCAGCTTATATGTCAAATGTCAAAAGCTCTGAATTTGTTTGTTCAGCAGTAATGATAACTCATTAGAAGCATGAGGATGTGAGCTTATTAAAAAAAAAAAAATCTATGATTAATTTTTATTAGCATAATTGATAATGTTAAGCTTATTGTGTACCTTCTTTAGATATTGCAATTGTTTAGTGAAAAACAAAGTTGCCGCTTGATATTTATATGAAAATTATATTAATGACTCCCCTAGGACGCTGGAAGTTTATTAGTATTGGTTTGATCTTATAGGCATTAGCTCAGTCAAGTAAGCACAACTATTTATTGTATTAACAAGTTATGATCCATTTTTCCAAAGCTGCATTAAAATATGTCTACAGATGCTTAGTATAGTGTGGTAACTTTTCTGTTTTAGTTCAGTAGTCTCTACTCCTTTAATTGTCAACATGGCAGTAATACATCTGTCAGGATAGAACTTTGTGAAACTGTATACAGTTCCATGCCTAACCAAATGTCACATATTTAACACTTTGACGACCAGAGCGGGCGTATATGCCCGCTGGCTTAGTCTACCCCTGGCCCGCTCCCTGGTTCATGTGCAGGGCGAGAGGGACCGCAGTCTCCCGCTATCACTACCAGCCTCGAGCGGGCGTATACGGGATTTTATTAATTGTTTCATTTAACTTAAAGTAACTTTTATCACAATTTTGTTAATACTATGTGTTTTTCGGGTGAAATAAAACACAAATATCTGATAATAATGTTTTGGGCCACTGAACCAAAATAGCCAGTTTTAGTCGGTCCCAGTTGGAACCGCTGCAGCGGACTCATACGCCCGCTATGGTCCACAAGAGAAGGTGCTCCAAACACGCGTGGTCGTCAAAGTGTTAAATGCTGGTTAAAGGAGGGCATGCTCGCCAAAAATGTCTATGCACACCTGCCCTAGCAATCTCATAGTGAAATGGTGCCAGTTTGAATCTGGCCTCTGTGGGTTGAAATTAATTTTGTGACAGTCCCACAGAATGATCGAGACCATGCTTCTATGGTTAAAATTGATTTGTTACCTATAGCTCAATGTGTTAAACATAATTGGTGAGGAAAGGATATTAACTGAAAAAAAAGAAAAAAAATTACTTAATTATAATGAGCCTACCGAACCCAAAGGTTTGATGCCAGTACCGCTAAATACTGCCTACACAGATTCGTCCAATGGTCACTGTTCAAGCCCAAGCCCTTGAGATCAGACTTAACACAATCCTCCCATCGAAGCTTCGGTCTACCTTTCAGTCGCATTCCAATCGGTTCAACGAATACCAACTTTTTCGGAACCCATACTTCACTAAGCCCAACAACTTTACAAGCCCATTTTAGTCTCCGCGATGCTATCAACTCAATTTGTAGATTACATAAACTATTATAAATTTTTTATGCTTCTTTTTTCATTTATAAAAAAAAATTAATGAAGTTGGTTAAGAGATAAAATTAAAGTATCTAATCTTATTATTATTTTTGAACATATTGTTTGAAACCACTTGGGCCAAACAGCATATTATCAGTAGACTGCTGTTACTGTCGATACGCTAGCAATCTGTTCTGATATTTACGCCAAGTACGTTGCTATTATTCTTAACAACCTTCTCATGTCCCATGTCTTATGTTCAATTTTAAATGTTTCCCAGATTCCAGTTGCTTTTTCTTTGAATTTCAATTAATCGTATAAATAAAGAATAAAAATATGCATTAGTATTGAAAATTAATCTAATTTAAGTAGTATTGATTTAAACTTAAGTGGGCTCCGTTTTATGTTCTTAATTTTTTATCTTTTGAGTGTGCCCAGCATGTGGAAATCAAAAGCTGTGATTTTAATTTTAATTATAATAAGAACTAGGCCGCGATTGAAAAGAATCTATCGAGGACTTGTTTTTATTTTAAGTAACCATAAATAAATAGCTTTTATCTAATTAGCAGTAATGATTATTATAATCTGGAGGAATATGAATTTTACAATTAAATGCAAACCACTTTAGTTATCAGAAATGGTACCAGTGATCGCTATTATATTGAATGTAAGTTCACACCTTAGTCTTCTGTAATGGGGGGGGGGTCAGTTAAAGTGACACGTATTATTTATATTAAAATATAAATATTTGGGTGCAATACTACAGCACTTAAATTGGACTTTCCACTAGTACCTGATCATATTCTGACTAAGGCAACCTTTCGTAAGCCAAACTAAAGTAGCTCATTCACACATTTGATTGCATGATTCTCACTTTAAATTACTTCATACGGAGCATAGATTGTATTTTCTTGGGGTACCTCTCAAAACAAATAATTCCATAAATGTTTGGAATTTGACGTGCTGATGAATTATGAAATTACACTTTATAAAATACCCTACATGTGAGGCTGTTGTAAGGTACTTCAAGAATCATCCTTCTCCATCATCTGGAGATTAGTATGCTTTAAAGCAATGACAGAAAAACTTGGTCCTTTTAGCAAATTTCAAATGTCAGAAGGGTATGCTTGTCAGGGAAGAGTTTAGGATCTATTTTCACCCTGAAATCTCTAAATATTTGGATAGAACCATGTTCTTTTTCTGCAAAAACTGGGGTGTGACCAAATAATTGCTGTTTTATCGGTTACAACTTTTTCATTATTGTATTTCTAGTTGGAATAGTTTGTTTTTTACAAATTTATAAAGGATAAAAGGAATCATGTCAGGTATTGGTCTATGATGAATTTGCCCCACCCCAGGTTTGAGTGTTCTGAGTTTTTCTCCCAAGTAGTCATTGTGGAAATTAGCCCCTAAACATTTTACTCCAAAATGCTTGTTAAGTCCAAAAATGGTGGCATGTTTGGCTCCAGGCTAAACTGATAGCATTGTGTGAGGTTATCATGACATTGATTAATCTACTCTGAATGATTGACCCTCTAAATATATAATTGTTATGGTTAAATACATAATTTTAATTTTCTAAATATTTTTGTTTCAGATTACGTTTATTTTGAAACTGCTTCAACAAACCCTTATCAAATTCGGAGAATAGAAGAACTAAATAAAGTAAGAATTTTTTTTAAAGTTTATTAATTAATCTTAATTTTCTGTTAATATTCATAAACATTCATATTTTATAATCATTTAGTACATTGTCTTAAGTATTTAAATGATTCATATAATTTGTGAATTGTGATTCAACAAAGTGTTATTATCATTATGACTATATATTTAACTGTACATAATTTTTTTTTCTTCATTAATGTTTTTTACACATATTCATTAATGTTAATATTCTAAAATCTTGGTTTAACAAATTTTATCTATTACTGTTTAGACACCCAGTGGTAACGTCGAAGCCAAGGTAATGTGCTTTTTTAGGAGAAGGGATCTACCTGGAACTTTAGTTACTTTAGCTGACAAGCACCAGAGTAAGTTATAAAATGCATGATGGTGAAATTGATAATTGTTAATTTTCTATTTTTCTAAGATTCATTATCAGTATAAAGAGGTGAAGCCTCAGTCCTGTATCATCAGTCTTCTCGGTCCTAGTATTTACTTTTTAAAAAGTTTTGTTTTTTTAATTATTGCTTGTTTGTATTGTTTTTAATTTTAGACATTTTTTGAACGTATCTTTGATTTAGAGACTGCAACATTAACACAATTTCAGACAAGATTTTTGTGTTTATTGTTAAGAAATATAATATTTGTATCTGTGTAGTGTTACGTACGATTTTATACATTTTAGTTTTTAACCTCATGATTTTTCACATGTTGGGTTTTTATCTGCATGTAATCCGGTCTTTATTTATAATTAATACAATAATTGAATTTTTTATAACCTGTACCTCTACAACCCATGAAGGGTCTTGGGCTCAGTACATATAGAGATTCGTACTGCTTCTAGGCCAATGGCCGTGCAATGAGGTGATTAGGCCTTGATCCCGCTCAGCCTCCAGGTTTTTTCCCCAATTTCGGGTAGCCACTTTTAAGAGGCTGGGTTTGCTCATGGGAGGTTCTTCATACCCTCTGGCCGAATTAACAGAATAAATAATATTCTACGACAGCCGGGATTCGAACCCAGGACCCGGAGAACAGTAAACTAGTGCTCTATTCACTAGACCATGCCCCTCCCTGTAATTGTTTATACATTATTAAATTATAAAAATAATTAAATGCTTTGATTGTATTTTTAGATTATGATTTTTTTTTTTTTTTTTTTTTTTTTTTTTTTTAGGTGCTTTGGAAGCAGAAGGGGAAAATGGTGATAGAGATGATTTAAATAATAAACAAAGGCATCAGTTGAAACACAGGGAACTCTTTTTATCCCGACAAGTTGAAACTCTTCCTGCTACTCATATCAGAGGGAAATGTTCTGTAACTTTGCTCAATGAAACTGAATCTCTCCTCAGCTACCTCAACAAAGATGTATATAATATTATTTTCGCATATATTTAAATTATTTTTCTGTATTGGGATTTTTGTTTTAATAATAATTTTGGTAGTCCTAGAAGGCCCTATAGTATTTGACTTTTCATGATACATTTTAAAGTTTGCCTGTGCAGTTACTGTCTATTTCTTTTTTAATTTATAAGCTTCATTCAACTGATTTCTGTGATTTTCTATTACATTCAAGTCCCTTTTTATGAGACAGGAAATTCAACTCTTTTTAAGTGTTGTAAAATCAAAAAGTAGTTGGATTCATTTGGCTTGGTATATGATTTATAATCCTTATGGTAATTACTGAACTATGCATCAGTGAAAAAAGGCAGTTATCAAACTTTTCTAGGCCTTTCTGTTTAAATAATGTTTATTTAAAAAAAAATACAACCTTCTTAGACCATCCTTTTAAAAGGCTTGACCATCAAATCCATTGCTTAGTTGTTCATGAAGACTACTGATCTGCAGTTTATGAAATGTCTGTGATGTTTCTCCAAATATTCAGATCTCCGTTACTAGGAATGGCTGTGGGGCCATCATGCTGGAAGAATTTTTTTTTTCTCAAAACTTTGCGACACACCTTTTTTTTTTTTCAAAACTTAGTGGTAGGGGACTCTCTTGAACCCTGAACTGGGAACCGATGTTAGCACCATATCCCATAGTTTCCGCTTCTGTGAAATATGTGATAAATTAATCTCACCAAGAGATGAAGTGCGTCCTCTTTGAGGTTTCTACTTATGGAAAGAAAAACTCTTACTTCAATTCTGCTGGATCAAGAATGAATGGTGGATGTGGTATGGACTAAATAAACATTTTAAAATAGTGTCTAGAGTTTAATGAAGGAAGAACTGATATTCATGACTTGCAAAGGAATGGAAGATCTTCTCTCAAGGAAACTTTCCCAAATATTCAGATTTATGTCACAATCAGCAATTAAAGAAATGGTGCCCCAAAACAATTGACGGATCAACACAAATCGAAACACTTTTCCTTGAGCTAGTTGAATTGAAAGGTGAGGATTTCCTGAGGTCTATTGTTACTGACAGGTGATGAAACATGGGTGGCTCATCTCTGAGACAAAAAGGGGTTGTCTTAGTGGCAGCACACTCGTTCTCTGTCTGAAAAAAATTTTAAAACCTCAATTAAAGACAAAAAAATCATGAGTCCGTCTTTTGGGATCAATAATAGATGATTTTAATCGACTTTGTATGTTAGGGAGAGGAAATGACTGCAGTACAGTACTGAGAGACCCTACAAAAAAGTTTCAGAGAGCAATTAAAAACAAATGTAGAGGAATATCCTCTATGTGAGCGTGTTGCTTAAAGCCTTTTTGCATATAGTCAAAGCCAGCAAGGAAGTTTTGGACTTGTTAAACCACCCTACATACTCCCCTAACTTGATGCCTTCGGATTCTCATCTATTCATTTTCCTGAAGATTCACTTGGTTGGGGTCCCTTAATTTTTTTTTAAAGTACAAAAAATTAATACTAAAAGGAATAAGTCCGGGTGGCGGTCGGTGAATAAAACAATTGAGTAGTTAGAGAGTTTCCATTCGCCTACGTTGGCCAAAAATAAACTGTTGAAACTACTCAATTTTTTCATTCACCGACCGCCACCTGGTATAATTCCTTTAAGTATTTTTCAACGCTCAACTAATTATGTCCACAATTACAAAAAATTAAGTTTCCTTATTTTATAGACTTGCTGAGCTGAGATGCCTCATATTCTTCTTTGATCCTTATCTATTTTGTTGAATCCTGATATAAATCAATTTGTATTTGATATAAATTCATTGTATTCCTGCATTATTAGCTATATCTGAGGCAAGTTAATAAGTAAGACTGCTCACTAGTATCTTCTAGTGTATGGTCAAGACAAGACCTTGTCTCTATTATTCAGGATTATCTAGAAAGTCAAAGAATTTCTTGAATCTGGAAAAAATTTGGGAACAAAAACAGAATGTTCAAGATTGAGCACAATCTACAGTTTTTTGGTTGATTAGTCTATGAATTAGGTTTATTGATTTATTTTTTGCTTAAAGTTTTCATCAATGTTTCGAGTAAAATTCTAAAAAATAAATCTAATGTTTTAAACTTCTCATTGCTATTTGATTTTTTGTATCAACTCTTCATTTTGTATATTATACCATCTAATTCCCATTAAAAAAAAAATAGTAAGTAATATTGCTACTTTATCTGTTTCAAAAACTGCCTCTATAAGAAATTTTAGAACAATTTTAGGTTAGATTATGGTCAGGTTAGTTGGTCAGGAGATAATCTAAGAAGGTGAAGGTTAATAAATGTGAGAAACAAATTTTTATTCTTTAAACTTATTTAAAGACAATTTAAATAAAATAATTAATTTACATGTGTATATAAGTGGAATTTGTTGTGATCATGCAGTTAGCTTACTGAACTTAGCATTTTGTTTTAGGATTGTTTTTTTTATTGTTTGGTTTTTGATCCTTCACAAAGAACATTGTTAGCTGATAAAGGAGAAATCCGTGTGGGGAATAGATATCAGGCTGATACTCCTCCGTATATTAAAGGAAAAGGTATTTCACAATTTATTGTCTACTTATTTTTTGTTATAGGCTAATTAATTGTTCATGCAATAACAATACTGTCACATAATGAGTTTATAAATTTTAAATTATATCATTATTCAAGTAGTTAATATGCGATCTTTTTTTCTAACTATAACGTTTCTTTGATTTTACTCAAATTTTTTTTAGGTCAATGTGTTAATTTTTGTAGCTCAATTAACTTAAATATCTCAATATTTAAATTTACCAAGTTATAACATTTCTCCGTTTCAGAAGATGCAGATCCAAGAAAGTATGAACAATTAGAAACTTTAGTGTGGACACCCAACCATGATCTTACTGACAAACAAATTGATCAGTTCTTAGTAACTTCAAGGTATTTGTTTCTTTTACTATCTTAAAATTCCTCCCATCATCCTCTTTTCTTTCCTCAAAGTTTCTAGTCCCAAATATTTAAACTATTAATCTTTTAAGATTCCTTTTGTTGAAACTAAGCTATACTTCAATTTATTCTGATAATGTATTTAATGACATATTAGAGATTTTTTTGGGTTTTATAAATATTTAGCTATTGATGTTATGCTTTAAAAATTATTAACTTAAATTTTTAAATTTATTTTGAAATTGACCATACTTGTGGCCAAATAAAACAAGACATTTTACATTTTTATTTTTATGTATAACATATGTTTTTATATATATTTGTCCCATGATATCTGCGTGGCAGATGCATAGTTTAAAAATTAATTAAAATGTAAACATTAACAAAATTATCAAATTTCTTATTTTTTCCTGAATTTATAACAAGGTTTTAAATAAAGGATTGTCCAGATGCAAAGGATTGCCCCTCACACTACCGACACTAAATAAGCCTTTCTCTAAAGTTCTTTGCAACATTAAAACAAGAATTTTAGCAACAATTTTCCTGAGTCCTGGCACAACTGTTATTCACTAGGTAGCACTTTATCCCCATGGGTAAAAATTGTTTTAGGAGAGTGTTGGACCCGTTCAAATCACCCCTTAAGGAGAATAGGAATCTGTCTCAATCAGTGCGAAGCCATTGTATGTGGACTGTGTCATTTCCTTTTTAGGATCTTCCTTTCAAATATAAGGATTTCCCTCTCTTCTTAACTAGTTAGGGTTCATGTCTCAGATCCGGAGGTTAAGATGGGCCTAATAAGGATTTTGCACAAAAGGTACTTGGTAAGGCGGGTGATGTAGTAACTTCTCAGGTGCTTTCTGTTTCTACAATTCACTAATGACCCTGGTACACAAAGTGATCAATGTTCTGGAATGTAAATAGGCCCACCACCACAGGATGTTGATCTGCTGTATCTTCTCCTGGCCCAGCTCTCATGTATATGGTCTTCTCGTTAATGAATCCCCGCATCCTCTGCTGCTTCCGCCAACCTGAGGAAAGCATTTTCCAAGGTTTGAAATGACCTTGCGACTATATCCAGGTTGTTATTAAAGCGAGGAGTTGGACGAGCCGGTTGAAGATGGTGTCTGAGGTACCTGAATCGCACACTAACTTCACTAAAGCCTAATTGAACAAACACAACAAATTAAATAAACAAACAAACACGCGAGACCATCACCCTGCCTAACACCTTTCACAGTTTCAAACTGTGGAGAGAGGTCCGCTTAAATCCGTACATTGCACCACTTGTCATCCATGTTCATCTTGATCATCCAAACTATATATATATATATATATATATATATATATATATATATATATAAGTATATTAAACGTTTGTATTAACATTCATTGTTCCATTATAAAAAATTAACCTTGATGAATATATTTGCTTTTTACTCCTTCAGTCACTCATCGAACTCTAATTTATAATTCATCTTAACATACTGTAAGTCAGTGATAACAACTTGAAATTATTAGTAATTGATTAAATTCAATGTAGTCAATATAGTCAGTGAAAATTAGTGACTAGTGAAAATTTTTTTATGAAAATCCTTACTAAAAAGGTTTTGCAGGGCTTTATCATTTTAAATCAGGGGACCCTTAAACATGTAATTCCGTTGAAAACAATCATAGTACTTTCCCTTACTATATATTACCTATATAAGTAAGGTTAGTGAAAGTAAAGTGAACGATTTTGTAAAACTAAGTTCATGAAAAATGTTGGTTTAAATGTTGTTGTTTTTTATTTGTTGGTAAATCAAAAAATCACCATTGCTAGGCAATGGTCTAAAGCATCTGAAAATGCTATGTATTAGAATGTAATTGAATGCAAATAGCTCAAAATTGAGCCATGGTTACCACTGTGTCAGATCTTCCATCCCTGTTGTCATATGTGACACAACAGTGAGAATGGGGCAACCTACATCCATTAATTGTTTTCCTTTCTCATACATCAAAATACACTACTCAATATTGTGTAATATATAAATGTTTATCTTATATTAACTTGTTATAAATCTTTCTTTTTTTTTTAAATATATTTATTGATATTTACAATGGAATACATATAGTAAATGTGATACAGTATTAAACTGTCATGATTTATATTTTGAGATACTACCCAATGTCAGCTCTCTAAAATCTAAGCTAAACTAGAAGGTACCAGGACCACATTATTTTCAGGCGCTTCGGGGGATTATCAGTGATTGTAGAGGAAGTAAGGATTAAAAGTAGTAGGTTAGAGTGGGAATGGAGTTTGTCACGAAAAGAGTAGTACCTGGTTTGGGCCAAGTCAGCAACTTAGGGAACATTAAGGTCTTTATGATTAATTTTTTTCATGACAAATAAGGAGCTTAGAGAATTTTTTGAAGGATTGAAGACAGGAAGAATTTGATGGTTAAGTAGAGCCCCCAAACTCTGCTTCGTAAGTACATATCAGCCTAATGATAGTCATTTAGATAAATAAGCTTTTTGTATTAAAGTGGAAGGCTTGAACGTTTGTCCAGTAAGTGTTAAAGTAGTCGAAAATTTCAGGCAGTTTCTTGTCGTTTCAATCTGGTATGAGGATTCCAAGTAAGACATTTTTCCTGATGGAGTCCTAGATATCAGATCTGTTCAACTATGACAAGAAGAGTGTTATTGAATGATACTGTAGGGCAGGATGTCATATGTTCATGATAAATGTTAAAAATCTATTTTTACAATTAGTGCACATATATCCCATGTTGGGTAGTGTACATGCACGCACATATAACACACACATTATAGCAGACACATATTTCCTCAATTATTTGCTTTTATGAACCAGTGTTCTCTAAAATCATGTAAGTAAAATTCTAATTGTCTATTTTATTATTTTACTTTATAGTAAAAGTCATAATATGGAGAATGGATAAACCTGAGGAAGGGTTGTCCATTTCTCTTGGTAAGCATACCTCAGTCTTCCAGGCTGAAGTAATGGCTATCAATATCTGTGCTCAAACCTTAATTTCAGAAGGGATGAGAGACAGACAGATAACTATCCATACCGATAGTCAAGCTGCTATTGGAGCTTTGGGTAGTTATATAACACGGTCCAAACTAGTAGAGGAATGCAAAAACAATCTAAATATGCTTTCCCTGCTAAATAAAGTCCGGGTATATTGGGTGCCTGGTCACTCAGGCATCTTAGGGAATGAGAGGGCTGATAGCCTCGCGAGGAGGGGTTCTGCCCAGCTACCCCCCACACCTGAACCTGTGTGTGGAATTAGCCTCAGCAAAGCCAAAGGACTGATTAAGGCTGCTGCTGATAATAGATCCAGGCAATACTGGAGGGATACCGACAAGCAGCATCACTCCAAGATATTTCTGGATGGACCCTGCAAAGAGAGAAGTCATATTCTACTCTCTATGGACAGGACAATCCTAAGGAGGGTAACAGGACTATATACTGGACACTGTCAACTTAATAAGCATCTCCACAATATGGGTTTGGTGGCCTCACCGACTTGCAGATTCTGCAAGAAGGAGGATGAAACTGCATTCCATTTGATATGCAGTTGCCCAGAGATTGCTAGGACACGGTTTTACCATTTTGGTGTCGACCATATCCCTGATCCCAAGTTGCGTGAACTGATTAACCCCCACAGGTTAGTCAGATTCACCAAGGCGTTAGCCCTGTATTAACAGTATATTGGACGGCGCACAATAAGCCTAAATTGGCTGCAGTGCATTGGATTAGCCGGCAAAAAAAAAAAAAAAAAAAAAAAAGTCATCAATTTCTAAGCTTGGTTCATTATAATTACAAATTTAATTAGTTAACTCATTAAGTTGATTTAGTTGATGACCACACTCCTAACCAACTTCTCCAATAATTTATTTTATGAATTAAATTTTATAAAATTATGAAAAACTTGCCATCCATTTTTACTATAATTTCAAGGTACCCTTATAATTATAAATCAGAGGTAAAGAAAGTGTTGTCCCTCAAGTCATTGTTTCTCTAGGGTTGGATTCTATTTAGTTGATAATTTAACAAATTTAATCGCCCCTCTTTATACCTTACTGAATATTTCTTAAATAAATGCTAGTTTTTACTATGAATACTTTAAATAGAGGTTATTTTTAACCTTAAGGACATACACTAAATTATAGATCTGAACAATCTAGTATGTTTTTTTCAAGTTAAACATGATTCCAATTAAATTAATTATTTTGTGATGGTATTTTTGGTTATTTAATTATTTATTTATCTTAACAAATATGCTTTTTGTAGATCTGTTGGAACATTTGCGAGGGCTCTGGATTGCTCCAGCTCTATAAAACAACCAAGTTTACACATGAGTGCAGCAGCTGCATCAAGAGATATAACCTTAGTAAGTATGATGTAGCGAGTTCTGGTCACATACTTATCTATACTTTTATAAAACCATGAAAGTTCTTAGGTTTAGTTATATCTGATAACAACACTGTTTATTGAGCATGAGTTGTGTAAGAGAGATCTTTGTCAAGGATCATGCACGAAAGTGGGAATTTTTTCTCTATTAAGTATAACCACTTATTAAAGGCTGCTTCATTTTGGGTCGGGTCTTCTGTCTTAAAGTTCGTCTGAAGGATCAGTTCTCAGCAGTCAAAATATAAATGACTGGAAAATTTTACTCAAGAGACGTTTTTGCTAATGACAGTTTAAATCATTCAAATAAAATGGCTGGAAATGGATTGAATGTCGACATTGATAAATCATGTTTTGCTTAATTAAAATACGTCATTGGCTGAACATAATCCTTACAATAACTTGGTTTATTTATTAGGAGATTAAAGAGTGCTTTTTATATGTCATGCATGGTAGAACCGCTAATATCCATCTTGGCTGTATAAAAACAATTATGAAACATACTAAAATTATTATTCCACACCTATAATGAGAGTCATGAGAGATTACTGTTAATAGATAATCTGGAATAACTAGATGCTTTATGAAATTGGTTTAATCAAGACTGTGAGTTGGAGCGTCAGAGCTGCTAATTGTGTTCTTTCTGCTTTGTAGGTAGAAGGTTTCTGGTCTGAAGAGAGGTATCAAAGCATAGTTTAATGGTGTTGGATAAATCAATGTTTCTCCCTACCCTTTCATACTCCTTGTTGTGGACCCTCATTTCGAAATACAGGACACTAATCTAAGCCTTGAAATGGTTTACCTTCATGAACTGGAGGGGAAGGTCAGACGAGATGGAATCTAGAATCCCACAATTCAGACTATCCTCAAAGTCAAACTGGCTGAGACAATCTTAGGGAAGCGCAGGAAAAGGTGGTTTGGACATATCCTTGAGATGGATGAAGAAAGTAGCATCAGGAAGACATAGGCCTTGTGGAGAGAAAGAGACCTAGTGGAAGATCGTGAATTCTCTGGAAAAACAAGATCAAGCGGTGTATAGGAGATGAGGTGTGGATTAGAACAGAAGTGAGTTGGCTAAAAAAAGGGACACCTGGTTCAGGCTCAATAGAATGTAGCACTGCACTGCATTACTTGGGATTTAAGAACATGATGATTTTGATACTGGATAAATATTCTGCTGACATTCTAAAGGAAATTGTTGCCTGTTCTAGTGTTATAGGGCAAAGGTGTGAAAGGGGGCTCAAAAATAAAAAAGAGAGTTTATTGTATTAATAAAGATTCAGCATCACTGGTTCAACAAGTGATCATCCATCTGTGTGTGTCCCAAGGTACAATGATTGGATTCTGTGAGCTAGGATGTCGAATATGAACTTAATATTTTTCCAAATAGAAAGCTTTATGTGCTTTTTTTTTGTTAATCTTATATAATAATTTTTATTCATTAATTAACGAAAGTTGATGATAAATGTACTGTTATTATGAAAGAAATTATATACCATTTTCTTTTATTTCGCTAAACTGATTTTTATTTTTTTTTTAATCTTTAGTTTCATGCAATGGATACACTGCATAAGCATGGTTATGTTTTATCTGAAGCTGTGAGTTCTTTGGTTCCTTCTACGGGTCCTGTACTTTGTCGAGATGAAATGGAAGAATGGACAGCTTCTGAAGCTAATTTGTTTGAAGAAGCTTTAGAAAAATATGGAAAGGATTTCAATGACATTAGGCAAGACTTTGTAAGTATATTTATGCTTAAAATGAGCTACATTATTAATTTTCACTGAATGATAATTGCGGTGCAGGAAAACCATGTTTTACTAAATTTTATCTGGAAATTGAACTTCAGTAATATGATTAATACTCGTAATTAATCATAGTTTGGTAACATTAAAGTATTGAAAAATAAGAAAGAAACATAATTTAATAGGACACACCAACTTTAATAATTGTATGATTTTTTTAAATATAAAACATTGCTGTTAAAGAAGAGAACCTTGTGGTTTTACTTTTTTAAATCCTTGTGGGAAAGTTTTATTGATAGGGAATAAATCATGTTTTTTATAAATGGTTATTTATAGCTGCCTAAGCCTATTTTGTTTACTTTCTATCTACTCATCCAATAAAACTCAATAATTGTATTTAAACATATGTGTGGTAATGCAATTTATTTATATTGTGTGTTATTGAATATCAACGTATGCTTGCAATTTCTATGCAATTAGCTGCTTTGTTTGTTTTCTATTCATAACCCAATTTTTTGGAATGTTTCTTGGATTGGTTCCATTTTTTTCATATTTGCTTGGATTTATCAAAGAATTTAATTTAATCAAATTGTTTTCAGCTTCCTTGGAAATCACTCAAAAATATCATAGAGTATTATTACATGTGGAAAACAACAGATAGATATGTGCAACAAAAAAGGGTGAAAGCTGTTGAAGCTGAGTCAAAGCTCAAGCAGGTGTACATTCCAAATTAGTAAGTTTTCCTTTATTTATTAATTGGTATGTTTATCATATTGTTCATTCCAGATATATCTGGCACAATATTTTAATCAGACTTCTTGTCGAATATTTTTTATTTATCTTTTATCTTACTATTTTAAGGTAATATTAATTTCCATGGGATAAATTTCACCAAAATATTCACATTAGGTATTGCTATGTTTTTGACTGACTGCTTTCCTGGGCAGTGGTAGCTCCAAAAAACAGTAATAATTACTATGTTTAATGTATTTGCTTATTATATTGTCGGTGGCTGTTGAAATTCCTACCCAAAGGTGTCGTGCTCACAAATCTCTTGGTATTAAGTGACATGAAAGGGATGTTTAAATGACCGACAGTTTCTAATCAACACAGTTATTATTAAAAAAAGAACTAACACAAATCTATCACAATTAGTTTTTACTTCAATAGTGCATAGGAATATGACTGAGAATACTGAGGGGGTTGTTACTACTAGCTTTGCCATACAATATCACAAAAAGTTATCTTAGGATACTTAAGTCAGCTAGTGAAGATGAAGTTTGTCTCAGGCGTCCCTTCTCGGTTTGTCCCGCAGCATTGGGCTTGGCACCGCTCTGGTTGCTCTCTGATCTCTGACTCATCTTCTGTGTCTCGAATACGACTCCCTCTTCTCGTGGATGGAATATGACTGCTTCTCTTGCTGGACTTTAACTGCCCTCCCTGATTCTCATTTCTCATCCTCATCACCTCTATCCCCTATTCTTTTCAAAAATACGGTTACCAGTCTGCTATTGGTGGTCACGGCAAAAGGGGTGGAGCTGAAATGGGAAGTGCCTGGGGTTGGTGGTCCATCCTTTGTTCATAATTATCCAATAATGAATTTACACGCCTCAGTATTCTCATTATCAATACATAAGAGTATGATAGGACATAATAAGTAAATCTTTTAGACAGGGGACTAATGAACTAAATTTGTAGGAGAAATTTTCAGAATTAAAAATGGTAAGAGGAACAACTAAATCAATTCAATTTTCATTATTTGACCCACATATACTAATTAGTAATAGAAAATAAGAATCATCAGACTGAATAATAAAACTTACTAAATGGCAAGGTGTTTTTCATAGCCCTGATTTTCATAGCTGACATCCTGTTCATTTTTTTTTTCTTATCTAAGAGTGTGCTTTAATTGGTTTACAGTTACTTGATAATTGATACCATTAGTTCTTTAGATATTGATAAAAGTGGTAGCTCATTGAAAATTGTCCACTATTATTCGTTTGATTCTAGTATGAAATTGTATTGAATTATTTTTACCCATTTCTTTTTCTCTGATTATTTTTTTTTTTCCTTTTCATTACTTAATCTTTTGTGACATTGTATTTTCAGTAATAAGCCGAATCCAGCTGTCTTGAACAACAACAAAGGGATCGTTAATGGCACTAGTGATATCACCAGTAATAAGCCTTGTGAATCTTGCAGTTGTAAGTTGAATTTGTTTTTATATAATTTTGTATTCTTTTAAATTTCCCAATCCCTTTCCTCATAAACAGATTCCCCACCATTTGGTTTTTATTGAACTTTTATTTACAATGATCATTATATGACTGGTATTATATTATATTAAAGTCCCGATTGTCCTAATCCTATAGGACTTTTAATCATTTGGTTCATGAAAATTTCGGTTTATCAGGAAACATTTTATTTCCATGATAAAAAAAATATATGGCACTTATAGGTGCTTGAATTAATCCTAAAATACAGGTTTTGAAACAGTAAGTGTACTTTTTGAATGGGTTTCTGAAGTTCAGTATGGATAATAGTAAAAAAAATTAATATCATAAGTATAAATGCAACCTACTGTGAACTAAAAATGCTTACCTAACCTTTTACCTGATTTGATCGGGTGAAATTCGAATGTGGTGTCATATGTTTAGAAATTCATTGTTTGACTGATTTAGAATTAACAACAGAAACCAAGAATCACAAGATGATTTTATATATAGATAGAGAAGAGAAAAAGAGACAAAGCAGGAATATTCAATACTATCTTTCATAGGTAACCTTACATTTAAAAGAATCCAATTGGTAATATAATATTTTTAAAAAAATATGTCTTCCATAACGAGGTTATGCTGTTTAAAAAACAAAGAAACAAAAACAGAAATAACAACAGTTCACCTTTTATTCGGTTTATTATTATTCTATTTTTAAAATACACTATTTAAAATACATAAAAAGTTTAATTTAGTTTCTATGAAATTCCCATTTATTTTAAAAGTGAGGCATCGTTTTCATGAAATAATCTTTAAAGTAGAAATAATTAGAAATAACAACTTTCCATTTATTTTAACAACATATATGGTACGTAATAGTTCTAAAATCATGCATGCTGAATGGGAAAATATAACTTGTATTATACTGTACGGTGACAACCCTGGACCCATAACATCCCTCATTACAAATAACATATATTCGTAAGCTTCTAACGACATTCTGTGAATTTTTACAACTTATTTAATTGTATATTAACTATTTTAAAACTTGCACTTCAGCTGTATGTTATACTTCTATATTATTACTCATATTTTGGGAATTTTTTTTTTTTTTTTATTGATGCCTTGATCACAGAAAATTTAATATTCCCATCTAAAGAAAAACTTAATTGCAACTTATTTTACTTATAAACCTTCAGGAAAAAATGCCCTAAATGATAGTTAAAACCGTATAAAAATCTGTCATGTGGTGTAGAAAGAAACCTAGAATCATTATCAATTTATATAGAGAGTGTATGAATAGTTGGGACACTCATGAAGTAATGACCTGTCTCTGTTAACCAAGTAATTGACCTGACTTTTGTTTGATTTATTGGGTTTCAGATTATTAGGACTTATGAGTATCATGATTTTTTGGGAGGAAAATAAAAAATGTTTTTGTCAATGTTTAGTGGTTGAGTATATCATTTTAACAAATCAAATTATTTTATGTTATATGTTATCTAACAATTAGTTCAATGTCTTTTCATTACATAAAGAATTGTGTTTTCACTTTCAGGTTATAATTCAGCGTTTTTATTATTAAAGTTTAATAAAATGTTAGACCAACTTAAAACTACTTTAAAATCTCTAACAGTACTTGAGTTATATTATATATATATATATTATATATATATATATATATATATATATATATATATATTCTTTTTATAGGAAGTTTTATTTTGGACAAGTCCCATGTCTACTGTTAAACTAAATTACAATTATTCATAGAAGTTTTATTTTTAGATTCAATATTGTAGTTTTCTGGAAGCTCATAAGATTATTCCTGTTTAAAAAATAACAAATTTTAATAAGTATAATCACCATATTCATCAAATACTGAAATATGATATGTTGGGATAAAACATGTTTAGTTTTACTTATTAGGTTATAAGAAACTCCATTACGGAATCAGCCTTCTTGTCTCTTGGAAAGTAGGAATTAGTGATGAGTGAATCGGTTAGTGGAGTCATGTTTATTTAATCAGGGTGATATATGATTTGTTTAATCTTATAGTTTGTTTCATTTTACGAGTTTTTTTCTCTTTTTTTGTGTATATTTTTTTTCTTTCAATATGATTTAAAGCATTTTTTAAATTGCCTGTAATTATGTATTCCAATAGGTGCCCATAAATGGAGTCTTACTGGCAGACTTGGCCAACAGGCCAAGTCCCTCAGTCCAAGCCCTCGTGGGCCATCATCATGCGTGTTTGATGAGCTCTATCAGTTTAACCATCAAACTTGGCCAGCAACATTCCAAGTATGCCAGTAAGACGAAGGTTAATTAATGACAATTTTAGGTAACTGTTTATCTTCTAAAGTCTCTCCTAGTTTTTCATTTTTACATTCCTTAGTCTATGAGTTTTAATGGTAATGGGTTTTATATTAATTAGTGTACATTATGTACTGCATGAGATATTGGGTTGTAAAATAAGTTTTTATTGTTTTTGCTCGTAATTCCAATAAAAACTTCAGATTCTTGTAAATATTTTTAAACAACTATATATGACCCATTTTGATTTATTACATGCTGCCATCTTTCAGGTAATTTTTTAATTTGGTCGTCATCAACAGTAGGAGGATGACCCGAGCACTTTGCTTCTCCAAGTCAAAATATCCTGCTCTGAACCGAGCAAACTACTTACAGACGGTGCTTTTTCCTAAGGCACCATTCCCCATACACACTGTAAATTTTGTTAACTGTCTGTGCAGCAGATTTTCTTTTTGGGAAATACAAAATTATTAAATGACGAAAATGAATTTTTTTCTCTTCCATTTTGAGTTAGCATAATACCACTTATAAAAATAAAGAAACTATCCAGAAAACCACCTTAACTAATTTTTTTTTTTTAGAATATGTTAACATTATAGACCAAGTAAACATTTTATGAATACAGAGAGGATTATATTGAAAAACGCTATGAGTGTATTTTATAGCCCCCTATTATTAAAGGCTTACATAATTTGATTAATTTATTTTTGTTACCAATCTAATTTTTTTCCTGTTCTTATATAGTTATTAAATGAAAGAAAAGTGTATAAAGCCATAGAAAAAAGAATTAGAAAAAAAGCGCTTTAAATGGTTGGTTAAATAGGGCAAATTGGTACTATCTCTTATAGCCCTCCCCCACGACCTCGACCCTTCCACCTGCCTTTATCCTATTAATATTTTAAAGGAGTGATTATTTCTCCAATATTTTGAAAATATAAAATTTATTTATAATAAGATCATTAAGGTTTTTTTTTATTATGTTAGTGTATTAATTTAACATTTTGTTTTTCTGTAATTTATTACTGAAAATTTTGTTCTCATTGATGTAATTGGTGCAATACATCTTTTTATCTCACTGTCTTAAAAATATAAATGGGCCCATCCATTAGAAATCAGCCTTTTGATCATGGTGTTCGACTTTATTTTTATTTATTACCAGTTATTCTTTATCCTTTCTTAAATTCATTTATTCTCTAAAACTGTGTAAAAAACATTTTTCTGCTTAATAATTTTAGTTATGCAGCTATTAAGTAAGCTTAGTAGCTGAAAACCTGTTGGTTAAATCTCTCTATTTGTAGATATCAAATTATGACAAAGATTTATAACCTGATGTAACGATGTGATTTACATTTTTTCCTCACAACCCATTGCCTAAAAAGTGTAGAAAGTGTTTTTAAAATTTCTCAAATATGAATAAAAAACGTGTTATAAAATTCTCTTAGCTGTTAAAAAAAGTTTTCTTTAAAAATTATGAACTCAAGTAGTTTTGCTCTATTCAGAACAAAAAAAAAAAAAAAAAAAAATTAAAATGATGATAGTACATCTTTGGGCCTTACAGTCCATTACCTAAGGAGGCAGGAAAATTGTTGAAAATTTTCCTTAACTGAAACTTTAAGCATGCTATAAAAAGAAATGTTAGAAAGGAATCTCAGGCTTAATTTTTTTTTTTTTTTCCCTCTATAGTCTTCTCATCACACTTCCTGTTGTCATAGCTGGGCAAAATTTATCAATAGAAAGTATATAAAAAAATAGCCAATAAATCATCTGTTATTAAAATAATATCAGATTTTCGATTGCCCATGTATGTTTCGAATTTTTCGTAGTTTTATAGTTATTATTGATAAAAGTATCTTAAATTAGGTTCCCAAGGATGCTATTTCTGTATATGGTATCAGATTTTCTATCGGACTGAAAACAATATGTATTTGAGATGAAAATCGGATTATCAATTCAAAATCATCTTTCATCAAACTTTATAAAATGTAAAATACACAAAAAAATCATCAACTGTAATAACAATTGAAAATGTACGTGCACGATCTGAAATTTTATTAAAAAATGGAATCAGATTAATCCACTAACAGTATCCAAAATTTGAAACGCTTATGCGAGATCAAAAGTCTGATACTATATTTGGAAATAGCATCCTTGGTGACTTAAGATAAGATACCTTCATTAATAAAAACTATAAAATTAACCAAAATGCGCCAGTGAGATCAAAAATATAACGCTATAATCAGAAATAGCATCCTTGGCAACTTATCTGTTAAGTATCATTTTTTGAATTTTTTAAAAACCACTTTCTTTACTATTTAGGTAATGTGTCATGAAGGGGAAAAAATGTAAAGCACGTCCTTATCACATTGTTAGTTTTCATTTAGATTTGATATCTGCAAAATTAATATAGAAATATAGAGATTTTCCCAACATATGTTTTTAGCCGTGAAGCTGAATTAAAATAACTGCAAAACTAAAACTATTGGCCAGAAAAATATTTTATTCGTGGTTTTAGATTTGGGAAATGATAGAGAATAACGTGTTGAAAATCATGAAAATAATTTGATGATTTCAAAGGGATTCACCCAAATATAAAATGTTCAAGAATTTACAGGGAATCTTAGCAAATCGACCATCGATGACCATTTCAAGCCGATTGGATAGGTAAAAAAGCTTAAAAGTTGGTTCTACTCACATTAAATGAGATTAAAGAAAGCTAGCATTGTGAAGTTTGTGCTACAATTCTTAGCCGAAATAAAAACGGCCATTACTGTCCAGAATCGTTACTTGTGATGAAAAATAGATACTTTACAAAAACAGCAGACATTCTGGACAGTGATTCAACTAAGGAGAAGCAACATTTTGCAAAAAAAGCCCCCAACTCATCAAATGTTATGGTTACTGTTTGGTGGGCTTTATTTGGTTGTTTGATATAGATTAGCTTCTTAAATCCTAGAGAAACCATCAATATTGAATGTATAGTATACAAATTAATAGAATGTATCAGAAATTGGCAATAATGCAGCTATCTTTGGTCATTTGGAAGAGACTTTTTGTTGCTTCACACAACTTGTCCACATGTCTTATGTGGGATGTCACAAAGACTGTTGAAGCTTGGTATTAGAACTGCCACATCTTCCCTTCTCTCTGGACCTCTCGCTGGTGGATTACTATTTTTTTCAAACTCCTGAACCACTAATTACGTGACGAAACATTTAATTGACAAAGAGAATTTGAAAACACATTTCTGGAGTTTTATCAATTCTAAACATTGGAAATTTTGTTTATTTTATTTATAATTTTCAAAAGGAATCATAATTTTAAAATACATTTTTAAGAAAAGGAAGTTATTGAGTGCTTATTTAAATATGAAAAATTGGAAATTTTATTCTGAATGAATGGAAAAGTTGCCAATATGTTGGCAGAAATGTATTGGTAGTAGTTATGAAAATTTTGATTAAATAAAACAGTTGTAAATTTCTCTTGTTTTTTCTTCATAAACTAAAATATTGTATTGATATATCAGTCTTAACTTCTATAGATTGTATGAATCTTATGACTATCTAAACCCTGGAGTGTTGGTAAAGTCAAATTTTTCTGAACAACCTTTAATGTGGACTCAGTTAAGGGATTATCCTTTTTATTTATATATTTTTTAATGATTTTGTTATGAGCTTATGCAGCACTTTAACTATTTTAATAATTATACAGCAAAATATTCCAGTAATAAATACTTTCTTCCATATTCACAGAGCAATAATAAACTCTTCTCTAATAAAATTTTAACAAGATTAAACCAAGATGGATTTGACATACTATAAAAGGATAAACAATGCAGCTTAAGAATAGATTTTCCTGAAGTTTATAGTACTTAAACAATGATAAACAGAAAAATCAAATCAACACTATATTTTACTTTTAAAACATCAATAAATAGTAATAAGTCACTAACAAAGAGAATAATTATCTAATATAAATCAGTAATATAGCGTGAAAGGGTTAAAGAAATCAGAAGCTGGGAATTAAGAATGGATGGAAGTAGTGAGGAGACTTGCCCTAGAACTGATTCCACCCACCACCAGCACATATCTTTCACTTTCTATTATTTAAACTTGTTGGATAGGTTTATATAAGACATAAGTATAAGACTTTAAATATTTTATTTTTACGAATTAAATATTTAATGTTCCTACTGTATAAATCATATAATTGTTAATAGTGGAAATAGTTAACTTTTTTTTACTATACAATTCAATAATCTAATATTTTTGTCGTATCATTATTTTTTTGTTAGACTTGTATTTTTTTTAGGCTCTACTTCATCTCAGTGGTACTCTTGGGGCCCATCACATATGCAGTGTAAATTATGCCACGGATGTTGGTGCTATTGGAAGAAATATGGTGGATTAAAAATGCCATCGAAACTAAGTTAGTTTTGTTTATATATTGATTTATTTGTAATGATTTAATTTTATGTCTATAATTTTTGCATTTTAATTTGGTTTTTATTTGCTTCTTATTGTAAATACTGAACTTAATACATTTTTCATTGCATAGGAGTTCTTAATGATTTTTTAAAAATTTATTTGTTTTTCCAAAATCTATTTTAATTGTTTTTTAAAAATGTTTTTGAAGGTGACAGTGATTTGGACCTTTCTAAAAAGAAGCCTGGAAGCATATCTGATGAAGGTATATTTGATTCTGCCTTGTTTACCTATTTATTTGTTTACAGTATATTCAATTTTATTTGTGGTTTAGAGCGGGTGCCATCTACCATGACCTCACATAGACCCCATCGTTGCAGCATAATTGGCTGTGCGAAGGTAATTTACTATTTACTGTTTTATTATCTTACATGATGGTTTTTTGAAGTGATTTTTTTAATTCTAGGAGTTCAAAGTTAAGGCTCAATTGCTCGGCATTATGCCACTGCTCATGGTATTGCTGTTAGGGCGGGCTCTCCCAGGCCAATAATGAAGACACGTACTGCGTTTTATTTAGCTACCACACCCCTTACAAGGTTATCTAGGAGATTATGTCGTAATATTCTTCAGTGTAGGCATGCTGCCCGATCTCCATTTTTCTCCATAAATGCTCAGGCCATTAAACAAGAATGTAAGAGATATTGCAAATATTTATATACTTCTAATGTTCAAACGAGGTTACTGAAATATAATTTTAATATTTACTGATTTAGGTCAGCAGCAAATAGCTACGAAAAATCCACTTGAACTGCGTGCTTTATTACATTACAAAAAGAAAGATAGAGGAAGTGTTACTCATATTGCAACAAGGTTAGGTCATGCCAGGAATTATGAGCTCATTGTTCCTGATTGGTTGGCTCCAACTGAGAGAGACAAAATACCAAGATCAGAAAGAATAGCATTTCCCAAACCACCGAAAGCTCCGGGTAAGTTTTAATTCATTTTTATTATTTGTTTAATCACTTCAATGCTTATCAGCATTTATTTATTTGTATGTGGATTTTCTTCTGAGAACAAAAACAAAAAACCTGTACCTATAATTTCACAATTAATCTAAAATGCTGTGTGGATCCATAAGTTTGTTTGGTTTTTGTTAGTAGTGGAAATAGTTTTCAAATATCTCCAGTTATCTTCTGCTTATCCAAAAATAATGATAGTTATTGGAAAGGTCAAAGTTTTATTAGTTTTGTTTGTACTACAGCTTAGTGAATATGTCAAATATTTAAAATTTAATTTTTTTTATTTCAAAAGAGTGAAGCAAGATTTGGAAGCCCTTTCCCCCTCCCACGATATTTATATTTACTTATCTTAATAATATATAAATAACACCTGTATACCGTATATGCTCTTTAAAAGTAGTAAATAAAGCAATGATTTTTTACATTCTGCTCAAAAATGGTTTGCCAAGTTTTGTTTCATGAATTAGTGTCTCGAAGATCCGCCTCGCAGGGGTCAGCCTGCCAGAGCTGATTCGAGTGGTATCTATGATCTAATCGAATAAGACTGGTCCCTTCAGGTATGAAAAATTGCAGAGATACTGGAAATAAGTTGAACTTATCCATGCTTACTTATTTTGTATTTTTTTTCTTTTTACTTTCTTTTTCATATAATAAACTTTTTCAGTCAGCTGTTGCGATGAAAAGAACAACTTGTAATTTAATGTTACCATTACATATGGATGAGGATAATTGAATGATTAATATTTTAAAAAGTTGGCACAAAATAATTTTAACAGGTTTATAGTATAGAATTAGAAAATTTCTCTTAAAATAACACTTTTCATGGCTTTTATGGAACTTGAAATGCTGTACCATGCCTTATATATATTAATAATTTTAGATAATGAAATTTTCTTTCTTGAGAATAAAATTTTCAGTGGAAATATTTTTGAAAACTGAGGTTCCATTTAGTCTCATATATACACATCAGAACAAAGAAAGAAAATCTTGTGTTTATATATATATTGTATATACATTTCTTCTATGGACAATACAGAAGTATACATTTCATTGTTTTTCTGCACTATGCATGCAACCATTCACATATCTGTAACATATCTTTAGATGGCAGTCTCCTATATGAGCGGATTCCTAATAAACCGGAGCTTGAAAAAAATACATCAGGAATAGTTGGTGGTCTTAAAAGGAAACCATATGATGAAATGAATGGATTAGTTGACGGTACGTATTGTTAGGTTTTGTGATTTAATCCACATATGTAAATGAGCCAAAAAAATGAAAAAAAAAAAAATCAAACTCAATGTATATGACTTTGAAAATTGTAATTAAAAATTAATAGTTATTTGTTAAAAAAATAAATAAACACAAAAAAAAAATAAGTAAATACAAAACTTATGTATATTTGTATGTTTGTAATATTTTTATGATTGCATCCTTTTGTTCATGTAGGTTTTTTGTACATAAAAGTATATACTTCCTATTCTTCCTCTTAAATTTAAATTCCTTTTTTGAAAATCTAGATTACTCCTTACAATTTTGTTTAAGTACTTTGTTTTTTACAATCAAGGTTAAATATATTTTGAGAAAATATTTAATCTAAACATCAATCAATATTAATTTCCACATATATTCATTTACTTATTTTTTAAATTTAATATTAATTCATTTAACTGCTTTGCCATCTTATATTACTGCAAGTTTATTTTTCAGATCAGATATTGATACACTAATTTCTACTTATCTATGGTTGAGCTATTCTTTTTTTCAGTTATAAAATGAGTACCGTTGTATATCACTTTCCTTTTTGTTTTCTTTGAATTCATAATTTAGTTTCCAAATAGATTTATGTTAAGTGGTCCAAAAATAAACTTCAGTGTTATTTTATTGGAAACTTATTTATATATTTGCTATCTTTTGAGAGAGTTGTAATATATGTTGATGTACAAGTACAGATGTAATTATTTGACAGAGAATATTTGCTGCAATGCAGAAAAAGAAAAGCAAAGAAGGGAGTTTAAAAATCTATCTGTAACGCAGAAAAGAAAAAACAAAGAAAGAAGTTAAATATCTATATCTGTTCTTAGTTGTTTTTTCTGACTTTATTTATTTTAATTTTATTTCTTTAATTTTAGTTGCTTCCTAGTGAGTTCTTTGTTGTATAGAAAATTCAGCCAATTACAAATTGTATTCTTTTATTTTTTGTTTGTTTTGTTCAGTTTTTTATACTATTTTTACACAGTTTTTTTTAAAGTTCCAGTATAATTAGCATGTTAGAGTAGAGTCAAATATTCAAATAATGTCATCAATATGTAACTGACAATTAAGTGTCATGAATCTTGTTTGTAATAAAACAGATATTTTTAATATTGTAAAAGTTATTTTCTAAGTATAATTAACTGTTTTTGTTGTATCATGATACCCTTTTCCAGCTGTATTTATTTATTTTTTTTGGATATAACGTTGCATAGATAAACTATGTTATAAATAATGCAATTTGGTTGGTTTCAGTTTTAATGAGGGTGGCGTAATAAAACCTATTCTATTAGTCCAAGAGCTAGTCTAGTGAACCCTCTGAGTAACGGTCTTCTTGTAAGGTTAGAAATTTGTACACTTATGATATATAAGCATACTAAGGGCAATAGCCATGACCTGACAGGCGTCAGCCCTCAACGTCATCAGCCCCTTTATTTTTTAAATTGTAAAAAAAAAAAAAAAAAATAGAGTATTAAAACTAGTATCTGTAAGCTTGAAAATTTAATAGGATGTAGTTTATTTATTGTAAATCTTGAAAAAAAATTGACAGGCGATTACAATGTTAACATGTATGTGACAGGTGAATTGGAAGGTTGATGAGGTAAAATAAACTTTCTCCTGTATAGTTGAAATTTGGATATGTTTTTGAGTAAATGTTTTAGAATAAATATGTACAATGACAGGCGTTTTGAATAACATAAGACCTTGGCAAGCGAGAGGAAAGCTGCTAAGGGCCTGCGAGTAAGAGGTGTTACGTGAACGGGTATGGTGTGAGTGACATGAATTAAAAAAAATATGATAAATACAATATATTTTATTAGTTTTAATGTAATCTACATTAGTTTTTACATTAATTTTCTTCATCATTATCCGACACTTCACTACTACTGTTTTCATCATCATGTAATTCTTCGATAATGTTTTCCTCTTCTGAAAATAGAAAAAAAAAAATTTAATAAATCAATAAGGTCGGTCATTAAGAATTGAATATCAAGCTCAATTTTATAGGACTGTGTATTAAATCTTATTGAATAAAATGATGGTATGTTACCACAAATGAGGTATTATGTGAACGCCTATGGTCTTTTGAGACCTTATCTAATAGGAAGAGACAGGGGAGAGGCATTCACGTAACACCTCATTTTTGATAGCATACTATAATTTTATTCAATAAGATTTAATATACAGTCCTATTCAATTGAGCTTGATATTCAATTCTTAATGACCTTATTGATTTATTAATTTTTTTTTTTCTGTTTTCGGAAGAGGAAAACATTATCGAAGAATTAGATGATGATGAAAACAGTAGTAGTGTAGTGTCGGATAATGATAAAGAAAATTAATGTAAAAACTAATGTAGCTTACATTAAAACTAATAAAATATATTGTATTTATCATATTTATTTTTCCTTCATGTAACTTGCACCATAGGCGTTCACGTAACACCTCTAACTCGCAGGCTCTTGGCAGCTTTCCCCTCGCCTGTCGAGGTCTTATGTTATTCAAAACACCTGTCATTGTACATATTTATTCTAAAACATTTACTCAATAACATATCTAAATTTTAACTATACAGGAGAAAGTTTATTTTACCTCATCAACCTTTTTATTCACCTGTCACATTGTTGACATTGTAATCACCTGTCAATTTTTTTCAAGATTTTCAATAAATAAACTACATCCTATTAAATTTTCAAGCTAACAGATACAAGTTTTTTTACTATTTTTTTTTTTTTTTTTTTTTACAATTTAAAAAATTATGGGGCTGACGCCTGCCAGGTCCCTTAGCATGCTATAAATCATAAGTGTACAAATTTCTAACCTTATATGAAGACTGTTACCTGGAGGGTTCACTAGCTCCTCCAGCTATATATTTTCAGTGATATACTATTATTATTATTTTTTTTTTAATATTCTTACATTTAAATGCATATTTAACTAACAAAAGTTAACTAATTTCAAGTGTGAAATATAACTTCAGTACTGCTTAATTACTGAGTACAGACTATCTACTTCAAAGTTCGAAAAAGCATTATAGTCAAATTAAGCACTACGTACAGATTAACTGCTTTCAAGTTCAGAAATGCTATCTTTATAAATGTTAAATTAAATTTTTTTTTTTTTAATTTGTATTATGTTGCATAAAGGAGTATTAATCACTCAAAATTGGCACTTAAAAAAAAATCAGTTTTTGATATTGTATTAATGTTTTCACTAGATATAAAATTGTTAATGAAATCACATTTCTTTTTCATTTACATCATCTTAAAAGTTAACAATTTTTGTTTTAATATTAGATGATTGTTTTAATTATCGTTTTTCTAAGAATTTCAAAGAATCAGATAAATAATTAATTAAAATAAGTTACTCCAAATGTTGACTAAATATTTAATCAGATATGAGAATAAACTATTTTCAACTGTTATATAGACATGTGACTTAAATGAATTTATATTTTGTGTATTTTCTTATCAGTTTTCGAACTATTTATTATAATTTGAAGATAATTGTATAATTTGAAGATAATTGTTGATTGATGCTTAGTTAAAGAATTATTTTATATCAACTTTAAAACACTCAGCTTCTATTCTAGAGGCATTCTTATATGAAGTAAAATATCATTTCTTGCGTACACCTTCAGTTTTAAGTCCTAAATACATTATTATGTATAGATTGATTATAATGAGGCATGCAAAAAAAAAAATAATTAAACAAATATTAAAAAATATATTATGACTGAATACGTGCATGTTGTAACAAATAAGCAGTGCAGTTTTAAGTGAAACGAATATGGCTGTGAATAACTCTTACCAATTAATGTTTGTTATTTTTTTCTATAATTGTTTAAATGCTTGTGTAAGTTGATGCCTAGTTTAAACAAATTATAAACTTTGCTTTTCTCCCTAAAGTTCAATAGTTCTAACTTTAAGCTCATAAAATGTGGTTATATGCCTTATTTTAAGTGAATTAATATAGTTTTGAAGTATTAATTAAAAAATTCTCAATTCTTAATGTTTTATTGCTCAAAAAGATTTTTTTTTAAACTAATAAGTGCAAGTATATGCATTTCTTTATTTTAAAAGTAGGTAAGTGAAAACAATTTTCAAAAGGGCACAATTAATGACGCAGAAGATATAATATAATGCTTGCTATTTTTTTAATGACAAATCTCACATGTATTATTACATTGATAGATGGTGCAGTACCCATGGAATGGAATTTAAATCTAATGAGGTTCTTAGGTTCTTTTTTGAGTATATGCCCTAACTCTTGGAGTGAAGGGATGGTTTTAACCTAGTATACTCTCGATGGTATCAGTTCAATTTCCACCTGGCTAAGATAATATTTTTTTATGTTCCCACAATATATATCTATATTTAGACACTATCTTTGGTTAAAACAATATGGTATAAACTTATGGTGATCATCAAGTTATAGTAAAAAGGACCACTTGCCAGTTTTAGCTTTATTAACAACAGTACTTGTATTATCAGTTTCTTGATCAGTTATAGTTAGTGCTCAGAGGAAATCTTCAGAGTATAGAAGTTATAATCTTGTGTAAGTTGATGGAAATCTTTTCAAAAGTTATAAATCGTGGTGTTTTGAATGATTATGAATTGTCAGATTTTTCCAGGATAGGGAATGTTATAGAGTGATGTTTGTATAAATGCCGTTTGCTTTACAAAACATAATTTTGAAAAAATCGAATAAGTGTATGAAATTAAAAACACAATTCCTATACTTTTGGATGATGTAATATTCATTAATATCATCCCAAATGATGGTATTTTAATTAACACAATATGTTTTGGTTTGTAAATTCAGTGTAATTAAAGTAATTATATCATTAAATAGGTATAAACACTAAAAATAAGTGCAAACAAATTTTGAAAAAAGAATACCAATTTCAACAATATTTTTATTGTAAAATCTACCACTACTTTTACTCTGAATGATATTCATTATACTAAGTATGTTTAATTTTTTATTTGAACATATTCCAGTTGTGCTGAAGAATTTCCATGATTTTTGGTTCAGGAACATAAATATATGTTAGCCAAGTTTTGGTCGATACTTAATTATTTCCTTCATAAGTTTTCCTCCAGGAATTAGTAATAAAAATTCATTAGCAGGTATATATAAAAGAAGCATACCAACCACTCAAGGTAGTGACTGACATAGTAAACAATAAATGTCAAAATTAACGGTGCCCATGAAACTGAAATTTTTAATAGTGCTTGCCGTTAAGCAACACGGGTGGGTTGAAAATAAATTGGTCTTAAGGGTAAAAATGTATATATATATTGAAACTGATTTTTTTTTTTTTTTTTTTTTTTTTTTGTGGATGACTATACTATAAAGTATAAAAACTATGCATCATATAGACTACTGAAGGATGGTCATTTGAAAGATTATTAAATTGGAAAAAAAAAAAATTTAAATTGTACCAGTATTAGCATAGACACACCATACTGAATGTCGTATTCATGTTTTCTATACAAGTTCTCATGGATACTCTCTAAATTTTGTATTAGTATTATTCACATATTGTACGTATGTGGTCTCATATCACTATTACTATTGTTAATACTGAAAACAATTATAATATATCTCAATAAATATTAAATTTCAATATTATTAACACACACAGACAGACATACGTATGTGTCTGTTATTATATATATATATATATATATATATATATATATATATAATATATATATATATATATACTGGTCACTTACTTTGTATTCACCATACTTTAAAAAGAATGGCAGAACTAAGTATTTGGAAATAAAGCTGTTGGTAACAGCCAGTACATTCATAAAATTAATTCTATTGAGTCTTATGAAATTTCTTCTCTTACATCTTTTTATCCCTTCATCATTTTGGCTACAGCAGTGCACTGTAAAGAGGTCTTTCCGACACACTTCCTGTTGGATAGAAGGGCTCTTTGAAATCTGTTCTAAGGATTCAGAGGTATGCCCTTGTTTCTTTCTCATTATTACACAAAGTTATTATCTTGTTATTGATTTACCACTTAACATTGACGATAATTCCTTGGATCCTTCCTTTACTGTTTAATCTCTTTATTACCTTCTTTCTATGTCAATTACTTTCTGTCAGCTCAGGCACAATTTGATCCTGCCCCTCTGATTTTTTATGCGATTACCAACCAACTGTTACTTTCTTAAAATCACCTGTTTCAAATTTATAGACTCTCTTTAAATCTTTACTTGCCACCCTACGCACACTTTTCCTTCATCTCTTAAATTAACTATCCTTAAGCCCCAAGAAGTTAGTAGATGATAGAAATAATCCGATATTTATTTGTTTTTTTATCAGTTATTACAATTGCTGTTATCAGTAGTTTGTATATTTTTTCTTATTTATTTTATTTTTCCTTCTCATATGTATCAATCAGAATTCAACAACAAATATTTTTATCAATTTATTTATAATTATGGCATTTATTGGCATAATGCAATATTGTATTTTATAGCCATTATTCTTCGGAGGCAATTATCCCAAAGTAAAAACATTTTTTTAAAAATAATTTTCAAACAAGGAAATCCTTACAAACTTTATTGATCATTTTTATTGATTATTTATTGTCTTATTTTTTATTCATCTTTTTAGATAAGATTTTTTCATTTTTTTATGTGTTAGTTAGGTTTTATAAAAAAAAAAAGTTAAATTGATTCATGTTGTAAGCAGTGAATTCACTTATGGTGAAGTTTGTGTTCATTATATGTCACTTTGGTGCAATGTTTTTTATTTATTCAATATTAATTTGTGATGTTATAAATATTCTATATTTTTATTAATTAGGTTTCATTGCATTTAAAATTATTTATCTTAGTTATTGGGTTGTTCGTTATTTTGATAAATTTAACCAGAAATTTCACTTTATGTTAATCCATTCCAATTTAATGTTTAAGTCATATAATGTCACTACCTCAACCTTGCTTTGTTAGTATCTAAGTCTAATTTTAATTTGGTTTACGTTTTTTAAAGTATTGTTACTGTTATTATTGGCATGATGTGGTTTAATTTTAATACATGTTTTTTATGTTCAAAAAAAACTGAGCTTACTATGCAATATTTTTTTTGATATCTATTTCTTAAATGCTTTTTAAAAACCACAAAGTTTCAACATAAGAATTTTGACATGATAAATCGAATTGAGTTCTAGTCGCTGCATGTTTTAATACTCTACTAGCTAATTTTGTTTTAAATGGTATATGTTTTGTAGGAATATAATTGTATTGGAATGTACAGACATTTATAAATCAAGAGACCTGAGTAAGAGGTTTATTCACTATTATCAGAACCATTAAGTATATTCAAATAAAAAGATGTATGTATAAAATCATCAAGCTCTTCAGAAAACATATTTTATAAATTACATGAGCTACCTTTTATATCCCTAAAATATACATCTATCAGTTTTCTGTTGTCAGTAGTGTTCGTATCAAGGATAGTATTAGTTCTTCATCAAATTTAAGTTTAAGCTGGTTTGTTTTTTGTTCTCAAAATATTTAATTTTGGAACCTCTAGCTTTATATGTTCATATTTTATGATTACAAAAAGTAAATTACTTGTTTGTAACAATATCAGAACAGCTTTTTTGCAGATGCCCTTTCCAACATTTCTTTACACAGACATGCATTTTGTTGTAATGTTTTAGCCAATTTTATTCTATTGTTTTTGAAATTATATATATTGTTATTTTTTATTAAAAAATGAGTATTTTCCTGTGTATTGTTGTTGTATTGTTATTATGGACAAATTTCAATTTAATAATATCCTGTTATTTTAGATATGGTTAATAAGCTGCTCTATTAAAAAGATTTCACATTACATTTGTCTTTTATTTATTTACTTTATTAATTTAATTAATAAAAATACTTTATCAATAAAATTAATTAAAATTAAATAATCAAACTGTAATAAATTAAATATGCAATTAGATCTTAATAAATAAAAACTTTTGACTAAGTATAATGCCTCATATTGCTTGGACGACAGCTTAAAGTTTTATATATATTACTGTAGTAATATGTTTTCAGTTTTTAGCATTTATAAATTAGAGTGGGAGATTGATTTTGTAATTCTACCCATCTTATATGTTATTGCTTTGTCTTATTCCAATTAGATCTCCATTTATATCATTATAATGCCCTCGTTAAAGTTTAGTGGAGATATTACCCTACACAGGATGTACAAGTGTGCATTACTTTTTTAAATATTGTGTTTTGTGAAATTGTGGTTATAAGTCATGATTTCTGTGAAATCGAAGACTGTTCTGTTCATTATGTTTCATTATCAAATAATTTTATGCATAGTGAGTGGAAAGTGTTTGTTTAACAAATCTTTATTTCTTGCTTAAATTTTAATAACTTTTGCACAAAACCTAGGTATTGGCCGTTTTTAAGGTTATGTATGACTACTTAACAATGTTTTATGTTGGAACTTGAAATAAGAGCCTAACTTTGAAAATTGGTCCTGCAATTACAAGATACTGTGGGAGTGTCTTTGTTCAACTTAAGTTCCAAGTGCATAAACATTGAAAAAAGTGCATAAAGCAGAGTTTCCAGATTATCTCTCCATCTGTATTTCTATGTTAGGTATTGAATTTATACTGATGTTAGTTATAACAACTAGTATAAACATATAAGAATGAACAATATTATAGAATAAAATAATGACTGATTAAAAGAGAAATATATATATATATATATATATATATATATATATATATATATATATATATATATATATATATCCTTTTCTATGTTGAAAACTAATTATGATGATAATTTTTTTTATTTATATCCAATTATCGTCTCAGTATAAGGTGTAATATAAAAAAAACTATTGACAAGTCCCCCTACTTTACTTTTCTAAAAGTTTGTGCCAATAATAAATAAATAAATCTTGTTGTGAGTAAAAGAATCAAATTGAACAAACAGATTTTCCATCCAATTCTGTATTTTTGCAAGATGTACACTGTATGTATTTTTGCAAGTTTTTCATGATATAAAGTTATTTTTTCCGAACACTGTTTGGAACTGTTTATATACAAATCTTTCCAAAAATTAAGTACTTAAACGTGTATTGACAATCTATAAGCACACATATTTCCTAATACCATATTTTATTTATTTTTCCTAATACTGTAAATTATTTATTATCTTTTATTTTTAATAAGCCCCAATGATCGTTTGTTGAAGTGGGGCAGTGGCCCTTCCCTATCTCCTATTCTGTATGTCCATGTACTTATGTATTTATACCTATATGTGTGTCTCTAAAGACAATTAATATATCAAATATATTTTATGGTATTATAATTTTTTTTTAATAGATTAGTAGAGATTATCTTGTCAGCTGAACTTGGTTAACTAGGAACAATTTTATTCCTATCAAAGGTTACAGTGTTTCTGAAGTACAGATGTCAGTTCCTTTTTTACTGGAACCATTTTTCCAGAATTATGCGATAAATAAACTTATTCAGTGTTTCATTGGTTTTAAAAAAGAAATTGTTTGATGAAGTGGCATCAATTTTTAAAGGGTTTTGAAACACATATTACCTGTACCATGTCAATTAAAAATATATTTCCTAAAGTGTTAATTAAAGTTTTATTGTTGAAAATAGAAGAAAATGTCTTTTCCCTTTTTACACTTTCTGTAAGTTCTTTGATTTTATTATTGCTTAAAATATACAACTTGTTCCAAAAACATAGCATATTGTTTATCTGTCCATATTTAGTTCCCTCACTGGTGTTACTACAAATGAAATTGATTACAAAAATACCTAACAGTTTATTATTTGTTAAAAGAAAATAATTTAAAAAAACAAAAATGCATCTTTTGTTACCTTAGTACAGCTGAAGGTGAGAACTATTTAACTTCATGGCTAATTCTTCAAAATCTTTAGAAGATCTGGTGTTACAGAACATTAATAGAAGTGAGTAAAATGCTTTTTACTTTTGATTTATAAAGGGCTTATACTTTGCTATATTGTAACGTAAAGTTATTTTCTAGAAAAGTTTTGGAACATACTGAACAATTTACCGAATTGTTACTTATTTATCACTTCTGAAGAAAACATTTTATTTATTATCCAAAAATGTTTTTATTTTTGGTTTAAATCATTAGTTGGCCAATCTGATTAATTAAACTATATGCATTAATTGAAAATTGTGATACTAAATGGCTTAAATTAGTTATACAGTTATTTTCTCAGAAATTCTTTTGCTTATGTAGCTATATTGTATATTGAAAAATGTGGCTTTTTTAAAAGGAATAAAATTTGTAGTGAAAAATCCTTTCTTTTTTACAATTTTAAGAAATTTTTTAAAACGATTCAATGAATTTTCAAAGGTCTGACTAGACTTCTTGATTGGGTACACACTTTTGGTAACATAAAAATAAGTTCTAATGTCAATGTTTGTGAAAGCTAAAATGGCTTTAGTTATTGCCATAAAATTTAATTGTTTAGAAATGTTTATTAAACACTACCTTTTATATCGTTGGCTTGGAAAAGGTGTCAAAAAATTCCAAAGTAGGCGTTCACTGTTTGTTTATTTAGGTTGGTCGCTGGCTTTGAAATCACTGATAATATGTCAAAAACTGCCTTCCTTTTTTTTAAAATAAAAAGTTAGTCTATATTTTTATAATTTAATCATGAATCATGATGTTGCTCTACATTTTCCCACTAAAGAAAATAAAGATATATTTTAGGTTGGAAACCATAGTATGACAGGAATATTATGGCTGTTATTAATTTTAAAAAATAAAATAAAATCAAGCTTATTTAAAGCTTTAAGGAAGAAAATTATAATTTATTGCATTAAGATCACAAAATATATTATTGAAGAAGTTGAAGTACTAATTATTATTTTTATCATAATAATAATATTTTCAATTACCAGCCAACTTAAAATATTTACCAACTAAGAAATATTCAACCTGATAATCTTATTTTTTTGTATAAAATTAATATGTATCTGGAAGGTTTCCAAGCTCGAAACAGAATAACAAACATGTTTATATTGTGAGTGGCACTCTTTCTCCATGCGAACAATATATATTCATATGTTTTTCTTAATTCCTTAGTTTTATTCCTTTTCGTTTTAATATTAGTTTAAACAGTAATTTTAAAAAATTTGTTTATTTTTCTTAAGAGTGATTTGGTTATTAAAAAGAATACTTTTATGTAGTTTTAAAAATTATTTTATGTACTTTTAGTATTATATGTAACTATTGATCACCTTGGCTTATATGATTCTATTTTGTTTTCTTAAGCTGATAGTTTTGAATAAACACTTACTTATTGGTTCTGGATTTCATAAGTGTCAGTATTGGTTTTATTTGCTTTGTAGTAATTAAAATAAAAAACAATGTAATATTTAGCGTAAGTATTAAATATTTTGTGGAACAGAGAGGTAGTCTAGTATGTAGCGCTCTGACATTCTATGCTGAATGAATCAAGTTAATAACTTCGTAATTTCACTCTTCATTTTCTCCCTAAAGAAAATAAAGATATATTTTAGGGTGTAAACCATAATATGACAATGCTTCCAGGATCCACTTAACCCTAATATGAATATATAATGTTCAGAAGGTAAATCAGGTGGGTGGGGTACAGCATTGATCACACTTTCTGAGGTTTTCCATGAAGTCACAGGTCAGGTTCTTTTACCAATTCAGTTCCTAGGCTTCAAAAATTGAATTTTCATTGAAAATATTTGAATCGGATTAAAATAAAAACTAATCAAATAAAATATGCAACTAAAAAGAAGGTGCATGTATATTTTGAAAACTCGTTAAATAAATCACACAGGTCGGATAACAATTATGTGGAAAAACCTTAATCCATATTAAATTTGTTACCTTTGTTAATTTATCTATACCCTTTACTTTTTAGTAGTAGGAAACAATATTCAGTTTGTTTTTTTTGGAACACAGCTTTTGTGACTTTTTAAAAAAAAAATTATTCATTTAAATTTTCTTATAGGCATATGTAAAGTTTGAATCTTTAACTATGATTTGTTGTCCCTATGCCTTATCTACTTCTTTGCGAATTATCTTGGAAATTATATTATTCTTTAGATACATCATTTTCATATAGTCCATTTCTTCGGCTGGCTCATTTCCTATAGCTCATAAATCAAATTTTCATCATTAGATAAAAGAGTTCATAAAAAAAAATTTTAATTATAAAACTTAATAGCTATGCTTACTGTTCTGTTTTCAGTGGTCTCTTAATAAATAAATGTCAATAGTGGACCAGTTTTGACATATTATATTGACTTTTTTTAAGTTGGAAGAAATAATCATTATTACTCTTAATTTATTGCATTTAATTGATTTAAAATTATTGAATACATTATTAGGAATGTATTTAGTCTTAATTTATTTTTTTATTTTCCTTTATGAAATTCCACTCCCTCTCTTGATATCTAAATTATGTTCATTATTTTTTATTATATGATTCATGAATGCTGTTTTATTGGGATATTTTGTTTACTGTAAATGTTATTAAGATTTTTTTTTTTTTTTTACTTAAATAATCAAGAAAAGGTTTTAAATACTTATTTAGTTTGAATATAAAAAAAATTGACTGTACTAACAACCAATGGTGTATTTTTTGTTTGTTTCCTTGTCATAACTGTTTTAATTAACATGTTGAGAACCTTCTCATTACCTAATAAATTAACACTTTTTTTATAATCTTGGTGTTTGAAAATGATGAAATTGAGTGTCCTAGTACCGTAGTAGTATTTTTTTTATCTGAAGTTGGGTAAGCCACTCACTCATATTTCGCTTTTATTTTATATTTTATTTGAATAAATAATTTTTTTGGGAAAAATTAATTATTTCTTTAATTTTAATTTTTTTTAGTTGTAGATTTTCAAATAATCTTTTAAATAATTGGATTAACATAGAGTTTAATGAGGTTCTTTATTTTTAATTTAGTAAAGAAAATTTCTCATTGCTTTGTTAATATGAATGAGATGTATAATAAATTCTTCACACAAACATTCAATTAATTCTTTCTGTTGCTCTTCAGATATTTTCATAGCCAGTAAGCCTATTTTTCCCCGTCATTCCAGGTTATTCCTATACTCTACCAAGTTCCATCATAATGAACTCAGTCATTTGAAAATGGTGTAAGTGAACTGGAACAAATACATGCCTACATAAATAAAACTTGATATTTTTATCGTAAACTGGAAACATATATTGCTATGATTCAAATTATTATTTTTTTTTTTTAAATTGTATTAGTTATGTCCGATAAATTTGCTTTAGTAACTAAGCCTGTGTAAAGTATGAATCTGTTTGATGGTGTGATTGCTGATAAATATTTGTTCTTGAACAAGAATAAATCAAAAGGTACTATAAAGTCAATTCATTGAAATATTTTGAATCTCTCTTCAAATCATTATATTGTTTCTAATCAGTTTTTTTTTTTTATAAGTATCTTTCTTATTTGCATTATTACTTATTATTGTTTATGACCCTTGTGTTCTTTATTTTACCAATTACTCTACATTTAATGGACTTATAAAACTGAAATATTTCACAACGGTTTTTATTTGGACATATTCAATTTTTATTAGCTCTTGACAGTCAATATTTACTGTTCAGCGCTCAAGCAGTTGAATATATATTATAATCTTGTAACATTGTTCTCATATGAACTTTTTTTATTTTTTTTTTATAATAACTACACTATTTAAGATGTTACAAGTTTTTGCTATAGTTTTTACTTAAATAGAAATGTTCAAATATTTTTTGTTGCATAATAGGATGAAGTCACAATGCTGTCCAAAATTAATTAGATTTAAAGTAAATATCCAAATCACAAGCTAATTATATTTTTCACTTGGTAAATAATTAATTGCTAATTTTATTAAACTGAATTGGTTTCTGTTTATTAAAACAATTATAGTAGGTAATATCTTGTTTTTACGCGGTTTCCTTCTTTAAATTAACATCACATGCTTCACTAGTTGGCAACTGATCTGTACCAACATCTCTGTGCAGTTACTGTTTTATACGACTAAAATATTTGTCACTTTTCAGTGATTTTAATTAAGATAATTCTTTGATAATGGACTGTGATATTTATAGGTATCAGCTTGCATGAAGCAGTTCCTAACAAGAGGCTTTCAAGAGACACAGTTGGAGGAGGACCTATAGGCCCTCGAACTATATTAAATCAGCTTAATGGTAAAACCAGAGTTGCTACTATGTCTCGGACGGGTAGGAAGCAGGTTATATCATGGATGGATGCACCAGACGATGTCTATTTTAAATCAACGGTCATTACAAAGTAACTTTTCTTGTTTTGTTTTAAGTTTACTTAAAAAATAGTTCAATGAATTTTATTTTTATTTATTTTCTTAAAGATTAAATAATTTATATTTCTTTAAAAAGGAATTATCCTTAATTTTTAAAATTATATTTAAATAAAATTGATTGCTAATAGTTTTTTTATTTATTTATTGTTGATAACAGCTTTGATAGTTTACGTTTATAGTGACTGCAATATTTGATGTATCATTTGTGCGAAGGTTATTTAATCATTTAGCCTAATGAATCTAACTAGCATTTAACATAAACTTGAAACCTAAATATTTTATGACTTAATTTTTGTCTATATTAAATTATTGTGGATCCTCATTTTAATACGGTTCATTATGTATATGTAGTACCAGGTATAGGTCAGGTCCCAAACTCTGATACATCAGTTGACTACCTGTTACAATTTTTTCATTTCTGTTCCTTTTGTTTCTAGGCTATTTCAGTAAATAAATTATAATTAAACTAATCATCTGTATGTGTATATATTTTTGAGTGCTTACTATTAATTGTAGTGTATAGTACCTCTATGATGTAATTGGTTCCACGTTGTTAAGACCCACACTACAAAGGTCCATTTCAGTTTGTTTATATTATTAATTAATTAACATTATTAAATTAATTGTTGTGCTTTTCATATGTAGTGTCTAAGCATTAGTGTATGTTATAGATTACTTTCTAAAAAAGTGAATTTTATAAAAAATAACAAAAAAAAAGCTCAATTCGATTTATCTTGTGATTCGCAAACTAAACGAACTACATATTAAAATTAATTTAGTAGTTATATTGGTTAACATTTTGAAAAAAATAAATGAGTTGTATTTCCAAAAACAAGGTGCATATATATATATATATATATATTATATTTTGAATTTACAATTCTCTTATCAGTCAACCTATTTTCATATTGTTTCATTAATTATAAATAAAATTGATTCAATAATTAAATAGTTTGAATTGCATTGGTAAGATGAGTAAATCCTTATAATTTCTGAAATATTTCTCATATTTGTTTAATTAAAACAATTATTTTGTAAGAAATAGTTTTGTTGAGGCATTATGTTCAGATTAAAAAAACATCACATTGAAAACAGTATGAGAGATCGGGGAATATTATTATTTTGTTGGATATAATTGAGAAAGGGTCATAATTGGTTTTCAGATATTACTTTGAACTATTTGAACTAAAAAAGCAGTGCTTTTAGTTGTTTTGTTATTAAATCAATACTGATATAGATATATTTAAAAGGGCTGGAGAAATTAGTTGTTTTTGTTATGAAATCAATACTGATATACATATATTTAAAAGGGCCGGAGAAAAAGAATGTCTTACTTGTTTTGTTTTTTGAATACTTAAAATGAATACTTCATTTTTCTATACTATTTAAGTGTTAAAAAATACAAGAAAAATAAGCCATTTTAGTGTTGTCAATGCAGTAAAGGTATATTAAATAAATGTTTGTTGATGAATTTTAACGCACTTAAAGGATGATGTTTTTTATTCTGATGTATTGAAGAATAGAAAAAATGTGACATTATTTGTTTTCCAGACCCTTCATTTGTAAAAGTTATAATATAAGTCACCATTAAAAGTATTTATTTAATTATCTTACTGAAAAAGGAGTATATTTATTTTAATCAAATATAGCTTAAAAACTGGAGCATTAACCCATTAATAGGCACTGACTATATTTATCCTTACAATAATTATACAGACATTTATGTTAAAGAAAAGGTAAAGCTATTTATTATTATTATTTGGCGTTATGACACAGATGTTAGAGTCTAGCCTGCCCCAACATAGATCTTCCAGTCTTCTATTTCTTGCTTCCAATCTCTCATGTTGCATCCACTCCATCCTCCTAGCAAAGCTTAGATGTCCAACTTTTCTCCTCCCATTAATTCTCTTGCCCAACACTCAATAGGGGATTTTATTTGGCTACATTCTCACCAAATGATCAGCCCACCGAAGTCTTGACATCTTAATTATTGTAGTCTCATCCACATCTCCACATATGGCCCTTAATTCAGTATTGCTCTTTCTTTTCCTCGCGAAATTATTTCAAATTTATAATTACCAATGGATACTTATCCCAGTTCCTCTTTACGTGCTGGTGCTCATGTACTTAGCTTTTTCTGCATTTATTATTAGGCCTAATCTTGATGCTGATGATCCCAGTGCCTCAAAAGCTATTCTTATTGCATCGAAAAATCCTCCTGTGAGGTCCAGGTACCTGTACTGTCTTGTTTACTAAGGTCCTGTTTGTCTGAATTACTGAGCTTCTAATAGCTTTTTCGAATGATAGATTAAATACCAGACAACAAGACTGTCACCTTGTTTAACTCCTTTTTGGTGGAAAACTCTCTTGAAAGCCTACATTGCATCCTTATTAAACCCATATTGTCCTCCATTGTCATTCTTCCCAGTCGAACAATTTTAAGGGGATATTAATGTCCACTATCACTCTATTCACAGTCATATGCCTGTTGGAAATCTATGAACAGGTGATATGTAGGAATCAGGTATTTTATTTTTAACAGGAACTGGTAGAGTGAAGTTTAGATCCGTGTTTGACCTACCTTTTTGAATCTTGTCATGTGAAAGAAGCCTGTTAAATAAAATTATTGTATTTTTTTTTTTTTTTTTGCACATGGAAGGAGTGAGATGCCTTTGTAATTATTATATGTGTATATGTCTCCTTTCTTATGGAGTGAACAAATCTCAGTATTTTCCCTTTCAGGTGGAATCCTTTCTTCTGTCCAAATATCTGTCATCAGTTCCTGCAGAAACTTGATCATTTCACTTCAGCTGTGTTTGAAGAATTCAGCTGCTATTCCCAATGCCTTATTTTTCTTTTGTTTTTCTACAGCTTTTATTATTTCCTCTTCATCGGGGGAATCTATGAAGTTGTCGAAGTATGGTTATTATTATGGATGAGAAAGGACACAGAAGGCCTTAACAATTGTGTGTTCATGTTAGGAAGAGAGTAAGGAGGTTGGTGCCCGCTGAGGTAGAAGCTTATACTTCAGCATCAGGTATAAGGTTATGCTGTTAGGGGGCGAGCCCGTGCCTACTGCTTAGCAGAGGGGACTGGAAAGGAAGTAATGCCCTGTGAGGTAGAAGCTCAACATCAGCACATAAGATTCCTTATAGGTGCACATGGGTAGAAGTGGGGGAAGAGAATGTAGATGAAGGATGTGAAATAATGATAGACCACATTAGAGCAACAAAGCCTGAGACACTCTGACCTAGGGAGATACTACCTGGTAGAAGCAGGTTGGTAATCTGGTGAGCTGAGCTAACTCTTGGGGTTGTTAGCCCACAATGTTGATAATTGATGGTGAGAGCTTCTCTACCAGACTAATGTCTTGGCCCTTGGTCAATATACCTCGTATGTTTTCATAAAACAGTACCATGAACAAAAATATTTACAATGGTATTAATAAGTTATAATACAACTATGTTATTAAATAGTACGTCTTCATATATTTGGCTGGTGACTTAAGTGGGTGCCACCAGTGCTACCTGTAAGCGAGTGGGTAAAGCACCCATTACAAAGTCATTACTGTATCCAAGAACAATAGGGTCTAGTTTCTCCTGATTACCTTTATTTAGTAGATTTAGGAAGTGACACACCCATTTTTCCACAATCAATGCGATCAAAGATCTGTCCCCATCTCTGCACAGACATGATTCTGGGTTTAAATATTTGGCGTCCTTCATATAATATCATTTTGCTTTCCCATTGCCGTTTGTTTCTTCTGCGTACATGGGTTCCTCTTCCTCTGACTCTATTTTCTTCCACATATCATCTAACATGTTTCTTCTGGATCGTGGCTTAGTAGGCTTTATTTTTGTCTTTGTTTAAGACTCTACATTCTTCATTGAACCAATGTTTATTCTTTGTTTTAATTTTTATTGTCTCTTTGACAGCGTCAATCATTGATGTTTCACATCTGTTCTACTTCTCTTCCAGCACTACACTTCTATCAAGGTTCAATAGTTTTGTGTCAACAGCTTCAGCAAATTTGTTTGGATTGCTTCATTTCATCCTTAAGCTGAGAGGTATTGACTCTAATTGAGACGTTGATTTCCAAAAGGTACTAAAGGACATTTTTTACGAAATTGATTTTTTTACATATTTGTATTCTCATCATTTAGTTTTATCTAAATATTCTATTTGATGTTATCTAATGAGTTCTCAAGTCCTTAAAAAACGCGATTTAGAAATGCGGTCATTTTCTAAAAGAACTAATTACGCATTTATTTTCGTTCCAAATCATTATAAGAAAATTCATTCCATAACTTTAATATGATGTTATAGTAAAAAATAATTCTAAATTTTAATGCAAAAAGATCCAAATTAGCTAGTTTAATAATATAGTAATGAGAGATTTTCGCGCTTCCTGTAAAATTTCCTAGAATGGATATAGTACCTTTTGGAAATCAACGTCTCAATTGTAGGAAAAAATATACTGACTTCTTGACATTGATATTCTGGCTCTAATGTCGGCAATTGTGAGATAATAGTCCGAGTCTATAATAGCCTTCTGGTAAAACCTTACATCTATCAGTGATGGGCTGATGTTAGATGATTTATTTGGATTTTTACCTATGCCTGGTATAATGCAAAGCTGTGTGTCAGTATTTTCTAACCAAAATATATATTATAAATATTTAACGAAATTGGGATGAATACAGCCAACGCCCTTTAAGGTTCTATTCATGTACTAACACAGGGAAAGGTCCATTATTCAGAAGAAAATGGCATCAAGTCAATTAATTTATTTACTGTTTTTTTAACTGTAATTTTAACAATTTTTGCAGAAACTTGAAAATGACACTTAAGGCCAAAAACATTTAATTTGCAATTAAAAAATACTGGTAAAATCAGTCCTATCAGCCCAAATTAGATTATTTATGATTTTTAAAATGTTACATTTAGTTTCGACCTAAAAGTTAGGATTACCATCACTTATCTAAAAAATTAATTGAAGCCAAAAAAGAGGTCTTTCATTGTTAATGGAATAATTGATTAATAATAACCCAAAACATTGTGATGTTTCTAATGGAAATAAAGTATATTCTTTTGGGCAGGTTTGTATAAAATAATAAATATATACATATCTTAGAAATAAAGATTTTATTCCTTAGACCACAGTTATGATGTTAGCAATGGAGTTATGGCATGAAATATATTTAGTTCAGACCCATCAGGATGATGACTTTAGTTTTTTGGATTAGTTGCCCCTTCTATAAAAACCAAAATAAAGTTTTTGAGAAATTATGAATATGTATTGAACATCATACACCTACTTACCCAAATTTGTCTGTGACAACTAATTTGATAGATCTAATCTCATTCATGTGCGGTTTAGCCACTTATTCAAATATTAACACCATTCAATATTTCTCAAATGACTGTATTTTCAAATAATCAGGTCCTCATTTCTGGAAAATAGTGCTATATTTATGTTTTGGGAATAGATTTGTAGTGAATATTCGGCCCTTTAATTTCAATATTAATGGTTTTGTTGGATCAAATACTTTGGTGTTAGTATTATTAATATATGCATGTTGTGATCCTATGTTAATTTTATATGACATTTTATTTATATTTATTTATTTTTTTCTGTAGTATAAAAAAGTTTGTTTCAAGGTATTTATGATTAGTTACTTAATTTATTTCTCAATTTATGTTTTGGGATCTAATACCTGTTCTAACACTGTAAGGAATGTAAAATACCTTCATTATAATTGATTAAGAATACTTATTATTAACTTATTCTTTATACTCATATTCCTTGTAATTATATAGATTGTTGCATTGCATTATAACATTTTTAAAAACTCGTTTTTATTACATTATATTCAATACTTACAAAACCAAATTAAATTATATCGGTAAATCTTATACTCCTTGGGAGTTAATGGTTTTTAGCGAGTGAAAAAACTTAAGGAGTATTGATTGGTAAGCATTGTATGATAAAAAGTTGCCTTTTGTGTTATATTCCCAGCTCTATTTGGAAGTTGTCAAATTATAGTTCTAACGATAGTTTCTTGAAAAAATAAAATCAATTATTGTAAGTTCCTTTTTGTAAAAATTAAATTTATACATTATTTATTTTGAAAATGTGAAGAATTATTTGTAATTTATTATCTAGTTTATGTTAACTAATTAAAAATAAAACAATAATTATAATTATTACTAACTATCAATAATTTAAATTCTATTTTCTATGTAAGGATATGTTTTTTGTTTTTTTTAACAGTATTAATTTGTTTGTTTATTTTTCAACATAAGATAAGCAATAATGATAAACATGATGAATAAGTTTGTAAATCATATTTTTTATAAGTTTGCATCGTATAAGTTCACTTAGTCCTGCAAATGACTAGTTAAAAATATATTATGATGAAATTTCTGGTTAGCTAGAACTAGAATAAAAAAATTATTGAACTGTTTTATTCAATTAATATTTTTGTGTTGATTAGATAAGCCCATTTTTCCTGACAAAACACTGCCCCTTGGTTTCTTCACTAATCTAAATCTATTATCCTCATTATATTTTGTGACTTCTTCAATTGAGTTTTAGTATTCACTTCCTTAAATAAACTCTCCTAATCGTCTGATATTGATCCATCCCTATAAAACTGCTGTATTTCACAAATTGTTTTTTAACTGTACTGGATGTGGTAGGAAGAGAAATGTCATTATGAAAAATTCCAGATTTAATAAATATGTTATTTGATTTTGACCTAACTGTTAGGTTTAAACTAGTTTATTTATGATAGATAATTCAGGACTATTATTAGCATATTGCAAGATCTAGGTTAAGTTAGGTTAATTTTTTTACCGGAGGGGGGAGGAGAGGGGAGGGGGTCAACAGCTCAGTCATTACACCCTGTTTCATGTTCTAATTTTTTTTTTTTTCATAATTACAGGAATTGTAACCTTCATAGTATTACATTACCTAACCTATCATTACTTTGAAAGAGCTTTAACCAACCCTTTCAAATATGGTGTCATAATGGAACACCATAACTCTAATTTAACCCTGGTGTTTAATTGCAATTTAATATTTGTTTGTCAAAATACATCTAATTTTGGAATTATTTGTTCCACTGCACTGCTGGTAGCATTTCAGAATAGATGAATTTATTTAAGCTTTTAATTCAATTAAAAGGTTTTAAAAATTCAAATTACTGATAAGTTATCTATCCCTTTCTGTAAATTGAAGCAATTATTAATAGCTAGTTTGTGATTTTTTTTTTTTAGTTAATAATTAATTATTTAAATATATTTTCTTAATTAAAAATACTACCCTTATAGAATAACTGGTTTTTGGTAGTATGGTATACCCATGGATTATGCATTATTTACAAGTTAATATTATTTAAAAAATTAACATTTATTTATAGATCTACTAATTGGAAATTTTATTTGCTCCAGACAGATGTGTATTAGATAATTTAAAAGTGCCTTAAGAAATTGAATTCAACGTTTTAATTGCTGTTACTACTTTTTTAAAAATTTACATATGGATACTATGTATGTATCTGTTGTGTAGAATAAATTTATCGTGTACAATTAATGATGGTAATGAAAGTTCATAGTTTATGAAATAAAACCAGAAATTATTTCTGGAATTCTGAATATTTATTTTTCATTCATCATAGAATCATATACTAATGATTCTATGATGAATGAAATTTTATTATTTTCTCTCCCACTTTTTTTTATGCTTACTATTACATTAAAAAGTTAAACTTACATAAGATCTTTATTTCGATATATCTACTAATCTTTAACATTTTAAGTTATTTTAATATATATATTTTCATATTATTCACAATGAAATCCAATATTTCTAAAATAACTGTATAATAATTCTTCCTTTCTCTTATTTCTAATAAGCTGAAAATTACAGTAGTAAATGTATTTTATAAGTTAAACTCCAATATTTATATCATAACATATTTTATCTTATTTTGATTATTTTATTTTAGGAGAGTAAGGCATCAGCTTAGTGGAGTGCAACTCAAGAGAGCAGCGAGGAAGCCATGGAGGAAACTCGTAATTAAGGGTATGGAAGATCTGGTTGTTATATTAGAATGACAGAGCGAACTGTGGCGGGAATCGATGCGTCCGCCACATTGATTTTTTTTACATTGTTTTTAATGTGTTGATTAAACTTGAATGGATAGACTCTGTTATCAGTTTTCTAGATTTGTAATATTTGATACATGAAAATAGCCAGCCATACTGTACATAAAAAAAAATTAACACATTGAATTGTGTCCATGCATTTTCATGTATTAAAATGTTTATGGATAGATTTTAGAACATACGAAGTGAAATAGGTAACTGTTTTTCAATTCATACTTAATTATAATTTATCTGATTTATTTATGCTCTGTGTGATAAGTGTTAAGATATTTATTATTTTAATTATGGTATTAAAATTCATTATTTATTTATTGTATAATATTTTATTCAGATTCTTAAATAAGAATATTTATAATTTCATTAAATATGATAGTATCAATTGTCTGCACTGTAAGAGATTTTTAAGTTTGAAAATAACAAATTTAATGAGACTAACTGATTATTATGTTGTATTGTAAAATGATAGTGAAACATAAATTTATAAACTTATATAGGTGTGAATAAAATTTATTTCTCTTACCATTGTACATTAAGTGAAGTTAAAGCTACATTTATTGTGACATTAAATGTCGTGTGAGAGTACAAATTCGAGTAAACTTGTAATTTTATGGAATTCTGTGATATATAAGCTTTATTCAGTTTCTATCAAATGCTTGGCTTAAATTATTCTTTCTTGATTAATTATTCCTATTCTTTTTTCTTTTCTATACATTTTTATCCTAATATTTCCTCATGCTTCAACTGTTTTGCCAATAATATGTATGTACTTTCATTTTGTACAATTTTAAAACATCTTAATTTAATACATTATATAAAAATGAATATAGCTTCACTAAGTGTATTTTTATTCATTCATAATTTTTGTTTTAGTCTTTCTTTGATAATATATCTGTAATTTTTATATCTGTAATATAAATATCTCTCATTGTTAAGATTGCAAATATTTGATATTTTTTGAATCATTAGTGTAAGGAGCTGATAAGAGAATTGTTTAAATATTCATGCATGTTAACATTTTTTATACTACTCTAAAATAGTTCTATATTTTTTGTTTCCTATTTCTGATTGGAAAACAACTCCATGATACTGTGATAACTATTGGACAGTCTAAGTAATTTATTTTTATGTAAACAAATGGTAAAAAAACAAACAAAAAAAAATTAAATTGCTCTTGAAAGATAGCTTTCTTGATTTGTGTGTTTTACAATTAAAAATTGAAATGTATAAAATTCACAGGAATAAAAATTGTGAGGTTGTTTGTAATTGGATTTGAGTTTGTTCACTCTTTAACGTGGATGTGAAAGATGATTAATGAAAGATGAATTATTTTGATTCCAGTGTATACATTCATATATAAACTCTAACTCAACTCTTACACTTAACCCATAGATATTGCTTAAATTAAATTTTTCTTTCAAGATTTTTTCTCATGAACCGAAATTAGTTTCTAGTTTTAAATGTAGAATAGCTGATAAACCAGATATTTTTATTAATTTTAGTTTATTGATAAAATTTTGGTATTTTAATTAATTTACGCTATGCTTGTTTGTTTTATCAATGATTCTGATTATTATATACTCAACTTTTTTCATTAATTTTTATCTATCCTTTTTGATTAAACAATGTGATTGTTTGGTTATTCCCAACTTTTATTATTGAAAGTATCATATTACTTTTCTTTAGCTTCTACTATGGGTGTATCAATCTACATGCTTGTATGTATATATTTATATATATATTTTAATTTGTATATATGTATTTAAATGATTACCAATTTTCTATGGTTCAAAGGATTGATTTAAATTTTAGATCTTTGAGTAATTGATTATTAGTTAATGGTATCATGAATAGCTTTGGGTTTTCATTACACTTGGTTAATTGCTGCATTTAAATGTTTTATAAATAATCAATGAATCAAATTTTTATACAGTTATCTTTTGAGAGCTCCTAAGGATATTTTTGAATCACGAGTTGTTTAATAAGAAATCCATTTATTAATATGTTGTACAAAAAGAAATAATAATTAAAAGAAAAGTGGATGCTGTGATTATTATTGTATGTGTGTATATATGTATATGTATATACATACAAATATCAAATTTTCGTTTGATGATTTTCTTATATCATGTATTTGTCAATTATTAATGCACCATCCATTCGATTTTAATCAACAAAAATAAACTTAAGGCAATAAGATTCATGCATACTTGTTTTACACGAAAGACATTTAAAGTGTTGTAAGGTGTGTTGAATGCAGTGAATTTATAATGTGAGAAATAAAGAAATGAAAAAAATCATCGAATTGAACTGCGTAATTTCTACATTATTAAATTTGTAAATTAAATCTTTGAGCAGACTGAATTTTTGACAAATGTACAGTTCTGTTTACTTTTGTAATATTTCTTAGATTATTAAATCCCTTTTAATATTTAAGATGTACATTCTGAAAGGTTTTTGTAGTGTTATATTAGTATAAGTTTTACCTTAATGTTTTAGATAAATTGTAAAAAAGAAAAAAAAAATGTGGATTGGTATGATTTTCCTGTTCCCTTTTTGATCACATCACATATATTATTACTTCCATATCGTTACTTACATAAAACTTCCTTCGTCTGTATTATTTAGCATTTTTTTCTGGTTGCACATTATCTTTAAGTTATTAAACTATTATTTGATTTGGTTACAAAAACACATTTTAATGCATGTGACTTCATGTCCATATTGCTTGGTGAAATATCCATAATGTCAAAAATAATATTTCTTTGGCAATCAAGTAAATTCAGGCTCAACACTTGATAAAGCAGATTTCAATACCATAGAATTTAATTGTGACCAAGATACCTCAGTTTTTAACAAGATATGTCAGATTTTTCTTCAGTTATATTATTAATAAATGGGGACCTCGTTATTCCTTAATTCATAAAATGTCCAACTAGAGAAAAAAATACTTCTCTTACTACAATAAATTAAGATTAACCTAATCTTAAATGGAAGAAATTGACAAAGAAAATACAGTTGAATAAGAAGGGACTTAATGCAACTTTAGCAGGTGTGCCAATTAAGGAGAGAATATATGATTTAGTACCTCTGTTAATTACTTTCTGGGGGTGATACAATGAATGGTAATATGTAGAGACTGCAGTACCATATTACACATTGCTTATATTTAAGGCCTGATTCAGGAACTATGAAGTGACTTATTCTACTCTTCCTGTATGTTCTCTCTCTTGGGCACAGTGTTGGTAGTTGCTCTCTTATCAAGCATCTTTCTATTTCTCAATTTTTCACTTTAGTTCCAGTTTACATCCTCTTCCTGCATTATTTCTAAATTACTTCTAGCAACTCATCATTATCAGTACCAGCAGTTAATATTATATGCTTTAGTACTTCGGACTAACCTTTATGAAGTTTTTTTTTCTATCGGCATTCATTTAAGGAGAGGGGAGAGAGAACTTTCCCCACCTCATGGATCTGGCACTGGTAGGTAGGGATGTTATAATAGCCTAGGACAGTTTTGTCAAGTACAACAAGGATCCTCAAGACTTGCTGTCCAGACCAGGTACATTTCCGGTAAGATTAGTCTCAAAATGGTCAAATATTGTCCTCCTAAGAAATCTATTGGAGATGTCTAATATGACACAAATCCATGCTAGTTGAATGTATTATAAAGGTGTTTATTATACTTAACTTAATAGGAAGAGCAGTTTCTACGATAAAGGCCTTAATGAGGTAAAAGATGCTGGTTTCTTGAAAATAAAATGTATTTGGTAATACTTTTTCTGGGTATAGACATAGAGATAAAGAAATGGAGACAAAATAAATCAAATCAATTAATGTTATCTGGACGATCTTTGTTTGTTTAATGCGATGCTACTTTGCTAAACGAAAAATTGGGTTGTAACACATGAAATGACTATTTTTAGAATCAGGAAGAAAATGAAAAAAAAAAATGAGGTTGAATCTGAAATTTATTATTCAAAGTATTTATCATCATTGTCGATACACTTCTGCCAATGGATAACCAAGTTTTCTTTCCCAGGTTTGAAGAACTTAAAGTCACCTCTATCTAAATCATTGGTAAACAATTTTCCTCGCAAAAAGTTTTTTAAGAGGCGTTAGTTTGTAATGGATAGATTAGGGTAATTGGGGTGTGGTTGGACTTCACTGCGCAACAGCTTCAATTAATACACTGTCTGCATTGAAACATTAGGTTGGGCATTATCATGAAGGAGAATAGGTCCTTTCTTTATCCATTGATAGATCCGAAAGTTTCAGATGTCCTTACCTACACACCACTGAATTCCAACAAAATCCAAACCCTCAAGGTCAGATCTACCTAAACAAATGTTCCATCTTCATTTTGTTTGCTGCTTAAAATAAACGCTTTTTTGTTACCACCTTGACTACATTTACTGAATGATTTAATGTTGAACATCGATTTTTAGTCTAAAAACTTTAGGTGACTCATTTCCTTCGGTCAGAATATTGCGAAATTTATTTATTTTTGAAAACCATAAACATATGAATATAATGTAAACAGTCATGTTTCTTGTCCGTATTTTTTTTTTTTTTTTTCATGGGTGCTACTCATTGTTTTGTCCTGGCCTCCTCAATTAGTTTTGCCCATTGGTCCCCATCTTTTGCAGCTGTCCTCCAGTTATCCAGTTCAAGGAAAGCTCTACTAGCAAAGTCCACACCATCCATCCAGTGTAATCTAGGCCTTCCGACTCTTCTTTTCCTTTTCAACCATGTCAGCATAGCTGGGCTACTCTCGGCCATCCTACACTGCCCTACACAATGCCCATTTCAAACGAAGTAGCCCAATAAAAAAAATAATACCAAACTACATCCTTATATTATATACGAATGCCAGTTCTGCGTTACTTCGCCTTTTCTATTCTTTATCTTAGCATACTGATTCATGAATGTGATGCAATACTTTTCTTTCACAGACCTTTGTATGGAGCTGCTCACTTTGATCCATTTTAGATAAGCTCAGCATCATATATGAGGACAGGGCGAATTAGCGTCTTGTAAAGAGTCGCTTTTTTTTTTTTTTTTTTTTTTTTTTTTTTTTTTTTTTTTTTTTTTTTTTTTCTAGGGTATTAAGTGATTACTGAGATACCACGGAAGGCTGAAATAGCATTCATTTACAGTCAGGGTCATTCTAGAAATATCTTCTGATATATCACTGTTGGCATTTCTTTTTGTTTTTTAAAGCATGCATAAAGATTACACCATGACCAGAATCGGTCTATTGTGCGCCATCGAATCAATTTGTGATTTTAAAACATGAGTTTTTTTGCAATAGCAAACTTCAAGAGGCTATTGGGATCAACTAGTTTGTTATTCACCAGGTGTTCTGAGCGGGCATCACTAAAAAGAGTGAACCTTAACCTTGAAAGCCTGTCACACAGCACCAGATTATGTGGAAAGATGTTACAATTCATTAGTTCGACTTCTGTGAGTACTCTTTCAGGGAAGAATCCCCCAACCTTAACAGTTTTGATGAGTTCCCACACATCAATGTGCGAAGGGACATTCCTTCACACAAGCTCAGCGACAGGATAGTGGCTTCAAGGCATGTCTTAGTGGCATCATCCTTACAGCATGCAATGCAGCCACCTAACTTGAAGCTGGCTCATATCGAAGGCAGGATGGTATTCTCCAAATGCATCTAATTTGCCTACTTTATTAGCAATTAGTTCTTTTAACGAGTCGCTTTGCTCACGAGTGAGCTGTATCTGTGGGTAGCCCTCTGGCACCACCACAACTAACAGTTTCCTCACGACAGAAGCGAAACTAGATGTTGTCTCCTTTGGTTTCTCGGTATCTGGGGCCGAGGTTCCTGGAGATGACCTGGGGCATTTGCTGGAAAAGCTTGCTTGTAAGGGTGCTCTACCTTGGGGCTTCACAGACACATTTGCAGGTTCCTTTCGGACATCTGTTACCTTGCCCATTGGCCTTGCAGGAGGCAGGCATCTTAGATTCTGTAACAACAGCAGATGAGGAAGGTCCTAGAGCTTTAGGTTCTGAGTCAGACGTGCCAGATGCCGGGCCTGCACCAGAATGGAGGGCCTCAGCACCCAACCCCGCCAGCCTTCGCCTAGGCTCCAGGATGTTAGGTTTGCTTGATGTTGAAACGGCATCAATAGTCTTAAGTATAACCCATAGCTGTAGGATTGTATTTCCTCCTTCTCCTCATCGAGGACCTAGAGGGCACCCATGCAGAGAAGTCATCCTCCGCAGGGCGACCACTCTGTTCTTGGGATTCAGATGGTATAGGTTCAGTGACCTTGACTGCTTGCTGAGCCTGGGCATCCCACCCATCTTGTGCCGTGGTCGCCACAAGTAACTCCTAATTTATTTCTATGTGGTAGCCCTCAATTTCACCTGTAAAGTTTTACGAGAAGGCTGCTAACACTCAACTCATCTATCAGATCCTCAGGAGATATCGCTGAGGTGTGTGAGGGCTCCAAGGAGGACAAGTCTTCCTTGGATAAGATTTCAGATTCATCTGAATTTGAAAAATAAATGGTTTTAGTAAAATATTTAGGATCAGACATTTTGTTCCCACGAGTGTGAGGGTGAAAAGATACTGCAGGTACTACCCCCTCTCCTTGCATCAGGCAATAAAATACAATGGGGGAGGGGTGCGCAAGGTGCCCCAAGTGGGTCGATCGAAGACAGTGTATTTTTATACATCCCCTGCCATCCAGCCGCACCTCAAGCTCCCTTCACCTAGCTTGGGTGTATGAAAGGGTCATCACCACGTGACGAACCCCTGCCTCTGTCGTCCGCGAGTCCCGTCGGACTCCCCGGGGGGCACCACTAGGAGGTGACAGTAGGCGTTGGTAGGGATAGGGAGGACTCGCGCTGATGTCAGGGCGAGTTCCTACAGCTAGATACATCAAGCTTCCAATTAAATTTTGATAGTGTAGATTAATTCTTCATTAATAGTCACTTTTTCCAGTTTCATCTTGCAATCCATCGGTGTACTGACTGGTTTCCTATCATTTATATTGAATTTTTTAAGAATCTCTTCTACATATTGAGTTTTGTTGACTATTACTTTCCCCATTTTGTTGTTCGAATTTGATTCCAAGGCAATAGTTGAGGGTCTCAAGATCCCTCATTTCAAAGGATTTCATTAAGTCACTTTTGATTTTTTGATATGTCATCTCTTGAATCACAAATAAGATCATCCACATAAATTGCTATTATATCGTTTCCTGTGTTTGAAAAGTAGATGCAAGGATCTGCAAGAGATGCATCAAAGCCTAAGTCTTGAAGTCTTTTATCCAGTTTTTGGAAACATTGTCTTCCAGCCAGTTTTAAGCCATATACAGCTTTATTGAGATAGCATACATGTAGATCGTTTGGTATTTCATCCATAATTCTTTGCATCTTCTCTGCCTTTTTTACCAGATCTTGGTTGATTTTTTTATCTTCTGCAATGTCCTTTAAGTATTTGTTAAGACAATGAGGAAGCTCCATAAAAATGCTCTCATCAATATCACCGTTTAAGAAAGCCGCAAAATTGTCCAACTAGTAAAGCTTCATAGTCAAAGAGCTAGTGAATCCTCCGAATAATGTTCTTCCTGTAAGGTTAGAAATTTGTATACTTATGATTTATAGCATGCTAAGGGCAATAGCCATGATCTAGCAGGTGTCAGCCCTCAACATCATCATCCAATTTATTTTTTAAATTGTAAAAAAAAATAGAGAAAAAAACTTGATTCTGTAAGCTTGAAGATTTAATAGGATTTAGTTTATTTATTGTAAATCTTGAAAAAAAAAATTGACAGGAGATTACTATGTCAACAAATATGTGCCAGGTGAATTGATTGGAGCGCAGGTGATGAGGTAAAATAAACTTTCTCCTATATAGCTGAAATTTGGATATGTTTTTGATTGAACGTATTGGAATAAATATGACAGGCGATTTTGAATAACATAAGACCTTGACTGGCGAGGGGAAAGCTGCTAAGGGGCCTGGGAGTAAGAGGTCTTATGCAAACGCCTAGGTGCCAGTGACATGGAATAAGAATAAAAATGATAAATACAATATATTTTATTAGTTTTAATGTAATATAAATTAGTCTTCACATTGATTTTCTCCATCATCCGACACATTAAGAATTGAATATCAAACTCGATTACATAGGATTGTATATTAAATCTTATAGAATAAAATAATGGTATGTTATCAGAAATATATTCCTCAGTTTCAGTTGATGGTGCAGTGTCAGTAGGCTCTTGTAAAAGTATATCATATATAGAAGAAGGAACCGTATTACCTTCAAACCAATTGAAATCGTAATGACCATCAATTAAGTTCCAATCGTTATTTTCAGGGGTAAGAATTGTTGGTTCTTTTAAATGACATTTTATGTATTGTACCATCTTTATAACACAATGGCATTAAAACAGTTGTAATGGGGTATAATAACGACTTTTCCAAATCGATGTTATATTGTATTGACAGAGCTGACAGGTGACCAAAGAAATCACGTTGTACACGGATTTCATGAACCTTATCACCGACATTGATTTTTTTAATTTTTTTTTTTATTTGATTTTTTATATAGTATTTAGTTCGGACTCCCACTGTAGCATCGTCCGATTAGCCATAGTAGCATAAAGTGACGTTAAATAAATAAATAATAATAATAGTATTTAGTTCATTTTCTTTTTCTATTTTGTCCTTCATATTGATCGTATATGTATTTAATTTATTTTTATACAACCCAAATTAAATGTCACTATGGTCCTACTGTTTAAATGTAAGTGCCTTTTTTATTTTATTGGTTAAGCCTGGTATGCAGTTTAATTTGAAAAAAATAAACTGTTTTTTATTTGTTTCATTTATAATATTTATTTGATTATTTACATTATTTTTATATTTCACTATTTTGTCTTTACAAAAACCTCGAAATGTTAATTTAATATTAATGAATTAGTAAGTAATATTTAAAAAGAAGAGATTGATCCAAAGAATTTATTTTAATGTGATATACTCTTCATAATTAGAAATTGAATCTAAAAGTTATTATTATATTTTTTATTACTTTTAATAATTTTCATTTAATATATATTTAGTAATGATCAATTTGTGCCTCGTAGTCAAACCAAAAATATAGTTAAAGTTAAAGAATAAAACCTAGTAAAAAATATAGAAGTTTATAAAAAATACTTGGTGATATTGGTAAATTTGAAGAAGTTGATAATTCACTCAGGCGATATTTTTTCATCACAGCAATAAAGTTTTTGTAACATTTCACATGTTAACTAGTATTTGCGTTAATTTCCTCTGTCAAATAAATACCATTATTATTATTTTAATATTGATTTGCTTTTATTGAACATAGTCGCTATAAATGAGTTTTTTCAACAGTTTCTTCACCACAAACCACATGTTCAGACTCCTTCCTGCACACTATTTAATGAAATGTTAATATAAAGTACAACAATGCACATGAAAATCAAACTTCATGTTATCATTAATTGTGCATTGTTGTACTTTATATTAACATTTCAGTAAATAGTGTGCAGGATGGAGTCTGAACATGTGGTTTGTGGGAAGAAATGGTGAAAAAACTCATTCATAGCGACTATGTTCAATAAAAGCAAATCAATATTAAAAATAAGAAAAGACAATAATTTAAAATTTAATGGTATTTATTTGACAGAGGAAATTAACGTAAATACTAGTTAACATGTGAAATGTTACAAAAACTTTATTGCTGTGATGAAAAAATATCGCCCGAGTGAATTATCAACTTCTTCAAATTTACCAATATCACCAGGTATTTTTTATAAACTTCTATATTTTTTACTAGGTTTTATTCTTTAACTTTAACTATATTTTTGGTTTGACTACGAGGCACAAATTGATCATTACTAAATATATATTAAATAAAAATTATTAAAAGTAATAAATAATATAATAATAATAAATAAATTCTTCGGATCAATCTCTTCTTTTTAAATATTATTTACTAATTCATTAATATTAAATTAACATTTCGAGGTTTAATCAACTTCTTCAAATACATTATAATATTCAACTTTTTAGAAATATATTCCTAATGGAAAAAATGAATTAACAACATTATTTACTAAATCAAAATTCATTTTATTCCTCAGGGTATGGGTTCTTGACAATCAGGCACAATTAATTTTTACTATTTATTTATAGCTAAACATTACTAAAATGATACAATAATAACCAGGGTAACAATCTTGACCTTCATATCCAGGCAGCAGCAGCTCCTCCCCTTACAAGTCCAAGCCCCAACTCTCACTGACCTTTTTTCTCTACTTGCCCTGTTACCTAGGGTTTGTACCTACTAGGGTTCCTTCCTAGCATCAAAAATGGATGCTATGTTTGGAAACAAACAACCAAATAGGAGCTGTTATTTAAATTTCACTTTTTATCCTATTGTTAGCCTGCCAAACACAGTACTCCAATAATATGTAAATAAATACTTTAATTAAAAAAAATGGGTGTATTACATTTCTCCCCAGTCCTAGGTAATTTAACTTCAAATTTAACTATTTTATAATATTCACATCACTTCTCTCAATAAACCTTCTTTGTTCTAAATATTTTCAATACTTTATAAATTAAGTTTATATACAATATTTTACATTGAAGGATAAATGTTAACTAACTAGGGACAAAATATATAGAACTATATACACATAAAAATTATACAAGCACTCTATACAATTACTAACGGATAACTAATTACATCTTCAAAAATAAATTATATAAATAAATTTTACTTGCAACCAGGTATATGTGCATGTAAAAAAAAAAAAAATAATAATAATTAGAAAGAAAATATTTACAAAATAATAGGAAAACAAATTAAAAAAAAAAAAACTTCTGCCAAGACACCAATAAGATATGGTTTCATAATATTTAAGACTGAGCAAAAAGGCATGGAATAATGAATACAAAAAAAAAAAAAAAAAAAAAAAAAAAAAAAAAACTATCAACTATTAAAGATTATATACCTTAATTCTAATAATTACATTATGTATAATTTATTTATAAATGTTTCCAGAATGGCCCAATCTGAACATTGTTCAGACTGTCCATTAAAAGCTCATCTAATGGAGGGAACGCTTATCATCACTTTTTATCCCCTGGAAAAGGATAAAGACTGCCATGTCCAAAAATAATATGGTGTCCGATCTTTCCTAACATGGTCCAAGACCATGTAACCATTATAAAATTCATATTTTTAAATTTTGGTGATGATATGCTCGGTTAGCACATCCTTGTATTGATTAAATAAATTTACGATCGGCAAGAAACAATTATAGGAGATAGAGAAACCTATTTTAGTATGATTTAAAACTTTTAACCTACAATATACCACTTGGGGTCTATTCAGGGGACTTAAGGAGCTTATTAAATTTATGAAAGTTAAGCATTTTTTGCCATTAGGTTTCACATCATGGATCTGATCTTCTTTGATATTGACACTTTCCATCACATCAATAGTGCTAGTTACTAAGTTCTCGTCCTGGACCTCTTCAATCATAACATTACAGGAATTAGTCATTAACATAAGTTCTTCTGTACAATAGGAGGTACTGTTTGTATTTCAAGTTCTTCACATTCTTGGTGGGTAGGTTCTTCATTATTATTTTCTTCATCTTGAGTGGAGGTTCTTTTCTTGGAATCAATTTTAACTTCTATTTTAAAACTCGTAATGATTTCAGATACTTCTATTTCAAATGTATGCATTTTTTGTCCATTTTTCCATCGTCATCATGATTTGCTAAAACATGTTTTCTACCCTATCTGAATAGCTCCTTTTTCCTTGGTCCTCCATATAGTTTGCTCACAAATAAACACTTGAAACACTTATTAACCTATGAATTGTGCAGTAATTGTCGTGGTCTTAATTTTTAACGAATCAAGCCACACCTTGTTGGGTGAAAAATTACATAATGTTCTATTTTTTAAAAATATATTCCTTATGGAAAAAATTAATTAACATTATTTACTAAATTAAAATTAATTTTACTCTCAGGGTATGGGTTCTTGACAATCAGGCACAATTAATTTTTACTATTTATTTATAACTAAACTTACTTAAATGATACAATACAGGCTAACCTTGACCTTCATATCCAGGCAGCAGCAGCAGCTCCTCCCCTCACGAGTCCAGGCCCCACTCTCTCTGACCTTTTTTCTCTACTTGCCCTGTTACCTAGGGTTTGTACCTGCTAGGGTTCCTTCCTAGCATCCAAAATGGATGCTATGTTTGGAAACAAACAACCAAATAGGAGCTGTTATTTAAATTTCACTTTTTATCCTATTGTTAGCCTGCCTAACACAATACTCAAATAATAAATAAATAAATACTTTAATAACAAAAAATGGGTTATTACAACATAAATAAATAATATAAAGTACAACAATGCAAAATACTAATTTTAATAACTGCACAATTAATAATACTATGAAGTTTGATTTTCAATATATGAAACATAATAGTTTGTAAACATCTACACTAGTGAAAATCGTTTACACAACTGACAAAATTTGTATGTTTACATTGTTGATCGAGATAAGTGCAGGTTCAAGTCCCATCCTATTAGATAAGGTCTCAAAAGATCATAGGCGTTAATGTAACGCCTCATTTGTGGTAACATACAATCATTTTATTCAATAAGATTTAATATACAGGCCTATGCAATTGCGCTTGATATTCTAATTCTTAAAGACCTTATTGATTTATTAAAATTTTTTTTTTTTTTCATCAGGGCCAACATAGTCATCAAACCATTTCGGCCTTTTTGTTTCTCTTCAAGATCGTGAAGTAACTGTTTGGACTTCGATAGTAGCAGTTTCAGCAAGAATTTCATTTACTTCTTCAGCAGCTTCAGATAGCATTTCATCTGCTTCTTCAGCTGTTTCTGAGAGGGTTTCATCTACTTCTTCTTTCAGTGGTAACATAACTGACTCTGTAGGATGATCATGTTTCTTACCTTCTTGTTGATGAATGATGTAGTATTGATTTTTTTCATCCTTCTCGTCTTCCAACACAATTCCAGATCTTTTGGATCCTTTGATAAAAAACTCTTTATCTGTTACAGGAATTTGATTTTGCTCAGAAAACATCTTTAAAACTTTGGTGCCTTGGTTTCTCACAACTTTATTCAGAGATGGTATCCAAATTCTGTAAGCTTTGGAAAAGTCAGAGTATCCCACAAACAAGCCTTCTAAAGTGCGTGGTGAAAATTTTCCTAGGTTCTTTCCTTTTCTCAAAACATAAGCTTTTTTGCTGAAAACATGAAGGTGCTGAACAGAGGGTATTCTTCCTAGCCACATCTGAAATGGCGTGAGATGGCCAATAGATCTTGAGGAACAACAATTTCTTAAGTAGTTAGCGGTATTTATTACTTCTGCCCATGAAATCTGAGGAACTTCAGATTCTATCATCATGCATCTGGCTTTTTCAAGTAACTTCTGTTCAAATGTTTTGCTAAACCATTTTTTGTGGTGTGTATGGTGCAGAAAGTCTTCTTCATATGCCACATTCTTTTAAGAAACTGTCAAAAGAAATATTTGTATATTTACTTTATATATTGTCACTTTGTACATATTTAATCTTTTCTGAATGGAGATTCTCAGCTTCCTTTTTGAATATTTTGAAGAAATGTAGGACTTCATTTTTCTGTTCAAACTTGAGAATAGTGGGGTTTTTTCATCAATAAAGGTGGCAAAGTAGTTAGCTCCCCCTGGCGAAGTTACTTTCATGGGTCCTACCACATCAGAATGAATTATTTCAAGATTTTTGAGCTCATCACGGACTGGAAATGGTGAACATGTCATCTTGGATTGTATACATACCTCACAGTCACCTAAAACTTCATTTTTACTAAATATGTGGCCTTTCAGGGTTTTATTCGATTTAGCCATTTTAAGGTTGATTTCATTTAGGTGCCAAGTTTTGAGTGCCACTCATAGATTTTGGAGTAGGTAATAACTTTAGCATGCTCATTTACAGCTAGATCCAAATCCTTGTTGACATAATTAAGTCCATTTGATTTTTTTGCTATCAAAAGGACATTATTTGTTTGGTTATACAAAAGAGCTTGTCTTGAACTGAAGACAAACGAAAAACCTTTGCCAGTCATTTTATACACAGATAACAAATTTTTTGTCAATTCAGGAACATATAATGCCCCAGGGAGTTTAACACCAAGGTTTGAGCTTTTAAATTTGACTAGACTTTTACCTTTTATTAGTGTTTGGTGTCCACTTGAAGCTGCAGCGCATTATTATTTTTATCATTTGACAAGTTAACGAACAAGTTTTAAGTTAACAACCAGCATAAATGTTAAGTGCTGCCTGAATCTAAACACCAAGCTGAAAGTTCGATGATATTTCTTTAAAGAGAGCTGAGGCAAAGTTCTTCAGTGAGGAAAGTTGAATTTTTATCTTTTGACCAACAGTCTTTAGTAGTGTGGTTGTTCCGTCCACATATTTTACATTTGTGCTCATATCTACTTTTAGGTTACTCTCTTTGGTATGACTTATTTTTATTATACTTTTATGAAAAATATGCACCTTCTGCTTCTTGGAAGTCTGCAGTATTCCGGGTTTTGAGCTTTTTTATTTTTATTAGTAGAAGTTCAGGAGAAGGGAGATTATCACAAGATTCAATAGCTAGAAAATTTTCAAATGATGCATTTAGACTATAGAACATCATAATGGGTAGCAAGTCTGGATGGATAGTTTTTTTTTTTCCAATTTATCCACATTGTCTGTAATTTGATTTAGATGATCTCTAATGTCATCACCATCTTTCAGTTTCTGAATTATCAATCTTTTTAGTGAGGTAGCCTTTGGATGCATAAATATCATGCAGTGTATCCCAAATCGCTTTTGAAGTAGGACAATTTTTGATGTGTCTCAGTTCACTAGGTGAAACTATTAATATTAAATCAAACTTCGCGCTCAAGTAATTTTCTATCCATTCCTGGTTGGAGCCTTCTTCGGTGGGACAGAGTAGATTACCTTCAATAGTTCAGATTTGATTAAGAAAGCTTGATCTTGAAGGCGCCATATTTCATAATTCTCTTTGTTAAGAGGCTCATACGATAATGAACACTCTTTATGTTTACAAGGGGTGTAAGGCTTACAAGGAGCACAACTGATTTGAAGCGTCACAGGTAATTTAAATGTCACACGGATCACTTACACAACAGGGCCCATAACCTATTGAATAAAAGATAACACTATTTATCTGCTTACTTTATTGGGTATAAAACAACAGGACATAACTATAATACACATATTAGAGCCGAAGACGCCAACGGACGATTAACTAAGATGGAATAGAGCAGTAAGATAACGCAGTGGTGTCATGATCGATAACTAAAATCGATAGCTTTGTGACGGGCCTGATGTGTGTGATCCTTGGTGTCTGATGGAGTGAGGTTATAAACACACAGTGGTGGGAGCAAATAGGTTATGTGAAATGGCTTTGTTACTGCCTCAAACATGTTTATATTTTTGTTCTATTTATATTTAATTGAAGCTCATTTTTATTTCTCATTTTATTTTCTGTATTTTATTATTGTAGAAAGATTATTTTATTTTACAGTGGCAAATCCATTGTAACCTCTCACCAGCTGTTGTCTTCTCTCTCTATTATTACTGTGCGCTCCTCATTTTTGTCTCTTTTGTTTGTTATTTTATTATTCATCATTTTATTTAACAATTTTACCTTCAGAACAATAGAAGAATATTTTGTCACAATTGTACATTACCAGGTTGTTATTCATTTCCCTCACCTCCTCTAAAGCTTCAATAGTAGTCATCAATAGAAATTCTGAGTGGTTGTGGCACACTTGAGCGATCATATACTTGGTTTTCTTCTAATTTATGGAAAGTCCCAGCTTCCGTGCAGATTGTTCGAGAGCCAGAAAAACCTTAATGCCGCAAAGCCATCTGCCGTTTATATCATCGTCTGCACAGGTTAGGATTAGTATTTCTTTCTCTAAAGTGCTTTAAATTTTGTTTAATCAAAATAATTAACCATTTCTCGTTTTTATCATTGATAACCAACGGTAAATAAGAATATGAAAGAACTTGATAACCAACGGTTGTAGTAAACTGTAGAAAAATTATTCTTGGTTATGTATTTTTCCACAAATAAGAATTGTAATGTAGATGCATTATTTACCGTTGGCAAGCTAAACCTTTTTAGAAAAAAATGGTACTAACACACAAAGTTGTAGTAAACTCACTTCACTGAACGATCAAAATTTTACATACGAGACTACATCACTTACAGATCAGATCATCCAGACAACTCTACCCATGCCGGAAAATGCATCCCCATCCATAAATCGCTACTCTATTCCCTTATCCCTTCTATTCCAACTGACGTCATTCATCCAACCTCTATAACCATTTCAACACGTCCTTACCATGTTACACTTTCAGCTGTATACTTTCCTCCTAATACATCCCTTGCATATAATCAACTCGATACCCTATTTCGATCCCTAGGACAGCGTTTTATTGCTGGAGGAGACTATAACACTTAACACCTGCGATGGGGTTGTCGAACATCCAACTCTTGTGGCAAAATCCTCTCTAACGTCTCAGTCTCCAATTCCTATACTGCCCTCTCACCCATGAACCCTACTTATTGGCCTCTATCCCTCCGAAAACGTCCTGATATCCTGGATACATTTATTTCTTCTCAGATATCCTCCTCCCCAACCATAATTAAACCCCTGAATGACCTCTCATCAGATCACAATCCAGTTCTGCTTTCCTTGAATTCGTGCTTTGTTCCTAAAACTTCCATCTCCATATTGATTGTAGGACGAGTGGACTGTGACGGACTCCGATTCGACTTAAAAAACAAATTGGACCTAAACATTTCACTAAAGACTCGACATGATATTGATAAAGCTGTTGAAAAACTGACTGACTCAATAAGTACTAGTATAAGAAACAACACTTCATCTACATCCAACATCAATACTACTAAACAGACTGTACTGCCACAGCACATTCGCATCTAGTTAAGAGAAAAACGCAGGGCAAGATCGAAGTGGCATAGGACTAGATATCAGAAAAAGCTTATTATACCAAATTTACCTACAAATTGAAATCAGAACTAAGGAATTCCAAACTTTAATTAACATTACTGTGGAAACCTCACTTCCACTGATAAATCGCTATGAACGACCACTAAAAAGCTCCTAAAGTTTAAAGATTTTAACCATTCTCTCCTTGACGAATCTCGAACCTTGAAAAGATCTGACGAACAAAAATCTCAGACATTCGTTCGGCATCATCTTTTTAAAATTTACCACCCGCATCCTGGTATCCTTAATCCTCTTCATCTAGAATGTATTAAAAGTGAACTGGATACTCCTCTTCAAATGACCCTTCCTCCATCCATCTGAAATATTATATATCATCCATATTTTACCATCCCGTAAAGCTCCAGGACATGACCTAATCACATCCTATATCTTAAAACATCTTCTTCAAAAAGCCATTCTATTCCTCACCTTCATTTACAATGTTGTACTCCGCACTACACATTTTCCTGACTTCTGGAAATTATCCATATTAAAAATGATTCCTAAACCCAAACAGTCCCCAGAATACCCATCCTCCTACCGTGCCATTTCTCTCATATGCATTATGGATAAAATCCTGGAAAAACGTCTGCTTAAACGCATATATCCCATCCTTGATTCAAATCTCATTATCCCAGATCATGAGTTTGGATTCCGTACAACCCACTCCACTATCCAGCAATACCATCGTATTGCTCGTATCTCCTCAGAATTGAGCGCAAATTGTACTGCACGGGAGCCTTCCTCGACGTATAACAAGCCTTTGACCGAATATGGCACCCAGGATTGCTTTACAAACTGCGCAATTCCTTTCCCCTAAATAATTCCTCATCATCCAGTCTTACCTTACTGATAGACCCTTCAAAATAAACCATAATAATTCCTATTCCTCCCTTTTTAATCAGTATGCTGGTTTTCCTCAGGGCAATATTCTTGGATCCATTCTTTTCAGCTGATATTCCAACCCATCTTTCCACCTTCCTTTCTAATTATTCTGATGTCACCTGTGTGTTATCAGTCAATAATGATCCTACTATTGCCTCTCAAACCCTTCAATCCCACATCAGAGACCTTGAAGTATGGTTTCAGAATTGGAGGATAAAAATAAATTCCAATAAATCCCACCAAATAGCCTTCACTCTTCGTCGTAAACCTATAACGTCCTGCACTACAGAATCCTTCAATAACACTCCACTTGTCCCCGTCGAACAGATCCGCTATCTAGGACTCCATATGGACAAACGTCTTACTTGGAATCCTCGCACAAGACTGACACGACAAAAAACTGACCGACATTTTCGACTACTTCAACACTTAGTGGACAAACGCTCAAACCTTCCGCTTAACTACAAAAGACTCATCTATATAACTGTCATAAGGCCGATATGGACTTACGGAGTAAAGCTTTGGGGCTCTACTAAACCATCAAATTCTTCCCGTTTCCAATCCTTACTATCAAAAGTCCTTCGAAAAATCCTCAATGCTCCTTATTTTGTCACGAATAAACTCATCCACAAAGACTCTAATGTTCCCTATGTTGCTAACTTGTCCCGAACCAGGTACAGGTCCTTTCTTTTCAAACTCCATTCCCACTCTAATCCACTAGTTTCAAACCTTGCTACCTCTACAGTCCCTGATAATCCTCCGAGGCGTCTGAAAAGAAGAAGGCCCCGAGACCTTCTGGTTCAGCATGGGTCCCGAGAGCTGCTAGTGGGTAGTATTTCTACATGTGAATCATGATAGTATAATCTTTTATCACATTTACTAGATTTATTTAATTTAATTTTTTTGAGAGGTAAAAGGTTTTGTAATCATACTGATCTCTCTAAATCTTATCTTCTTTTGTTTTTTCCGTGACTGCTTGAATGACGTTTTATAACGTTATCGAATTTGACATTTCAAAACGAGCGTTAATGTTCAGTAATCCATCGGTGAAAAATTATCTGATTGGGTGTACGCGCGTATTTATACACAGAGCCCTATCTTAAGATACTCCGGCGCTCGTGGGTTACTAAACATAATGCGCCCCTTTTTTTATAAGAAAATAAATGGATGGTTAGTGTGAGTGGAGTAACTGGCAGAGTTATACTCGTATTAAACAGTCAGCAATAAAAAAAAATCTATTTATTACAGTATCCTAAAAAAACAACATAAAGTTTAAAAAATTGGTGCTCGCATACAGATCTTTACCTCAAAGTTTGAAATATATTTTAAAAGTTATAATAATAATAATAAAATAAAAGGTTGTCTTACTACTCCTCCACTTTATTTAAAATTGCACTACGTTTCGGGCTAGTACGCCATCTTCAGGTGCCAACAATGATTGTCCGAAAGGACACAATTATAATTTCTTTAATGCAACCATACTTAAAAAATGCTGTTGTAACGTAAAACTTTTAAAGTATAAAAGAAAAACAGGTTTAAATTTAATAAGTTAATAATATAAATATGTAAAATTTGAATCATAAAATCTTATAAAATTATAATCTGTGATTAGATTAACGTTAGAAATCTCAATAAAAAACTCAGACATCGGATCAAGTCATAGAACCATGTTAAATAATGGTAATACAAGCATTAAAACAAAACATAAAAAATATTATTTTAATTTAATATATTGTTTTAACATTATTGAACCTGGTTCTACAATTTGGTCCATTTCCTGTGTTTTTTTACTGAGATTTTTAACGTTAATATAATCACAGATTATAATTTTATAAGATCTTATTATTCAAAATTCACATATTTATATAATTAGCTTATTAAATTTAAACTTTTTTTTTCTTTTGCAATTTATCAAAAGTTTTATGTTATAACAGTATATTTTTAGTACGGCTTTATTAAAGAAATTATAATTGTGTCCTTTCAGACAAACATTTTTGGCACCTGAAGATGGCGTACTAGCCCGAAACGTAGTGCAATTTTTATTAAAGTGGTGGAGTAGTAAGACAGCCTTTTATTTTAATACTGAAATCTGACCTTCACTTTAATTTATCAACCCTTAAGTTAAATAATAAATTTAGTTTCAGTGGAAAAAAATAAATTACATCAACCATTTAATGTTATTTAAACAAAGAAAACTTAGCTTTTCAGAATTAAATGGAAACTTTTTCCCACCCTCGACAACACACATTCGGGCATCAAACCAAAGGTTAAAAATCCAGGAAATTCGGAGAAAAATAAACAACTGCGATAATAACGAACAGAAACCGAGTAGAAGTTATGAAGATAAGGGTTGAAAAAATGTATGAAGGGATATGTTCTTTTTAATATTGTACGATATTTATTATGTAACCACATCAATCCAGGCGGATCCAAGGGAGATAGTAGTGAAAAAGTTTTTCCTTAACAAAAAAAAAAAAAAAAAAAAAAATTAGCTCCGGGAATAAATAAATATATAAGCTGGTTTAAAATAATAAATATCTACTTTTACCAATACTCGCTGTAATTAATTAGGCTCTTTGGATTAAATGAAATTGACAAGTGCAAGGCAAAGTTTTCCCTGAAAAAAGACCGTCCCATAAAAAAATAAATCGTAGGAAAAATGTGGCTTTAGTATTTCTCCCTGACTTGGAAAAAACAATGGATTATGGATGTGTTCATAATTTACTGCTTTTTCAAGCATACTTTTGTTTAGGAAGGAGAGTTGGGTGGGTTTAAAGCACTTGTTTATTTAAATTAATTCAAACAGGCTGATTTCAGTATTTAAAAGGGACTCATTTTTTTCAAGTATTTATTGTATACATACGTGTACGCGAGACCTTCTGATTTACAATATTTTTGGAATTTTGACAATGAGTAGTTTCTCTACTAAATTCTACTGTTACCATCAGGCCCAAACAGAAGCTCCACACCCACCAACCCCTCCTCATCAGATACCTATTAGGTTTAAATTGCCTCCAGAAAAACCTCATCAAACTAACTTTCCACAGCACATTCGTATCTTAAGAGAAAAACGCAGAACAGGGTCGAAGTGGCATAGGACTAGGTACCCAGCAGACAAAACTTATTATACCAAACTGACTAACGAACTGAAATCAGAAATTAGGACATCCAAAATTTATTTAACATGACTGAACACCTCACTACTAACGACAAATCACTGTGGACGACCGCTAAGAAGATCCTAAATTTTAAAGATTTTCATTATCCACTCCTTAATGAATCCCAATCCTGGACGCCAGCGCGCGTCGATCAGTTGATGTAATTTTTCGTGATTTTTTTTAGCCATTTTCATGGTTATTTAGGAAGTAATGTGTTGTAAGGACAAAAATTATAAAAAATACTCTCATCTTAATTTATGTTTTGTTGGTTTCTTAAATATGCAAAATTACAGGAGTTAATATTTTTTAAAAGAAACGTTATTTTAACAGTTAAGAGAATTTTATAATTCCGGAACCAGTTTGGTCTCAAATACCAAATTTATATCACCTATACACATCCTATAAATAGGTAATGTGTATTACTTTCATATTTTTTCCACTCAGTCCCTTTTGAGACATTCCCTCGTAAGCATCGCGAAAAATTAATTTTTGCCAATTTTGAAAATTCATATACAAAAAAGAAATATATTTATGTTAATAATTTAGAAATGGTTTATGTTAGACCTAAACGGTTACATTAATTCTTTATTTTGTTCTTCATTGATTTTTTTCGTACAGTGTCAGAAGTTTCATCTTTCTTCATCGCTCTTTTAAGTTTTTTTTTTTTTTTCAGTTCTTTCATTCTTAAAAAAGATCAATTTCTAACATATGTTGTAATAGAATTTTGCTTTTAAAAGATGTTGTTGACTTTTAGAAAATTGCTGTTCATATTTAATCATATCGTGTTTTAATTTAGTTATTACTTGTTGGGCACACTTTAGTTCATTTATTAATTTTTCTTTTAGTTCTTTATTTTCGTTTGTTAATTGGATGTTCTGCACGTCATGATGAAATAAATGTTGATCTTTATTAGAATCGAGTTGGGCTGAGGTTTCTTTCTTCTGCCGAATTTCGTATTAACGAATTTACAGTTTTCATACAATTAACGTTTATCTAAACGAATTTCGCTTACAATAGAGCCCAAGATGAAACTTACAAGTGTCGACTGAAGATGAAATTGTTGGTATTTTTTGTGATAGCACGGAGAAGAATTTAAAAAATTAAATTAAAAGGATGATTTGATAAATTGCAAAAGAAAAAAAAAAGTTTAAATTTAATAAGTTAATTATGTAAATATGTAAATTTTGAATAATAAAATCTGAGTTTTTTTATTAAGATTTCTAACGTAATCTAATCATAGCTTATAATTTTATAAGATATTATGATTCAATCATTACATATTTATATTATTAACTTATTAAATTTAAACCTATTTTTCTTTTATACTTTATCAAAACTTTACGTTACAACAGCATTTTTTAAGTATGGTTGCATTAAAGAAATTATAATTGTGTCATTTCAGGCAGTCATTGTTAAAACATAAAACTTTTGATAAATTTCAAAAGGAAAAAAAAGTTTGAATTTAATAAGTTAATTATATAAATATGTGAATTTTGAATTATAAAATATTATAAAATTATAATCTGTGATTAGATTAACCTTAAAAATACAGGAAATGGATCAAATCATAGAACGATGTTCAATAATGTTAAAAAAAATATATTAAATTAAAATAATATTTTTATGTGTTTTTTTTTGTTTTAATACTTGAAAATTAATCCCACCAAAACTGAAGCAATTCTGTTATATTATATTCTGTTATTATAATAAATCCTCTACCTTTGTGTTATAAACATTAGCTTCCCAATCAATTACCCACTTATTAGTTTACCTCCAAATATGAACATGGAAACACGCGATTTTCGAGTAATATTTTTGTACGAGTTTAAACTCGGTCATTCAGCAGCCGAGGCCGCTAGAAATATTTGCAAGGCGTTTGGGAAAGGGATTGTTAATGAACGGACCAATCGCCGTTGGTTTGCTAAGTTTTCAGCTGGGGATACTGACTTTGAAAACTTGCCCCGAGGAAGACCTCCGTCCGTAATAGACAACGATGTCCTCAAAGATACAGTTGAAGGAAACCTCTACCAAACAGTTAAAGAACTCTCAACACAACTAAAATGCAAGTGCATCTACCGTTTCCAGACATTTAAAGTGTATTGGGAAACTAAAAAAACTCGATACATGGGTACCTCATGATCTCACTGAGCGGCAGCAAGACTCCATGTTTCAAAACATACCGTGCAAAAATTGAAAGAACTGGGCTACGAAGTTCTTCCGCACCCACCATCTTCTCCCGACTTGTCTCCAACAGATTACCACCTGTTCTTCAGGAATTTAGACAACTTCGTCAAAGGAAAACTTTTTGAAAATGATGATCGAGTGAAAAGTGCGTTTTCAGATATTGTTTCACTTCAAAGCTCAGAGTTTTTCAGTTCTGGGATAAAAAAGTTGGTGTCAAGTTGGGAAAAATGTGTAGAAAAAGAAGGTAAATACTTCAAGATAAGTATGGAAAATAAATTATTTGGTTAAGTTAAATTTGTCGATTTTTTACCTTTAAACAATAATTCCTTATAAATCTTGTATACGTTGTAAATTCCTGAGTAAGGCAATTATAATCGCAGAAACCTCTATAGAAGCGGATAATAGATCATTTCTATAATGACATTTCTATTCATTTCTATATGACATTGATGAAGGACGGCTAAATATACAAAGTGGACGAATGTGACGATCAACTAAAGGATAATAAAGAAAAACTATTTTTTATGTAATTTTTATTTTTTTGATATTAATAACATTAATATAGACGTATAATATACCGTTGAAAAGAGAAAGATTTTAGAAAGAAATATTAGCTGATACACAGAGCTGTAAAATGTAATATAAAGTGACGGATAGTTAATAAACTTATTACTGTTTAGCAATTTAATATAGTTATATTATTTATACTAAATCATATGCGTTTTATCAAAATCAACTTACAATATTTTTCAAATTAAGGCATATTTAATAGTTTTCAAATTGATTTTAACAGGCGAGGTAAGTGAAAGTCGTGTGTTGCCCGCACCAGATTTTTTTAAAAAGTAATATTTGATGTTACAATCCGAATTTTTTTTTTTTTTTTTAATATTCGTTCATGCTCTCCCGCTACTTTCGTGAACTCTCACGAATTTTCACCAACCGCTTCACTCACTGTGTAGCCTGGCCTTAATTTAAAAAGGGGCAAGCTTGAAGCACCTAGTCACCAAAAAAAGCTCTAGATACCGACAATTTTGCACAGGTTTTAGACGCTAGTTTTTAAACCACCTTCTTTTATTACGGTTTTCACTATCATTTAGGCCAATCTTTTCTGAAGGTTTATAAGGAAAATACTTTGCAATTGAGTTTTTCTTTAGATGGGAAAATTATATCTTTTGTAATTAAAATATCAAAAATCTATTCTGAAATATGAAATATTTATCTTAATTATATCAAGAGTCATTGTAATCGTGATTTTTTCCCACAGTGCGGCGTTCATTTTAAAAAATAATTGCATGTGAGGTATATTTTGCCATGCGTTGAATCCTCGGGCGGGAGCGCTGAAGGGAAACGAATCGATGCAATAGCCTAGCCCGTGGGAGGGGAGCACCATCACGTGACCTCCCACTTTCACAGTCGCCGGATTTTGCTTGGTCTGTTACGACGCGATGTCGATATTGACGGCACTGTTTCTGTATCCAGTAGCAGTTTCTAATGTCAAGGGACGGACCGGCGGAGTCGAAAAGTTTCTGTTTAGGAGCCGTTAAACTGTCCGATCACTATGCTTCGTATATTGTCTTCCAAGTGGACGAGTTTCAGCCGTCGGGACTCGGTTGGGTAGGAGTGCTTATCATTTAATTATTTAGTTTGATTAAACTAATATATCTATATGGCTATAAACTTATGTCTGTGTTATTTTGTATATGTCATATATATATAATGTATTACTGTTCGCATGATAATTTTTTAAACCATTGATTAAAATATTCTGATGGCGTTCAACACCTTATTTGATTGTCAACGTACTTGTTGGACTCTTATGAACTGATATGAAACTGACAATATTCCTCCCAACTTAAGTTTAAGTGTACGAATTCGCTCATATATTTGTCCTTTTTAACAATTAAATTATTTTTATTCATATCAATTATAATTGACTGTAAGATTTCGAAAACACTGCCTAATTAAAAGCTGGACCAATTCCGATTTTTCATTCATCATAAGACTTCCTGTATTCCAGAAAAGGAGAAATTATTTTTATTGTGAGATAAATGCAATTAAATTCTCTTAATTTGTGTTCCTATGATTTTTTTTTCTGTATTTTATTGTGTTGTATATAAAGTGCCCGTGTTTATCTGGCACTAGGCCAGGATTTTACTTCGGAGAGGGCTATTAATTTCGCGATCCTAATAATATTTGCTTTGGATTCATTTATATTCCGCGGACAAATATTCATTATCCATAATACATTTAAAAAAATAAATAAACAAATCCTGAGGACTGAAGCCTCTCATGGTCCCTTCAAATGTCTTCGATGTTTATCTTTGAGTTTGAAGTAAATAATTATTTTCTTTTCCTTTAACTTTCATAATTTAACGCTCCGCTGAAGAATAGAAACGTTTCAACACTGGCGTTTTTCTGGTTACAAAATATTCTTCGGATTCAGCGCAAAATACGGTGATGTTTGATTAAAGGATTAAAGTTGATCCCATGACGTGAGCATCGAGAGAACAAATTCGAAAGAATATCGTGTCGGGTAAATTATAATGAAAAGCTGAATCGATTACGTTTGAATGAACCTTCGTGTATTTAATATCTTCGCGTTTGTATGATGACATAAAATGTTAGACATTTAAGTATTTATTACCTATAATTTGAAATATTGCATTGTTATTCCTACATGCTTGATTAGTTTTTGCATATTTTTCATAGAAAATAGATAATTAAATGGATTTTCTTTAGTTTACTATAGTTCTGTTTGATTAGAGCTTTCTTCGTGTAAAGCTAACGTTAATATCATATCTTCTTAATATTTAAACATTCTTTCAGTGTTTCAGTCGTCTCACAGAGATCATAAACATTAAAATAATTATTCGTAAAGTTTAATAAAACCATAAACCCTGTAGAAAGTTATATGTTTTGCAAATGGAGACGTTGATTTCCAAAAGGTTCCGAAGGAAATTTTTTTACAAATTGATATTTTGACATATTTGTATTGGAATAGTTTAGTTTTATCTAAATCCATCATGATATTTTATATAAAAAAAACATAAAAATCCTTTAAAACCATATTTAAAAATTTCATTTCATTCCAAAAGGTACTAATTCCACATTTCATTTCCTTCCAAAAGGTACTAAAAACATTTCCTTCCAAAAGGTACTATATCCTCTGTAAACAGATAAACCTTTCCTTTCATTTCATTCCAAAAGGTACTATATTTCTTAATATACAGCAAAAGCACCTAACCCTGTAATATATTTCCATTAATTTATTGTTTTCTTCATTTTGTGTATTTTTATTGGTTCATTTAGTGCGTCTTGAATCACTGATATTATTTTAATCAATAGTTCTAAACTTATAATCAGTTTTAGTAGATTTTAAACAACTTTGATTCTTGTAGGTTGTCAATTTCTTCTTGCAGGAACATGAATTTAGTTAAACAAATTTCATAAACTCATATTTTAACAGAATAATGGTATTTGATCCAGCATATAGTTGGAATTAGCATTCCACGAACTTCTTTAATATGAGGGAAAAAACGTGCCTGGTCTAACTTAATAGTAGTTATATTTCTTTTTTAATGTAAAATAAAAGCTCAACAGTTTTTTTTTTATCAGTCTCTATAGTTAAATATCGTTTACACATAGTTAATAATATAGATAAATTAGCTAAATTCTAACAAATAGTAAATACAAGTTCAAAACAAACTTCATAATTACATACTTTCTTATTATAGTGCCATAAATAGATAAATTGTCCTTTGAATATTTACTTTCTTTACAAGGAATAGATAATCAATGTAATTAACAAACAAAGAAAGATATTTCTCAGAGGGAGAAAAGGAAATATTCATAACTTAGTAATTAACTGTATAAAGACGTTAGTTATCGGTAACTTGTATTAGGAAAGCTATAGGAACTGTTACCAACCTACCAGAGTTATATTCTTCCAAAAAGTACTATATCCCTTTCAATTCTTTCCAAAAAGTACTATATCCATATTATACTGTTTATAAGTCATCGGAAAAGTGCAATAATTTGGAAAAATTAGTTGGTAACACGCTTAAAAATAAACTTTAGATTTTAATAAAAAAATAATCACGTAAATCATTTCATTTTCATTTCATAAATTGGTCCAATAATAAATAAATGACAGATTTTTGCGTTTCCCATAAAATTGTCTAAAGTGGATCAATTGTGCCTGTTTTGGAACTTTGGGAAGGTTCTTAGATGACAAGATATCGCAATCAATTGTTTTGAAAGAAACAGTAAAGTTTTCGCTGACTAATTAAAATTGAAGAACAGCGAATGCGGCAAGCGAAATCTGGTCATGACCCCTGCAGCTAAACTCAATAAAGCACGTCTGTTATGTAAATAAAGCTCACCCAATTGCACAATACATTTTTAACTGATCAATAAATTATTAAAAAGAAATTTTTAGTTTATTTAACCATTTATTAAAATATATTCAATTAATTCATCAATTTTTTCTGCGAAAAAGTATTACTAAGTTTATCAACGCCCATTTCTATAATTGAGACATTGAGTTCCTTGAGGTACTATACCCACTTTTAACAATTTTACAGGAAACGCAAAAATCTGTCATTTATTTATTATTGGACCAATTTACCTGATTCTTTTTTTATTAAAATCTAAAGTTGATTTTTAAGCGTGTTACCAACTTATTTTTCCAGATTATTGCACTTTTTTCCGATGGCTTTTAGACCATATAATATGGATATAGTACTTTTTGGAATGAAACGTGGATATAGTACTTTTTGGTAAAAATTAAAAGGGATGTAGTACTTTTTGGAAGAATATAACGCTGGTAAGTTGGTAACAGTCACTATAACCTTCATGATACATTACCGATAACTAACGTCTTTATATTGTTAATTACTAAGTTATGAATATTTCCTTTTCTCCCTCTGAGAAAAATCTTTCTTTGTTGGTTAATTACATTGATTATCTATTCTTCGTATAGAAAGCAAATATTCAAAGCACAATTTATCTGTTTATTAATAAGAAAGTGTGTAATTAAGAAGTTTGTTTTGAACTTGTATTTACTATTTGTGTGAATTTAGCAAATTTATCTACATTATTAACTACGTTTAAACAATATTTAGCTATATAGATTGATAAATAAATAACTTTTGAGCTTTTGTTTTACATAAAAAAGTCAAATAAATATACTATTAAGTTTGATCAGGCACGGTTTTTCCTCTCATATTTAGCAAGTACGTGGAATACTAATTAAAAATGTTTGCTTGATCAAATATCATTATTCTATTAAAGTGTGAGTTTCTGAAATTTTTTAAACTAAATTTATGTTGCTGCAAGAAGAAATACTATAAGAAAAACTTAATTTAATTGACAACCTACGAGAACGGAAGCGACGCAATTAAGTTGTTTAAAACAGCCTAAAAACTGATTATTGGGTTAAAACTATTGGTAAAATAATATCAGTGATTCAGCATGTACTAAATGAACTAATAAAAGTCCATAAAATGAAGAAAACAATAAATTAATGGGTTAGGTGCTTCTGTCGTATAGTAGGAAATATAGTACCTTTTGGAAGGAAATGAAAGGAAAGGTTTTATCTGTTTACAGAGGATATAGTACCTTTTGGAAGGAAATGTTTATGGTACCTTTTGGAGTGAAATGAAACGTGAATTTAGAACCTTTTGGAACGATATGCAATTTTTAAATACGTTTTTAAAGGATTTTTATGTTTTTTAAAATATAAAACCTGATGACGGGTCCAGATAAAACTAAACCATTAGAATACAAATATGTCAAAATATCAATTTAGAAAAAAATGTCCTTTAGTAGAACTATTAAATAAATTTAGATTTGAAAAAAGTTTAAAGAATTATATTCATTTTCGTTGGAAACACATGTTTTAGATGACAAAATATAGTATTTTTATGTACAATAATCACTTATGCCCCATTCGTTTTACTTTACACTTTACATTAAGTTCTACAACTTTTTATACAATATATTTATACAATATAATATTATTTCTTTAATCTTTAGCTTTCCAACGGTATATTATAGATCTATATTACTGTTCTTATGTTCGAAAAACTTTTACTTAAAAATTATTTTTGCTCTTTTGTTTTTATTTGGGTATCAAATTTCTTCGACTTGTACATTTATCCTTTTTTGTCAATGCTAATAAAATTATATGGTTAAATATTAGAGGTAGATATAAGGGCTGATATATTTCTTCCAAATTCTTAATTTTTTATTCTATCATGATTTCAACGTTTCGGGATCTCACTCCCATCATCAGGACTCAACAAGTAAAAATCAACCATTCTAAATTACATCAAAAACTACTATAGCGAAGTGAATTATTAAAACATTAAATATATATATATCCGAAAATTGTATCCGAAACCTGGCTAAAGTATCCGAAACCTGGCTAAAACCTTACATTCCTTCCTCTCAAGTATCCCTTACCAATTATTCCTTCCTTCGCCACGATAGATCTGATCGCAGAGGTGGGGGTGTGGGGCTATATATTCATGATAGTCTCGAGGCCAAAATCCTTCTCCAATCTCCATCTTATGATTATCCACATCTTGAATACCTATTCGTTGAAATTGTATCCCCTAAAACTCTTTTTCTATATATCCTGGTATACCGACCTCCTCATGTTCCATTCGATAACCTGTTTGAATCTTCCCTTGTCCAATGGGTCTCCAGTTATACTAATGTTATCATCTCTGGAGATTTTAATACCAATATGCTTGCGGAATCCTATGATAAATCTTTCCTAGTTGACCTAATCTATTCTATGAATCTTTATCTCGTTCCTTACTTTCCTACCCATCATACCCAATTCTCCGACACCTGGCTTGACCTTCACATTACTGACTCTCCTCTAAAGGTTCTTTCATCCTCCCAGCACCCGGTTCCGTTTCTTTCATCACACGATCTTATCCATATCTCTTACAACCTACCCGTGAAATCCTTCATTCCCAAAGTGATCTCTTATCGTAGTTTGGACCTCCTCTCTTACGAATCCCTTCAAACCGACCTGGAATCACTCCATTGGGATACTATATATTCCTCTAATTCCCTCGATCATATGATATCCACTCTTACCTCATACCTCAAAACCTTACTAGACCTTCATGCACCTTTGAAAACCCGAATGTTACGACGTCCTACCGCGCCTTGGTTAACTCATGACCTAAAAGATATGATGAAAAAAAGAGAAGCAGCAAGAAGAAAATTTCGACGCACTCGTACGCCGTCTGATTACGAATATTTTAAACAACTTCGTAATAGAACCCAGGACGCGGTTCGACGTGCTAAATCCCTCCACATCCATAACGCACTTTCCAATGCTCCTGATTCCAAATCCAAATGGAAAATTATCCGAAAATTATCTATCCTGAAACCCAATAGCCACATTCCTCTCTCTGTTTCTCCGGACAATCTCAACAATCATTTTATATCATTTGCTCCTGTTTCTTCTCCTGCCGCCGATATTAACCATCAGATTTTCAACCCAGAAAGCTTCTTCTTCTCCCACCTCTCCTATAGCGAAATACAAACAGCTATCCTTAAATCTCAGACCAATGATTATGGGCCCGATAACATTCCCGTAAAACTAATAAAATCCTGTCTTCCCGTTCTAATACCAGTACTTTACCATATTTACAATTTTTCCTTTCAAAACTCCATATTTCCTAATTCGTGGAAAACTGCCTTAGTTCGTCCATTGAACAAAGTTCCAAATCCTACCTCACCTTCTGATTTCCGTCCTATTTCTCTCCTTTCTAATTTATCCAAACCCCTGGAACGCCTGGCACAAGTCCAGTTATCAAATTTTTTAGAAGAACGTTCCCTTATCAACCCTTTCCAATCCGGCTTCCGACCTGGTTATTCAACTCAATCCGCCCTACTAAAAATAACTCAAGATCTCCAATCCGCCATAGAACACCAAAAACTAACCATCCTCATCCTTCTTGATTTCTCCAAAGCTTTCGATACAGTAGACCATAATATCCTTCTGGCCAAACTACGAAAAATACCTTTATCAAACAGTGCTCTTACCTGGTTCAAATCCTTCCTCTCTAACCGTTCACAGTATGTAGTGACCCCAGGTCAACCTCCTTCCAGAACTCTGCCTCTATCCTGTGGTGTGCCTCAGGGATCATCATTATCTCCTACACTATTTGCAGTTTATATTAATGACCTTCCCCTCCAGATCAATCACTCCCAATACCATATCTATGCTGATGATTTCCAAATCTATCTATCCTTTCCTCCTCCCGACCTATTACTAGCCACGGAAAAGCTTCAAGAGGATCTGAATCGTATCAGCCATTGGGCAGCTGACAACAAGCTCAACTTAAATGCTGAGAAGACCAAGGCAATTGTAATAGGTTCCAATCCCCTCCTCAAGGCCCTTCCATCGATTCCTACTCTGTTTCTGAATAACAATCCAATAAAATTCCATCAATCCGTTAAAAACCTCGGGTCATCCTTGATCAAAGCCTTTCCTGGAAAAATCATGTTTCCGAAATCTCCCGTCGAATATTCTCCACCTTAAAACTTCTGAATTACCTACGTCCTCTCCTTCCAATCGAAACCCGTAAGCTGTTGGTTAGCTCCTTAATATTTCCCCACTTTGACTACTGTTGTACGGTGTATGGGGGTGTCTCTGGAGATCTCGAGGCAAAACTAAAACGAATGTTTAATTGCTTTATACGTTTCATCTTTGGGATATCTAGAGACACCTCTATCACCCGATTTTACGAAGAGTTGAAGTGGCTTTATCCTTCTTTCCGCCGTAAGTATTTCCTAGCATCCTTCCTCTACCAGATTATCCAATCCCAGTGTCCGTCTTACATCTTTGATCTCCTTAAATTCAAATCCTCTGTTCGTTCCCGTGACACCCGCTCGCGGCCTTCTGACCTGTATATGGCGTCCCATAGATCCACTGCTTTCGATAAATCATTCTTAATCCGATCCGCATCCTTATGGAACTCCATTCCTTCTAATATCCGGAACTCCCAAACTCTCTCAACATTTAAAGCCCGTATATTTAGCCATTTCCTATCAATACAATTCCCAAACAATCCCAGTAAATGCTAATTTCAGGGAAGATCAAGCAGACAGATACATTTATTTATTAGTCAATTTTCGTTTTCTCGTTTCCATTAACAGAAAATATTATTTAATGTTTTTCTTTAATCTTTAAAAAGACGTAAGATTGAATTATTTTACAAACACTCAGAAGAATTGTAATTTCTTTTCTTTTTTTAATTTAATTTAGAACTGTAAACATATAGTTTTTTTTTTATTATTTTTTTTTTTTTTTGTTCTTATGTTTACATACATTGAAGAATTGTTAATTTTTTTTCTTCTTATATTTCATTTTAAGACTGTATGTATATAGATATATATATATATATGTGTGTGTATGTAGTGTGTGTATATATATGTATATGTGTGTGTATGTATATGTGTACATGAGTATGTGTGTGTATGTATAAATATATGTAATATTTTGTTCTTTTTAAATCTTATTATATATTTTTTGTTCTTACGTTAATATACATTGAAGAATAGTAATTTTCTTTTCTCCGTATATTTTATTTTAAAATATAAAAAGAAATTAGTTCTTTTTTTTTTTTTTTTATTGTTCTCATGTTAACATACATTTATTTCTCTTGTTTGTGCATTTTTATTAGAATTTATCTTTTATTTATTTTCTTTGTTCTGGTTATCAGTTCAATTCTATTGTTTTCAATTATTGTATTATACTCTAAGACTATAGTCTTAAGTCCACTTTATGTTTCCTGCTGTATTATTCTAAAGGGACTTGTCCCAGAATAAATAAAGAATTATTATTATTATTATATATAATATAAAGCCAGGTGTCCCTTTTGGGAGCCTGTGGCTGAGTGGCTAGCGCGCTAGTCTCTCATGCTACAAGTTCTGAGTTCGAATCCCAGTCTCAGTGGGACTTTTATAAGGATGTAAAAAAATGTGGATTCGCTCACAACCTCTCCCCCGGGTATGTGAGACATGTCAGCCAAAGGGTGGCCATCACAAAATTAGTCGTAGGGAGTGATGACCCAACACTAAAAATTGCATCGTGAAATGTGAGTGTAAGCTCGTAGGAGTTTAAACCGCGAGGCCCAGGGCCTACACGGTCTGTCGCGCCACTGGAAGAAGAAGAAGGTGTCCCTTTTAAAAACATTTAAAATTATTGCACACAAATTTTAAAATTAATAAGAAGTATTAAAAACAATTAACAATGTTACATAGTTATAAGTTAAGATAATAAATATTTTAAAATTACCTAGGTTACCTAGGTTTTAGCTTTCTGAAATTCATCTGTTTTTCTAAACTTTGTCACTGATATAAAAAAATTAAAAGACAAATCAATCAAAATAGTCAGTAAGTGAAAAATCATATATGAGCAGGGGATTGCTTAGATCAATGTCCTCAACTGGATTAAGGACTGATATATCTTTTAATTTTTTATATCAGTGACAAAGTTTGGAAAAATAGATAAATGCCAGATAGAACCAGTTAATCAAAAAAAAAAAAAAAAAAAAAAAAAAAAAAAAATTATCTTAACTTATAACTGTGTAACATTGTTAATAATGATTTACTTTATAATGGTCATCCTCATAGGATGAGCGGTTTTCATGATATTAGCCATAATAATGTTAGAAAAGAGTGATTTCTCGTTTTCCGCAAAATCCTTTTTTATTTTTTTAATATCTTATATCGATGAATATTAAACATACAAATGTCGTTTACCACTCAAATAAAACCTTATTAAATACTTGATAATTTACTTTATAATGATAATCCTCATAGGATGAGCGGTTTTCATGATAGTAACCATAATAATGTTAGAAAAGAGTGATTTCTCGTTTTCCGCAAAATTCTTATTTATTTTTTTAATACCTTATATCGATGAATATTAAACATACAAATGTCGTTTACCACTCAAATAAAACCTTATTAAATACTTGATAATTTACTTTATAATGATAATCCTCATAGGATGAGCGGTTTTCATGATAGTAACCATAATAATGTTAGAAAAGAGTGATTTCTCGTTTTCCGCAAAATCCTTTTTTATTTTTTTAATATCTTATATCGATGAATATTAAACATACAAATGTCGTTTACCACTCAAATAAAACCTTATTAAATACTTGATAATTTACTTTATAATGATAATCCTCATAGGATGAGCGGTTTTCATGATAGTAACCATAATAATGTTAGAAAAGAGTGATTTCTCGTTTTCCGCAAAATCCTTTTTTATTTTTTTAATATCTTATATCGATGAATATTGAACATACAAATGTCGTTTACCACACAAATAAAAGCTTATTAAATACTTGATGATTTACTTTATTATGATAATCCTCATAGGATGAGCGGTTTTCATGATAGTAACCATAATAATGTTAGAAAAGAGTGATTTCTCGTTTTCCGCAAAATTCTTATTTATTTTTTTAATACCTTATATCGATGAATATTAAACATACAAATGTCGTTTACCACTCAAATAAAACCTTATTAAATACTTGATAATTTACTTTATAATGATAATCCTCATAGGATGAGCGGTTTTCATGATAGTAACCATAATAATGTTAGAAAAGAGTGATTTCTCGTTTTCCGCAAAATCCTTTTTTATTTTTTTAATATCTTATATCGATGAATATTAAACATACAAATGTCGTTTACCACTCAAATAAAACCTTATTAAATACTTGATAATTTACTTTATAATGATAATCCTCATAGGATGAGCGGTTTTCATGATAGTAACCATAATAATGTTAGAAAAGAGTGATTTCTCGTTTTCCGCAAAATTCTTATTTATTTTTTTAATACCTTATATCGATGAATATTAAACATACAAATGTCGTTTACCACTCAAATAAAACCTTATTAAATACTTTATAATTTACTTTATAATGATAATCCTCATAGGATGAGCGGTTTTCATGATAGTAACCATAATAATGTTAGAAAAGAGTGATTTCTCGTTTTCCGCAAAATCCTTTTTTATTTTTTTAATATCTTATATCGATGAATATTAAACATACAAATGTCGTTTACCACTCAAATAAAACCTTATTAAATACTTGATAATTTACTTTATAATGATAATCCTCATAGGATGAGCGGTTTTCATGATAGTAACCATAATAATGTTAGAAAAGAGTGATTTCTCGTTTTCCGCAAAATCCTTTTTTATTTTTTTAATATCTTATATCGATGAATATTGAACATACAAATGTCGTTTACCACACAAATAAAAGCTTATTAAATACTTGATGATTTACTTTATTATGATAATCCTCATAGGATGAGCGGTTTTCATGATAGTAACCATAATAATGTTAGAAAAGAGTGATTTCTCGTTTTCCGCAAAATTCTTATTTATTTTTTTAATACCTTATATCGATGAATATTAAACATACAAATGTCGTTTACCACTCAAATAAAACCTTATTAAATACTTGATAATTTACTTTATAATGATAATCCTCATAGGATGAGCGGTTTTCATGATAGTAACCATAATAATGTTAGAAAAGAGTGATTTCTCGTTTTCCGCAAAATCCTTTTTTATTTTTTTAATATCTTATATCGATGAATATTAAACATACAAATGTCGTTTACCACTCAAATAAAACCTTATTAAATACTTGATAATTTACTTTATAATGATAATCCTCATAGGATGAGCGGTTTTCATGATAGTAACCATAATAATGTTAGAAAAGAGTGATTTCTCGTTTTCCGCAAAATTCTTATTTATTTTTTTAATACCTTATATCGATGAATATTAAACATACAAATGTCGTTTACCACTCAAATAAAACCTTATTAAATACTTTATAATTTACTTTATAATGATAATCCTCATAGAATGAGCGGTTTTCATGATAGTAACCATAATAATGTTAGAAAAGAGTGATTTCTCGTTTTCCGCAAAATCCTTTTTTATTTTTTTAATATCTTATATCGATGAATATTAAACATACAAATGTCGTTTTACCACTCAAATAAAACCTTATTAAATACTTGATAATTTACTTTATAATGATAATCCTCATAGGATGAGCGGTTTTCATGATAGTAACCATAATAATGTTAGAAAAGAGTGATTTCTCGTTTTCCGCAAAATTCTTATTTATTTTTTTAATACCTTATATCGATGAATATTAAACATACAAATGTCGTTTACCACTCAAATAAAACCTTATTAAATACTTTAAATTTACTTTATAATGATAATCCTCATAGAATGAGCGGTTTTCATGATAGTAACCATAATAATGTTAGAAAAGAGTGATTTCTCGTTTTCCGCAAAATTCTTATTTATTTTTTTAATACCTTATATCGATGAATATTGAACATACAAATGTCGTTTACCACTCAAATAAAACCTTATTAAATACTTTATAATTTACTTTATAATGATAATCCTCATAGAATGAGCGGTTTTCATGATAGTAACCATAATAATGTTAGAAAAGAGTGATTTCTTGTTTTCCGCAAAATTCTTATTTATTTTTTTAATACCTTATATCGATGAATATTGAACATACAAATGTCGTTTACCACACAAATAAAAGCTTATTAAATACTTGATGATTTACTTTATTATGATAATCCTCATAGGATGAGCGATTTTCATGATATTAGCCATAATAATGTTAGAAAAGAGTGATTTCTCGTTTTCCGCAAAATTCTTATTTATTTTTTTAATACCTCTATACCGATGAATATTGAACATACAAATGTCTTTTACAACTCAAATGAAAGCTTATTAAATACTTGATGATTTACTTTATTTATGATAATCCTCATAGGATGAGCAGTTTTTATGATATTAGCCATAATAATGTTAGAAAAGAGTGATTTCTCGTTTTCCGCAAAATTAGTTGCTGGCTCAGAGACTGCTGGCTCCTCGTTCACGTTTTACTACCCGTCCAAGGTCTCTACGGCCCTTCATAAACACAGGTTTCTCCAAAAGATGATTTTCTATACCTATTCGAGTCACATTCAACGTATACATAAAAAAAAATGCTATTTGAAGTTCAATTATGTAGTTTTGTATCTTTTTTCAATTAAATAATGAAAAAATTAAAAGCACAATTTTTTTTTAGTAAACTTTGCTGGTTATAGTATAAAGAAAAAAAGACACCTAGCTTATAATATATTTTTTTTTTTTATGTTTTAATAATTCACTTTACTATAGTTGTTTTTGATGTAATTTGGAATGATGGGAGTGAGATCCCAAAACATTGAAATGATGATCGAATAGAATAGAAAAAAAAATTTATTCTGGGACTAGGTCCCCTAAGAATAACAGTTATGTACAATAGAAATATATAATATGTCTGGCCAACAGACAAAATAAACATGGGTACTTATTAATTACAACGATTATTTACAAATACAATTATTAACAATGAGGAGAAAAGCTATACATAAAAAAAAAAAAAAAAATTACTTCAAAAAAAAAAAAAAAAAAAAAAAAAAAAATATATATATATATATATATATATATATATATATATATATATATATATACATATATAATATCTTCTAAATATTGTCTTCTGAGAAAATAAAATCTAATTTTAACAAAATCGAATAGAAAACAAAATAAATTGGGGCGGTAAACAAAAATCGTCTTTCATTCAATGTAGATTTCTAGATGAAATTGACATATCATATTTGCTGATCGTCTATTTGGGATGACAGTAGGTAAAGGAAAAGTTGGGATTTGAATGAGGATAAAGAAGTGGCATGGTTTGGTAGAGAATTCCAGAGTGCAGTAGAGCGAACAATAAAAGAACGATCAAAAGTTTTGGTTCTGTGGGTAGGAGCATAAAGGTCAGAATGTCGGGATCTAGTTTCCAGTAAGTGGACTAAGGATTTAAATTGAAGGAGACTGTGGATGTAGGATGGACGCTGGGAGTTGATAGTTTGATAAAGGTATGATCCAAGGAAATATTGTCAGCGGGCGGAGGGAAGGAGCCACTTTAATTCACCGTATAAGTGGATAACATGAGATCTCCTTGAAGTGCCGAAGACAAATCTTAAGAAAATGTTCATAATGCGCTTTAGTCTGTCTTCAAGCACAGTCGGGAGGCCGTCATATGCCACACAACAATAGTCAAAGTGGGGGAAAATAAGTGAGGAAACGAGGAGCTTACGAGTGGATAGTAGGAGAAGATGACGGGAGCGATGGAAAAATTTAAGGATAATTATTGTTCTTCGGGAGATTTGGGCAATATGGGGTTTCCAGAAGAGGGATTGGTCGATTGTGATACCTAGGTTTTTTACAGAGGAACTGAAGGTAATTGGGTAATTATTGAGGATTAGACTTGGAAAGTTGGTATTAGATTTGATAAGAGAATTATCAGCGAGAATTGAAGAAATCATCAGCGTACAAATGGTGGAAGAAATGATGGATAGAGTTGGGGAGGTCATTGATGTAGGAATTAAAAAGGAGAGGAGATATACTTGAACCCTGGGCCACACCTGCCGAAAGGGTAAGAAAGGAAGATAGAGGTTGATCAGGAATATTGACGGCTTGGGTTCTATCAGAAAGAAATGAGTGAAACCAACTGTTGGAAAAGGATAGGGATTGAAGTTTGGAGAAAAGGATGAAGTGGTCCATGGAGTCAAAAGCTTTTGAAAAATCTAGAAATATTAGTACGGTCAGTTTCTTTTCATCCATGATAGAATAAAAAATTAAGAATTAAAAAAATATATATATCTATCCTAATATCTACCTCTAATATTATCCTTTTGTTGATAGGAATATAATGTTATATGGTTAATTTTTTGTAACATACAAAATTAAAGCTACTTTAGAGGAAGAAAATTAAAAAAATTGGCCTTCAAGCTCTATCAGACTATGTCGATCACAATTATATTAGATGATATTAAAGCCCATTGAATTTTACATCGATGTAGTGAGTTAAATCAAAATCGTTTCAGCCGTTTTTGGGAAAATCGCAAAAAGGTGCTAATTGCATAGTATAAAGTGGCTCTTCTGATTAGTCGATTTTTATGAAAAAATTTGCTGTAACATCTCAGGCATATACGCTTCTAAAATATAAAATTTCAGTTTTATACGCGCTTTCGTTTTTGAGCTAGACTTACCACACATGGACGGATACACGCACGCAGCATTAAAAATTTCAAGATCGTAACACTTTCCTTCAGCATATATTTCATATTTATATTATATCTGTTATGTATCATGAAGGTTATAGTGACTGTTACCAACTTATCGCACGTTATATTCTTCCAAAAAGTACTATCGCCCTTTTAATTCTCACCAAAAAGTATTATATCCATCGGTCATCGAAAAAGTGCAATAATTTGGAAAAATAAATTGGTAGCACGCTTAAAAATCAAATTTAGATTTTAATAAAAAAAGAATCAGATAAATTGGTCCAATAATAAATAAATGACAGATTTTTGCGTTTCCTGTAAAATTGTCAAAAGTGGGTATAGTACCTTTTGGAACTCAACGTCTCAATTATAGAAAATGGGCGTTGATAAACTTAGTAATACTTTTTCGCCAAACAAATAAATTAATTAATTGAATAAATTTTAATGAATGGTTAAATAAACTAAAAAGTTCCTTTTATAATTTATTGATCAGTTAAAAATGTATTGTGCGATTGGGGTTAGCTTTATTTATATAACAGACGTGCTTTATTGAGTTTACTATTTACGTTCTTAATATTTACTTTCTTTACGAAGAATAAATAATCAATGTAATTAACCAACAAAGAAACTCTCATAGGGAATATAAGGAAATATACATAACTTAGTAATTAACAAAATAAAGAAGTTAGTTACTGGTAATGTATCATAAAGGTTATAGTGACTGTTACCAACTTACCGTGCGTTATATTCTTCCAAAAAGTACTACATCCCTTTTAATTTTTACCAAAAAGAACTATATCCACGTTTCATTCCAAAAAGTACAATATCCATATTATACCGTTTAAACGTCATCATTGGAAAGTGCAATAATTCGGAAAAAAAGTTGGTAACACGCTTAAAAATCCACTTTAGATTTTAATAAAAAAAGAATCAGGTAAATTGGTCCAGATTTTTTCGTTTCCAGTAAAATTGTCAAAAGTGGGTATAGTACCTTTTGGAACTCAACGTCTCAATCGTAGAAAATGGGCGTTGATAAACTTAGGAATACTTTTTCGCCCCAAAAAAAAAAAAAAAAAATTAATTGAATAAATTTAAATAAGTAGTTAAATAAACTAAAAAGTTCTTTTTAATAATTTATTGATCAGTTAAAAATGTATTGTGCAATTGGGTGAGCTTTATTTACTTAACAGACGTGCTTTATTGAGTTTAGCTGCAGGGGCCATGACCAGATTTCTGTCATTTACGTTTTTGATAAATAAGTGGAGATTATAAGAGACATTTTCGGAAACACCATTCTATTGTTTCGGATAAAGATACTAACTGATATATTTTCTTCACCCATTCACATAAATTTGATAGTTGGCTCAGAACTTGAACTGATAGAGGTGCCAAGTGACGATACACGTCTGCCTAAAGGTGATATCAATCCAGTTTTATTGGATTCGAATAAAGTTATTTATCATCTTCTTCCTCTTGATCCTATTTTATTTATGACCCATTTAATGTTTATTTATACTGAGAACCAAGACTTATAATGTACCAAAAATATACCAAGAAATTTTAATATATACAGGGGGGTGTTTCAGGTTTAAATTTCACTTTTCAGGATTGTATTAAGGTCCTCAAACTAAGATTAAAAAAAGATCTATGGAGATGTATCCGCAAATACGTAGTTAAGCAGCTAGAGATGAAAATGCTTTTCAGGCATTATCAGCTTTTACCTTCTCAGGACTCGATTTTTTCGCACGATTTCTGGAATAAACGTTGTAGTTCATTAAAATCGACAAACTTTGGTTAAAAACAATTGAATCTACTATCCTTAGGCCGGCGATGACTCATTAAAGTCCTAATTTTTTTTTCCTATGAATCAACATTAAAAATTAAATTAATCATTGGTTATGGATTTCTGAGAGCTGAGAATGATAAAATGTAAAGAAACACTAATATTGTTAGTAAATAAGGATGTGTGTAGGGTTTATATATGTACTAAGGTTCTCAAAATGAATATTAGTGCATCGTGTTTTCAGAAAATTTCCATCCATGATCATCAATGCATAAACAGATGAATTCATTAATAAAGAATTAAAAAATCTGGTGCAGGCAACACAAGATTTTTACTCACCTCCGTTGATAAATTCAATTAAAGAATTTTCAAATACAGTTAAAGATGATAATAAGTGGAACTAATTAAGAATGCATTTCTATAGAACCATGTGTTTTATTAAATAACCTATTATATTATTATTAAAACAATCAGTTGGTTTTATGGGCTTTTCATCACTCTCCATTAACCTTTACAAGCTTGTGCATAAGATATTTTTTCTAATATCTTTAGTTTTCCAACGGTATATCATGCATGTATATTACTGCTCTTATCTTCTAAAACGAAAAATTGCATACACAAATATTTTTGTGGTTTTCTCCTTTAGTTGGAATTCGTTCAACTTATATATTTATCTATTTGTTATCAATGCTCTCGAAATAATGTGGTTAATTTTTTGGAATCTACAAAATTAATGGTCCTTTAGGGGAAGAAAATTTTAATAAATGACATTTAAGGCCTGTCAGACTATTTCAATCAAAATGAAACTGATATCATATTAAAGCCCATCAAATGTAACATCGATATATAAGAGTTTAATCAAAATCTTTAGTGCTATTTTTAAGATAATAGTAAAAAGGTGCAAAATGCATAAAATAAGGTGGCTCTTCTAGTCAGCCGATTTTGATGAAAAAGTTGCTGTAACATCTCGGGCGTATAGTTGTCTTAAATATGAAATTTCATTTGCCTACAGCTTTTCGTTTTCGCGTTAGACTTACCACACACACACGGACTTGGTCATTTGGACTCAGGGGACCCTAAAACGTGTATTTTCAGTGAAAACTCAAACCCGAAAATTTTCACGATACTCATATATTTCATATATAGGTAAGTGAAAGTAAAAAATACTAATTAATTAATCATAGTATAAATAATTTACTACTAAATAACTAACCAATGAATATCCTTCCTTAGACGTGAATGCTTCTTCCGAGGAATGCGTTAGTATTCATTCCGTTGTAGGATTTGTTCGTTGTTTTAAGATCTTATTAAGACATTTTCCGGAGACTTGACTAAGGTGTATGCTTGACATAGGTACTCTTAACGTATTAACATTTAAGCAACTCTCATGAATTTATTTTCCATGATTACGTTTAAATTGTACTCTAGTAAGCCTGATATTTAGGACCCAAACTTAATTATTTCCGGGCTTAAGGACGTTAGGTTCAATTGCTTGGAGAGATTTATTGTAGAATTCACTGACCCACAACTTTTATGGATTTTTGTCGGAAAAACAATTTCTGAGAAGATATAAGCTGATAATGCCTCAAAAAAAAAATCGATTTTCGACACAAACACATCATCTGTTAGTTCTGGTTATTTACTTATTTTTGGACACATGTCCATAGCGCTTTTTTGTTTATTGTTTTGAGGTCCTTAGTTCATTCCTGAAGTCGGAGTGACGGGTAGAAAGGGGAATATAATTCCATAGGATTAATGATCGGATAAGAAAAGATCTGTCGAAATGTGCAGTTCGGTGGGCCGTTGTGTATAAATCAGAAGGCATGGGTGTGTACAGCGGGAATGGACAGAGGATTTGAATAGTATTGGGTTGATGCAAAATTAATGCAGGTTTTTAGTAGGTATTGTAAATACGCCATATCTTTACTTTAACCATATATATTTAATCAAAATAATTTCCATCTGAATCAATGCACTTTTGCCAACGTTCAACAAGCTTTCTTATTCCACCAGAAAAAAAATCCGAATCCCTGGACTCAATGAAATCACGAAAAGAATTTTCAATGTCGTCCTGGTTTTGAAAATTTTTCTCCCTCAAAAAGTTGTCCAGATGTCTGAAAAAGTGGAAGTCTGTAGGAGAGAGGTCAGGTGAATAAGGCGGATGTTGGAGAACTCGTGCAGTCGTCGAAGCGTTGGTTGTGCAACGTGTGGTCTGGCGTTATCGTGGAGCAGGATCGGCCCCTTCCGATTCATCAATGCTGGGCAAAGACGTTGCAATTTTTGATTCATGCTGTCAATTTCTTGACAGTACTTGTCAGCAGTTATAGTCTCACCTCGATTGAGAAAGCTGTAGTGAATAACACCAGCATTATACCACCAAACTGTGACCATAACCTTTTTTGGGTGCAGGTTGGGCTTCGGGAAAGGTTTTGGTTGTTCATCTTTGCCCAGCCATTGGCTAGAACGCCTTCTGTTGTCGTATAAGATCCATTTTTCATCGCACGTCACAATGCGATCGAGAAATGGATCATTTTTATTGCGTGTCACAAGCATGGAGCAGATTTCAAAGCGGCGATTTTTTTGGTGGTCGTTTAATTGGTGTGGCACCCACTTGGCCAACTTTTTTACCTTACCAATTGTTTCCAAGTGGCGTACAACTGTGGATTGGTTCACACCGAGTTCCGCCGCCATTTCTCGTGTGGTTTTGGTTGGGTCTTCTTCCACTTTTGACCTCAGCTGGTCGTTGTCCAGAGCAAGATGACGGCCCCGACCTTCCTTGTCTTCGAGGTCGAAATCTCCTCTGCGAAACTTCTGGAACCAACGCTGCACCGTGCACTCATTAATAGCCCCCTGACCCCACACTTCATTAATATTACGAGCCGTTTGCGCAGCGCTGCGCCCTAATTTAAATTCGTAAAAATAAATTTGACGAAAATCGCACTTTGACATTTTCGATTCAAGACCTTTGAACACACTGAACAAAACGATTTTACTAAACAAATTCATGGTGAAAGAGAGGGTATTAGATAAGGTTTGTTTTGGTATAATAATGATCAATGTTAGGATTAGTTTGTTTACACAATTGGAATTAAGATATTGCAATAGAGGAAACCTGCATTAATTTCGCATCAGCCCGATAGAAGGTCGAAAATGTATGATGGACATGGGATTGAATAACTAGGTAAAAAAGAATGAAGCTAGGAAATACTTGCGACGATTTAAAGGGTTAAGCTAACCTCTATTAGCTATAAAATTGGGACAAGATGAATCGAACAAAGAAATCAATTAAGCGTTTTATTTTTAGCTCAAGATCCCCAGAAACATCACCGATTACTTACAGCAGTAATCGAAGTGGGGGGATATGAGAGAGGTAGCGAGGAGTTTTCGGGTTTCATACGGGAATAGACGACAAAGGGATAATTTAGAGTAGTTTTAAAATTTAAATTAATATTTTTTTTACACGGTCCACAATTTCAGTTTTATCAAAATATCACCAAATCAACTAAAACGAAAAACTTCAGTACTGACATTTTCCCCCAAATTGTTGTTTATGCTATGTGCGTAATTAATATCCGGAAGTTGATAGTCACAGATTTTTTCCACTTTTAGTTTTTGAGTAACAAATCTTTCTAAAATAGACTGGGTTTTTGGTCAGTTTTGAAAACATTCAAAAGTACGAACAAGTTTCATTTTTTTTCAAAATGCTTTAATTAAAGCTGTTGCATGTCTTTAAAAAAAACCATCCGGGCGACGTTCAGTAAGAGAAACAATTAAACAGTTTTAACTTCTTTTACAGACCGCCACCCGGACTAATTCCTTCCTGTAATTATCAACGTTAGACTCATTTTATCCATTAAAAAAATAATAACAAGTCCCTTTAGAATAATATTACAGTAAATAAAATGTTGACTTTAGAGTCTTAGAGTAAAATAACTATAAATATAAGAATTAAACAATCACAATGAACAAATAAAAAAACTGGAAAGACAAATTTCAATATTAATGTACAATACAAAAACATGACAATTTTTAGGAAACATAATAATAAAATTAAAAACTTACAGTTTTGGTTTAAAAAGAAATTCCCAAAGCCTCTGAACTTTTTAAAATAAAATAGAATAAATTTAAAAAATCTGGTGCGGGCAACACACATCTTTCACTTACCTCGACAGTTAGAATCTATTTAAGAATATTAAATAAACTAAAAGTTGTAAAAAGTTTTAAGTTAATTTAAAGAAAAAGTGTATTCAGTTTCGTTAGAAACATATGATTTAGATTAAAAATTATGACAATATTAAATTGCTACGTATAATAATCAGTAATAAGTTTATGCCATATTCGTTGCTTTACATTACTTTTTTTTTTTTTTTTTTTTTTAACGGAGTAGAGATTTGGGGCTCTACTAAACCATCACATTCATCACGTCTCCAATCCTTACAATCCAAAATCCTTCGAAAAATCCTCAATGCTCCTTATTTTGTCACAAATAAACTCATCCATAAAGACCTTAATATTCCCTTTGTTGCTGACTTGGCCCGAACTAGGTACCACTCCTTTCATGACAAACTCCATTCCCACTCTAACCCACTAGTTTCAATCCTTGCTTTCTCTACAATCCCTGATAATCCTCCGAGGCGTCTGAAAAGAAGATGGCCCCGTGACCTTCTAGTTTAACATAGTCTTTGGGGAGCTGCCAATGGGTAGTATCCCTACATATAATTCATGTCAACATATCTTGTATCACATTTACTAAATGTATTTTATTATACAGTTGTAAATACCAATAAATATATTTTTTTTAAAATACATTACTTTTTACAGCTTCGTGTATCAGATAATATTTTTTCTAAAATATTTCTCTTTTTAACGAAGTATTATAAGTCTACTTACTGTAATTACTGTTCTGAATATCAAAAAGCCAAAAATTACAATAAAAAAAATAGTTTTGCTCTTTTCTTATTTGGTTGATTATCAAATTCGTTCAACTTATATTTTTAAGCGATTTTTATCTATGTTAATAAGATGATATGTTGTATTTTTTCGAATATATACAATTGAGGGTACTTAAGAGGAAGAAAATTTAAACTATCGGCATTTGAGCCCTGTCAGGCTATTTCAATCAGAATTAAACCTTCATCATATCAAAGCCAATAAAATTTTGCATCGATATACGAGTTTAATCAAAATTTTTAGTGCCGTTTTTGAGGAAAAAGATAAATATGCATGGTATAAAGTGGCTCTTCTGGTTAGCTCATTTTGATGAAAAAGATGCTGTAACATCTCAGGCGCATAGCTTTCTTATATATGAATTTTCAGTTCCAACTTTACAACTTTTCGTTTTCGTGTTGGCCTAACCGCACATACACACGCACACACACGCGCGCGCGCGCGCACTCACACCTAGACTTAGGTAGACGTGGTTATTTGGACTCAGGGGACCCTAAAACGTGTATTTCCGTCGAAAACTGGAATTCGAAAATTTTCATGATCGCAATACTTTCCTTACTATATATTTCTTATATAGGAAACTGAAAGTAAAAAAAAAAATAAAAATATACAATTTGGATATAAAAGTGAAATTTACAGTACCTCTGAATTTTATATTAAATAATATTAATATATAATTTAGTCTAACATCATTTCCAACTATGTAATTTCAAATATTGGGAGTTAAATTTGCAGAATAAAACACAGAAATAAAAAATAAGAATGCTCGAGCCAAATTTCCTGAGGGGTTTTCATGAGTTCTGTTGCCAAAAAATAAAGCATTGTATTTTTATGCCAAGATTTTTTTTGTCTCAACTGAAACGGAAATACACTGTATCGATATGTCAATACTTAATAACATTTACTTTTCTCAAAATCAATACACCAAAATAATTTTGCCTCTCGGACATAGAATATAGAAAGTTGTTTTTTGTATGATATATCAAGATACCTTCGATTATTGTATATACACGTTACATTGTTAAATTCCGTCATTTAAAAATATACTTCCCTAAATTAGTTTCAGTTTTTTTGTTTGAAATAATTAATCACCTCTCATCGGTAGTATAAATAAATTGAAACGATGAAATAACTTGCTAATTAAACGAAGGATAAGAAATGAGTCATATTGTACTCAGATGATTCGGAAGATATAGCATTTTTTTTATTTCTCAGAAAATTGTATTTACTGATTGAAAAATTTGTATTTCACTGTGCGGGTAGATTTTCCTTTTCGAAAACAGAATGAGGCAAGAAAATTACTATTGATTTCCAAATCGTATTAAATAAATAATGATTATAAAACTGTGAAGGGGGAAGGGGTAGTGTATGTTGTGTACCTTGTCGCTCGACATTTTGATTTTCGTTATTTTTTGATAAGTTATTCTTTATCCTTTAGCGAATATAAAACTTGGGGCCAATACTTTTAGTGTTGCAGCCGTTTCAAGTCAGCTTCACGGGTGAAAACATGTGATGGGGAAACCTTTCTAATTCCTTTAATTTTTTAGATATCGAATAAGTACAATATAATAAAATTTAGTGGCTGAGACTCTACTGGTTCTAGTGTTAATAATTTGGTTTGTCTTATTTTTGGTTGATGAGATAAGAGACACTGGCAAGGCAAGTAATATTTGATGTATTATATTTAAAAATAAACTGGGTTGGTTGGTTTTTAAAATTTTAATGGCACAAAACATCGCGGTCATCAGTGCCAGATATATTCATTTTATAGAAGATTAAGTTAAGATAAATAGTATAAGTTAAAATATCAAAAGAGATATTCATTAAAAGATATTATAATATATGTATAATTCTACTTGAGATAAATGAATGTTAGACAATATTCAAGAGAAAAGGATAAATAAATAAATAAATAAAAAAATAAATAAAAATAAAATTAAAAAAAAAAAAATAATAATAAATGATAAAAAACAAGTAGATAAAATAGATAATAATAAAAATAAATAAGTAATAGTAATACATTAATATTTAATTGAAAAATAAAGTAATAAATATAATAATTAGAAAAGTAATTACAAAAATAAGTAAAATAAAATATAATAGAAAAAAAATAAATAAATAAAAAAAAAATTATAAAAATAATAAATATATATTATATATAATAATATTTAAGTCCAAATAAAACAAGAGTAGTTCAAATAAGCTTGTAAAAATCCATTTGAAAGAGGAGACACATTAATTCATCAATCCTCTTTCCATTGTTTCCTAAAGCATCTAAAATAAACTGGTCTCAGCTACTAAATTTTATTGTATAGTACTTAATATATAGAGGTATAATCGTATGAGTTATATTATTTTGCACTCAGTCCTTTTTTAGATAAATTTATATGAAAAAAGAATATAGCTTACATGATCAAAATTTCTAAAAAAGTAGTGCAATGATAAGGCTATATAAGGAAAAATATTTAAGCGTGAAAATCATTTCTAACCTCCCTTGTCATAGCGCGCCAAAGGTTTCATTGATGTAATTTTTCGTGATTTGTTTAAACCATTTTCTTGGCTACTTAGGTAATGTGTTGTAAGGACTAAAATAATATAAAATATTCTCATTATCATTATATATATATATATATATATATATATATATATATTAATATATATATATAATATAAGATAAATATATTGGCTACATTATATTTTCAGTTCTAATATCAAAAAGTCTGTAATATAATATATTAATATATATATATATATATAAATAAATAAAGTATTAAATATTTGTGTAGTTACTTTATATTTACATTTATTTTACGTCAGGTAGTAATGATTTACCACATTTTAACAGTTCTAGTGCAATAGGCAGTATGATATTTACATATTCCAATGTACACACCTGTTTTTCTTTAGGGATCCAGTCCCAGAATAATTTTTTATCTATTCTATTCCATTCTACATATGAATATACAGGGTCAACTGCACAGGTCCACACCTCATTTGCATCACAAAAAGATAATTTAGGCTATGGTCCAATTCCCAAAGGAGATGGAGTCGAGTTAAATTTTTTTACCCAAAAAATAGAGACGGACTTAGTTTCATGTTATAAATAATCAAAATTCAGTTAGCATGTTTTTTGGGTATTATTATTAAAGGACATTTTAGCAGTATTTTAGGTAATTCTCATTATAAGCATCATAAACTTTAGCACATTTTAGACTAATGATATATATATGCTAAATAAAATATGCTTCAAGTCCATGTTAGTTATGTTGAGTTGATTACAGTATAGGCTGCTATTCACCCTACATTTCGTAAAATTGGGGATCTTTCCTTTATTTCAGCTGTTCTAATTTATTCGTTTTAAGAGTTACCTGTATCATGGTGCTTAGCATAACAGCCTCCTATGCCCAAGGTTCCCGGTTCAAACCCGCAGGTGGCCCTAGAATTTTTTAATGTTAGTAAAACATCCTTAGTTATGCCGTCCTTCTGAGGCGACGTTTAAAGGTGGTCCCGAGCCTGTGTGATTTCAGATACTTGTTAAAGATCCCTATCCTAATTAAACTTGGATAGGCAAAATGTAGGACTCCCACGGTAGTATCGTTTGATTAGCCATAGCAGCATAAAGGAATAATATTTTTAAGCAGCATATTTCGTTAAATAAAGAAACAAACAATTTATTAGTTTAATTTATATATTAGATATGCCTCTTAATCTGTATTTATTCTTTTTATTTTATTTATATATTCCTGTTATTTGATTTTACATTTATTACTTTCCTTCCTCTCAAAAAACAGGAAATCCAGGAAAACAGTCAAGGAAATTTTATTCCTTGTTAATTGTATAATTAATATGACTGTTTATTTAGTTTGTTTAATATATATATATATATATATTTATTTTATTTCTTTATTAATATATTTTTTTATTTATTTTTTTTACTTTCACTTTCTATATATGAAATATATAGTAAGGGAAAGTGTTGCGATACTTAAAATTTTCGAGTTCCAGTTTTCAACAGTGATTCACGTTTTATGGTCTTATGAATCCAAATAACCAAATTCCGCAATGTGTGTGTCCGTGTATGTGTGTGTGTGTGTGAAAACGAGAAAGTGTACAAAACTGAAATTTCTTATTTAAGACAACTATTTAACCCGAGGTGCTAAAGCAACTTTTTCACGAATATCGGCTAAATATACAAGTAGAGCAAATTCAATGATCAACTAAAGGACAAAAGAGCAAAACAATGTTTTTGTTTCTTTTTTACATAAAAAACAATAATACAGATGTATAATATACTGTTGGAAAGCTAAAGATTTCAGAAAAAATATACAGAATATTGTAAAAGTTAACAGAGAGTGATGAAAATCCTATAAAACTAACTGATCGTTGTTGATAATAATACAATCGATTATTTAATAAAGAACATGTTACTATCGAAACTCAATGTAATTGAGTCCTTAAAAAATTATTTTTATCTCTAACTGTCATTTAAAATTTGGAGGTAAGTGAATCGTGTGTTGCGTGCCCTAGATTTTTATTATTTTTCCAAAAATTAATAAGTAAATCGTTTTGTAAACATGTGAGGACGATAATAACCATCTGCAGTTTTTTTTTTTTGTTTGCCCTTATAATTAATACAATTACTACAAGATCAGCATTCTCCTAGTACCTATGTTTTCAACACAAATGGAGTAGCTGTAACCTCCTAGGCATGTATTGTTGTTTGCTTTTTATTTAACGTCACTTTAGGCTAGTAAAGCTAAGCGGACGATGCTACAGTGGAAGTTCTAAATTTTTCCTCTCCAGGTTTAATTAGGAGAGTGATTTTTAACGAATACCTTACATTGCATAGGCTCGGGCCCGCCATTTGAAGTCCACTCCAAAGGACAGCGTAACCATAGATTTGCTACTCCCATTAAATAATCATAGTGCAATTTGCCAGGTTTTAACACGTGACCTTGGGCATAGGAGGATGTTATGCTAGCCAGGTCACCACCCCTCAGGCATATATTTATTCTGAATACGTGAATTCATTTTAAGCTCGCCTTTATATTAATATTGGGTTGTGTCACATGAAATGTCCGTTTTCAAGGATTTTTATTAAAAATACGATATGAAAACAAGATAATTTTATTTGAAGTATTTACCTTCTTTTTCTACACATTTTTTATCCCCGAACTGAAAAACTCTGAGCTTTGAAGTAAAACAAAATCGGAAAACGCCCTTTTCACTTGATCATCATTTTCAAAAAGTTTTCTTTTGACGAAGTTGTCTAAATTCCTGAACAGGTGGTAATCTGTTGGAGACAAGTCGAGAGAATATGGTGGGTGCGGAAGAACTTTGTAGCCCAGTTCTTTCAATTTTTGCACGGTATGTTTTGAAACAAGGGGTCTTGCTGCCGCTCAGTGAGATCATGAGGTACCCATGTATCGAGCTTTTTTACTTTCCCAATACACTTTAAATTTCTGGAAACGGTAGATGCACTTGCATTTAGTTGTGCTGAGAGTCCTATAACTGTTTGGTATGGGTTTCCTTCTACTGTATGCTTGAGGACATCGTTGTCAATTACGGACGGAGGTCTTCCTCGGGGCACGTTTTCCAAATCGGTATCCCCAGCTGAAAACTTTGCAAACCAACGGCGAATGGTCCGTTCATTAACACTCCCTTTCCCAAACGCCTTGCAAATATTTCTAGCGGCTTCAGCCTATATTTCAATAGTATATAAAGGTGGGTAATTGATTGGGAAGCTAATGTTTATAATACAAAGGTAAAGTATTAGTAACTGTCTACTTTAAATATGTAAACATTCGGAAGAAAACAACAGAGACCTGCAAAATCCTTTATGTATTTCAGAAACTATAAAAACGGACATTTCATGTGAAACAACCCAATCTTTTCATATTATCTGCTGTTGCGATAGGCTCTCACACTTTTTGGTGTTGACCGTCTGGAGTATCTATTGAGAAATGAGCGAGTCGATCCTAACAGCCTTTCAAAGTTTGCTATTGCAACTAAACTCATGTATTGATACAACTTCTATATTACGGTGCACAGTAGACCTGTTTGGTCGTAGTGCTCTTCAATGACAGCAAAAAAAAAGTTTTCATCTCAGTATCTACCATGCTTACCCTACATATAGAAGGAAGGTAGTCCGGATGGCTGTCACGAAAAGCAATGATTTATCTATCTTATCTATTTTTTGCTTAACCAACGTAGCGACCCACATTGCAGGTCTTCATGGGGGCACCTGTATGTAGAGATAGGAAAAGACCGACAGCCAGTGATCTGACCTTGATGTGTCCTGATGTAGACCTAGAATGTGAGTCGAAACAATAAATAAATAGTTGTCTATTTTTTTTTTTTTTTCAACAACAATTTTTTATTGAGTAAAATTACAATATGTCCCAATTTGGACATCAATATTAGTGGTGAAAGATAACATACATACAATATTTACACAGTATAAAATTACAGTAAAATATATATACAATAATGAATCAATAAAATAAAGTCTAGAAAATCACTCATACCTATATACATTCATACATCACATTGAGTGGAGAATATAGCCAGTGCTAGAACATCAATATATACATATTTACAAGAGGTCGCGGGACCACTGCCGTTTCAACCTTCTAGGTGGGTTGTATGGATGAATGGAGCTGGATAGCGATTGAGCTAGAGGATTAGGATGATTAATGAGGTTCTGGTGGAATTTGGAAAATTTGGATGGAATTAGGTCTGAAATAAATGGAACATTAAGGTCGTGGTGCAAGGTATAGTTGCATTTACTATTGTTCGGAGGGCTTTGGATTGAAAGGATTGAATGCGTATGATGTTAAAACGTTAAGCTGTCCCCCACAGTTCAAGTCCGTACGTCCAGATAGGCTTCAGTATTGTCTTCTATCTATCTATCTATCTATCTATCGGCGCTATGGTCCTTGTAGGACCTTGGCCTCCTCAACGATCCTCCTCCATTCTGACCTGTCTTCGGCAGCTCTTCTCCATCCGCTGACTCCTAACGACCGAAGGTCCTCCTCTACGTCCTGCAGCCAACGAAGTCTAGGTCTGCCCCTGCTCCTCTTTCCACCAGGGTGTCCCTCCATCATCATTTTAGGCAGCCTCCTACTTTCCATTCTCTGTACATACCCCAGCCATCTTATTCTGGCACTCTTGATCTTGGCAACTATATCAGGTGTTTGATACAGAGTTCTAATTTCCTCATTCGTCTTCATTCGCCAACGATCTCCTTCTTTTGTAGGACCAAAGATTTTCCTGAGAATTTTCCTTTCCCACATGTTTAGTAGTCTTTCATCATTGCGTGTTAATGTCCAGGACTCGCTTCCGTACATGACCACTGGCTGAAGGACAGTACAATATAGTCTTATCTTCAGTTCTCTGGATATATTCCTGTTCTGAAATATTTTCAGAAGAGACCAATAGCATCTATTGCCAGCTGTTATCCTTGCTTTAATTTCGTCTCTAATCTTATTGTTCTCTGTGATAACAGTGCCTAGATACTTAAACTGTGGTACTCTCTCGAACCTATATCCAGCCCCCTCGATATACCTGTTTCCTCCTTCTTCCCTGCTGATCCTCATATACTTAGTTTTTTCCTCATTTATGATCAGTCCTGTTCTCCTCGCAGCCACTTCGCACTCCTCGAAAGCTCCAAGTAAAGCACTGTTTGTTCTCCCGGTTATCACAAGATCATCTGCAAAGGCTAGATGTTGCGTCAGTCTGTGATAAATACATCCTCCAGGCCTTGTCCTTATTGACCTCATGACCACTTCCAATAACAAATTGAATAGGACTGGAGAAAGAGGATCGCCCTGCTTAACACCTTTCTGAATTTCAAAAGAGTTTGACATTTCACCTTGAATTTTGACAACTCCTTGACTATTCTGCAGGGTCATCTTGATAAGCCTGATAAGCTTTAAAGGATATCCTAGGTGTTTTAGTTCAGTATTGTCTTGTAGATTAATAACTTGTTGTCAACTGTAAATTCAGATTTTCTGTTGAGTAGTCGGTATAACTGTCCGAATCGTCGGTTGAGTTCTTGTCTTTTAAGTCTTGTATGTGGGTTCCATGTCAATCTTTTGTCTAATAGTAACCCTAGATACCGGACTGTATCTGAGGGAGGAATTGGTAATGAGTTGAAATAAACTGGCTGACAGGATTTTCGTCTAAGAGTGAAGGTTATGTAGTTGTCTATTTAATTAATTTTCTCGACTGCCACAAGGACTGTTTTCCTTCTAAATTTCCCAGTGGCCAATCGTGATTAATCTTTATTTCCCTACCCATAGATCACATATCTATCTACTATTTTATTCTACAATACTTCTGATTTCTCATTTTTTTAGTAGTATATAGCTGATCTCAAGAATTTCTGTATACATGACTGAAGTTCCATCCTCCTCAAAGTCAGATGCAAAAATTTAACCTTCGTATGTACAGTATCTGAGGGATAATATATCTTGGGGTGTACCTCCACACCGTTCATTTTAGAACCTAACTGATCGCAACTGTTTCGATGGTTGTACCTTTGATCATCCTATCTCAACTTCCATAAAGTAATGTACAGTAGATATTTTCCCATTATATATACGAATTGTTCGATCCCTTATGATACTTTTTAACACTGTAACCTCGACAGGCTGCTCGGCGGGTTCATATCATATGGTATGAATTCGAACAATCATTATGTCAAACATGGTTATACAAATATCTTTGATCAAGATACCAAACTTCTGTATCATAACTTTATTTCATGTTGTGAAAATCATGTTAAAAAAAAAGTTTTCTTAACATTAACAAATTCTGTACTTCTCAAAGGTTCTTGGGTTTAGTACATATAGGGGTTCTCTCGTTCCTGGCCAACGGCCCTGCAAGGAGGTAAATAGACCGAGAAAACGCTCATCCACCTGCCCCTTCCCTCCAATTTTGGTACACACTTTATAGAGGCTGGATGGTTCAAACTCGGACGGGACCCGAAAAACAGTAATTTATCCACATGACCGCGCTGCTCCCTACAGAACGTTAGATAATGATGTTATCCCTTCATAATGTTAGATAATATCTTTTCTAAAACCGTTGGCTTTCCGTATATATTTCGGCTCTTATTTCTGAAAAAAAACTTCTCTATGGGAAAATATTTATCATTTTTCCTCATATAATTAATTGTCAATCTTTTATAATTAAATATTTTTTCATTTTAATAACAAAGAATTTAAAAAAAAAAAAAAAAGCTCATCTCGCACTCTCACCATTTTGTGATTGGCTATTTGGTCTCCGGGACCTTGGTATAAAACAAATATAATACTATAGAAAATAATTTTTATTCTGGGAGTGGGTCCTTTAAGAATAACAGGTTTGTACAGTTGAAATAAACAATATGTTTGGCCAGACAAAAGGAGCATAATTAACTAATGTTTACAATCATGGATAAATATAAATACAAAAAAAAAAAAAAAAAATCAGTAAATAATTATGTTAGAAAAAATGAAACATAAATGAATTGATAACAAAGTTTTTTTTTTTTTTTTTTTTTTTTATTTTATTTATTTTAACTTTAAATCTTTATTCACACCTGTAAATAATACAATGAACAATCAGTGAATGTGCGGTAAATTTTATGAAACATGGCGTGATAGGCATGAGGGAGAGCAGCACCCAGCGGTACCTACTCCTGGCATGAAATTAGTGTGAATTACTAAATTCATATCAAACAAAGTTAAAATATAAAATAATAATAAGAAAAATAAACATTAATTTTATTCTGGTACTTCTTCTTTTAGGTTTTACACTATAAAGGATCAATATCTGGGCAAGAATTAAAGACAAATAGACCAATTTAGCATACATAAAAATAATATACTAAAATTAATTGAATTCTTCTAGTGACAATATATATGTATAAAAAAAAAAAAAAATACTGTAACGAATGAACCAAAAGAAATTATCTAGATAGTAAAATTAAACTATCATAAATAAATACTTGTGAAAAAAATAAAAAATATTGAATATAATCAAACTAAAACTATTTCAGGCAGCGTCATTTTGGGATGCTAGAAAATACTGAAAAAGAAGGTATTTGAATGTGGAGAGGTATTTTCCTTTTCTAAAAATAGGGTTCAAAAATAGTTAGGACGGCGATAATTTCCCTTCCGAGACACGTTACGAGTTGATAAGTTAAAGTAAAAATATAACTTCATATTTACAGATATATATATATTAAAAATATTTTCTCCTCTATATATATAAAATAATTTAGCGATTCTTAGTTTCCGCGAACTCCTTCTAAACCAAGAGACGGATTTTTATACGGTTTGCACTATAATTATAATTATATATGTAAATCTCTCCTCGGAATCCATTTAAAGAACACACATGTTATGTAAAGCACTTTTGAAAATTGCAGTTCTTTCAACAAGATACTAAGTTCATATTTAATTTCTTTCCATTCACTCTTTCAAGCATACTAAACAAACATTTCCTTCTGTAACGGAAAAGAATATATATATATATATATATATATATATATATATTTATTTATTTAACTCATAAACCTTCAGGAAATAATGCTCCAATCCAGTAGTTCTATTATTTGATTGTTTTTTTGGCATTGAAATTTAGAATATATATATATATATATATATATATATATATATATATATATATATATATATATATATATATATATATATATATATATATATAGTTTGATCAGTTCTCGACTGTTGATAATTTAAGTTTGTGTTGTTCTCAGGTTTCAGTCAATGAATAAACAATTTTATCTATGCGACGTTTCGAGAATTTATTGTTCTCATAATCATGCCTTAACAATGGAAAAACAAAAAAACAGAACATTAATATTATTATACAATAATTAATATATGATATCTCTAACAATAACATTATATATTGATTATTGTATAATAATATTAATGTTCTGTTTTTTTGTTTTTCCATTGTTAAGGCATGATTATGAGAACAATAAATTCTCGAAACGTCGCATAGATAAAATTGTTTATTCATTGACTGAAACCTGAGAACAACACAAACTGAAGGTTTATAAGTAAAATACATATCAATTAATTTTTTTTTTTTTAATAGGAAAATTAAATTTTTTTATTCAAGTCATCATAAAATTATTCCTGAATTGTGGTTTGTAATATAACAAGTTGTAAAATTGAATAGAAAGTTGTTATAAGCGCATGAAAATATGATATTTGTAATGTTGTGATGATGGAGGTTATGGTGATTCAGTGTTGCCACCGTTCAGTATCGTACAGGTTTTATTCTTCCATACAGTACTCAAGATTTATACATATATATATTAATATATATTATGTACCAAACCGTAAGTTGTTTAAATAAATGGAACATTATTATAAATCCATGAATTGACATTGTTAATAATTATTTCTATTTTTAGATGATTTCATGAAAACAGACGTTCCACTTTAAACTAAATTAATGTTTTAAAATGTAATTTAAATATTTCATTTGTACAGTACTCTTATAAACATTTTAGTTTTTTCTTCGTTCTGCAACATGCAATATTACAGGAGTTCATATTTTTAAAAGAAAAATTTTATAACTCGTGAACCAGCTCAGTCTCAGTCACCAAATTAATGTCACTTATAACCATCGTATAGATGTGTGACCTGTGTAAGTTTAATATTTTTTCACTCAGTCCCTTTTGAGATATTTCCGTTTAAACCTCGCGAAAAGCAAGTTTTTTCCATTTTTGAAAATTCATATATAAAAAAGAACTATGTTCTCAAGATCGAAATATTTACAGCAAGTAGGACTGCGACTAAGCTATGTTTGAAAAAATAATCAAAGGTGAGTTTCATTTCCTTTATGGATTTTACTCGATAAAATTCTTATATTTTATTAAATTTCGAGACTTTTTTTAACCACTAAGGTATTTTACTTTTAAGGTAATAAGCTGTAAGGACAAAATATGTAAAGAATATCCTTATCTTATTGTTAGTCTTTGTTTTGTCTCGATATCTGCAAAGTACAAGAATTAGATAGATTTTCCTGAAAAATGTTATCCGTCGCGAAGCTGACTTATAACAGCCGCAACACTATAAGTATTTGCCAGAAAAAAAATGTATCAACCGTTTTTATTCATAAAGGATGGAAAATAACTGGTTAAACAGTCATTAAAATCCACAATGTTAAGCGGCAAAATTAATAAAAATTGGACGATTTCAAATGGATTGATTCTTATAAAATAAACGTAATATGTTCTTGCTAAGTCCATTTTTTTCGATTAACCCATAATCCCTAAGTGATGAACTGTTAATAGGTCAAACTGAAATTTATAAAGATAAATGAAACCACATATAAATTGCATCCTGGCTAGGGCGCATCGCTACTTTAAGAATGAAAATGTCATTCAACAGTTGTAGTTCAATGTTCTGTGCATCAGATAACTGCTAGGTAATTTTCCGGTTCGCTATCACAGCCTGCCTTTGCGCTGTGCCCTGGGAACAATCGGCTGCACCCCGATACAGCTCGTGGTTTAGATAGATGTAACTACCACGCTATAAATGAGCGTTATAGCGCAGTTATGAGTGATTTTAGCTACGTGTGCGATACTTTTACTACTCCATACGAATGAATAAATTCTTTATTATTCTGGGATATGTCCCTTTAGAATAAAATATACAGAATGTACAATAAAGGACTTTAGAGTAAATTAAATAAATATAAACAAGTTAATAATTAATGGTATAAAATAGACATATTTAAATGGGATGAATGAATAAAAAGCTTATTTACAATTCTATTGAGCCTGGATGTTCAATAAGAGATCAAATATGCGGGATTTGAAGGTAGAAAGAGAATTGGAGTGACGAATGGAAGAAGGAATAGAATTCCATAGGATTGAGGATCGAATGAGAAAGGATCTGTCGAAATATGCAGTTCTGTGGGCCGTACTGTATAAATCCGAAGGCCTGAAGCGTGTACAACGGGGATGGACAGAGGATTTGAACTGTAGGAGGTCAAAAATATATGATGGACGGCGGGATTGGATAATTTGGTAAAGTAATGACGCAAGGAAATACTTGCGACGATTGGAAGGGTTAAGCCACTTCAATTCGCCATAAAATTGGGATACAGAGGTGTATCTAGGGACCCCGAAGATGAAGCGAACAAAGAAATTAATTAAGCGTTTTATTTTTACCTTGAGATCCCCAGACACACCACCATACACCGTACAGCAATAGTCGAAGGTGGGAAATATTAGGAAGGTAACGAGGAGTATTCGAGTTTTAAGCGGGAATAGGTGACGGAGGGAATACAATCGCTTTAAGGTTGAAAGGGTACGACGAGAGATTTCGGTATGATTTTTGAAGGATTGAGTTTGATCGAAGGTTACTCCCAGATTTCGGACAGTCAGGTGGAACTTTATAGGATTACTATTTAGGAACAGGGTTGGGGTATGAGGAACAGTTTTCAGGAGATGAGGGGATCCTATTACAATTGCCTTTGTTTTTTCAACATTTAACTTTAACTTATTTAATTCATCCCAGTGGCTTATTCGATTTATGTCCTCTTGTAATCATTTTGTAGCTAGTAATAGGTCGAAAGGTGGGAAGGAGAGGTATATTTGGAAATCGTCAGCATAGAGGTGGTATTTAGAATGATTAATATGGAGAGGGAGGTCATTAATGTAGATAGCGAATAAGGTAATGTATGTATGTATGTATATATCTAAAATTAATCAATGATATATTTCAGAGGGAGTTTTGAAGATGCTAGTGAAGAAGAACCGAATGCAGAAGCGAAAGAAGTCAAAGAAACCACTTCCGAAGCAACTACCTCACAAAAGTCACTGTTTAAGCCGGACGGGAGCTTCGATTACGATGGTAAGGTTTCTTTGATTAAAATCCATCTTTATCTTGACTACTAATAGATTTTAATTTTAGAACCTAGTGACTCGAATCCAATCCTTACAATCCAAAATCTTTCGTAAAATCCTCAACGCTCCCTACTTGTCACGAACAAACTCTTCCATAATGACATTAATGTTCCCTATGTCACTGATTTGACCCGAACCAGATACCTCTCCTACCATTAAAAACTCTATTCCCACTCTAACCCATTAGTTTCAATCCTTGCTTCCTCTTCAATACCTGATAATCCCCGAGGCGTCTGAAAATAAGATGGCCTCGAGACCTAGTTTAGATTATTTTTAGAGTCCTGCCGATGGGTAGTTTCTCTGCAAGTCTTGTTCATGTATATTTTCTTTTAGCCTATTTACAATTAGTCTTTTATAGTACAGATGTAAATATCAATAATTAATTAATTTAAAAAAAAGAGCCTAGTGAGATGCATGTATATAATCTTTTACTTAAATATTATTAAATTTTATGAGTTATTATTAGAAAATCCCAAAATAAAGTCTTAGAAAATAAACTACGCGACGGATTTCGATACGGTTTTCACTCCATTTAAGGCATTCTTTCATGAAGTTTTATAAGTAAAATACATTGAGATAAGTTTTTCATCAGAAGGTAAAATCAAATATTATGTAATCTATTCATCACAAAATTATTGCATAAATATGAGCAGTGATACAGAAGGATAATATAACGTCAGAAATTTTAGAAAAAGTAATATGCATTAACATAGAAGTTGACAGTTAGTTGATATAATCCCATAAACTTATGAACATATATTATTTGAAATAATAACATATTCTATATAATGAACATATGATAATCCTTAAGGGATAAAATCTAAATCAGTCAAACAGGGCTTTTTAGACATAAAAGGCACAACATTCAACATGCACCTTTGCGAAGTAGGGGTGGAGGGTCCATTAGTAGTACATATTTAAGAGGGTTTTGCTCTCATTTTCTTATGTTTTTGTTTAAATATAAAATGTATTAATGCATTTCCTTGAGATGATCAGTAATCTCACCAATGTTATAATATGAGATAATACCACATGAACTACAAAGCAACGAACAGAACGCAAGACTCCTTTTAATTCTGTATATTTTTAATTTGCATTCTTAAAGTAACGAAGTTATGACAAATATTTTTCGACGTTATTTTACTTAACCCGTGGGGAGCCCGTGGATGAGTGCTAGCGCCTAGTCTCTCATGCTACAAGTTCTGAGTTCGAATCCCAGTCCCGGCGGGGCTTTTATAAGGATGTAAAAAAATGAGGATTAACTCACAGCCTCTCCAACGGGTTTGTGAGACCCGTCAGCCAAAGGGTGGCACCTCACTAAATTAGTCGTAGGGAGTGATGACCCTACACTAAAAATTGCATCGTGAAACGTGAATGTAAACTCGCAGGAGTTTACACCACGAGGCCTAGAGTCTAGACGGCCTGTCGCGCCACTGGAAGAAGAAGATTTTACTTAACCCATTTCAGAGACCTTGATGTATGATTTCAGAATTGGAGAATTAAAATCAATTCTAATAAATCTCACTAAATTACGTTTACCCTTCTTCGCAAACCTATGTAATTTTATCCTACAGCGTCCTTTAGTAATATTCACTTTGTCCCGGTTGAACAGATCCTCTATAGAGCTCTATAGGAGAATCCGCACACAATACTGAAACGACTAGCTACTGCTCGCCGGTTTCGGTTAATTCAACACTTACTGGACTACAAATGGCTCATCTACTTAAATATTATATGGCCTATCTGGACTGACGGAGCTTTGGGGCTCTACAAAACCATCAAATTCGTCCCGTATCCAATCCAAAATCCTCAACGCTTCTTACTTTGTCTCAATAAAATCATCCATAATTACTTTAATGTTCCATATGTTGATGTTTTGGCCCGAACCAGGGAACACTCCTTCCATGACAAACTCCTCTTCCACTCTAACCCACTAGTTTCAATCCTTGCTTCCTCTTCAATTCAATCCTCCGAGAAGAAGAACGAGACCTTGGCAACATGGCAGTTTCTCTACATGTTTTTTTCTTGTATTTTATCACATAGTATATTCACTTGGTGTATTGTCAAATACAGTTATAAATTTCAATAAATAAATTTATAAAACTTATTTTATTCTAGTTTTAAACTACAAAGCCCTCATATTATATCTAAATTTAATTGACAAGCGCCTTACTTGGAATCATCACAAAAGACTGAAACAACAAGAAACTGCTCGAAGATACCAATTACTACAATACTTACTAGACAAACGTTCAAAACTTCCAGTATATTCCAAAAGACTCATTTACATCACTATAATCATACCTATTTGGACATATGGAATCGAGCTTTGGGGCTCTACTAAACCATCTAATTCCTCCCGCATCCAATCTTTACAATCCACAATCCTTCGCAAAATCCTGAATGCCCCTTATTTTGTCACTAATCAACTTCTCCATAATGACATAAACATCCCATTTGACATAGCCCGTGATACATCTCTTTTCATTCTAAACTCCCTGCCCACACAAATCTACTTGTCCGTAATCTATCTTCCTTAGATATTCCTGATAAACCTCCGAGGCTATTGAGAAGAAGGTTGCCTCGGGACCTAGTGCCTTAAAATAGTTCGTGAAGCACTTCTTTCTCAAGACATTTTCACGACTTTTCTTCACTCTGCATATTTACTCATTGTGTTATGTAATACACTTGTAAATTACAATAAAAAAATAAAATAAATTAATTGAATAAATATTCTTTGGGTAAATGGAAGCCCGCTTCGCCTTGAACCCTCCTCCCGCCATCAATTCGTTCAATAATGGGGCCAATGCAGCTCCATTAGACTGGGACGGAAGGTATCGGGTTATTCTCGAGGAGTATCAATGCCTTTCTTGGTCGATCCATTATATTTTTTGGTGTATACTACACTTTAAGTGCTTTATTGATTGATACGGTGTGGTATGGACCTATCTATTATCTCAGCAACTATAAACTAAAATGCAAGTGCAGTTGTAAGGGCTAGAACTATAACTTATGTGTACTATATACCAACCCATTGTATTTGGTCAGCATAATGTTTGCTGAAATGCAGAAAATTTGACGACAGTATCCTCGTCAAAAATGTAATGAAATGTGTTTTTGTTATATAACATTTGTCGCTATGACCTACTGTTTTGGGGCTATATATTCATTAGTTTCAATGAAAAACATCACGTTTTTTTTTTTATCCTAGAAAATGTATCACGTCTTGCTAGAATCAAAAATTTAAGAACATTATCCTCGTCAAAATTTAATGAAAAATGTTTTTGTTATATAACATTTGTCGCTATGACCTACCGTTTTGGAGCTATACCTTCATTACTTTCAATGAAAAACATCAGGTTTTTTTCTATCCTCAAAAATGTATCACGTCTTGCTAGGATCGAAAATTTGAGAACAGTATCCTCGTCAAAAATTTAATGAAAAATGTTTTTGTTATATAACATTTGTCGCTATGACCTACCGTTTTGGGGCTATATATTCATTAGTTTCAATGAAAAACATCACGTTTTTTCTATCCTCAAAAATGTATCACGTCTTGCTAGGATCGAAAATTTGAGGAAAGTATCCTCGTCAAATATTTAATGAAAAAAATTTTTGTTATATACCATTTGTCGCTATGACCTACCGTTTTGGATCTACATATTCATTAGTTTCAATGAAAAACATAACGTTTTTTTTTCCTCAAAAATGTATCACGTCTTGCTATGATCGAAAATTTGACGAAAGTTTCCTAGTCAAAATTTGAGTGGAGAATATTTGTTGCTATATAATATTTGTCGATATGTTATACCGTTTTGGAGTTACTATACCTTCATTAGTTTCAATAAAAAACATCACGTTTTTTTTATCCTCCAAAATATATCACGCTTTTCTTGGATCGAAAATTTGACGACAGTTTCCTGATCAAAAATTGAGTGGAGAATATTTTATATTATATAATATTTGTCGCTAGGATCTTATTGTCGTTGTATTGGCTTATGAAAAATGTCGATTTTGGCTAATTTTATTAAGTGTTGGGGTTTTATTGACACGCTCTGTGTCAAAAAAGCTGTGTTTGTGTCGATCGTATTGAAACTTTAAAGTTATTTCCGTATAAAAAATGTGCCATTCACGAGCTATATTAGTTTCAATGAAAAAGTCACGTTTTGACGTGTTTTTTAATTTTTTTTTTTTTAGTGTTGGGCCCTTTTTGACACGCTCCAGCACTCTTGGTGTTGATCGAATTAAATTTTAGTAAATTATATCTCACGTTCGTAACCTTCTATAGTACGTGAATAGATTGATCTATCGAATAGAAAAATAGACATATCTATGATCTATTTTTCCCAGTCAGGGAGAAATACTAAAGCCTTCATTTTCCAGAGTTTTAAGTTTATGCAATATTCAAGGATTCGTCGTACTAGTACTTTCGGAGTAATTATAACAAATAAACACCGATTTACATTAAACAACCGTGGATTTTTATAACTCGACCCCCACCTCAGATTTATTTAAAATATTTTTTTTCAAACTTATTTATTGAAATTTATAACTGTATGTATCAAAAAACTTGTACCACTACAACGCATGAAGGGTCTTGGGCTCAGTACATATAGAGATTCGTACTGTTTCTAGGCCAACGGCCGTGTAATGAGGTGACTAGGCCGAGATCACGCTCAGCAGCCATATTTTTTCCCTAATTGGGGTACCCACTTTAAAGATGCTGGGTCTGCCCCAGGAGGGTCTCTATGTCCTAGGGTCGCCCCCCGACTGAAATAACAGAATAAATAATATTCCGCCACAACCGGGATTCGTACCCAGGACCCGGAGCACAGTAGACTAGTGCTCTATCCACTAAACCATGCCGCTGCTTATTGTATGTACCAAAAACATATTAAATAAATAAGATGGAACTATGATAAAATGAAATGACACTCATCAGCTTCAATAACAATTGAGAAGTTGATTTCCAAAAGGTACTAAAGTACATTTTTTACTAAATTGATTTGTTTACATATTTATATTCTCCTCATTTAGTTTTATCTAAATCTTCTATTTGATTTTATCTAATGAACACTCAAGCCCTTTAAAAACGCGATTTAGAAATGCAATTATTTTCTAAAGGTACTCATTACATATTTAATTTCGTTCCAAATCATACTAAAACTTTTCATTTCATAACATTAATATGATGTTATTAATATAGTAAAAAAACAATTCTAGAAATTATTCCAAAAAGACCCGAATTAGCTAGTTTAATAATATTTTCACGCTTCCTGTAAAATTTCCTAGAATGGATATAGTACCTTATGGAAATCAACGTCTCAATTGTAAGTTATCAGGTCTCATGGTCAACTGTACGGACGCCTCGGTGAATTACCGCGAATTAAAGAGAAATCAAGGTTTGAAGCTAGAGGGGTGAACAAAAATGCTGCGTGTCATGGGAAGATAGGTACAAGGTTTGGGCTAAACCAGAAACATATAGAACATTAAGGTCTTTTTCACTCGTTAAAAAGTAATTTTAGGGTTTTAGATAGATTTAGGATTGTAAGGATTGAATCCGAGAGGAATTGGATAGCTTAAGAAGTTCCAAATCTCATATCCGTAGGACCAAATAAACAAGCATTTTGTTTTTAATTTAAAGCATGGATGGTTTTTATAATATGTTTTGAATTTGTAGGAAAGGGTTTATTTTTAATATTTAATCTTCTTTTTTTTATAAGGTAATGTTGCCTAGTTTCACAATAGAATTTCATAAATGTCCAGTTTAAATGATTATATGATACTGTCCGTAGATATTTGTTTTTGCAATACTGTTTCTACAGTAATTACTTGACAAACGCTTCAAACTTCCAATCAACTACCACAAACTTTTATAAATTACGATTATCTGGCCAATTCGGACGTAAGAAATTAAGTTTTAGGTCTTCTTAAAACCATGGAATTCCTGCCAAGTCCAAAATCCTCAGAAGAATAATCATTAATACTTTCTATTATGTCACAAATAAAACTACCCCTATACCTTAATACATCCTTATTAAGACTTCAATATGCCCTTCGTTGTAGATTTATCCCAAAATGGATATACGTCCTTTGATTACTAACTCTTTGCCTACACTAGTCCATTGGTCAGTTTCCTTTCCTGTCGAACTATTTTCGACAACAATCTGAGGCGTCTAAAAAGAAGATAGCCTCGAACCTACGAACATAAAATAGTTATCGAAGAGCTGCGAACTGCTAGCACCTTCTCAAGCTAATGTCAAGGCCCTTATATTTTTAGGATCATATTTGCTTGTTGGATTATATTTTTCAGCTGTAAATTTTACTAAATAAAAATAATATATATATATATTTTTTTTATTTTTTTTTTTTTTTTTGTGTTGCACTCTTCTATTATTTTTAATGGTCGTAAATGCGTATAGAACAAGTGGAAGACCCATTTACCAATCAGTTGCAAATTGTAGAAAAAATGCGAAATACTACTTTACAAAAAAATTGTTTTAGTGATGCAAAGCATTTAAAAAAATTCAGATTGACATTTTAAAATCTCCTGTGAATGCTGAGAGATTAATAAAAAATATAATTAAATTGATCTATTGAAAATAAATAAATAATTATTTTTTCAATGTATCTGTCCGTAGCTGCTGTAAAGCTTGATAATTAGTTAACGTATCCACGCATGTGTAATGTCTGATATTTCGTATTCACACTTACTGTCATGTTTTGCCGAGGGCTTCCAGCCCGCAATTAAAAATTAGATAACTCCAGGAAAAAGGTCAATCACATAAAGAAGGAAAGTTTCAATTACTGTCAAATAGACCTATTTGTGATAACCTATGATAAAACTGTAGAAGTTTTAAGCAGCAAATAATTGTAGAAATTTGATGTAAGTCAAAGGGGTAAGCTGATTTTCTTTTCTACTGGCAAACGTCATAGGGTAAGACCAGTGAGAATGTTGTTGATCTTATGGATTTGGTTTTTAGCGGTGGTTCAGACAACGATTTACGCAACGGTTCGTTTAGCCTTTTATTATTATTTTTCTTGGAGAGTAAAACTCAAACTTTGTAAGATGGTAATATAATACACAGACTGCGTCTCAATTAAATTTTTAAATTAGTTGTTAATCAATATACTATGATAGTGCACCTGTTTTCTTTACTTTTGTGTTACATTTCATCCTTCTCCAAGCTGAATTATTTTATATTATTTCTCAACATACTTCATTTTTGTTTCAGCCTTATATGATGATGGCGAGGAGATGAACAGTAAGTTATTAATAGTTACTTTTGATCTTTAATAAAAAAAAAAAGTATTGGTTATTAAAAATGGTTATAGGTTAGTTATTATTAGATATTATACAATGTGTTTAGATTATGAATAATTATTTCGGCTTTGATCAAATTAAATTACAATACGGGGGTCACCTGTGGCATAGTGGCTTGTATAAGAGCGTTCTATGTCCAAGGTAGCGGGTTTGGACCCAAAAGAGGTCCCTAGGGCTTCTTAAAGGGGGAAAGAAAATTTTGGGTTATGCAGTCCTTCAGAGGAGACATAAAATGGTAGTCAAGAGCCTGTGCAATGTCAGATACTCCTTAAAGAACCCTTTCCTGATAAAACCTGGATAGGCTAAATTTAGGACTTCCACTATAACATCGTCTGAATAGCCACAGTAGCATAAATTGACGTTAAATGAATTAACAAATCACAATACAGAACAAAAAATTGAAAATATGGTTTTAAAAAATATATTAATTACAACCGTGTAGGCTCCTACACTTTTTCAGAAGCTATTGATTAAAATAGCTAATGTTAAGGCAAACTGTGTTCATCACATTCATGCCTTCAAGAAAGATAATTAAAATAATAATTTTCGGATGATGGGTCAGTAATAAATCTCTTGAACAAGGTTGCGAGATTTAAACTGCCTGTTTAATGTCACAGGAACTTAACTTAATGAAACCTCAGATCACTGGAGGAAAACTATCAATAACAACCTGCATTTTGATGATCAATTTACTGATTATAAAAAAATGGGAAAAAAAACTATGAGCAACTTATAACGCACATACACATACATACATACATACATACATACATACATACATACATACACATATATATATATATATTATATATATATATATATATATATATATATATATATATATATATATATATTATAATATATATTTTTTTTTTAAATATTCTTTTAAGAAAACATTAATTATCATGATATTTACTTCATTTATTTACTCTCAGGGTATGGGCTTTTTACAATCAGGCACAATTATTTTTTACTATTTATTTATAACTAAACTTACTAAAATGATACAATAGTAACCAGGCTAACAATCTTGACCTTCATATCCAGGCAGCAGCAATCATCCCCTTTTCAGATCCAAACCACAACTCTAACCTTTTCTCTACCTGTCCCTTTCCATCTCCCTTTTTCTTTTACCTGCCAGGGAACTTCCTTCAGCATCCAAAATAGATGCCATGCCTAGAAACTAACATCCAAATTGGAGCTGCTTATTTAAATTTGTATCTGATTGTTAGCCTGCCCAACATAATATTTAAATAGTAAATAAATAAATAAATATATATATATATATATATATATATTTTATTTTTTTAAATTGGTATATTACTATATATATTTTTTTTATAAAGCCAGTCCAATAGAATATACTTTATTTCCTTTAGAAACATAGCAACGTTTCATAATATATCTTATAATGATAAGACAAAACAAGAAGAAGAAAAATTATATAAAAAACCATTAGTCACTCCATCACAGCTGGTGTAGTTTTCAGGATAGAGGGCACAGAAGACTATGTGCCATGTCCCTGAATGTAGAAGACGCTGAGGCCAACCAAGGTTGTCGTACCTGGAATATATATTCCATTTGAGCTAAAGGATGGAAAAATCTCTAACAATACTGGAATCTGGAAAGAAAAAGAGAGCAGGGACAGTAAAGACTAGACACCACCCAACGCTTAAAGACGCTAGTCAAACTAGGGAGGGTGTACTCTTAATATTCGTTAGAGATGGGGAATGAACTAGGTTGAAAAAATCATTAAGGGAGGCCAAGTGGCTTGAAAATATAAGTTATTTTTTTCTAAACACTATCTATATGCATTTAAATTTTAAGATTAATTACATGCTTGGAAGTAAAAACCACACCTTATACTTTTTATTCATTTAACTTCACTTAAAGCTGTTGTGGCTAATGAGATGATGCTACCGAGGAAGTTCTAAATTATACCTAACCAGGTTGAACTTAATAGTTCGATAATAACCTAGTTGATGGAGGTGTCAAGGGTTGATTATCATAAAAATGATCAACATATTTTTTATCATGTTTTGAACTCTGTTTTCAGAGCTTGAAAAACTATTACCTATCAAATTAATTCACATGGCCCTTTAATTTTAATCATTTTAAAGCTTCAAACTATCAAAATAGTTACTAATTAGTTTTTAATTTTTTTCTTTGTTTTAAACTTTTAGTATTTCTGGTTCCTGAGGTGGAGGAGGCAGGTCCTCCACACACGTTTTAGTAGTAGGTTGTTAATACCTTTTACATCAGCAGTTTTATTTTATATGTATCCTATGTTTAATTTTTAGATTTATTTTGAGTTCTATGATATGTTACCTGTTACTTTTCTACTTTGTATTTATAGCTGATGTATTTTGTAAAAAAAAAAAAAAAATAAAATAATATTATTCCAACTTAAATGAAGTTCTTTATGAGAATTTATCATGGGAAATGTAGCTTTCAAAAACTTTTTTTTTTATAAATTTTAATTTTTTATTGAAAAATAAATAATACAATCTGCCATACTCTAGGGCAATAAGTATTAGAGTTATAAGAAACCATGCATACCATATGTTCCAAGTAAACAGAAATAAAATAATTAAGTACAAGTGAGAATAAATAAATAAATAAAAACCATTTAATAATTTAAGTATTTTTTTAGGTATGCTATAACTTCCGTAGAGTTATTATAATTCAAGATAATCATTTTTTAGAATATTCCTCTTCTGTCTTTTGAACTTTCAAGGTTTAATAATTCTAGTGACTTCTCCTTTCATTTAGGAACAAAGATTTATATGAAATCTAGTTCATCTTTAGGAGTTAATTGTTATTTTCTTTTTGGTCTTGTAAAATATTTTAGTTTATACTGCTATAATAAAATATATATATAATATTTTAGTTTATGTATGAAAATGTATTAATATATATGTATCTTTACATTTCAGTTTCTATCGATAGTCATGGCTCAGTTGTATCTCATCTTTTATCGCAAGTCAAAATAGGAATGGATCTCACTAAAGTAGCTTTACCAACATTCATTCTGGAAAGGAGATCTTTGTTAGAAATGTATGCAGATTATTTTGCTCACCCAGATATGTTCGTTAGGTAAGATTGTGAAAGTTACAATTTATACATTAACCAGGAATATTATTTGTAAATGTAAATTAATGTGTTTAGCTTTTACACATCTTTTGATGTGGATTATATATAACTTCCATGTTTGAATTGGCTAAATGAGTATTTGTTGTAAGAAGAACGAGCTATTATAAAATGATATTTATTTTGGGAGGTTCGTGTATATAGCACATTTTATAAAGTCAGAGCTTTGTTGCAGGCTTTAATGGAATATTTTTGTGAAGACTGTCGCTGATTTTTCTATATTATTTTTAGATTGAAGTAAATTGAAAATAAAGTATATTAGTGTAAATAAATGTAGTACATTATCTTCTTAACAATAATTAATTTATTAGGAATTTTAATTTTCTAATAATATTTAAAATTTGTTTTCTAACATTTCAAAGTGAAAATAAAGAAGTTTTATATAAGAGCTGCCTATTGCTTTAATTTAACAGTATTTACTTTATATTTAGGATTGCAGATTTACCAACTGAAAAAGAAAGGATGGTGCAGGTTGTTCAATGGTACCTATGCTCTTACCATGCTGGTAGGAAGAGCTCAATAGCAAAAAAGCCTTACAATCCTATATTAGGAGAAATCTTTCAATGCTATTGGGATATACCAGGATATGAAAACATAAGTAATGAACCAATGCTTGTTTCTGATGGTCCAGTTCCATGGTGCAATAGTGAACAGTTAAGTTTTGTTGCAGAGCAGATTTCACATCACCCACCAAGTAATAACAATAGTTCAATTTAATAATAGTAGTAATCATTATTTTATAAATAAAATACTAAATAGGGAGCCAATTTCTTCAGTATAGGTATTTTATAAGTATTTCAATTTATTTGAGAAATTTATCCAATTTTCAAGTTTGTATTAGTGGTACATTATTCATTTTAAAGATGATGTAAATTCTTTAATTTTAAAATGAAAAGATATTTTTCACTGTCTCGAATAAAGACATTTATCATCCTTTGTATTTTCAGCAGCTCTTAATCTCTTGTGATTTAACAAGTGTTTAATTTAATTATTGCAACTTTGCGATATACGAGGTTTTTCAAAAGTTACTTAAGGTAGGCCTTTATGGTCCAATGGGTTGGGGTGTGGATCCGATGGTGTTCTATTCAGAAAGATGTGGGTTTATTTGCTATATGGGTCAGGGTAATAACTCGAATCATTTAAACTGGTCATAAGTTCCCATAACCTTTTGATATTGCATTATGTATCATTGAGAATAGACCGAATTTTGAGATTTCTTTTCTGTTTATTGTGGTTATAAAGATTTTTTTGGTGTGGTATTGCAATCTAAGGTGAATTTATAACTCTAGAAGATAATGTTTTTTTTTTTTATTTATATTTTTTTTTTTATGATTTACTGAATATCTAACTGGTTTGTAAACTGGTCAGGTTATCACTAATTGTGGTCACATAACTACTATTCAGTCTCATCCAAATTACTTAGAAGACCTAGGTTTTCTATTGTTGGCCGTTTCGTAAATTAAACTAAACATGTTAAAGATTTGTATACATTTTGAAAGAATCATTTTAAAAGTGTAATTTACTTATATGATTATGAAAGATTTCTTTAAATACCCAATGATTTTGTTCATTTACTTTTCTTGTTTAATGAGTCATTAATTTTTCTTGAGTTATGAGATAATTAATAATCACATATTTATTTTCAATTATGATTTCTTCTCGTTTTAATCTTCATTAGTAAAATTTTCAGATTCTTGTCAATTTTCAGATTTTCTTTTATTTTATTCTTATTATTTCGATTTTGTATTTTAGTTGTGCTAAGAATCATATGTAACCATAGTCATTTCACACATATTTTTCAAACATTTTTTTTCTATTTTTTCTATAAAAAAGGATTATCAATGCAATATTCTAAATGTTGGAGCATCGCCCGAAAATTTTGTTTAATATTTCATGAGATCATATTTATGATATATGCTATGTTAAGATAATTTAAATTAACAAACAAAATCAGAATAAATGAATAAAAAACATGACAGTGTTACAAGATAGATTTGGAGGCTCAGGAGGGTACAAGAAATCTGAAACTTGGGTGATAAGAATTTCTTGAAGGGTATATGTAAATTTGCTGGCATTTATTGCTGTGTATTTTTACCTACTTATCCAGACAGAATCTTTGAAAAATTGATTTTTGATCATGTCATTACAGAATATAAGAGTGCCTTGCTCACAAACAGGTTTATGAAGATTCCTTATTAAGATGTGTGTTATAAAAAATATAATAACCACTAGAAATGTTTATAAATTACTTAATTGTGTGATATGTTACATTTTATTGTCTTTTATATTTTTGTTGTAACATTTTTTTTTTTTTTTAGTTTCAGCATTTTATGCAGAACATTATAATAAAAAAATTAGTATAACTGCTCATGTATGGACAAAATCGAAATTTCTTGGTCTTTCAATAGGTGTTCATAACATAGGCAAAGGTGTGATTGATGTTCTCAATTATGATGAACAATATGTTGTCACCTTCCCAAATGGTTATGGAAGGTATTGAACATTCTGTTTTCTTTAGCTTTTGTAGTTTTAGCTTGAAGGTAGTAACATGAAAAAAAAAAATTAAGGTTCTTATGTGTAGAATACTTTGATTACTTTACTTGAAAAGCAAGACAGATAAGAAGTTGTTCCCTCACCAGATGGTTCATATAATAGCAAACTGAGAGATTGATGCAACTAATTTACCTGATATTCTATTCAGAAATAGTAAAAAAATTCAATAATACATTTTAAGATTTCATGCTTTGAAGTAGCTCTAGACCTAGTATACACTTGTACACAAAGTTGAACAATGCCTATGATTAGATAATTGTCTAATGACTTTTCTCTCAATCGGGTACAATGTATATTGATTATGATTCAAAAGTTTATTGATTCTAGACATGATTTGTTTTTCTTTGTTGTCTAATTACAATTTCTCTATTGCCCTCATCATATGACCTACACTCAATTTAAAGTAACAAAACCACAAGGTCACCCGTTCAAATTTTTTTTTTTTTTTAATGAATGAAATAAAAATTGTCGTAAACCTTTTAACTTAAAGATTTACCTTGTACCTTAAATTTTTTTAGTAAGGTCATAATGTAATGAAATAAGTACATTTGTATACCCTAGGTTGAAGCTTGCTATTTATAATCCAATTGTCCAATTTTAAATTTAGCACAACTTAATAATATGTATTATAAAATTTTATAACAATGAAGTTTTTTTAAAACTTTATTACAGGCATATTTATAATGAAACTATTTGAAAAAGAAATAATAAAGGTGCAACTTAAGCTTTTGGTTTTACATAGTAACAATGAAGTATAAAAAAAATATATTAATAGTTTAGTATTTGTTGAATTAGGATTTTGTTTAAAAATACAAAAGCACATTATCTATTTTTTATGATGATGTATATACGAGATTATTTATTATTGGAGAAATTGGTTGGGGGTGTGGTCCTGACATATGATTTACCTCATTGTACAAATCTCGATAAGTGCTGAACCTTAATGGGTTGTTGAGGTACAGGTTTATGATTATTGTTGTAATAAATTATATACCTCCAACCAAATTCTTCAAAGATTTATTCTATGGTCAACAATTCCTCAATCCTCAAGGTTATTCATGTTAGTAGTGATTGAAAATCTACCAAGCATCTATAACAATTTTGTTGTTTTTTATCATGATGGTGTTCATGATTCAACTAAATAGTTGAATATTCATTCCAACTAATAAGAAGTATTTACAGATTTTATACTCTGGCCTCTAATGGAGGACTTAGAATAGTTTAAAATATATTTTTTTTTCAATCAGAATTAGTGCTATTCTCATTCAAACATGGGTTCCAACTACTCCCATTTCTGGATAATTCTATTTATTGCTCCAGTAATAGTTTGAATTCATCTGAATTGAAGGATTTATTAAAATCTTTGGTTAAAATGAAATGCAGACCTATTAATTGTGAATGAGAAACAAGCAATCTTGATCTCATTTTTGTAATTTTGAAAAAAGGATTCACCTCCATCCATGCTTTGTATGTTTCATAAAATTTTCCCATATTCCAAAAGTTTCTCATTCCGATATTGCTCTCTTGCCTTATATAAAATTTAGTTGATCGTCTTGTAATTTCAAATTTATTTTGTTATATTGGCAAGTACATCAGTTATATAAGCTACATATTCTTAATAGACAGTTTTGAATGTCTACCCACCCATTGTGTAAGTCATGTCATTACTTGTATATTATATACATTTTTATATTTTAATCAATTTGTAAAAAATCACTAGTACTTTATTTATTGTTATTTAATTTACCTTTCCCTAATACATCATTTAGAAACAAATTGCTTAGGTTTGTATACAAATGTGTGATAAGCCTAAGATTTTTTTTTGCATTGATCTCTTGATATTTAATCAAGATTAATAAGGGTATTCCATTAAAATTAATTTTTAGGGGCACTTTGGTGGAAGTGATTTGAAATATTATTGTAATTTAGCCTATCAATGTTTCCAAAGAATTTCATACTTTTATTTTAGATAAAATAAAATAATTTACATTAAATAAATTAAAAAATATATATAATTAATAATTTGGAACAAAAATAATCACAATTTGATTATTACAATGATTCATCTTTTAGAGAGTTATAATTATGAAAATTTGTATTTCATTAAGTAATCTAACAAACATAGTAATTAAAAGAAAATAGCATACTAACTATTACTGGTAACTATACTTATATGAATGTGCATACGTGTTTATTTTACTATTCTGACCAATAATTTGTGATAAAGTTAATTTTAACCAAGAAAACGTTGCAGTATAAGCGGATAGTAGATTGAAATTAATTTAAATTTAGAAACTCTAGTGATTAGTTCAATCCAAACACTACTAACTTCTGGGTAGAGGATCTATCCCTTAACCAGATGATGGGCTGATCCGTTCTCAGTATGGTGGAATCTACACGAAGGTGATCCTGCCAGCTTCAGTTTAAAAATGTCTATTAAGTTCACAGTGACTAACATAAATCGTTGTCATTTTTCCAAGTGTTTCTCAGTCTGAATTATAATCATTTCCTTCCATTTACAAATGGTCCATCCTTGGACAGCTTGGAATGTAGCTGTATTTTATTTTTACAGTTTCCTGGCACCCATTTAATGCTTACTTTGTTGTTTTGTTCAAACTTGTCAAGGGCTTCATTTCGTTCCCCAATATCTTTTTATCTAGTTGATTAGTTAATTGAGACGTTGATTTCCAAAAGTTACTAAAGGACATTTTTTACGAAACTGATTTTTTTACATATTTGTATTCTCATCACTTTTGTAATCTAAATCTTCTATTTGATTTTATCTAATGAGCTCTCAAGTCCTTAAAAAAAGCAATTTAGAAATTCGGCCATTTTCTAAAAGTACTAATTACGCATTTACTTTCGTTCCAATTCATTCTAAAAAATTTCATTTAAAAACTTTAATATGATGTTATTAATATAGTAAAAATACAATTCTAGATTTTAATGCGAAAAGACCGAAATTAGGTAGTTTAATAATAAAGTAATGAGAGATTTTCGTGCTTCCTGTAAAAATTCCTAGAATGGATATAGATGAGGAAGATGGTTGGGGGTGCGGTCATAAATTAAAAACACACAATTAAAAATAAGCGTTATTTTAATTATGTGCCGACGTTTCGGCCTACAATGTGGGCCTTCATCAGGGCTAAAAGAAACAAGATAACAACCAATGTAATTATAGACTTAATAATGCGTTAGGTATATAATAATAATATGACAGTAATAAATTATGGGAACATAAATAATATTAAATGTGAAATGATAATAAGATGACAATTATAAATTGTCAACAATTCTCCTGGCCAATAACTTCCCTACCGTGATCATAAACAAACTTATAAATAACTACAGAAATCAGTCTCAACCTCAATTAACCTCTCTTTCTACTCCATCATCATCACCAACTCCATTATATAGATCCGTACCTTACATTCCCTCTCTTTCAGAAAAAATTAAAAAATCATTAAAATCCTTCTATCCAAACCTCAGACTTACTTTCAAATCCCACTACAAACTCTCCAATATTTACAGCCGACTTAAAGACAGTATACCAACAGACCACCGTTCAAAAATTGTTTATAGAGTCCCTTGCGGAACTCCTAATTGCAACTCTGCCTATATTGGTGAAACCAAAAACCTTCTCAAAGATCGCATCACCCGACACAAATATACAATTTCCTCCAAAAATTCTACCGCTTCAAAACTTTCAGAACATTCCTTAACCCTTAACCATTCCTTTGATTTTGATAAAACATCCATTCTTGCCACTGTTCCCAACCATGACAAACGACTCATTACAGAATGCATTTACATACAACTAGAACCCCTTCCTGTTAATCAAAAGACTGACAAACATAACTTGTCACTAGCTTATTCTCAAATATTAAATTTAATAAAGCATCCCTAGCTCATTTTTTAAACAACCATCTGATTATCTCTTCATAATTTTTATTTATTTATTATCAATTTTTTTATTTATATATTTATTTAATTTTCGTACTCCCCTTCTTTATTTATTTATTTGTTTACCTACTAGATTACTGTTTATTTATCATTTCCTTCGACAGCTCCTTATCGTCATTCGTTATTACCTTATCATCATTCATCATTTATCATCGTCATCCGTTATTACTTAAAATCTTTTAATCTTTACCTCGTCACTATTTCTTACAATTTTATCAAATACTCATAAGTAATAACTCTAGTACTCTCAAGTAATAACTTTTGGCTATTTTTTAACAATCGAATCAGTAAACATAACTTAGCTTCTTGGAATTTTCCTAACGGACATTTTAGTTCTCATATTTTCCGTTCCACGCAATGAGCGTTTTTTAAACTGAGAAACATCACTTCTGTAGGCAAAGCTTTCACGTTTTCACGTAAGTGTTTCTTTCTTATTGATAAGGGTCTTTTTTCATCGCCCATTTCTTTCTCCCCCTTTCCATACTCATATCTTTCTCCGTTACATATCCTGACATATAATTATTAGTTTAATATTACATTATTTTAAAATTTAAATTATTTTTTATTCATACTGTTTCTCTTTTGTAATGACTATATTTTTTATATATTACCTATACTCTTAACTATGTTTTTAATATATTACTGTCATATATCAACTCAAAATTGTTAATATTTAAAATTTTAATTGTTCACATATTTTTCCTTTATCATTTTTTTCATTTACTTAGTCTCTATTTATATATTCTCATTACAATATTATCATCTCAATTATGTTTACTTCCATACTTTATAACTATCATCTTAATTTTGTTTATTTCCATACTTTATAACTGTCACCTTATTTCCATACTTTATAATTGTCATCTTATTATCATTTCACATTTAATATTATTTATGTTCCCATAATTTATTACTGTCATATTATTATTATATACCTAACGCATTATTAAGTCTATAATTACATTGGTTGTTATCTTGTTTCTTTTAGCCCTGATGAAGGCCCACATTGTAGGCCGAAACGTCGGCACATAATTAAAATAACGCTTATTTTTAATTGTGTGTTTTTAATTTATGACCGCACCCCCAACCATCTTCCTCATCTAATTTCTCTACGGTCAACAAAACTCCATCATTAGAATGGATATAGTACCTTTTGGAAATCAACGCCTCAATTAGTGCTCCTATCATCACCTCATTGTTGGTATTGTATGTAATTTTGCTACTTTCCTGTCCCTCTTCCAATATTCTACTAGCATTCCACAATATTAAGTATAATAAAGAATAAAAAGTAGTTTGCATTTAAATACTTATGTAAATTTACCATGGAGAATATAACTCCAAATTCATTATCATCATACATCCAAATCATCACACAAATTCTTGGGCATTGTTGTGAACACATTTTATAACCTACTTGGCTACTCCTCATTTTGTGAAACAGCTAACAAATAAATTTTTATTCTCCCGAGCTGGATATGAACAGGCAATATTTGAATTGAATTTTCCAAAATTTGACTCCCATGGCCACCATGCCCTCAAACCCATTACTTGGTCTGAGAAAATATTTCTCCAAGAGTGGTGGCAATTTCTGCACCTGTTTCTCATTTTTGCCTTCAGTGATTATAGAGTTACGGCTAGTTGGCTGTACCATTTTTCATAGCAATGTGAGTTAGTACCTTAGTAAAGTGTTATCATGAAATCATAGCACCACAGGCTATCAGTACTCCAGTAAGCAATAAATGTCTGTAAGAAGTCCACATTGCATCTCCAAGGTCTTTACAGATTGTAGTGCCAACCTATAAACTATATATATATATATATCACACACATCAATAAAATAATTATATACAGACAAAATATATATGATCTTAAATTGAAAAGGTAAATATGTTTCGATAACCATCAGCATTATATTTAAACTATCATTATTGGCAAATTACAGATTTTTAAAAATATTATGCTAACAATTATCCGGAAAGAATGTTTTGTGAGAAGGTTTGGATATCTGAGTATGATATGTTACCAGAGGATTTAGAATTGAGTGAAATTTGAGAATAGGGCTTGAGCGAGACACTGACCTGTTATGGAGTTGAGTTAGCTTCATTATTTTAATAATTTTGCTAGTACCATTAGTAGTTTCACTTTTCAAAATTAGACCCATACATGTTTTTATTAACTCATTTATTATATTACATAATAAATAGATAATAAATAATATGTTAGGTTTATTCTTAATTCTTATTAGATAAATTTATTAAGTTGGTTTTTATTTTAAATTGGTATAAAGTTTTAGAAAATTCCAAAATGTAATTTATAAATTCATCTTTAATAGATTTTAGAAATCATGGTTTAAAAAATACTAACTAAAATATGAATAAATTTATAATAAAACAAAATATGGTACATGAATGAATTTCTAATAAAAAAAAGGAAACTTTTTTTAACCTATTAACTGATGTTAGAGTTCTACTTGGTGTCAGGAACTGGAAGCTACAAAATAAATAGGACTTGCGATCTATGATCGAGTAGGCTTTGACTCATCAACTACGTTCCAACACCTAATAATAAAAAAAAAAAAAAATTATAAATGAAGACCGAATCGTGTGTAGGGTTTCACGAGAAACAACCAAGTGAATGGAGAAGAAGTAACATTCTAATTGAATATGTTAGATTAAATATATAACTTTACATATTTGGGATGATAGTTTACTTAAGATAAGAGAATGAAAAATATAAATAGAATAAAGGCTGGCAATAAGTTCATCTGGCAATTTTAAAGAGATCTGAGACCTTTTTACTAAAACTTTTTTAATTTATCTTCATCCCTAGGGTTTATAAACCACCTGGTCTACTTCCAAGAGAGTGAAAAAAAAAGTCATATTTCAGAAAAATGTTTTACAGGCTTTTGAACAATAAAGGAGAATGGTAGTGAGGAAGTAGTAATGGAATTCACAACTTTCAATGATACATCTATTTATGCTCATTAATTAAGATATCATGGCCTCCTACAATACAAAAGCTTAGACATTACCATAAAAATCATTTACCTGCTTCCAATCTTTGCCAACAATTGCTTGAAGAAGATTCTAGAAACATAAAATAAAAATCTAGTGAGTATTATTGCCAACATAATGATCACTTATCTCCAATGGTTAAGTTGGATCTGCCAACAGGATATGAAGAACTGAATGTTAACTGTCCAACATTCAAAAGAAAATAGTAAAAGAACACTTTTGAAAAATGAAGACATAATGTATATCATGATGATTATGTTGTAATTTATTATCATGACGATTCTATTATAATATCTCATTGTGATAATTCTGCTATAATGGGTTATCATGATGATTCTGATATAATGCGTTATCATGATGATTTTGTTATGAAGCAGATCCTGGTTGCTAGAATCATTGCTAACTCCTGAAATGGAGAAATGGTGCCCTATAAATGTGCGTGATTAATTATTACATTATCTGATTTAGTCTTGGAGATAGCTGCTTTTTGGGGGATAATGAGCCTGTTTTAATTAAGTCGATGAACTATTATATCCATAACCCTGAAAGAAGCAATGAAACCTGTATATTTCCAATAATCATGTTGAACCTTAAATTGTGAACTCTCTGTAATTTCAAGCCTTAGCTTTTAAGACTAATAAAAACAATCAAACATTTTAATTACTTGTTCTTTTTTAGGTCAATTTTAACTGTACCATGGATTGAATTGGGTGGAAATGTTATGATTACTTGTGATAAAACTGGATATCGTGCTGTGATTGACTTTTTAACAAAACCATTCTATGGTGGTAAAAAACATAGGATAAGTAGTGAAATATTTTCGCCTAATGAGAAGAAGCCTTTTTTAACAATCACAGGTGAATGGAATGGTGCAATGGAAGCCAGGTGGCAAGATGGTGTATGTATATTTTAAATATCTAAAATAATTTTATATATTTACATCCACAAGTAATGGTTAATAAGAAATTTTTCAATCATATTGAGCTTCTTTCTTAGTAATGTTAAGTAGTTTTCTACTTTTTATTTGAAACACTAAACATTTTTAAATGGGTAGGACCCTTACCGTTAAGCTGCTTAGAATTGTTCTATTTATCCTCCAAGAAAGCTACAGTATAATATCACACGTGCTAATGATATATTAAATTTTAATTTAATAATTTTTTAAGGAAATTTTGTTGTTTTTATTATTGTGTCAATTTTATTATGTTAAATTATTATATATACATATAAAATGCCTTGTTAGTTCTTAAATTGAGTATATATTACTACTTAAATTAGTAAACCAATGTTTCTTATTTTCTGACTCATTCCATTCAGATTATTTATACACTGCCGGACAAAATTAAAGGATCACTTCAATATTTTGAAATTACTGAACTGTATAGGTTATTTTTGAAAATATTCTTTTTTCTTTGGAAGTCACACTTTACTATAAGGGTAAAGGAAGAATTCGTGGAAAACGATTAATAATTGGTATTCCCACCTCTAGCTCTGATAATTGCTTCCATTCTCCTGCCCATTCCAGCGCCAGGGCTCTTACATGTTGTTCTGGGATGTTGTTCCACTCTTCCACTATCATTTCCCCTAAATCTGCCAAATTTTGTGACTCTCGGGCGTGGACACGTCTTCCAAGCATGTCCCATACATGCTCTATTGGGTTCATATCTGGACTTCTGGGTGGCCAAACCATAACGTCAATTTCTTCTTGTCTGAGGAAATTTTACACTGATCGAGCAACGTGAGGTCGGGCGTTATCGTGCATAAAAATAAAGTTACCTGTGATATTTCTGGCGAAAAGTATTACATGTGGCTCAAGTACCTCGCTAATGTACCTGTCAGCAGTTATAGAGCCACGGTTCACAAGAACCAACTCTGTACAGGAGTTTAAATTTATGCCCCCCCACACCATCAACGACCCACCACCAAATGCAACCCTTGGAGAAAAAGTGCATGGAGCATACCTCTCTCCCCGCCTTCTCCATACCTTTTCCCGTCCATCTGGAGTTTGGAGACAGAATCTTGACTCATCGCTGAATAATACGAGGCTCCAATCTTCCTGAGTCCAGTTTAGGTGCTCCCGAGCAAACCTCAAGCGCTCAACCCGGTGTTCTCTGGAGAGAAGAGGTTCAGTAGCTGAAGGATGGGAGGTCAATCCATAATCGTTGAGTCGTCTTCTCACGGTTCGCTCTGAAATTTGCACATTCCTGAACCTCTGGAGGAGACCACGCAGGCTGTTACCAGTTGATCGGCAATCCCGAAGAGCATGCAGTTGCAAAAATCTCTCGTCACGGTAGGAAGTTGACCTCGGACGGCCTTGTCCGACTCTTCTTGTATGCCCTCCAGTTCGACGGTGCCTATTAAGCACCCTGGACATTACGGATTGTGACCGCCGTTCATCAACGTTCTTACTAAACTCACAAGTAAAAACTAAAGTCTCTTAAATGTTAGAAAATCTTCAATAAGATGAATCTTTGCTAACAACTAACCATTTACTGATAGGAAGAAAGAAAAGAAGAGGATTAACTGACCCTTTTCTCCATAAACGGGTGGGAATATAAACAGGTAGAGGATTAACTTGATAAGATACAACACAAAGTCCAGTCTAGGACAAAGGAATTCCTATTTTTATCTCTTATGTAATAATAATATAAATATTTGTAAGATAACCAAAAAAAATGTACTACGAAATAAAGTTAATAATGAGATCAACCAATTCTTAAATAAAAACGATAAAGAAACGAATACATCTAACCTCTTACACAATAGAATCAACAGAGATATTAGAGAAACTAGAACCTTTTTCAAAAATAACCCGGATCTACACATAGTAAAATCTGATAAAACCAAAAAAACTGTTATAATTACTAAAACCGAATACACTAAAAAGATAAATGACCTATTAGATAAACGAAAAATTTACCGAGCTCTAAGGAAAGACGCCTCAAAAGAAATTGAAGACAAACGAATTACGTATGTAGAAAAACTAATAAAGTATAAATATATTGATAAAAAATATAAAGATAAGATCGTAAAAAGACATTACACAATTCCACGAATACATGGTTTAAGTAAATTACATAAGCCAACGGAGCCTCTCAGACCGATAGTAAACAATATTAATGGAATCACGGAAAAACTGGCTAAATTCTTAAATCCAGCACTAAACAATTTAAATAATAATAACTACGACGTAAAAAACGCAATTGAAGTTAAAGAAAAAATAATAAACTTAGGCAAGATAGAAGCTAACGAATGTTTAGTGAGCTATGACGTTGAATCTCTTTTTTACTAACATTCCGTTAAATGAATTATACAAAATACTGGATAGAAACTGGAATGATATTGAACCATATACATACATCTATAAAAAATAAGGCAATATTTATAGAAGGGATAAAATTAGTAGTGGAAAATGGATATTTCACTTTTAACAATAAATTTTATAGAATGACTAACGGCCTACCAATGGGTGGATGCCTTTCAATTAAAGTACAGGTTTTTTTTTTGAAAAATGATATTTTAAAAATTATGACGATGCTGCTGAAAAGCGGTGAAATGAAATGATATGTAACATGGATATGCATGGTAGGTGACATAATTATTAAAAATAATTTATTATGTGTTGTAATTAGATTGTTGAAAATGAATAAATGCAATGAAACTTTAATTGATTACAGAAGCTTGAGAATGGCCCTAGAGACTGAAACGTAGCGATGATTGGAAATTAAATAAATAGTTTTAAAAAAATATATCCAAGAATTCTTTTAATATATATAATATATTAATATATTTAATAATATATTTAATAATATAAACGGCCTAATATTTATCGAACAAATATTTAAACAAAAGAACAATTACGACAATGATGAGAAAAATAATATAAATATTTGTAAGTGATCCTTTAATTTTGTCCGGCAGTGTAGTATTGAGAGTCGAAGAATACATCCAAGTGAGGTGATAACATACCTTGGTCTAAGATCAGGAAAAAGGATTGATACATCACCTCACTTGGAGTATTAAGTAATGAGGGTGACCCAAGTCATGAATGGGCTCATCAGTGTAGGGGGAGCCTTTTGGAGCCTCAGATACCCAGCTACTCTGACAATATATAAAGGAGTCATACTGAGTATCTTGAAATATGCCTCTCCCTCCTGGTATCAGAACCTCACTCATCACCAGAGGAAAAGGTTGGCATCAACCTACAGAATGGGTCTGCTGCAAGTCAACAGGTTATACTGGTTGACATCCCATGAAGCAGTGCAGATCTTAGTGGGGAGTGGTACCTCTCAAACTCCTCCTACCTAAAGATGTGGCCAAATTCATGCACAAAAAGATCTTGGTAGGACTGCAGAAAAATATTCCAGTGAGGATTGTGGAAGAACCCACAAAATGGAAAATGAAGATCCGGGAGGATACTATTGAGAAATGGAGCCAACGTTGGAGTAATACACCAAAAGGGAGTACACTTTGGAAATATTTCCCCACTGTGAAAACCTGTATTGATGATTCGTCCGTAACTATTAGATATCGCCATTCCTCATAGGGCATCTCTTGTTTAGCCATACAGGCCAGGAAGGGATGAGATTAAATGAGATAAAGATTATTTATTAAAGTATTTTCATTTGATTATATCTCAAAGCCCAGGTTCCAAAAGTAATTGAAAAATCTTGAGTAAATCCTCTTATCACTGCATCCACATCCAGTACTTACTTCCCTGTTTCACCTGATAATCTAAAGTCCTATTTCGTAGGTCCACTACCTCAAGCTTACCCTCCTCTACCCGTTTCTACTCCTGTGAAGCAATTTAATTTCAATCAATTTCATATCCATCATATTTTACCAGAAGAAGTAATTGCATCCGTTCTGAAATCTTGAACAATTTACCATGGTCCCGACCAAATCCCAGTAAAAATGATAAAATTTAGTCTTCCTGCTATCCTTCCAGTCCTTCTGCACATATATAACTTCTCCCTTCAAAATCCCATTTTCCCTTCTGCTTGGAAAAAGGCCCTTGTGTGCCCGTTGAATAAGATAGCTTCTCTTTCCTCAGCTTCCAATTTTAGACCAATCTCCATCCTATCAAATTTATCAAAGCCTCTGGAAAGAATAATCCATTCTCAGATCACTTTCTTTCTGGAGGAAAATTAAGTCCTTAACCCTTACAGATCAGGTTTCTGTCACAGTTATTCCATGAAGTTGGTTTTGTTAAAGATTACTCAAGACCATTATTCCTCCATAGACCAACAGAAAATTACAAACCTTATATTTTTTACTTTTTCAAAAGCCTTTGACTGTGTCGATCACATTATCCTCCTTTCCATATTACTTAACGCTGAGTAACCATATTTCCCAAATTACCAGGAAATCTATCTCTATCCTCAAACAGCTTCTACGTTTCCATGACCCTTTTCTTGGAAGTACTCATTATCTCATTCCCCCACTTTAACTATGGTTGCCTAGTATATGGCTCCAGACTCTCTCGAGAAAATGAGAAGAGGCTGAAGAGATTGATGAATCGCTTTATAAGATTTATTTTATGGCCTCCTCAGAAGATCAAATATTTCTTACTGGTATTCTTGTCAAGAGTGGCTTTATCATGCTTCCCGAAGAAAATACCTATTAGGTATCTTCTTACTCCAATACTTGAGAGACAGAAAACCTTCCCATATTGTTGACCTCCTCACTCCATGCTCTTATGTGCATACCTTAAATACAAGATCTTAACCTACCTATTTATATATACCCTTTTACAGAACTGCTTCCTTTGAAAAGTCCTTCATCATCCGTGCTACCATACTTTGGAATTCATTACACTTCTTTGTAAAGTATCATCCTGAACCACATTCAAACACCACTTATTTCTCCACCTCCTAAATGATCAACCTTTCGCACATATGTAAACTCTTTTGACTAAATTGTGTGCTACATTAAGTTTCCATCTTTTTTTATTTTTATTCATTTTATAGTTATTAGCTGGCTAGGTAATTATGTACCTATATGCTACCTAATTAAGTCAGACACACTGGACCTTTTCTGTTCACTGTTCTTTATTTTTAGGGACAAAATGTCCCAGAATAAATATTATTTTTCATTTCATTTCTTTGTTTATATTTAATTTTTTTATTTAAACCAAATATATTTTCATCATATGGTTGTTCTAAATTCATTTTGAATACGTTGAAAAATTATATTTTTTTTGCACTAACACAAGAAATTTTTGTTTTTTTAAATTGAACAAACTAAATGCAACACCTTTTCTTTTGAAATAAATTTATTTCAAGATCCATATCATTTCTATTAAAACCATAAATGTCTTATATTATTATTAAAATATGTTTTAAAATATAGCTTTTAAATGCCAGTATTATCCATTATTTTAAGTATAATCTAAATTCATTTTACTTAAAATCATCCACATTTTTTTTAGGGGACAAAATGTCCCAGAATAAATATTATTTTTCATTTCATTTCTTTGTTTATATTTAATTTTTTTATTTAAACCAAATATATTTTCATCATATGGTTGTTCTAAATTCATTTTGAATACGTTGAAAAATTATATTTTTTTGCACTAACACAAGAAATTTTTGTTTTTTTAAATTGAACAAACTAAATGCAACACCTTTTCTTTTGAAATAAATTTATTTCAAGATCCATATCATTTCTATTAAAACCATAAATGTCTTATATTATTATTAAAATATGTTTTAAAATATAGCTTTTAAATGCCAGTATTATCCATTATTTTAAGTATAATCTAAATTCATTTTACTTAAAATCATCCACATTTTTTTTAGGGGACAAAATGTCCCAGAATAAATATTATTTTTCATTTCATTTCTTTGTTTATATTTAATTTTTTTATTTAAACCAAATATATTTTCATCATATGGTTGTTCTAAATTCATTTTGAATACGTTGAAAAATTATATTTTTTTGCACTAACACAAGAAATTTTTGTTTTTTTAAATTGAACAAACTAAATGCAACACCTTTTCTTTTGAAATAAATTTATTTCAAGATCCATATCATTTCTATTAAAACCATAAATGTCTTATATTATTATTAAAATATGTTTTAAAATATAGCTTTTAAATGCCAGTATTATCCATTATTTTAAGTATAATCTAAATTCATTTTACTTAAAATCATCCACATTTTTTTAAATTTAAAGGAATCATTCAGATTAAATTTTACTTTTACTATAATTACTGTATTTAATGAATGTTATCACAACAGAATATATAAACACACATTTTTTTTCATATCCTTAACTACAGAATAGTACTAATAATGAATCTAATACATTATGGAAAACAATCTTGTATTGAGGCCATGTAGTCCTCTTTTCCTACACCTGATTATTACCTTTCAGGTATCACCCGCACTATTCACAGCTGGAGTGTCAAATTTATTGAAAAATATCAACTGACCCAGAGAGGAATCGAACACATGCCATTCCCAATCTGAAAAGAAGTAACCAGTGAATACTTCCTTTACAAAATACTTGCCTTTTATTTATTTATTCCTGTGTCCCCCTTCTCCTTCCTTCCCTGTTTAGAAGACAAAAAAAAAAAAAACAATTATTAGGCTATTTTAAAATATTATTTTTATGGTTCTTCTTTTACAGAAAAAAGAACAATTTGCTAATGTCAATAGTTTGGCCATTATAAAGAAGAAGGTCCGTCCTCTAGAATTACAAAATGACAATGAATCCCGAAATCTATGGAAAGAAGTTACTGCAGGACTAAGGTATTAATTACATCCTGGCAATTATTTACCTTGAAATTTATATCACTTTCTTTGTATTTCCCTATTTGGCTATGTGTGTATTTATGTATGATATAGAAATGAAGAAAGCTTTAATACAACACATGTTTTGGAAGATGCTTTGAATGTGTATTTGATGAAGTAACATTAATTTTACTTTTATTTTTTGAGAGTAACACGTTTTAAAAGACTTTTCTGGCTGAGAAAACTGGGGCTAATTTTTCTTGATTGATAGGAAAAATAAATTTATTCTGGGACTAAGCCCCTAAAGATAACAAATTTGTACAATAAATAGAAAATATAATTCTTGTTATGTAAAAATGATATAAAAAAAATTCATTATAACATCTCTTGGATTTAATTTATATAGTTGCAAATTTCCTTGATTTTAGATTATTTTTATAGCTTTAAGGCATAATTAAATTGAATGTTGAAACAACCCAGGCTAATGTAAGTTAAGTAAATAATTTGACACAAATTTTCAGTAAGTCTCCTAGGCAACATTTTAAAATTTGTCTGGATTACTTTCTCATTCCTTGGTTGTCCCTGTCAAAATCACCACTTTTTAATTGTCTAAACCAATATCCATCTATTAGGTTTTTATGATTGATGCAGTTCAATAGAACCATATATTTTCTATTAAATAATAAAGCGATTTGAAATCACTTGATCAAAGGACTAATGAAATGCTTACAATTTTTTTCTTAATTTAGGTTGAATAATGTTGAACAAGCAACAAATGCAAAAACTAGTCTTGAACAGAAACAGAGACTTGAAGCACAGGAGCGTAAAGAAATGGGAGTAGAATGGGAAACTAAGGTAAATTGCTTTTATATGTTCATTGCTCAGAAAATATTTTAAAATTAAAATAATTATAATTTTAAGATAGAAATTGATTTTTTGTGTGATGTTATATGTGTTATGATTGAATATAGTTTTGGATACTTTAATAAATATTTTTATGAAGGTTTTATTTAAAATAATAATTGTAAATCCATTAAATCTTAGCAAATACAATTGACCAATTCAACATTACTTATCATGAAAAGTAACAGTGAGCTAATAACTTCACAAAAATTTCAATTATTATTTTCACAAATTCTCCTAATACTCCTTCCTCCTGACATGACATACCTATAAGAGAAAATGAATTAAAAATATTTTTAGGAGGGACAGATAGTATGGGATCCTAGCATTCAAAAGATGAAAACTCAGCAATGATTCAAAATTTCACTGTAGGTCATATAAAACTAATGTCCCTAATCAGACAAGTAAGGTGTAAAAGGAAAAGAATTAAATGTGTACATATAAATAAATTCTTTATTATCTTGGGATAAGTCTATAAGAAATATATAAATTGGGCTTCAGAGTCTTAGAGTAATTAATTTTTTATAAGCAAGTTAACAAAAACTAATCGAAAACAGACATACGCAAATATGTAGAAAATAAAATAAAATAGAGTTAATTTTTATTACAATTAAGATTAGTTTGAATGAATAATTGTATTATTAGGTTCCTTTAATTAAAATGATCCTTTTCATTCAACTTATTTTATTTTCTTATTTTTTTGTCCCTACGTTTCGGCTCTTTGCCATTCTCAAGGGATCTACAAAAAACATTTATTTTAAAATTAAAAGATACACAACATTATTTTTAAAATTCTTATAAATCAATTTACATACCTCTTTATACTCCTTTATACACTCTATACAATATATAGATATATATTTTGTCATAATTGAGTAAAATAAAAATTAAAACTATTATAGGCTGACCAGCCCTGTCCTGGTTGTTATCATCTACTGGATTAAAGAAATCTATTCCCTCACTCTTAACTATTGATATCAAAACTAATATACACACATATATTGTTTTATTATCTCCTCCTCAGTCAAGTCTACATTTATTTTCACAGCCAAAAATTTTTTCTTTTAAAATTCTTTAATAAATTATTACCATACATAAACATATACATACACACACACACACACATGATATTCTTCCATATCATATAATTTGAAGGATTTTTTTATTTCTTCAGAAAGTCCCTTTATATAATTGCAGCTTTGGAATTTTTGGGTTGTCTTTAATTTGTTTATTTTTTCACCATTGCTATTATTTTTATTTTTAGTTCTAATATTCAATTCCCATATGGTTTTTACTATTTTTTTGGGGTAAAAATTTTCTGAAAAAATTTGAAAAACCTTTTCTTTGACCTTATTTAATCTTTCATTATCTGTAATTGTGATAACTTTTTTGCAAAAATTGTTTACTATATTGTACTTCATATGATACGGATGACATGAAAAATAGTTAAGAATTGTGTTACTACAAGTTTCTTTTTTGGCCCATTCTGTGCTGATTCTTTCCTTTTTTCTAATCAACATCATATCTAGAAATCTTAATTTGCCTTCTTTTTCTATTTCCATAGTAAACTTCAATCTTTCATGGTAATTATTAAGAGCTTTTAGGAAATCCCCTACTACATTCTTTTTTATTATGCAAAATATGTCATCAACATATTTTACTAATAACTTTACTTTTATACCTGAATTTTTTAAAGCATTATTAATTAATTCATTCAATACCATACCTGACAAATATACTGATAAAACCCCACCCATTGGTAAACCAAATAATTGCCTATATATTTCACCTTTATATTTGAAAATTCCATTTTCGCAGCAAAGTTTTATCCCTTCCAGAAATATTTTTTTGTTTTTTATATCAGTATCCAATTTTATTTCTTCCCATTTATCTTCTATTATTTTATACATTAATTTTAATGGAATATTTGTAAACAAAGATATTACATCATAGCTGACCATAATTTCATCATTATCAATTTTTATATTATTAATTTTGCTTTTTACCTCCATAGCGTTTGCTACATCATACTCTTTACTTTTGTAAGAATTTTTGAAACTATTTTTAAAATACTTTGATAAATTGTAAATTGGTCCATTTATTCCATTTACTATTGGTCTTAATGCTCTGTCCTCTTTATGAAGTTTTAACAAGAAGAAAAGAAGGCAAATTAAGATTTCTAGATATGATGTTGATTAGAAAAAAGGAAAGAATCAGCACAGAATGGGCCAAAAAAAAAAAAAAAAAAAAAAAAAAAAAAAAAAAAAAAAAAAAAAAAAAAAAAAAAAAAAAAAAAAAAAAAAAAAAAACTTGTAGTAACACAATTCTTAACTATTTTTCATGTCATCCGTATCATATGAAGTACAATATAGTAAACAATTTTTGCAAAAAAGTTATCACAATTACAGATAATGAAAGATTAAATAAGGTCAAAGAAAAGGTTTTTCAAATTTTTTCAGAAAATTTTTACCCCAAAAAAATAGTAAAAACCATATGGGAATTGAATATTAGAACTAAAAATAAAAATAATAGCAATGGTGAAAAAATAAACAAATTAAAGACAACCCAAAAATTCCAAAGCTGCAATTATATAAAGGGACTTTCTGAAGAAATAAAAAAATCCTTCAAATTATATGATATGGAAGAATATACTTTTGCCTTCAAACCAAGAAACAAAATAAAAAATTATTATAGTGAGCTAAAAGATAAAATAGAAAAAAACTCCCAATCTGGAATGGTATATAAAATACCATGTGTAAATTGTCCTGCAGTATATATTGGTGAAACAAAACAGTTCTTGAAGGATAGGATGTATCAACACCAAAATGATGTTAAAAATAAAGAAAAAGATAGTAATAAGACTGCTTTAGTACAACATGTAATAAATAAAAAACACCAATTTGACTTTGAAAATACTATAGTAATACATAAAGAAAGTAATGATTTTAGAAGAAAAATTTTAGAGGCAATATATATATCAGAAAACATTAACTACAGTATAAATTACAAAACAGACACAAAGAATTTGAATGACCATTATGCTGAGATTTTGAGCAAAATTAATAAGTAGTATAATTTAAATAAATGGAATTTCTGGAATAAAGTTTAAATAACAATATAATAGAATAATATTTGGAATTTTATGGTTAGGTAAATTATCTTGTTTTTAATTGGATATTAATATATTTGTTTATGTGTTTATGTATATATATATATATATATATATATATATATATATATATGTATGTGTATGTGGGTGTGTATGTGTATGTGTGTGTGTGTGTGTGTGTGTGTATGTATATGTTTATGTATGGTAATAATTTATTAAAGAATTTTAAAAGAAAAAATTTTTGGCTGTGAAAATAAATGTAGACTTGACTGAGGAGGAGATAATAAAACAATATATGTGTGTATATTAGTTTTGATATCAATAGTTAAGAGTGAGGGAATAGATTTCTTTAATCCAGTAGATGATAACAACCAGGACAGGGCTGGTCAGCCTATAATAGTTTTAATTTTTATTTTACTCAATTATGACAAAATATATATCTATAAAGAGGTATGTAAATTGATTTATAAGAATTTTAAAAAATAATGTTGTGTATCTTTTAATTTTAAAATAAATGTTTTTTGTAGATCCCTTGAGAATGGCAAAGAGCCGAAACGTAGGGACAAAAAAATAAGAAAATAAAATAAGTTGAATGAAAAGGATCATTTTAATTAAAGGAACCTAATAATACAATTATTCATTCAAACTAATCTTAATTGTAATAAAAATTAATTAAACTGAACTGAGATCCAAGATGGCAGTATTTAATATAGCATTTAAGGAATTAAAAGATAGTTTTTCAACATTGTTTAAAGATGTTAAAATAGATATTAGTACTGAAATAATTTCTTTATGTATAAAAATGGTAAAAGCTGAAGGTAAAATATTTTATTTAAAAGAATGTAAAAGTAAAGAAATATTCCCTCCACATATTATTAATCCAATAATAGCTCTTGAGAATAGATTCAATAGTAATTTTATTAGAAGCCAAAATAAAGTAAATATGTTTGATAAAGTAATTAAGGAATTTCTTAATTTGGACATTAGACAAAGTTTTTGGTTAAAAAATGACATTATAAAAAATATTAATAAAAATGTGGAAAAATTTAAAACTCAATATCCTCATTACAAAGACAATATAGAAAAATTTATCAATGATAATAGGAAAAAACTAATGGATGAATATAAAATTAAACTAATGAATAAATTAAAAAGAAATATAAAAGTAAAGATTAATAAGCCATATAATAGAGAAAATAGTAATAGAGAATTAAACAAAACCTTTGTCTCTAGTAATAATATTGATCCAAAGTTTAGATTCTGTTTGAAATCTACTGAGTTTGAAATTGTTAACAGATACGAAAATTTGTATAAAATGAATTTAGTAGAAAATCTAACTAATGTAAAAATTCCAAATAATATCATTAATATTTTGAGTTTAGGTGAAAATGTGAATATATTTCCCAAAGACATTAGGAAGGACATTATTATTTTAATAACTGATTTAGAAACAATTCTCAGAAATATGGATACATGTGATAATCATAAAAATAGTTTAAGGAATAATATAATCAGAAAAATAGGTAATTATATAGATAACCTAAAAAACAAAAGTAATAAAGAAAATAAAGTATTTAAAAAGTGGAAAGAGGATTTAGAAGCATTGATAAAATTTAAAAAGAAAAATTCTGATCTATTAATAATAAAATCTGATAAAACTAAAAGAGTGGCAATAATAAAACATGAAGATTATGATAATAAAATGAAACATATTCTCCATGAAGAAAACACATATAGAAGGATTAGAACAGATCCACTACCCGAAATTGGTAAACAAATAAAGCAATATGTAGAAAAATTAAAAAAGAATAAGTTCATAGAAGACAATCAAACAAAAAAGTTAATAAATAAACATTGTTACCATCCCAGAATGTTTGGATTGTTAAAACTTCATAAAGAGGACAGAGCATTAAGACCAATAGTAAATGGAATAAATGGACCAATTTACAATTTATCAAAGTATTTTAAAAATAGTTTCAAAAATTCTTACAAAAGTAAAGAGTATGATGTAGCAAACGCTATGGAGGTAAAAAGCAAAATTAATAATATAAAAATTGATAATGATGAAATTATGGTCAGCTATGATGTAATATCTTTGTTTACAAATATTCCATTAAAATTAATGTATAAAATAATAGAAGATAAATGGGAAGAAATAAAATTGGATACTGATATAAAAAACAAAAAAATATTTCTGGAAGGGATAAAACTTTGCTGCGAAAATGGAATTTTCAAATATAAAGGTGAAATATATAGGCAATTATTTGGTTTACCAATGGGTGGGGTTTTATCAGTATATTTGTCAGGTATGGTATTGAATGAATTAATTAATAATGCTTTAAAAAATTCAGGTATAAAAGTAAAGTTATTAGTAAAATATGTTGATGACATATTTTGCATAATAAAAAAGAATGTAGTAGGGGATTTCCTAAAAGCTCTTAATAATTACCATGAAAGATTGAAGTTTACTATGGAAATAGAAAAAGAAGGCAAATTAAGATTTCTAGATATGATGTTGATTAGAAAAAAGGAAAGAATCAGCACAGAATGGGCCAAAAAAGAAACTTGTAGTAACACAATTCTTAACTATTTTTCATGTCATCCGTATCATATGAAGTACAATATAGTAAACAATTTTTGCAAAAAAGTTATCACAATTACAGATAATGAAAGATTAAATAAGGTCAAAGAAAAGGTTTTTCAAATTTTTTCAGAAAATTTTTACCCCAAAAAAATAGTAAAAACCATATGGGAATTGAATATTAGAACTAAAAATAAAAATAATAGCAATGGTGAAAAAATAAACAAATTAAAGACAACCTAAAAATTCCAAAGCTGCAATTATATAAAGGGACTTTCTGAAGAAATAAAAAAATCCTTCAAATTATATGATATGGAAGAATATACTTTTGCCTTCAAACCAAGAAACAAAATAAAAAATTATTATAGTGAGCTAAAAGATAAAATAGAAAAAAACTCCCAATCTGGAATGGTATATAAAATACCATGTGTAAATTGTCCTGCAGTATATATTGGTGAAACAAAACAGTTCTTGAAGGATAGGATGTATCAACAACAAAATGATGTTAAAAATAAAGAAAAAGATAGTAATAAGACTGCTTTAGTACAACATGTAATAAATAAAAAACACCAATTTGACTTTGAAAATACTATAGTAATACATAAAGAAAGTAATGATTTTAGAAGAAAAATTTTAGAGGCAATATATATATCAGAAAACATTAACTACAGTATAAATTACAAAACAGACACAAAGAATTTGAATGACCATTATGCTGAGATTTTGAGCAAAATTAATAAGTAGTATAATTTAAATAAATGGAATTTCTGGAATAAAGTTTAAATAACAATATAATAGAATAATATTTGGAATTTTATGGTTAGGTAAATTATCTTGTTTTTAATTGGATATTAATATATTTGTTTATGTGTTTATGTTATATATATATATATATATATATATATATATATATATATATATATATATATATGTGTGTGTGTATGTGGGTGTGTATGTGTATGTGTGTGTGTGTGTGTGTGTGTGTGTGTGTGTTATGTATATGTTTATGTATGGTAATAATTTATTAAAGAATTTTAAAAGAAAAAATTTTTGGCTGTGAAAATAAATGTAGACTTGACTGAGGAGGAGATAATAAAACAATATATGTGTGTATATTAGTTTTGATATCAATAGTTAAGAGTGAGGGAATAGATTTCTTTAATCCAGTAGATGATAACAACCAGGACAGGGCTGGTCAGCCTATAATAGTTTTAATTTTTATTTTACTCAATTATGACAAAATATATATCTATATATTGTATAGAGTGTATAAAGGAGTATAAAGAGGTATGTAAATTGATTTATAAGAATTTTAAAAAATAATGTTGTGTATCTTTTAATTTTAAAATAAATGTTTTTTGTAGATCCCTTGAGAATGGCAAAGAGCCGAAACGTAGGGACAAAAAAATAAGAAAATAAAATAAGTTGAATGAAAAGGATCATTTTAATTAAAGGAACCTAATAATAAAATAGAGTCTTATTTTATTATGACTGGATGAATGAATAAGCAGGATTTGAATATAGGAAGAGAGTTGGAGTGACAAATAGAAAGAAGAATAGAATTCATAGGATTGAGGATCGGATATGAAATGATCTGTTAAAATGTGCAGATTGGTGGGCCGTTGATTATAAATCTAAAGGCCTAGAGCGTGTATAGCGGGAATGGACAGAGGATTTGAATTGTAGAAGGTCGAAAATGTATGATGGACAGCAGGATTACATAACTTGGTAAAGGAATGATTCAAGGAAATGCTTTCGACAATTGGAAAGGTAAAGTCACTTCAACTGGGTATGAAGTTTGGAGACGGTGGTGTATCTTGGGACCCCGAAGATAAATCAAACAAAGAAATTAATTAGGCATTTTATTTTTAATTGGAGATCCCCAGAAACTCAACCGTATACGGTACAGCAGTAGTCAAAGTGGGGGAATATTAGAGAGGTAACGAGGAGCTTCCGGATTTCATACGGGAATAGGTGACGAAAGGAATTCAATCGCTTTAAGGTGGAAAAAGTGTGGTGGGAAATTTCAGAAATATGGTTCTTGAAAGAGAGGGTTTGATCAAAGGTTACTCCCAGATTCCTGACGGTCAGATAAAACTTTATAGGGTTACCATTTAGGAAGAGGGTTGGGATATGTGGAACAGTTTTCAAGAAGTGATGGGATCCTATTACAATGGCTTTTGTTTTTTCAACATTTAGTTTCAGCTGCTTATTACTACAGCCCAGTGACCTATTCGATCTAAGTCCTCTTGTAGTCTTTTAGATGCTGGTAATAGGTTGGAAGGTGGAAAGGAAAGGTAAATTTGAAAATCGTCTGCATAGAGGTGGTATTTAGAGTGATTAATATGGAGAGGCAGGTCATTAATGAAAATAGCGAATAGGCTAGGTGATAGAGACGACCCCTGTGGGACACCACAAGAAAGGGGCAAGGTTGAGGATGGAGGCTGGTCTGGCACTACTACGTACTGAGAATGATAGGAGAGGATGGATTGAAACCAGCGCAAAGCACTGTTGGATACTGGAAGATTGTGGAGCTTGGTATGAAGGATGCTATGGTCAACCATGTCGAACGCCTTTGAGAAATCAAGGAGGATAAGAATTGTTATTCGTTGGTCATCTATGGCAGTTTGGAGATCTTGTGTTATTTTAAGGAGAGTGGATTGGGTAGAATAGCCAGGTCGAAAACCGGATTGGAGAGGACTAAGGAGGGAGTTTTCTTCTAGGTAATTTGATAGTTGGGTTAGAACAAGGCGTTCAAGCGGTTTTGAAAGATTGGAGAGGAGAGAAAAAGGACGGAAATCTTGTGGTGAGGTAGGATTTGGAACTTTATTTAGTGGTCGGACAAGGGCAGTTTTCCAGGAAGAAGGAAAAATTATAAATATGATAGAATATCGATATGAGGGATGGGAGAGGCTGGATTTTATTAGTTTTACTGGGATATTGTTAGGTCCATAGTCATTGGTATGGGATTTTAAGATTGTAGTAAGTAGCTCGTCATATGAAACATGAGAAAAAAAGAAACTGTCTGGATTAAAGCTTCGGTAAGTAATGTTGAGAGTTGTTGAGGAATTAGAAGCTGAGGAAATGTAATGATCGTTGAGTTTGTCAGGGGTGACTTGGAAAGAACTGAGGTTATTTAGAGTCGGGAGCATTGGAAAGGGCAGAATGGATATGGGGGGATTTAGCACGTCGCACTGCGCATTGAGTTTTGTTTTGGAGCTGCTTGAAAGATGCATAGTCATCTTGCGGATAAGCGCGTCGAAATTTGTGTTTTGCCGCTTCCCTTCTCTTCATCATGGTCTTTATTTCTGGGGTCAGCCAAGGTGCAGTAGGATGGCATAAGGTTCTGGTTTTTAAAGGAGCATGGATGTGTAGTATGGATCATAGGTTTGAGGTGAGAAAGAAGACCTTAAGATCAATGGAGTTGTAGGAGTATAGATAGTCCCAGTGGATAGAGTCAAGATCAGGTTGAAGGGATTCATGAGAAAGAAGGTCCAAATTACGATATGATATAAATTTTGGTGTAAAGGATTTGGCAGGTAGGCTATATGCGATATAGATAAGGTCATGTGATGAAAGAAATGGAACATAGTGCTGTGAGGAGGAAATAATTTTTGTGGGAGAATCAGAAATATGGAGGTCTAACCTGGTATCTGAGTATTGTGTGTGGTGGGTAGGGTAGTAAGGAACAAGGTAAAGATTGAGGGAGTATATCAGGGTTTCTCATTGGACTCAGATAACATATTAGTATTGAAATCATCGGAAATAATTATATTGTTATATGCTGAGACCTATTAGACAAGGGAATATTGGAAGAGGTCATCAAATGGAACACGGGGAGGTCGGTAGACAACGGCGTATAGCACGGGTGAGGAGATGGATGAAATTTCAACAAACATATATTCTACGTGAGGAAAGGGATTAATTAGGAGGAGATTTTAAAAGGATTTTGGCTTTCAGGCTATCATGAATTTACAGCCCGACTCCACCTGCCATACAATCAGATCTGTCATGCCTTAGGAAGGAGTAATTTGGAAGGAAAGCCTGAGAGGAGGGGATAAATGGTTTTAACCATGTTTCGGATATAGCTACTATGTGATGTGATAATTTTTCAAGGAAATATAGTTGGAACTCATCATAGTGGGCTAGGAGAGGATGTGCGTTGATGTGATAGGAAGTTAGGATATTAGTCATAGTGGAAGGTTTGAGAGGGGGGAAGAATAAAAAAAGGATTAGGATTAAAGGTGAGGATGCAATAGTTTTTCATCCAGCACTCTACTTTACATTGAGAAAAAGTTGAACTGTAAATAACAGATATGTTTAAACCAATACAATATATATATATATATAAATCCAATAAAGGTTTCAATAAAGATAATAATAATCAACAAAGATATCGTAGTTTCTACTAAATGATGATAACCACTGATAAAATATAATAATAGATAAAAATGAAATTTTGTCCAGATATGCAGATATGTCTTCAATATAAAGTAAATAAATAAAATATCTTCCGTCCAAAAAATTACAGTATTTTCCATTTTAAAAATAAAGTTTCTCAAACAATGAAAAAGTAATATTAAAAAATAAAATTACATTCTTCTATTAAAAAAAAAAAATAGATACCTACATTGTTATTAATTAACCTAATTAGAAAATATAAAAATACTAAGACTTCAAAATAAAAAAGTAAAATATTTACAATTATAAACATAAAAAATATATACATATATATGCTCACATATACACACGTATAAATATGCACACACATATATATAAACACACATATGTATAGTAATAAAAAAAATGATAATTTGAATGAGAAAATATGAATTTAGAATAAAAGTTTCTGAAAAAAAAATAAAATGCAGACTTATAACACGTATAGATATCGATTAGAAGAATAAAATGAACTAAGTAGATTACAAGAATAAGGAGATTATACATATAAAATGACCTAATTAACAAACTAAAATTTATGTCTTTTAAGTAATGAAAAAAAATAATGAATCTTTCTTGAGTAAATAAAATAAAGGTCTTACAAATTATTGGTAACTTGAACTATAAATATGATAAATGTATTCCTTTCCTTAAAGAAGAGTTGTAATTTTAATGCAAACATTTTAATGAAAGGAACTACCATGAGTGGTCCTTAGTTTCTATGATCTGGAACTAAATAAACCACTACTAGGAGCTTCATGGATGATCTTGGTTCTTAAAGATACCTATTCTATCAATATTTGTTGAAATATTTTATAATTAATTTCTCCATTGAATCCATTCTCTATAACATGGATAGTAACATATAAAATGTGATAGGATCGAATGTTTTATTTAAATAGGTATTAGAAGATACCATATTATTATATAATATATATAATATCTTATTCTCTTCTTCTATTCTCTACTACTATTCTCTTCTTCTTCTTATTCTCTCTATATATAATATCTTATTCTATATATATAATATCTTATTCTCCACTGATATATTGATATACCTCCATGTTTCTAGGCACCTGCTGTCTTTCCCTTCATTAGCTTCCTGAGGAGCCGACTGTTATCCTTTCAATTGACATGAATGATCCTCTTTAACCCTCCCTTTTTTAATACTGTCTCAATATCAGCTTGGGTATGATGCTTACAGCTCATTGTTTTTCTTGGTTCTCCATGCTTCTCCAGAACAGATTGGTCCATATATTTTTCTCACCACTTTTATTTTCCATGGGTATAGGTGCCTGTCCATTTCTGTGTCAAGACCCATGTCTCACCACCATAGTGACTGCTGGGTAAACAATAGTTTTATAAATTACTATCTTGATGCTCTGTGGGAGGTCCTTACATCTGAACACTTTAAGAACTCCAAAGTAGCAGTGATTTCCTGCTGCTTTGATCTATTTGCAGAGCATATTTTTCTTTCAGTTATGACTGTTCCAAGATATTTGAAGGCCTTCGAACAGGGAAACTGTACATTGATGCTGATAGAATGTAACCTTGGTGACAGATGCTTTGCTTTTATTATATTCGTCTTTTGATGTGATTTCCAACTCTTTCAAAGCTCGATTAAGTGCAGGCAGTGTCCTTCCTACAAGGTTCACATTTCAACATATGTCAATACTTGTGTATCTATCATAGTTAGCCCCACCAGGATCACCACTGCAATTACAAATACCAAGCATTGCCATTATTTCCATGGAAAAAATGAAAAGTGTTGATGCCTAGAGATTACCTTGCTTAAGTCAATTTTCAACTGGGAAACCCTGTCCTTACGTGCCTTGCAATTTAATGCACATTTCGAACCACTCAACATTTGACGTGCTGTATGCATCTGTTGCTTGAGAACTCCAAATGTTTGTTAAGTACCTTTGAAGGTTCTCTCTTTCTACGTACATACTTCTGTAATTATTACATTATAGTTTGTCACTATTCTTGTAAATGGGACATAAAAAAGTTGAACATTCCAACAACATCCTCTTACTTATCCACAGACCAAGGATTATACATATAGATCATTGAGTACTGCCATATTTAGTAATAGTTCTACTAGTTTACAGTCAACCTCAGTAGCTTTATCATTTTTTAATTAATAATTGAAATGGGAATTCGAGTTCCTATCATGTGTTCAAAGATTTTCCCAGGTGAAAGTGTATAATTGAATTTCAAAGTGAATTATTGAATGAAACTGATTTTAGCATCCTTTTTAATATCATTATAAGGTCATAATACATATCACATTTATTCTATAATTTATCAAAATATTGTATAAATTGTGAATATTGCATTATTAGTATTTTTATTGTACTATACAAATTTCCTTTTCAATTTTCATAATTTTAAATGTCTTTAATGATATTTGTTTTCAGTTATTTCACCATGATGGTAAGGACGGCTGGGTTTACATACACCCTCTTTCTCAGAGACTGAAATCTAATAATGTTATTAAAGATAATTGAATAATAAATCATTTAAATTAAATTAGGCATAAAAGCATGTGTATTAGAGATTTATATTTGTAATATATTGTTAAATAAATTATATATTGTTTATGAGTAAATTATAACTTGTTAATGAATACTTAAATTGTTTGCCTGTGATATTGTTATTCAATATGCTACAGTCAGAACTGTCAGCTATTTTATAAATTTGTAAATTAGTAGAGCTAGTCAAGAATCGGCTTTTGACCCGTCAAATCCTGTATAATAAATAATAAATCTCAAATTAATTTATTAGACTTGATTTGAGACAAACATCACAACAACGAATAAAATAGCAATTTATATCACTTCCAATTTTGCTAGTAATGTTTTCAATAAAATAACATAAACAATGCTGATCATGACATATAGGATGGTGAAGTTTTTTATCCATTCTGGTCCTGTGCATTAATTTAGAATATGTGCACAATATTTTGATATTTAATATTATAGGATGTCATATGTTTGTAATTTTAGAATAACACTAATTAAAATTAAGGTTACAAAATAGTCATAAGTAAGGATTGAGAATGAATCTTGAAGTAATCTCATAATTGAAGATTGAGAATGAAATATTGTACTCCCACTCTTCACCACAATAAGAGCATGCGGATATCTGATGAAATTAATTTTAGTAATTTTTTTATATCTAATTAGACATTTTGGAATAAGGATTGATTAAAAGGTGGTAAAGGATTGGCTGTGGGGCCTACATTGGGCCACACTAGGCTGAACCGTCCAAAACAATAATAAAAATTCCTACTAGTCAAATTTTAATATTTGTTTTAAAACTGATTACTTGTGTTGCATTTAAAAGCAAAATAAATGCTATTTTAATCTAACCATTAACCAATTAAATTTTGTTTTATAAAAAATTATAATAAGAAATATTTGTCTAATTGGATGATGATTACCAGTTATAAAATCTAGGACAATATAAAATATAACTATATGTATAATATAAAATACCACTTATAGCAAATTAAACAATTGTTTACAAAACTATTTTTTTCTTTTATTAACCATACCGATTTGTAGTTCAGTCACATCACATTACCCATAAAGTAATTGATGTAATTAAATTGACTATGAAAATATTTAATTCACAATAAATAGTTTGGCATGTATATACTACTGATATTCATATAATTGTTACTTTATATCTGGAGTACTGACAGGAATTTTATGGTGGTGAACTTCTAAAATCTAGAGGAATGGTAACATATTATTTATCAGCCAAATTAATTCCCTTCATTCCACAAGCTCACTCAGTTATCTCTAAAAATTATGAACTTAACTACTATATGGGCAAATTTCAATAGAAGAGAAAAAAGTCAAGTATTCTAATTAGTATTATCTTATTGATTCAAAATTTTAGCAGTTTAAATATTGTTCAAAAGAGTTTGAATAAATAGTCATCAAAGAAATGTAGGATTGAGAAGCTTGATTATAAAAGAGGAGAAAGTCATCTGAAAATTATTATTGGAATCAAACAAAATAACTACTAGCTGTACTAGGTAGCCTGGTGGTGGAGAATAAGCATGCAAATTGGTAAAGAAAAAAAAATTCAAGGAAACATGAAAATATTTGTCAATCAAGCGAAGTTATTTATTTTAAGCACTGTTTTTGTGATAATATGTATGAAAGGCAGTTGTTCCGAATAATAATTTCCTGCAAAGTTTGAATTATATTTAGTTTCCATACAACAGCAGTGTAGTAAAACAATTTTTTAAAACATTTTAATTCAAATTTAACAAGAAACTACATCTTACAAGTAAGGAAAACCCAACAGGGCGTTCATCTTTTCTGCAATAAAGTATAGAAATGTAAATGGTCACCTAGACTTTACATATCTAGAAGTGGTGAACAACAGTCCTGTAAAAGTATGTTAGTAGGTTTTTAATAAGGCCTCGAGGATTGTGTTTATTTACTGTTGGAAATACACTGGGTAAGACACGATGCTCCAAATATGTTTATGTTCCAGTGCTACTATACCTCACAGGATGCTGGTTTATGACAAGAAGGATGCAAAACTGGGTTACTGAGTCTCAGATTGTATGAGTGTGGATTCAACATCCAACTAGCTGAGATAACATTTATATTGTGGTGACCCTTTGAAATGAATCTTGGCACTCCTAACCTAGGTAGCACAGAATAAAAAAATTCTTAACGGGTTAGAAATTATATGGTCAATACTGGATGTGTATCAATGGCAGATCCCTCAGAGGGAAGGGATAGAGAATGGTTAAACCTCGGAATGACCACCAAGAAACAATAAATAGATAATAGCTTATTTAAACTACTGAATACTTAATATGCTTATTTAAAGTAATAAAGACTAAATACCTATTAGTGTCACTACACATGAGTTACTATAATGTTACAAGCCTGTTTGGTTTAATTAAAGTTGCCAAGTGCGTTAAAACTTTTAATCCTGCTCTTTCCAAAACCAAATGTCCCCCCAAAAGAAAGTGAACTCCCTCCTCCCCCCCAAAAAAAAATCTGTCACTGGATCAGCCATTTTTGTGTATTAAGTCAAATTGTACAATATGAGCGATCTAAAAAATACAAAAAAAGAGTATCAATATTAATAAATATTCCTTTATTCCTATATATTCATTTGTGACTTATATATCCGAAAATTGCTTACTAGATTTAATACAGATCATATCATCAATCACAAAGAAAAAATCAACCTTATAAAAAAATGATTAAATTTGTGATTTAATAAATGCTTCATATTCAATATATTAGCACTGATAATTTTAAACAAGAAAAGACCTATTAATTTTTGTTTAAAAAAGAAAGTTGCTTTGCAATAAGTGAAAAAAAAATTAGCACAATTAATAGGAAAATCAATTTATTTATTATAAATAAGAGGTTTCGTGCATCTAATAGAAATGGAATGGTACGATGTCAGTGGAGAGCTAACTTAAGGCGAGTAACCCTTCGAATTGGTGCTGACCATTTGATTTCAAACAGAGTTTTCTGCCTCACTCTGGTCTTGTCGACCAATTTGAGTAGGAGACACATTATTGAGGTACTTGCCCCAGTTTTAGGAAATTTCTTTTGTTCATATTGGCTATTGATAGTTCCATATGCCATTTCGGACACTTTTACAAAACCAAGTGACATGAAATGTAGTTGGTGCTTCCTATAGTCACTTGTGACGATTACAAATCTGATCCGCCTCAGTTCCGCTATTTTTATCAGGGCATCTATAAGGATGATCTCGATTTCTGAAAGAAAAGAAAAATTATTAATATTTATAGTAGTGTGAATTTTATGGGTCAATTTGATTAATTATTAGTAAGTATGATCCATGAAAATGTAATTAATTATATGATATAGAGGGTAAATTTAAAAGAAAAAGGGGGAGGGGGAGTACCTCTACAATCCATGTAGAGTCTTGGGGTCAATACATATAGGGAACGTACTATTTCTAGGCCAATCTAAAGAGATAATTAGGTCGGGAACACGCTTAATTTTTACCCAATTTTTGAGTACCTTCAAATGAACCCAGGAGGGTCTTTCTACCCCAGGGTCGTCTCACGGCTGAAATAACAGAATAAATAATCATCCTGTTTACTGCCCAATGGCTCAATCCTAACACAGCTTCCTATGGGGAGGGGTAAATTAATTTTAAATTGATGTATGTAGTAGATGAAAGGATGGTGTCAGAATTTTATTTAGAAAAAAAACAAAAACAACTGAAAGTGTTGAAAGAGTTTCAGAAATGTTAAAATAATATCATGGTAGTAGAACAAATTGCTTACCAAAGTGCCTCGAGGTTTCACGTGCGCCGCACAATAGTAAAATTTCTAGGTAAGGTTCCCCGTCAAACATAAATTTACTCAATGGCCCCCTGGCTCTGCGAATTAATAGGCACCTCAACTCTTCAATGTAAAGGATGTCCTTTTCTAATTCCTGAAACAGTTTTATGTTAGATAAAAGTAGTGAGCTCGGCTTTAAGTCTGTTGTTTACACAAATAGTTTACTTACTTGACCATAAAGTTTGTCGGGAAACACATTTTTTAACCAGTTTCGTTCCTTAGCTACCAGAACACCTAATACTTTTTGGGTTTCCACTTCTATAGCCACGACCGAGCTTTCTCGGAACATACGGTCTTCCATTAATGCGCCTAAACAATTTACAGCATACGGATTTTCGTATATTTTCAAATTGGCGCATATAATGTCATAACGGCAATGATATTCCTGAAAATGAAAGATTGTTATTAAAATTATTAACATTTTGAGCAATTTATTAATATAATTGATTCAGTATACTATAACATATAATGCAACGATTTATTTATTTACAATTGTTTTTTGTTTGTTCTCTAAACTGCTATTTGCCATCTACAAAATAATTTGCAATAAGTAAATATGTTAACTTCCGAAAAAGTTGGTTAAATCAAGGCATTTCTAGGCCACCGCCTCAGAAATCGTCGGGGTGGGTTGCACGGGTTGCTGTTGGATTTCTTCACCCAAGTGGTTGGGCAGATTGGTTCATATTGTAAGTCAGCCTGTCGTGAAATCGTTTATAATATTCTGTGGCTGTGTCTGAAACTGTGAGTATGTCCAAGTCCTTGTGAAGTAAACCGTTGGGTACAAAAAAAGGTGCATCTACGATTTTTTGCAATATTTTCGATTGAAGAGACTGAATTATTTGGATGTTAGATTTTTTGGCAGATCCCCATAGCTCTATCCCATATGTACATAAGGGTTTAATAATTACTTTGTAAATAGTAATTTTTGTATTCAATGACAATTTTGATCGTTTGTCAAGCAGAGGAGATAATAGTCCAAATCATCTGTTCAGCTGTTTTCTTTCAAGTCTAATGTGGGTCCTCCATGTAAGTCTTTTGTCTAAGTACAGTCCCAAATATCATATTTCTTTTGATGTTGGAGTAGGTTTATCCTTGAAATAGGCTGCAGGACATTCCCCATGATTGAGCGTGAAGACGATAAAATTAAATTTTTGAATAAAACGTCTCATATCTTGATTTTAATTTATATATATATATTTTTAAACAGCTCTTGTATTTTAAGAATTTTGGAAAAACTTAAGTCGTTGGTTGATGGTATCGTCTTGGTTGTCGGCGGGACCCTTCCGTGGCACCTAAAAGTCAGACAAATAAAAAAACTGACTAATCAATTGTTTTTTTAAATAAAAGTATACCTACATTTATTTTTATACATTATCCAGTTTTCTTTGAGATTATCATTAAAGTGTTTAGACCTCATAAACTAGCTTTTGCAATGTTAAAAATGAGCCGAAAAAGTTACATGAACACATAGAAGAAATAACACCAAATAAACCTTGTGTCGAGATTTGGTTCTTATAATAGACAAGAAAGAGTACCAGAAGGCTTCGACAATTGCGTATTCATGCAAGGAAGAGAGGTTAATGGAGATGACATGTAATGAATCAGAAGAGAGTACTGGTTAGGACAGATTACACTCTGTGTGATAGAGGCACGCCAGTAGTGTGGGTTAAGAGATAATCCGCCCTGCGTGGTAGTAGCACGACAGTAGCGAAGATTAGAAGGAGAGATGGTACAAGTAGGATGTGATATAAAGATAGGCTACATTGTGTTACAAAGGCAGAGTTAATCTGACCTAGGGAAATAACGGTTAGGTGATGTGAAGAGCTGAGCTATCTCTTGGGGATGTTAGTCATCCATGTCGATAATTGAAAGTGAGAGCTTTGCTAGCAGACTAGGGTCTTGGCCCTATGTCAAATTACCTTGAGTGCTTTATTTATTTTCATAAAACAGTTATATAGATATAAATATTTACAATTACATTAACTGGTAACGATATACAATTTTATAGGATATAGCGTCTTCTTATAGTTGGCCGGTAAGGTATGTGGACGCCGCTAGCGCTATCTGTGAGCGAGCGTGTGTAGCATCCGCCACACTTGGAATTATGCAGTATTCACCACTTCAAAAACTGATTACATTGGAGTAGTTGCGCTGAAGCACCGAAAGATCGCACCACTCATGCGTACAAAGGAAATTGCCACTGCGTCACGTTCTTTTATTTTTTTTATTTCTATCGTATGTTAGTTAATTCCATTGATACGTTTCTTTATTTTTTAAATATTAATTTGCGACAATTTTATTATCATTTTATCCATTGCTTATAGTTAAATAACCTCCAAAATAGATTAGTATTTTATTATATTTCATTTAATTTGTATTTTGTTCTCAATCTTTTTGTGATGAAAGAGATTATTAAAGACTTTATTCTTATATTATTTTTATATTCTCGTTTTACTTCACTAATTTTATGGCGTTGACGGCAGTGGTAATGGTACTAGGCTTTTTATTAGGGGGCCAAGCATGTTGAAAATCTCAAGGTAATGGCCAACTTGGTTGAAAATATAAGTTTTTTTAAATAATGTCTATATAGATATTAATTTGAAAAATAAGTACGTGCTTGGAAGTAAAAAAACTGTAACGCTACCTTTTATCCTAATACCTTATTTTACTTTTATGTCTTTTATTTTTATTTGACACAACAATCTTTACTACAATACGCCCATGGTGGTTTAGCTAAGCATGAATTCGCTCCAGTGTAGATGTTTTACCTCAGCGTCTATCTATTCAAGAAATTAAAATCTTTATCCTTACTCATCAGGTATTACTTTGCATCGGAATGTTTTTGTTTTTAAACAATAAACTGAGCGTGGTAACCTGTGGTGTATTTGCTAGCATAGCAGCCTGCTATACCCAAGGTTGCGGGTTCAAACCCGATAGATAGTCCTAGTATTTTTATAAGGAGTAAAAAACCCTTGGTTATACCGTCTTGTGGAGGGGTATCCTAATTAAACCAGGATAGGCAAAATTTAGGATTCCCGCTGCAGCATTGACCGATTAGCCACATTAGGATATAATAATAATAGGCTTACCGAACCCGAAGGTTCGATGCCGATACCACCAAACTTCGCCTGCACAGACTCGTCCAATGTTCACCGGTCAAGCCCAAGCCCCCGAGATCAGCCTTAATGCAATCCTCCCATCGACGCTTCGGCCTACCTTTCGGACGCCTACCAGTCGGTTCAGCGAATACCAACTTTCTCGGAATCCGTTCCTCACTAAGCCCAACAACTTTACGCGCCCATTTGAGTCTCCGCGATGCTATCAACTCAATTATATTCACAGGGTACAAACTCCACAATTCCGCGTTGTGCAACCTTCTAAACTCCCCAGGGGCCTCATCTCTCTTCGGACCAAATATTTTACGCAGCACCTTATTCTCGAAAACCTTAAGCCGTTGTTCATCCTTCAAAGTAAGCGGCCACGTTTCGCATCCGTAAAGAACCGTTGGAAGAATAATAGTTTTATAAGTTCTAACCTTTAAGTTTTTAGACAGAAGCCGCGAGCTAAGCAATTTACCAACCGAATAATAACACGCATTTCCCACCTTTAACCGGGACTTTATTTCTTCCTTTATTTCATTTTTTCTTGTTATCATTGAACCTAAATACTTGAATTTCTCTACGTGTTCAAAAGTATGACCTGAAATATTAATATCATCAAGATCGCCACCATTTCTGCAACTAATCATATATTTCGTCTTATCGGTATTTAATTCGAGACCTATTTGTTTACCGGTACATTAGGATATAGTGATGTAAAATATTTTTTTTTTTTTTTTTATTATATTGATCTTAATGTAGTAGATTTTAATTATAGATGTTGTTATTCATTCCGAAATAAACTGTTGATTTATTTATTTTTATTGGAACTGACGGAAGAGAGGGGGAAAAACAAGGCAACAAAATGGAGGATAAAACGAGTCTAAACTGAGTAGATTTAGCATATTTTATTGAATCTTACCCAACCATTTACTGTTCTACGATATTGGTTTAACATATTTGTATAATGTCATGAAATAGCTAACTTCTGTACAGTAGAAATAAGGCACATTTATGATACATCAAAAAGTTGTTTTTATCATGTTTTAAAATTTTATTGTTTTATTAATTTATTTGTTTTGAAACCTATAAAACATTAATTATATAAATGTTAATATTACTAAATATTTTACCACTATTTCTTATTTAACGGTCTTCCAGAATCAAGTGAAAATTCTTGTGCTATGGTTTCGCAAAGCGTCAACAGAGCGCACCACTCGCACACATAAATTGCGCTAGTATATGTGACCATTACTACCAATTGGTCACATACATTGTTTTGTATACATATGTCATATATTTTTTTTTATTAAGTTAAATTATCACTTTAATTATTAAATGAAGCATTAATTAGGTTTTACATTTTCACTAGTGTAAACTCCTAAAAAAATATTCTGTTTTAATAGAGATTGGTGAAAAAATTGTATGATTTGTGTGTTTAAAAGATGCTATAAAAGAAATATAGGGATATGTAAACCCTGTAAGCCCTGAAGTTGTTTAGTACCAAACTGATTTAGCGGTGTCAATTAAACACGCTAAATTACTAATCCATTAATTTAATCGAGCAAACATAAATAATTCCTAAAACTCTGACTGTTTATGAAATCCAAATTCCAATTTATGGAGCAGCAGAGTTAAACAATTAGGTTAATATATTATAAAAAAATCTGGTGCACTCAACACACCCACTTTCACTCATCTCCGTAGTTAAAAACAATTTAAGTATTTTTAAATACAGTTAGAGATGAAAAAAGTTAAAGAATTAATTTTACTGAGTTTCGATAGAAAAATGTGTTTTATTAATAATCTATTATGTTATTTTCTACAACAATTAATTAGTTTTATCCGCTTCATACACGTATCAATCTCTATTACCTTTTACAACTTTGTGTAAAATAATATATTTACTAAAATCCTTTAGATTGTGGATTAGACCCAGAGGAGGATGTCCACAAGGGGGCGTGCTATCTCCACTTTTATGGTGTCTGGTTGTCGACTCTTTGTTGACAATCCTGAGTAATGCAGGTTTCTATGCACAGGGATATGCTGATGATATCGCAATGCTAATTGAAGGCAAGTTTCCGGAAACCATATCGGATCTGCTCAAAACAACCTTGAAACTTCTTAGGGACTGGTGTCAGACGAATGGTCTAAGCATCAACCCTCAGAAGGTCAATCTCTGTATCTTCACTAACAAAAGAAATATAACAATCAGACCACCTCACCTTGGTGAGGCTGAAGTCAATATCTGTAGTGAAGTTAAACATCTAGGAATTACTCTTGATAGTAAATTAAAATGGAACAGCCACATTGACAAAACCTGTACAAGGGCACTTAAGTGCCTCTTTGCATGTAAAGGGGCTGTTGGAAAAACATGGGGCCTCAAATCAAATGTGGTTATAAGGCCGATGGTCCTATATGCAGCTGTTGTGTAGTGGCATAAGGCAACTACATGCAAATCCTTGCTGCAGCTTGGGAAGCTGCAAAGACTGACATGCCTTATGACAACCGGAGCTATGAGTACGACCCCGACTGCTGCAATGGAAGTTCTACTGAACCTAACACCATTGCACATAGCAGTAGAAACTCAAGCACTTAACACAGCCTATAGGCTCTCTAAGCTAGGAACAAGATCCAGCTCTCTGGTTTACCGGGGCCATGGCAACTTGTTCAGAAGGATTTATGAAGATTCGGTGCTAGCCATGCATTCCGATCTTCAACTAAAGAAATACACGGACACACTTTACTGTGTAGTGACTAACAGGACTGACTCGCACAAACCGTGCAATGGAGTCAACTGTTATACAGATGGATCAATGACAGAGCTAGGCTCAGGTGCTGGAATATGGAGAATGGATAAACCAAAGGAAGGGCTGTCCATTTCTCTTGGTAAGCATACCTCAGTCTTCCAGGCTGAAGTAATGGCTATTAATATCTGTGCTCAAACCCTAATTTCAAAAGGGATGAGAGACAGACAGATAACTATCCATACTGATAGTCAAGCTGCTATTGGAACTTTGGGTAGTTATATAACACGGTCCAAATTAGTAGAGGAATGCAAAAATAATCTTAATATGCTTTTCCTGCTAAATAAAGTCCGGGTACATTGGGTGCCTGGTCACTCAGGCATCTTAGGAAATGAGAGAGCGGTTAGCCTCGCGAGGTGGGGTTCTGCTCAGCTACCCCCCACACCTGAACCTGTGTGCGGAATTAGTCTCAGCAAAGCCAAAGGTCTGATTAAGGCGGCTGCTGATAATAGATCCAGACAATACTGGAGGGATACCGATAAGCAGCATCACTCCAAGATGTTTCTGGATGGACCCTGCAAAGAGAGGAGTCATACTCTACTCTCAATGGACAGGACAACCCTAAGGAGGGTAACAGGACTATACACTGGACACTGTCAACTTAATAAGCATCTCCACAATATGGGTTTGGTGGCCTCACCGACTTGCAGATTCTGCAAGAAGGATGATGAAACTGCATTTCATTTGATATGCAGTTGCCCAGAGATTGCCAGGATACGGTTTTACCATTTTGGTGTAGACCGTATCAGTGATCCCAAGTTGCGTGAACTGATTAACCCCCACAGGTTAGTCAGATTCTCCAAGGCGCTAGCCCTGTATTAACATTGGACGGCGCATAATAAGCCTAATATTGGCTGCAGTGCATTGGATTAGCCGGCAAAAAAAAGAAGAAAAAAAAACAAAATCCTTTCCAACAATATATTATACCTATGTTCTGATGCTCAAAAAAACAAAAATTACATAGCAATTTATTTTTGCTCTTTTCTTATTTAGTTTGGATATATTTATTTATTTAACTTTGATATTTACCAGGTTTTTTTATTAATGTTACAAAACTAAAAAATCCCATTAAATTTTACATCGATATAGCGAGTTTAATCAAACTCGTTAGAACTGTTTTTGAGTAAGTCGTAATAAAGTGCAAAATACATGCTATAAAGTAACACTTTCGGTCACCCGATTTTAGTGAAACATTTGCTATAATATCTCGGGCGTATAGTTGTCTTAAATATGAAATTTAAGTAAGATATATACGAGGCATGTTTTTTAAGTAAGTACCGTTTTGTAATTAAAAAAATACGTGCAAAGATATCGCAATAATTTTATTTTTACATGAAAGCCTGTACCTTAATCTACTTTTCTTCATAATTTCCATAAATTTTGAGGCACTTGTCATAACGCGGCACCAGTTTTTGAATACCCTCCTCAAAAAATTCTGCCGCCTGACTTGTTAACCACTGCATCACGAATGTATTTGACTTCGTCATCGTCTTGAAGACGCCGACCGCCCAGGTGTTTCTTCAAGTGCAGGAACAAATGGTAGCATTGATTGTCTCAATACTCCTTTTCTCTCCCAAAAAACTGTGCACATGATTTTCCGGGAAGAAATTATTTGCTTAAACTTCACTCTTTTGGGTGATGATGAATGTCGCCATTCCATGGATTGTTGTTTTGATTCTGGTGTGACGTAGACCACCCATGTTTCGTCAACGTCGTTTAAAAAGTCAGGCGGCAGAATTTTTTGAGGAGGGTATTCAAAAACTGGTGCTGCGTTATGACAAGTGCCTCAAAATTCATGGAAATTATGTAGAAGAGTAGATTAAGGTACAGGCTTTCATGTAAAAATAAAATTATTGCGATATCTTTGCACGTCGGTACTTAACAACAAGCCTCGTATTTGGCCGTTTCACAAAAAAATCTTTTGGTATATATTTTTTATTTATTTACTTTTACACATCACAACGTTTCAGCCTAAAGGGCCAATATCAAGTATCATGCATATATATATATATAATATATATATATATATATATATATATATATATATATATATATATATATAATGTAAGAGTAAAATGAGAATAAATCTGAGAATGCTGATAAAATTTTGTATCACCTTTCCATATCTGATTTTCTCTGTAGTTATAAAAATATATGTCTTATACAAATTAATTAAATATTTTTTTATTATTAAATTTTACAATATCAAAACAGGTATTTATAAAATGTTTTATTATTAGTTGTGGATCATAAAAAAGTACGATATACTTATAAATGACTAACCTCAACAACTCTGCGCGCTTTAGCAATATACTGTGGTTCTAATGATTGTATTTCAACTGTATACGTGCATGTAAAGCGATCCAACTTTTTCCTTACGAGACCAGGGTGCGTCCAATGAAATTCGCTTAATCCAGCGATGGTTTGATATTCATCTAAATTGTCATCCATTATGTATAATTTTGTATCGCTACAAATATATCGGAAAATATACTGAGAAACCTAGTAAACTCTCAGTTATTTATTTCTATAGTTTTGAATAAAAAAAATAAAATAAATTAAAATCGAAATAATTCCCTATACTGATTCAGAATATTTATTAGTCTTGTTTACGAATTAGATGATCTAAAAATAATATAATATACTCTAACTTTTCAATGCGCTAGCGAAACAGGTTAGTAGTCATAAAACAGGTAAACAAAAAAAAAAAAAAAGGAAATTAAAAAAAAAAAAAAAAAAATACTATGCGTAAATACGAACTTGTATAAATTTTATCATTCACCTCGTTACCTATCCAAATCCGCCTTTTATCTCTTACTTCTCCCCTGATATCCGGTATAGATCATCGGATATTAAAAAGTGATGGTCGGGATCACTTGTAGCTTTGGGTGGCTAGCATAACAGCCTCCTATGCCAAAAGTCACGGGCTCTAAACCCGCAGGTGGTCCTAGGATTTTTAATGGGAATAAAGAGTCCTTAGTTATGCCGTCCTTCGGAGGGGACGTTAAAAGGTGGTCCCGAGCCGATACGATGCCAGGTACTCGTTGAAAATCCCTATCCTAATAAAACCTGGAAAGGCAAAATTTAGGACTCCCACTGTAGATCGTCTGATTAGCCATAGTAGCATAAAGTGAGGTTAAATAAATAAATAAAGTGATGGTCACATGATCTGATTTAATTTGTATTCGATATTCAGGTTTCCGAATACAATCTAGAAGATAGAGAATTATTATTAAAATAATTATAACTATAAGTATTGGAAGGCACGGACGGACTGATATAACCTCTGGATGGTCTAGGAGAGGCTCAGCAACCAGTTTAAATAATAATAGTATAAAATTACTTGCAAATATGAACAAATTGTTTAATAACAAAAAATATGATGTGCTCATCACAGGACTTCGACTTACCTCCCTTCTTAAGATCAATTTAAGAAGTTTTAAATGCAGTTAAAGTGAAAAAAAAAACACCAAAAAAGTATATTATGTATCGATAGAAACATTTATTTTCAATTAAATAATATAACAATACAAATTATTATCTACAAATATTACATACGGTTACACGAGCTTACCTTCTACAGACAGCATTGTATATTATAAAGCTTTTTTTTCTAAAATGTTTAGTTATTAACGGTATAGTATTAATCTTAAGTGCAGAAAATGAGCAAACTAGAAATATATTCCTAATTACCTTTTCCTACATTTACTTATAAAAGTCTTTAATATTGTATATTTACCAATTTGTTTTCTATATTGACAACATGTAAATGGTTAAGTTATTTCAAATCAACTTGACGAAAGGCACTTTAGAGGAAGACAATTTTAAAATTCGGCATTTAAGCCCTACAATTACAAAGGCGTATATATAATATATACATATTCTACCTACTGTAGACTATTCTTCTCTCATAATGAATATCATAGCTGGTATAATGGAGGTAATACAGTTAAATCCCTATAATTCAAATTATCAAGGGATAATATAATGATAATTACTAAGTCCCGCAAAAAGGTATATGTTTGTGAGGAAAGTATAGCTCAAAAATCTTTAGTTTTATATTTAAGACAATAATGGGTCAGGGATGTTACAGCAACTTTTTCTCTGTAACTGGCGAACTAAAAGAGCCACTTCATAAAATGATTTTCGCACCTTTTGATTAAACTCTCTGTATTGATGTAAAATTAAATGGAGTTCAATTTAATGTAGGTTTCATTCTGCTTGAAATAGTCTGACTTTTAACAAAGATTTTTGTCTCAAGTCATTAAAATAGACAAGGCTAAAATACCAAAATATTTAGATAACAGGGCTTAAATGCCGAATTTTAAAATTGTCTTCCTGTAAAGTACCTTTCGGCTAGTTGATATGAAATAACTTAACCATTTACATGTTTAACCATTTACACTACGAAATAAAATTGGTAAAAATACAATATTTATGAATTTTATAAGTAAATGTAGGTGAAAAGATAGTTAAGAATATATTTCTAGTTTGCTATTTTTCTGTACTTGAGATTAATACTACACCATTAAATATTTAAACATTTTAGAAAAAATAAGCTTTATGAGTGCCGCAAAAAAGTATGTGTTTGTGTGGACAACAATGGGCCTCGGATGTTGCAGCAACCATTTCTCTAAAATCGGCGAAATAGCAGAACCACTTCATACCATGCTTTTCGCACCTTTTAAGATTTTCTCAAAAAGGACTCAAGCTATTTTGATCAAACTCTCTATATTGATGTAAAATTAAATTGGCTTTAATTTTAATGTAGGTTTTATTCTGCTTGAAATAGTCCGACAGGGCTTAAACCACCAGTATTTTACTGCGTCGACTAAACTATTTGAAAGGTGGGATGGTTGTTGTTCCCTGTTCGTTATAATTTTATTTTTAAAGACAATTTTGACACCAATTTTAATTAAAAAGTGTATTTTTAACTTTTAGACAACTCAGGTAAATAAAAAAAAATGTATGTAACATTGTTATTTGAATGTTGTTGATGTTTTTAAGTTATTATATTAAACAGTGTATCTTGATGTTAATTATTAATTATTGATGTATTTTAGTAAGTCCTGGTTGATAGGGAAGGCCCCCAAAACGTTGACTCGTTAAAGGTTTTCTGTGATAAACTTTTTTTGGGAAGAAATAGAAACCTACTATTTTATTGATATTTAAAAAACGTATTAATTAATGTTAAAAATAAAATAATAAATAGAACGATCAGAGCAAAGTTTCGCTCCGAAAAAGTGCGTATGCAACCACTGTGCGTTGGCGCAATGAATTAAGTTCACTTAATTGAAGTGCTTCTATGACAGCACTCCCAACCAGCTTCACCTTACTACAGCTATGATATCATTTATCGTGTACACAATATTTTTGTATTTCTTACCCCTTACAATAGTTCTGCATTGTTAGCATATAATAATCGTAAGCCGTGACTAAAATAACTGCACGTTTTCGAGTTCTCATGTAGCTACCATCTCGGCAGAGCACCTGGGCAGGGATTTTCTCACCGGTAGGAAGCTAACAAGAGACAAAGGAAGCCGCTTCGTATTGTCCTTGATAAGAATGTAACTGTGGTGGGACGGAGTTGTTTGCCCCGAGGCAATGAAGTCTGCAATTAGTGCAATGGAAGCTACAATCTACGAATCCCCGCTGATGTGAACCCTATTCACATTGTGTTTTGATCGGCCCTAACAAAGACCCTCCACTTGGGCTATTTGTGTTTCCTATCTTCCGTCTCCTCTCCTCCTCGTGGCCACTCCCTCTGTTCTCCTTTGATCGGAGCCCTACTACCTATTGAGCCCGACTATTAAATAGCGTTTGGTCAACAATGCCCTCCTCATAGGGGGAACAAAAGTCAAGGCGCTTTATGGGCCCTTGTTGTGAGGTTATCGGTAAAAAGCATCTAGCTTTTGGAGGCAATAGCTTCCGATTTTAGACGCTTTGGGGTAAGGTTAACAACGGAAGCGTTTTCTTCTTTAGAAAGAATCCTTCAGAACAATCGAACAGTACTGGTCAATGAACTTTTTAAATTTTCATTCCATCACATCATGCGCCTGATTACCACCAAAGGGTCGAACGTTGCAAAATAAAATAGTTGAAACATTATTGTTTCTTTAATGACCGCCACCCGGACTAATTCTCAGTAATCTCAACGGTCACTATTACTCTACAACTTTTTAAATTAATAAATATTGCGGCTTAATGGATTACCCTTATTGGCAGATAATAGAATAAATTATCCGTATTTTTTATTTATTTACAGATCGGCTGCCTGAAACCATACATATTATTTTTTTTTAATTTTACATTGGTCAAAGTGGGGGTATATTTTCAAACAGAAGACACTCCTAAGACTTATATGTTTATAATTATTCTTAAGAAAATAAATATTTAAGATAAATTTAAAACATAACTAATGATTAAAATAAAAGTGAAACAATAGAAAAATAAATTAAAAGAGGAATAAATAAATTAATCGGTATCTTAGGTTATAATAATAAAAGTTAGTATACAGTACCTACAGTGAGTGTCAAAAGTATTCGGAATTCGTATATCTTTTCGTTTAATTAGTATATTTCACAACTATTAATTTATATAATTCTTTTACACTCCCAAATCTTTAAAAGAGACTCCCATAAAGGAAAATCAATGACCAGATAACCGAAAAGTTTATTGCTTTTAAAAATATCCGATTAATAATGTAAAATTACAAGATCGTTCAGTGTCACAAGTATTCGGAAATCGTAATATCCTGTTGTTTAATGGTTTCAAATTCTAATATTTTCACCAATCTTCGACATAATTTTATGTTCTAAACAATTCTCCTCTCTCATGTAATACATACCCAACCATTAAAAGATTTTTTTTTTTTTAAATAAGGCCCTAAAATAAAAACGCAACGATCGTACAACTATTACGAATAATTTTTAACACGTTAACACTAAAGATAAATAGTTGAGATGTTGAAAACAATTGATGAGAATATATGGATGGCTAAGTACAGTGTAGATAATATAATAATAAAATATAAAAGCAAAAAAGTAAGCGTCCAAAAAATATTAAATGTTAAAACTGAAAGACTGGTTATTCATCAGAAAAGAAAACAATACCTCAAATGAGTAATCCTTAGCTTATTTATGAATTTTTCAGGACTTCTGGATACAAAATAAGTTTTTTATATAATATAATAATATATAATAAATAAATATATAAATAAAAAGAAGAGATTGTTCCAACTAATATCATTCATAATTAAAATATCTCTTCTATAATAATAATTGATATAAATTAATTATGTTTGCATTTCTTATTATTTTTCCTTATTTAATTATTTGGCATATTAGTTTTGTCCTTTTTATTATTATTTTTTTCATTGTTTTCCCTCTTGTACTGTACTTTAGTAGATTAATTTAAATCATGATTGTTCGTACTCCTATGTAAAGTGTAAAAAAGCCCAGCCAAGCTTGAAACCTTACTTTTATGTATTGTAAAATACTCTGTTTTCGTATATATATTTTTGTTGATAAACATTTCATTACAATACCTATACCCTTTTACGGAAGAATTGAGACGTTAATTTCCAGAAGGTACTACATCCATTTAAGAAATTTTATAGGAAGCGCAAAAATCTCTCATTACTATATTATTAAACCAACTTATTTGATTATTTCCGCATTAAAATATAGAATTGTTTTTTTACTATATTAATAACACCGTATTAAAGTTATGAATTGAAATATTTTAGAATGATTCAGATCGAAACTAAATATGTAATTAGTACCTTTAGAAATTGATTGTATTTCTAAATTGCGTTTTTACAGGATTAAGTGCTTATTAAATAAAATCAAATAGAAGATTTAGATAAAATTAAAGGATGGAAATACATATATGTGAAAAATCAATTTCTTAAAAAATGTCCCTTAGTACCAAACGACTTACATGGAATCCGCATATAAGACAAGAAACTGCACGACGATTTCGGCTACTCCAACACTTAAAGACAGACGCTCTAACATTTCACATAACTACAAAAGACTCATTTACATGACCATCATAAGGCCTATCTGGACCTACGGAGTTGAACTTTGGGGCTCTACTAAGCCATCAAACTCTTCCCGTATCCAAGCCTTACAATCCAAAATCCTTCGAAAAATCCTTAACGCTCCTTACTTTGTCCACGAATAAAAACATCCACAATGACCTTAATGTTCCATATGTTGCTGATTTGGCCCGTACCGGGTATCACACCTTCCAAGAAAAACTCCACCCCACTCTAATCCATTAGTTTCAAACATTGCTTCCTCTTCAATTCCTGATAATCCTCCGAGGCGTCTGATATGGCATCGAGACCTTCTTGTTTAGACTCACTACCAAAGAGTGCTGCCAATGGGCAGTTTCTCTTCATGTTTATTTCATGCGTTATATCATTTCAGCATATTTACTTGATGTATTTTTTTTACAGTTGTAAATTTCAATAAAAATATATTTAAAAAAAAATAAATTAAAGAAGATATTATTATGGAATAATTATTGACGGATCACGTAATAAAAAATAAATCATTATGATTGATTTATTGAGCCAAGTGATAAAATAAAACCATCCGATTCTTCTTTTGTAGTTAGATCTCAAATCCTTTTTAAGCTCCTCAATGATTCACACTTTTAATCAACAACCCTAGTTACGAATCTCTTAAGAAAGAGATATCTACCCCTTCCAGCACATACTTAACCCTCCCGTCGACATAAACCTGTTAGTACGCAAAGTTGCCTTCAATTCCTGAATATCTGACGAAGCGCCAGATAAGAAAATTGATTCTATTCATTTTAGAAAAAGTAATTGGAGAGCATTATCCTCTTAGTAATGTTTAATTACTATTACTTTCGTATTTAATTACAACTAATATCTGTTTTACTTTCAATTACGTATATATCAAATATAGCATTTCCAAGTCAATTGTAACCTTTTCCAAGTCAAATGTAACTTTTTCCATTTCAAATGTAACCTTTTCCTTATTTGTTGAAAAATAATTAGTTAAATTAAAATTATGACTTTTTTAATAATTTTGGCATGTCCTATCGCAATTTGTTTTTTTGTTTTTTTAGATATTTGATATCAAGTTCTGTTTTTTGCGAGCTATTTTAAATAATTAATTATCGCCTATTTAGTTCTAAGATAGTCATTGATTTTGAGTTTTTAGAGGGTAGGGGTAGTTTTTAGGAATAATTAATATGTTTTCGGGTAAAATAATTACGTTTTTCGAGCTGTATTGTTTATCGCTATTGCGATAAGTATTGCGATCATCAAATTTTTCCATTTCGAGTTTTCACCGGAAATAAACGTTTTATGGTCCGCTGAATCCAAATAACCAAGTCACGCAAAAGGTCCGTGTGTGTCGTAAGTCTAGCACAAAAACCAAAAATCATACAAAACTGAAATTTCATATTTTAGAAGTATATATCCCTAAGAAGTTACTATAAAATCTACTGACCGGAAGTGCTACTTTAGATAGATAAATAGATTGATAAAAGTGTTTTATTCATAAATTTTACATGTTCGTTTACAATACAAGAACACAATTAAGAACAAGATTATTTATTTAAGAACACAGATTATTGGCATAACTTTCCTTCTGCCAGGAAGTTAATTTATTTATATATATTATTAAAAAAACAAAAAAAAAAAAAACTTACTATCAACAAAATAAATTAAAATTATACATTATTGTCAAAAGATCGTGGGATAATCTACTTGTTTCTCTTATAGAATAAACAAAATATAAACATAACTTATCTGTGACAACATATTCTTATACTCTGTTTATTTATTGAATTCCTTTATTTTAAAATCTCGAGATTTTACAGCATTTTTCATAAATCTAAATAATATGTTCCATTTCTTTCCATTTAAAATTTCAATTATTTTGTTTTCGGTCAAAATACTCTCTCTAAAATATTTTTTTCTATAATAAATAAATTATTTATATTTTCATCCTCCTCACGGTTACAAATTGAACATGTGCAAACTATTTCCCTCATCCATGGTTTACGATATAAGGATATCATTTCGGCTCTTGTTTAAAAAAATATTCTTATTAACTCTATATCGTTTATGTAGTCTACACTATAGTCTAGCTTCTTATAGATTAGATCATGTTCGACACCCATAACGGAAATCATTAGTTCGTTCGTTCGATGTAAAATTTAACTTTAATAATATTTAGGTTTCATATGCCGATATTTTTAATTTTCTTACTCTAAAGTACCTTTAGGTTTGTTGATATTTAACATATTTGTTTAGGTAGTTTTTTATTTTTTCCGAACACAATAATAGTAATATAGATCTATAATATACCATTCAAAAGCTAATAATTTTAGAGTACAAAATTCTTTAAAATGTAAAGCATACAGACGAAGAGGGGATAAACTCGAGTGATTATTGTAAATAATAATTTATATTGTTAGATTGTTGAATGTGAAGCAGATTTTTACATTGAAACGGTTTTAACGATTTGATTAAACTCTCTAAATCGATGTAAAATTTAACACACTTTAATAACATGTAGGTTTCATTCTAATTGAAATAATCTGAAAGAGCTTAAATGCCGATATTTTAAATTCCCTTTCTTCAATGTACCTTTAATTTTTAAAATAATATATATTATCTTATTAACATTTATAAAAAAAAAAAACGGCTAAATATACAAGTTGAACGAATTTGATAACCAGCTAAAGGAGAAAAAAGCAAACATATTTTTTATTGTTTTTTTTCCCCCGAACACAATAACAGTAATATAAATGTATGATATACCATTCAAAAGCTTATAATTTTAGAAAAAAAAAAGTTATCTTGTGTTATAAAAACTTAATTGATTGTTGTAAATAATAATTTCTGTTGTTAGTTTGTAACAGGCTTAATGTAGGATTCAGAATTCTGATTGAAATAATCTGACAGGACTTAAATGCCGATATTTTAAATTTCCTTCCTTTAAATTACCTTTAATTTTGTAGATTCGAAAAAATAAAACATATCCTCTTGTTAGAAAAAGTTGGCTAATTATACCTGTTGGACGAATTTTATAGCATGAATATATAGATATATGTTATTTACGATGTTGTAAAACGTAATGCAGAGAGACGAAAAAGGCAGTAAGTTATGTGATTTCTGTATATTATAATTTCTACTAGATCGTTTAATCTGAAACATATGTTTTCAACGAAACTGAATCATTTAAACATTTTTACTTTCACTTACTTATATGTGAAATATATAGCAAATGAAAGTATTGTGATCGTGAACATTTTTCAATGAAATCGGCTAACCGGAAGTGCTACTTTATACCATGCGTTTTGCACTTTTTTATGATTTTCTTAAAATGGCTTTAACGATTTTAATTAAACTTTATTAAGGCTTTAATATCAATAGTCTGACAGGTCGTAAATGCCGATATTTTAAATTTTATACTTCTAAAGTACCTTTAATTTTTTATATTTCATAAAATTTACCATATCTTGTGATTAGTATTGCTAAAAAACAGCTAAATGAAGAAGTTGAATGAATTTGATGACCAACTAAAGGAGAAAAGAGCAAGCATATTTTTGTATGCAATTTTTGAGAATAGTCAATTATAAATAAAAATAGTTATGTAGATGTATAATATACCGTTGGAAAGCTAAAGATTTTAGAAAAAAATATTATATCATACAAAAAATTGTAAAAGTTAACGGAGAGTGATAAAAAGTCAATAAAAGAAACTTATTGTCGTAGATAATAATATAAAAGATTATTTATTCAAACATATGTTTCTATTGAAAATCTAGATAATGAATCACTAAACATTTATTTTCCTATTTAACTGTATTTAAAATTCTTAAATTTATTATAACAACTGAGGTAAGTGAAAGTCATGTGTTGCATTATACCCGATTTTTAATATTAAAAGGATCCCTTGAGTCCAAATGACCAAGTCCCGCATTTGTGTGTGCTTGTGTATAGTTCTTTTTCTTGTTTCCCTTCCTCTTTATGCCTCTCAGCGTGAAGGTGTATCCAGCCATTGCAACCAGGCGTACCGGTCTCTTAGGAGTACCTGTAACTCACCTATAACTCGATATCGGCCTAGCCTGGATATATAGTCTTCAAAAGACAGTCGATGCCTACCCTTAAAGCGCTACACGGTGAGATATGAGATAGGTGAAAATACGTGAAAGCGAGTGCTTGTGAGAGTTCACGAAAGACGAGGGGAGAGACATAATTTTTAATAAATTTGGATAATAACATCAAAGATTACTTTTATAAAAATTCTATAAATTTATTAGATATTATTATTTTTTTGTTAAACATATTTATTGATATTAACAACTGTATAAAAAATCTGGTGCGGGCAACACACGACTTTCACTTAGCTCCGTTTTTAAAATCGATTAAAGAATTTTCAAGTACAGTAAGATATCAAAATGAGTAAAACCATTAAAGAATTAATTAAATGGAATTTATATATAGCATTTCCAAGTCAATTGTAACCTTTTCCAAGTCAAATGTAACCTTTTCCAAGTCAAATGTAACCTTTTCCAAGTCAAATGTAACCCTTTCCATTTCAAATGTCACCTTTTCCATTTCAAATGTCACCTTTTCCAAGTCAAATGTCACCTTTTCCATTTCAAATGTTACCTTTTCCAAGTCAAATGTCACCTTTTTCTTCACTTCTAGCCTTAAATATTCCTTTTTATTTATTGAAAAATAATTAGTTTAATTAAAATTATGACTTTTTTAATAATTTTGGCATATCCTATCGCTATTTTTTTCTGTTTTTTAGATACTTGATATCAAGTTCTGTTTTTTACAAACTATTATTTAAAAAAATTAATTATTTTCTATTTAGTTTCAAGATAGTTGTTGGTTTTGAATTTTTAGAGGGGAGGGATACTTTTTGGGAATAATTAATGTGTTTTCGGGTATTATAATTACGTTTTTCGAGATGTATTTTTTATCGCTCGCGTGCATATTAACTCGCATTTACTTTTAATGTTTTTTATTGATATAGGGATTAATTAATGTGTTTTCGGGTGGATATGATTACGTTTTTCTAGCGGTATTTTTTATCGCCCTCGTTTATTTTAACTAAAATTTACTTTTAATGTTTTTTATTGATATAGGGATTAATTAATGTGATTTCGGGTGGTTATGATTAAGTTTTTTTAGCTCTATCTTTTATCGCTCATGCGTATTTCAACTCGCATTTACTTTTAATGTTTTTTATTAATATAGGGATTAATTAATGTGCTTTCGGGTGGCTATGATTACGTTTTATTGAGCTCTATCTTTTATCGCTCATGCGCATTTCAACTCGCATTTACTTTTAATGTTTTTTATTGATATAAGGATTGATTAATGTGCTTTCGGGTGGTTATGATTACGTTTTTCGAGCTATATTTTTTATCGCTCATGCTTATTTCAACGCGCATTTACTTTGAATTCTTTTTATTGATATATTAATTAATTAATGTGCTTTCGGGTCGTTATGATTACGTTTTTTTTTTAGCTCTATCTTTTATCGCTCATGCTTATTTCAACTCGCATTTACTTTTAATTTTATTTTGTGTTTTTGCAGGTTCTGATGACGTTTTTGATCAGGACTTTACATCGCGATTGCGCATTTATCTTGATCACTTTTCATTTAAGTTAAAATGTGCACTAGCTTTAGAAAAATGTCATAAACTCTATTAGTATTCCCAAAAACACTATAAACGATCCCTCCATCGAATATTTATGAAATAGGAACAGTAACTTAAAATGAGTAAAAGCGATAACAAATAAGGTTCAAATAATGTTATAAGAACACCTGAAAATAGAATAAACGATACCTCAATTATTTATAAAAATATTTAGTTGAAAAAACGTACTAAGGTCGCTAAAAAAGGAACTATAACTAATCCTTTTATAAAAAATAATAATAAAAATAAAAAAAACTAAACGATGTATATTCCAGCAACGTTATAATGAGAACCAAAAAAAAAAAAAAATCAATCCCAATATAAAAAAAAAAACATAAAAAAAAAAAAAAAAAAAAAAGGCGAGTTGAAATCCGCAAGAGTGATAATAATAAAACTCTTAAACGTTTTCATAATCCCACTAAAACACAAGTATAGATCCCTATAACAACGTAATCATAACCACCCGGAAGCACATTAAGTAATCCCTATATCAATAAAAAACATTAAAAGTAAATGCGAGTTGAAATACGTGAAAGCGATAAAAAAATAAAACTAAAAAAACGAATTTATAGGACCCAAAAACACCATTATCAACCCATATATCAATAAAAACCATAAAAAGTAAATTTTAGTTAAAATAAGTGAGAGCGGTAAAAGTACAGCTCGAAAACCGTAATCATAATCATCCGAAAGCACATTAATTAATCCCTATATCAATAAAAAACATTCGAAGTAAATGCGAGTTGAAATAAGCATGAGCGATAAAAGATAGAGCTCAAAAAACTTAACCATAACCACCCGAAAGCACAATAATTAATCCCTATATCAATAAAAAACATAAAAAGTAAATTTTAGTTAAAATAAACGAGGGCGATAAAAAATACCGCTCGAAAAACGTAATCATAACCACCCGAAAGCACATTAATTAATCCCTATATCAATAAAAAACATTAAAAGTAAATGCGAGTTAATATGCACGCGAGCGATAAAAAATACATCTCGAAAAACGTAATTATAATACCCGAAAACACATTAATTATTCCCAAAAAGTATCCCTCCCCTCTAAAAATTCAAAATCAACAACTATCTTAAAACTAAATAGACAATAATTAATTTTTTTAAATATTAGTTCGTCAAAAACAGAACTTGATATCATATATCTAAAAAACAGAAAAAAACAGCGATAGGATATGCCAAAATTATTAAAAAAGTCATAATTTTAATTAAACTAATTATTTTTCAATAAATAAAACGGAATATTTAAGGCTAGAAGTGAAGAAAAAGGTGACATTTGACTTGGAAAAGGTAACATTTGAAATGGAAAAGGTGACATTTGACTTGGAAAAGGTGACATTTGAAATGGAAAAGGTGACATTTGAAATGGAAAGGGTTACATTTGACTTGGAAAAGGTTACATTTGACTTGGAAAAAGTTACATTTGACTTGGAAAAGGTTACAATTGACTTGGAAATGCTATATAAACATGTGTTTCATTAATCTTAATCTAATTTATTATTATCTAAAATAATCAGTTAGTTTCATCGGCTTTTCATCACTGTATATTAACTTTTAAAAGCTTGTGTATAAGATAATATTTTTTCTAAAATCTTTAGCTTTCCAACGGTATATCATACATGGATATTACTGTTCTTATGTTCAAAAACAATAAATTACATTAACAAAATATGTTTTCAGTTTTCTCTTTTAATTGTTTTTCGAATTCGCACAACTTACATATTTAGCTGTTATTTATCAGTGCTAATAAGATAATATGGTTATTTTTATAGAATCTACAAAATTAAAGGTACTTTAGAGAAAGTAACATTTAAAATATCGTCACTAAGCCCTCAGACACCATTTTAATCAGAATGAAAACTACATGATATTAAATCCTATTAAATTTTACATCGATATAGAAAGTTTAATCAAAATCGTCGGAACCGTTTTCGAAAAAATCGAAAAAAGGGGCAAAATGCATTTACGTTGAAAACTGAAATTCGAAAATTTTCACGACCGCAATACTTTTCCTTACTATATATAGTAAGTGAAAGTAAAATACATCAAGAAAAGTGATGGACAATAGTAAACTGACATAAATATATTAATAGAAAAAAAAAAAAATAAAAAAAAAATAAAAAAAAATATATATATATATATATATATATATATATATATATATATATATATATATATATATATATATATATATATATATAAAAGTATATATATAACAAAATAATGTATAAAATAATTATTAAACTATATACAAATGAAAAGTCACGGTCAGTCGCAAGACCAGTTATCGTGAGTGTCATAAAAAATACAAATACAACTGGAACATAAATACTGCTCAAGATAGAGGAAATATTTTTAAGAAAGATTTATGGTTTAAATAAATAAAGAAAACACACAAGAAGACTACAGCCAAGATCAAATGGAAGCGAAGGTAACAATTACGAACATATGGTCTGAATGAGCTAGTCCAGACTCAATAAACATATTTTCAACAGACTTTGGAACTATCAGCATGTGCTCATGTTAAGCAGATGAAGGTTAAGGATTGAGAAGATTCAATATTGCGGAGGATTACCAGTATATGAAAAAATACTGAAGGAAAGTTTTTGAATTGAGATTTCCTTAAAAAACTTCATGAAATGATATTTAGGTGGTTCTTCAAGACCTATATATTTGAAAAGCATAAACAATTTTTTCAATAACGTAAAGGACTATCTTAGGAGTTCATGAATTCGTTAAAATTCTTATCAATATTCTTCTATGCCGATGATACTTGTGTTTAGTTAGTCAAAAGCCTCCCACACGCTTCAATATCAACAGGAAATAACCGTCGTAAAATTATGACTTTTTGTCCTAGTGTCCTTACATAACATTCTACTCGTCCTTGTTGAACAGATCCGATTCCTTGGACATTATCTTGATAAACGTCTAACTTGGAACCCTCACACAAGACTGAGACAAGAAAATGCTCGACTTTTTTGGCTACTTCAACACTTTCTAGAAACGCTCAAACCGTCCGCATTACTTAAAAACTGCTCATCTACATGATTATCATGAGACCAATCTGGAATTGCGAAATCAAGCTTTGGAGCTCAACTGAAGCATTGAACTCTCGCATCCAATCCTTAAAATCCAACATCCTTTGTAAAATCTTCAATGCTCCTTACTTTGTGTCGAATAAACTCATCAATGATCACCTTAATGTCACATATGTTGTTTATTTAGCCCGAACCAGATACCATTCCTTTCATGGAAAACCCATTCCCACTATAATCCTCTAGTTTCTATCCTATCATCCTCTTCGATTCATTATAATCCTCCGCGGAGTCTGAAAAGAAGATGGCCCCGAGGTCTTTATTTTTAGAGTGCTGTCAATGGGTGGCGTCTCAACATGTATTTCATGTCAGTTTACTATGTCCATCTTTCACTTACGTATATATGAAATATATACAAAATTTTCCATTTCGAGTTTTCACCGGAAATACAAGTTTTATGGTCCCCTGAGTCCAAATAACCAAGTCTCACAAAAAGGTCTGCGTGTGTCGTAAGTCTAGCACGAAAAAGAAAAAACTGAGATTTCATATTTTAGAGGTATATATTCCTGAGAATGGAGTTTTACACGAAAGGAATGGTACCTTTCGTGTAAAACTCCGTTCTCACTCTAACCCACTACTTTCAATCTTTGATTTCTGATAATCCTCTGAGGCGTCTGAAAAGAAGATAGCCTCGAGACCTTCTCTATTAGAATATTACTTGAGTGCTTCCAATGGGTAGCATTCTCTACATGTGTATCATGTTATTGTTTTATACTTTTCTCAAATTTATTAGATGTATCCAATAATATAGTTGTAAATATAATAAATATATAAAAAAAAAGCTTTCTTTTGTTTGTTATTTAATAAGTGAGAAGAGAGTTTCGTAGAACCCGCTAGAATGTTAATTTTCAATGTAACGCAATAAACTTGGATTCATCCGCCTACACTGCTCTAATCTTGATTTTATCTCTTCGATTAATGGTGAAAACAATTATATCATATCTAAAAATAACTATATTTCAGCTGTAACGCAACATAATCCGTAAATTTATTTCCTAAAGGATTAGTTAACTGTTTCAGGCGGAGTCAGTAACATCTGCAAAGCGACAAAATTGGAGATTTCGCTTTGTACTCTACTAATTACAGGTTTAATCGAGAGGGGAAACAGAGGCTCAGCCAACCGGGAAATGATCAAATAAATTTACCCATGTTAATTAATACATTCGTAGTCATGTTCTACGCTCCGATGCGCAAGAGAGTCAAGCCTTAAATCCTGCTAAATTTTTCTTAGTCAGATTCTGAAAAATTGGTAGAAAAAATATCTTATAGGATATCGTAAAAGGAAAAACTTTGAAACTTGTATATCTTTCGAGAAACGGAGATCATAAATCGAAATGGGAAAATTAGGCTATAGGGCTTTAAGTATAAAAATGAAAAACTATGAATCTTAAATTAAAAAAAATATATATATATTTTATTGTTTTTTACAACTCTATATACAAATACAATAAGTAAAATGGCTGAATTACAATAACAGGCATGAATAGACATGTAAAGAATCTACCCAGTGGTAGTACTTCAAATTTTATTTTATGAGCAGGTCTCGAGCCACCGTCTTTTCAGGTGTCTCGGAGGATTATCGAGAGTATATGTAGTTGAGAGGTTACGGACAAGCGGGTGTGAGTGGGCAGGTAGTTTGGAATTGAAGGAGGTGTAGGTACACTTAGATAAGTCTAGCCAGTGAGATATTTAGGTCTCTATAGGTTTATTAGTTGTAAGGAGCATTGAGGATTTTGGATTGGATGTGGGAGGAGTTTAATAGTTTAGTGGACCCCCCCCCCCCCCATAACTCAATGCCATAGGTCCAAATAGGTCTGATAATCGTGATGTAAATGAGTTTTTTGCAGTAAATAGAGAGATTTGATCGTTTTTCAAGTAAGAGTTGTAGTAAGCGGTATCTGCAGGCAGTTTCTATTCGTTTCAGTCTAGTTTGAGGATTACAAGGCGCTTGTCTAGAGATGGAGTCCTAGGTAACGGATCTGTTCAACAGGGATGAGTGGAATGTTGTCAAAGGATACAGTAGGACAGGTAGTGATAGGCTTGCGACGAAGGGTAAAGGTAATTTGATGGGATTTATTGGGATTGATTTTGATTCTCCAGTTATAACAACATTTTACAATAAATGTGAGACTGTAGGGATTGTGATACAACCGTTGGGTCACTACTTACGTATAACACACATGTGTCATCAGCTTAAGTAATCTTTAAAATAATATTATTTATTTTGTTTTGAAATATTATATTAATTTTCAACTTGTTTACAGACAAATTACCTGATTCCTAATGGGGTGTTTTTTACCGAGTTCAGAATATTAGGTCAGGGATTGATTCTCTTCCAATCCAAGTAGCATATATGACAAGAATGGTGCTGGGAATGAAAGGAAAGCTCAAATTGAAATTAAAAAAAAAATATTCTTCACAATTATCCAGTTTCCAAATTCAATTTACTTAACAACCCCGATTCATTTTTTTTTTTTTTTCAACAAGGGAAAATAATAAAACATGTTATTAAATGTGTCTCCCTCTGAGGCGTCTGAAAAGACGGTGGCTTCAAGACCTGCTAATGAAATAAACAATGTTCTTCACAAGAGTTTATCAAGCCAATAGTAACTTTTTTAACATTTACTTGTTGTGTTGTTTTGTTTATACAGTTATACAGATTATTTTGAATTTGAAGGTGCAATCTTGAATTAATGTCGTATTGTAATTATTTATTGATCTGATTACTAGTTATAACTAGTGGAAACTTTAGTGACCACTCTCGATGGCTAAAAAAAAAACTGAAAAAGAAGTAAAAATTCTATTTTCGTTCATGAAACTGAAACAAAGGTCTGTAAAGGGCTCACGGTTTCGCTGTTCCCTAAAATAAAAAGTGACGTCATATCTCTATTAGTTTATTGTTTCAATCAGTATTTATGTGATCTTATGTTTTTCATTTCTGCTGAGGTAACATTCACTAATTTAATAAATAAGTTATGCAAGGGACGTCTGTTCGTTATAATTTGTTTAAATATTTGATTGATTCATTACAACTGATATCCCAACCCATCCGAACACTTTCCTTTCTAAGTATACTGATGATATTTGTGTATTATCAGTCAATAACGAGCCAATAATTGCTCCCAAACTCTTCAAAATATAGTGTGAGAGTTGGAGGATAAAAATAAATTCCAATTAAACCCACCCAACAATTTTTACCCTTCGTCGTAAACTAATGACTTACTGCCCTACACTAATTTTCCATTTGTCTCTGTTGACCAGATCTGATACCTAGAACTTCATCTTGATAAACGTCTCACTTGAAATCTTTTTACAAGACTGAAACGACAAGAGACTGCTCGCCGTTTTCGCCTACTTCAACACTCACTAGGCATATTGTGAAGTGAGAATGGTTGACTGTGTGAGTAAGCGGAGAAGTTAGTTCAGGGTGCAGTCAACGTCGCCACCAGTTTATGAAGTTTATACTTAATTGTGTGTTGTTTTGACTGCACCCTGAACTAACTTCTTCTATTGGGCAAATGCTTAAACCTTCAACTTCAGCTACATAAGGTGCATTTACATAGCTATCGTAAGGCCCATATGGACTTACGGAGCAGAGGTCAAGGTGCATTACTAAACCATGGAACTCTATTAACCTGGCAGTTGATGTCCAACAGTATCTGAGGTTCCTGCCTCCCATCGTGCGTAACAATGAACCACAATTCCCTCCCTCGGTCACATTGCCTGACTGTCACTGTCTTGTACATTGTAAAGGCGTGTAGGTAAATTTCATAGAGAATTGTGAGAATAAACCATTAAACCGATATTTGAGATACGCCGTTTTCAGCTACTTCAACACTTAAGGCCAGTTTCACCAGCCTTGGTTCAACCTAAGGTAACCTTACCTCAGGTAAAACTACGGTAGATAGTTAACCGACGATTTCAGCAGGGAGATGAAAGGTAGGTCCGCCATTTTACTTCCTGATTTCAATTCTTAACCTTATCAGCTTAGCTACTTTGGAACTTCTTTCTAAGAAATACATTCTTCTATTTCTAAAGTTTGTTATTAAAAGAATATCGTTAATTTATTATTTTATTATTATTTATCGTGGTTATTAAAATAATATAACTAATTTATTATTTGTTTCCTGAATGTGAATAAATTTGTTTGGATTGTTTGTGATTTTTTTTTTTTACTTTCATTTCACAGCAATCAGTTTATAAGTTAACAAAATATCATCTATTTTGGTTTTTAGTCACTTTTGTAATTTCATATGGTGTCCTAAGAATGAAATTAACAACATACTCCCTCTTGTTAATTGAAAAGTAAAACCCTAATTATATAAAACATACTGTAGAACATTTAGTACACAATTAGGAGATATTTGTCTCTAGTCTACGTTTACAAGCATTAATAATAAAATTAATTGGTTAATGAAAAATCAATCATTTCTGTTCAAAATTTTCAAAAACTGATATGGAACCTACTGAAAATCATCCTCCAGATACAGAATGTAGACAACTTATTTTTAACCGGAATAATTTTTAACTGACTTAAAAAAGTTATAGGTCTAAGAATCACTGAAGAATTGTTAATAATGATAGCAATTTAAATACCTTAAATTTACAGAACCAAACATTGCCAATTATTTAGAAAGGATCTATTTCAATGGAATAAATAATAAAACTGTAATTATAAAATGAAAATGTTTATTAAAATTTTACGAAAATAAAAAACAATCTGCACATACCCATTCCTTACAATCCGATACCCTCCGTAAAATCCTCATTACTCCTTACTTCTTCACGAACACACTTATGAAAAATAATCTTGGAATTTTTTATGTTGCTGATTTGGCCCGAACGAGGTATTCCTTAAATTTAACGAGGTAAAAACTCCATTTCTACTCTAATCCACTACTGTCAACTTCTGTTCCCTCTTCAAGTACTGATAAACCTCCGCACGACTAATTTTACTATTTCGAAGGATATAACCGGTTTTCGTGTTTTAATTGTTGTTTTTATTCTAAGATAAATTCGCCATTCTCGTTGAAAGGATTCTTAAGAATTGACAGATATTTTATCTAGGATAAAATCCATAATAATGTAAATAATAGGAAGAAATCCACCATTTTTGACTCGATTCTCCTTTAAAAAGGATACGAATCGAAATAATACACTGGCAACTAGGATTAACACACTAAAAAAGACACTTTTTAATATCACAACTCTCTTCGCTGTTGCAAGAATCAGTTCGAAATAGCATAAGTCTAGTTGTCTATATAAGGGAGGGATGGTGGGTTACGCACGAAAAGGACTAATTTTACTATTTCGAAGAATATGCCCGATTTCATATATTAAGGACTGTTTTAATTTTTTTTTTTTTTTTTGTATTCTAAGGATAGGGGTTAACTTTTAATCACCCCTTCTTCTACATCAAGGAAACAATGAATATGAAGAAAATCCGAAATTTGGATATACACAGTTATTTCTGACCAGGAAAGAGGGACACGTTATACACAAGACCTTTACCTACACTCAAATGGCGTCTTTCCCGTTAAGGTAGGTTTATTTTAAAGTGGCGATCGACCGGCCCTCTTGAACTCATATTTTAAAAGTGGTGAAAGTGTAGCCGAGGGAGTGGATATTAGAGTGGTTGATATAAATAAAATGCGGAGCCAGTAGGGGGTGTAAGTGTTGCCGTGGAGGGGGGTTTTTCGCCGCCCTTTGTAGGCCCTGTCTTTGTGGACGGTGTCTTTGTGGAAGCGGCTCGGCTCGCTGGGTCGGTTCAAAAGTGGAATTAACCAAGCCCGGTGTGAGGCCGGGCATATGTGTCCCTTAATCCCTTCCGCTTCTCTTAACAGCTCCCCCCCCCCTCCCCAACATCATTCCCTGTCGGAAAAATTATGATATTTTGAAAATTTTACACACCTTTATTTATTCCTTTTTTTTTTTTTTTCTTTTTTAGAAAGCTCTCTCACAAAAAACAATCGTAATGTGATTTTTATTTTAAAAGAGAAGGGGAAAAAGTAATCCGCCGGTCTGAAAAACGAAGAATTGTTTATTTTGGCCAGTCCCTTTATACATCGAATTGTATAAAAGGTCAGTTGATTTTTTTTTTTTTTCGTATGTTGCAGGAGCTTATAGGACTCGTCAAGTATGTAAAATGTAAAAATATATTTTTGAATCCAAGCTACATTATTTTCTTTCTGAAAAAGTATTCTAAACCGGGCTTTCTAACAACTAGACAATGATTCCCAACAAAATTCTAGATGGACTCCTTCTTTTTTTTTTTTTTTTTTTTTAATCATATTTTTTGATATTTACGACTGTATTATATACATTATATATAGCATTTCCAAGTCAATTGTAACCTTTTCCAAGTCAAATGTAACTTTTTCCAAGTCAAATGTAACCTTTTCCAAGTCAAATGTAACCCTTTCCATTTCAAATGTCACCTTTTCCAAGTCAAATGTCACCTTTTCCATTTCAAATGTTACCTTTTCCAAGTCAAATGTAACTTTTTCCAAGTCAAATGTAACCTTTTCCAAGTCAAATGTAACCCTTTCCATTTCAAATGTCACCTTTTCCAAGTCAAATGTCACCTTTTCCATTTCAAATGTTACCTTTTCCAAGTCAAATGTCACCTTTTTTTCACTTCTAGCCTTAAATATTCCGTTTTATTTATTTATTTATTGAAAAATAATTAGTTTAATTAACATTATGACTTTTTTAATAATTTTGGCATATAATAAATGATATTTTTTTTGGGTCTCTTAGATATTTGATATCAAGTTCTGTTTTTTACTAGCTAATATTAAAAAAAAAAATAATTATCGTCTATTTAGTTTTAAGATAGTTGTTGATTTTGATTTTTTAGATAGGAGGGGTAGTTTTTTGGAATTATTAATGTGTTTTCGGGTATTATAATTAAATTTTTCGAGCAGTATTTTTTATCGCTCGCGTGCATTTTAACTCGCATTAAATTTTAATGTTTTTTATTGATATAGGGATTAATTAATGTGCTTTCGGGTGGTTATGATTACGTTTTTTGAGCTGTATCTTTTATCGGTCATGCGTATTTCAACTCACATTTACTTTTAATGTTTTTTATTGATATAGGGATCAATTAATGTGTTTTCGGGTATTATAATTACGTTTTTCGAGCTGTATTTTTTTCGCTCGCGCTTATTTTAACTAAAATTTACTTTTTATGTGTTTTATTGATATAGGGATCAATTAATGTGTTTTCGGGTATTATAATTACGTTTTTCGAGCTGTATTTTTTTCGCTCGCGCTTATTTTAACTAAAATTTACTTTTTATGTGTTTTATTGATATAGGGATCAATTAATGTGTTTTCGGGTATTATAATTACGTTTTTCGAGCTGTATTTTTTTCGCTCGCGCTTATTTTAACTAAAATTTACTTTTTATGTGTTTTATTGATATAGGGATTAATTAATGTGCTTTCGGGTGGTTATGATTACGTTTTTTGAGCTGTATTTTTTATCGCTCATGCGTATTTCAACTTCTATTTACTTTTAATCTTTTTATTTTTATAGAGATCTATCCTTGTGTTTTCGCGGGGTTATGAAAATGTTTAAAAGCTTTTTTATTATCACTCGTGCGGATTTCAACTCGCCTTTATTTTTGATATTTTTTTATTGATATTGGGATTGATAGTTTTGTTTTTGGTTCTCATTATAACGTTGCTGGAATATACATCGTTTAGGTTTTTTTTTTTGGTTTTTTTTATTATTATTATTTTATTAAAGGATTAGTTATAGTTCCTTTTCTAGCGTCCTGAGTAATTTTTTCAATTAAATCTTTTGTAAAGGATCCGCTTCCTAACTTGGTCTTACAATTATTTGATAATTTAATTGAGGAATCGTTTATTCTATTTTCGGGTGTTCTGATAACATTATCTGAACCAAATTTGTTATCGCTTTTACTCATTTTAAGTTGCTGTTTCTATTTCATAAATATTCGATAGAGGGATCGTTTATAGTGTTTTCGGGAAAACTAATAGAGTTTATGACATTTATTTATAGCTATTGCACATTTTAACTTAAATGAAAGGTGATCTAGAAGAATGCGCAATCGCGATGTAACGTCCATATCAAAAATGTAATCAGATCCTGCAAAAAAACAATAAATAATTTTTACATCATATTATAAATCATATATATAAAAGAATAAAGTTCAAAACACGTTATGAGAATCCCCTAAAACAAAAACAAAGAAAGACCACTGCAAATGCAAGTTTAAATGAGAGCAAGCGACAATAAAAACAGCTTAAACGACGTAATCACAAGACCCGAAAAGATAATTACAAACGTCTATAACAATAAAAAATATCAAAAGTAAATCCGAATTGAAATACGCATAAGCGATAAAAGATACAGCTCGAAAACGTAATCATAACCACCCAAAAGCACATTAATTATCTCTATATAAATAAAAAACATTAAAAGTAAATTCGAGTTAAAATGCGCGGGAGCGATAAATAAATAAAACTAAAAAAACATAATTATAGGACCCGAAAACACAATTTTCAACACCTATATCAATATGAAACATAAAAAATAAATTTTAGTTAAAATAAGCGAGAGCGATAAAAAATACAGCTCGAAAAACGTAATCATAACCACCCGAAAGAACATTAATTAGTCCCTATATCAATAAAACACATAAAAAGTAAATTTTAGTTAAAATAAGCGCGAGCGAAAAAAATATAGCTCGAAAAACCTTATGATAACCACCCGAAAGCAAAATAATTAATCCCTATATCAATAAAAAATATTAAAAGTAAATATGAGTTGAAATACGCATGACCGATAAAAGATACAGCTCAAAAAACGTAATCATAACCACCCGAAAGCACATTAATTAATCCCTATATCAATAAAAAACATTAAAATTTTATGCGAGTTAACATGCACGCGAGCGATAAAAAATACAGCTCGAAAAACGTAATTATAATACCCGAAAACACATTAATTGATCCCTATATCAATAAAAAACATTAAAAGTAAATGTGAGTTGAAATACGCATGACCGATAAAAGATACAGCTCAAAAAACGTAATCATAACCACCCTAAAGCACATTAATTAATCCCTATATCAATAAAAAACATTAAAATTTAATGCGAGTTAAAATGCACGCGAGCGATAAAAAATACAGCTCGAACAATTTAATTATAATACCCGAAAACACATTAATTATTCCAAAAAACTACCCCTCCTATCTAAAAAATCAAAATCAACAACTATCTTAAAACTAAATAGACGATAATTATTTTTTTTAAATATTAGCTAGTAAAAAACAGAACTTGATATCAAATATCTAAGAGACCCAAAAAAAATATCATTTATTATATGCCAAAATTATTAAAAAAGTCATAATGTTAATTAAACTAATTATTTTTCAATAAATAAATAAATAAAACGGAATATTTAAGACTAGAAGTGAAGAAAAAGGTGACATTTGACTTGGAAAAGGTAACATTTGAAATGGAAAAGGTGACATTTGACTTGGAAAAGGTGACATTTGAAATGGAAAGGGTTACATTTGACTTGGAAAAGGTTACATTTGACTTGGAAAAAGTTACATTTGACTTGGAAAAGGTTACAATTGACTTGGAAATGCTATAGTAAACTGGCATAAAGTACATGTAGAGACGCTACCCATTGGCAGCACTCTAAAAGATTCTAAGCTAGAAGGTATCGAGGCCATCTTCTTTTCACTCGCCATGGAGGGTTATCAGGAATCGAAGAGGATGATTGGATAGAAACCCACTAGTTTCTATCCAAAAAAATTTCCATTTTCTCGTATAGTAGGGATGGAGTTTTTCATGGAATGTTTGATACCTGTTTTGGGGCTACCTATTCAGTAACATATTGAACATTAATGTCTTGATGGATGAATTTATTCGTGACAAAGTAAGGAGCGTTAAGGATTTTGGATTGTAAATATCGGTACGAAAAGAATTCGATGGTTTAGTAGAGCCCCATAGCTTCACTCCACAAGTCCATATCGATCTAATGATGGTCATATAAATATGTTTTGTAATTAAGTGGAAGGTTGGAGCGTTTGTCCAGTAAGTACCCTAAATCCTAAAAATAGTGAATATATATATACATATATATATATATATATATATATATATATATATATATATATATATATATATATATATATATAAGAAATAACTTTCATTTTACGTGAAATACCACTACTATCGAAACTCCGTATACAAGAAATGGCCAATGGACTTTAATCCGCAAAACATTGAATTATTAACATTTAAAACTAACACAAGATAGGTATTTATTCAAATAATCCTAAAGTAAATATTGTTTATTATATTATGTGAAGATATATTTCACCTTTAAGCCCTGAGACAAATGCCCAATTTTCTGTTAAGGTTATTAAAAATAGTTTACCATAGACCTATCGCGGACTCCCTGGGGTCCGCGTACTACCACTGTACTAGACAAATCACTATGGGAGTGATTGGGAAGGGGGACTAACAAAATCCTTGTTCCGACTCTGTAATTAGTCTTTTTCTAGTTCTCCCATCCCTCTCCTGGCAATATAATATCCTTGTCGTCGAAATTTGAATTAATTGCGCCAAGTAATGAGCTAAGCGAACGTTTGTGCAAGACTTTCCAAGACAGTTTATGAAACGAGGCTTCTTGAAGGTCTTATTTGCATCTGCTATAAGTTAAAAACAGAAATAACTGGATGATTGGTTCTTTACTGAATATTATAGTTATGAGCACATCGTCAATTCATATCCTACCTCTGACAATCAATGTTTTTTATAAACACTTTTGTATAAAAAAGAACTTCCATTTCTAGCTCAAATAAGTCTCTTAACAATTTAATTCTATTATTAAGTAACCTACATCGAATCGGAGTTGTGGAATCTCTTCTTTGCAGACTCTGCGATTCGGGATTTGAAACGGACGCAGAGCATTAAGACGCTCTCTCGCAGAGGATAACAGAACTCCAACAAAATGGGATGCCCAGGGCTAAAAATCTGGAATTTAAAAGCCTGAAATCGGAAGGAGTCTTGCCAAATTTTGTAGATACTAAGTATTCAAAATAGTGGCTATATTGATGGCACTCACTCAAATTTCAAGGAATTTATTCAACACATAATTCAATTTACTTTTATTTTTAATATAAACTTAGCAGATAAAAAGCCTAGTCCAGAAGTTTTGCCCCTACCCCTCCTAAAAAAAAACGAAAATATTACCAAAAGATAGATGTTTTTCGCTATATCCCAACTTTCACTGGAAAAAGTAATAATATATGGCGTCTAAAGAAGAAAATTAGAAGATTCGACAGCCTTTTATGCCCAAGGTCACGGGTTCAAACCTGGCAGGTAATCCTAGGATTTTTTAATGGGAGTGAAAAATTCTTGGTTGTGCCGCCCTTCAGATGGAACGTTGGAAAATGGAGTTCCGAGCCAGTGCGGTGCCCGGTACTCGTTAAAGATCCATATCCTAATAAAACCTGGATAGGCAAAATTTAGGACTCCCACTGTAGCATCGTCCGGTTAGTCACAGGAGTGTATAAGTTATGTTAGTTAAATAAACAACCAAACATCAATAACGGTAGCTCGAACAATGTACAATAATCCAGGTGGAAGTCTCTTCCCCAACAGAATTTTGTGGCCCAAGAAGACCATACAAGTTGACCGCTGAGCGCACACTCCTGTTCAAGTTACTGTAAGCGGGAGTACTCCAATGTTCACGCTTGGCACTTCAGTTTTCGCTCGGCCTCCATCTACAGCCTAAGTCTTTGTATTTGGTACCTTTTATGGAGTTCCAGTAGGTAGTGCTGGAGTTGTCCTAGACGACAAGTTCAAACTTTGTCCAGATCATACATTGACTGGCTTACAATAGATATCCAGTTAGCTGTGTCTGTCGTTCCTTAAAATAGTTTAATGATTGATAACGAACTTTTATTTGTTTTGAAACTTTGTTGCTATTAATGCGATAATAAATAAAACTAGAAGAAAATGTGTATATGCTCATAAGTATCGTGTGATGATAAACGTATTATAAAAAATTACGGATTGGCAGGAGAAATAAAAATAATAATATATATTGATAGATGGATCAAATATTTACAATTTCCAACTTTGCAGAATGTTTTAGTATCTTATTAATATGTAAGCCTAACGCAAAGTTCGCAAGCTAAAGAAGGCAGAAAAATGTGGCCTGTTTGGGCAACACGGGAAAGGAATCATAAATAAATTAATATATTACTTATAGAGTAGAATTAATGTGTTTTTAACAAAAAACGAAGGTTTTAAAAATTAAAATTATACAATATTAAAGTAAAATTACTAAATAAGGATATATTATGCATTTAAATAAACGTTTAAACAAACATTTCTCCTCTTTTAGTTGGTTATCAAATTCGATCAACTTGCATATTTACCATTTTTTTTATCAAGGATAACAAGAAGAAATGGTTATTTTTTTCGAATCTACAAAATTAATGATATTTTACAGGAATAAATTTAAATAACGGCTTTTGAGCCATGTAAGACTATTTCAATCAAAAGGAAACCTAAATGAGTTTAAAGCCTATTAAGCTAAATATTACACCGATATAGTGATTTTAATCAAAATATTTAGTGCCTCTTTTGAGAATAGTTGATGAGAATTTTTTTGAATGTATACTGTTGATAATATAATGATAAAATTTACTATAGGCATCAAATGTTATATAAAAATAACTTATTGCTAATAATTTTCCTACGCTCTGAACTATATGACAGCTTACGATGTAATCCATTATTGTGTTCGGACTAGGCCGTGTGAAGGGCCGGATTAGGCCTTGTAGATGCCCTAGGCAATGCAAATCTCGGAGCCCTTCGCCCCTTTTTAATTCAATACATTTAATAACATGACCCAAAATAAAATAGAATTGCCTATTTGGTTAGTATGTTCTTTTTGAAGTCCAACCACCTGATCTTATTCAATAAGTATAATAGTAAATCAAACTCAATAAAGCAGATAGGTTATTAAGAAAATGATGAGTTAGGGTTAGTGCAGATGGATGTGCATTTAGGAGTTACGGCATCTAGTTGGGTTATATGACATCAAAATATCATCGACAAATATTATATATGTATTATTTATTATTTTATTTATTGATATTTGCAATTGTAAAAAAAAAAAAAAAAAAAAAAAAAAAAAAAATACAACTAGTAAATGTGACAAATGTAATATTTGGCTTGATAAACTCTTGTGAAGAAGCTACCAAACAGTTTCTTCAATGTTGATTTCATTAGCAGGTCTCGAGGCCACCGTCTTTTCAGGCGCTTCAGAGGGTTATCGGAATAGATGGAGATGAGAGGATACGGACAAGCGGGTTGAAGTGGTCTGGTAGTTCGGAATTAAAGGAGATATATTTAATTCTGACTAGGTCTGCAATTAATGGAATATTCAGGTGTTTATGGATAGTTTTATTGGTGACAAAATAAGGAAAATTTAGTATCTTTCAGAGGAGTTTTGGATTGCTAGGAGTGGATGCGGGAAGAATTCGATGGTTTGCTGGATTCCCATAGTTCAATACCATGATAATATATTTCATTTATCAAACCAAACCTTTCATTGCGAGTGACTATTGTAATTTATACAAATTTGTGAAAATTTGAAATAAATAATGTGAAACAACAATGAAATAGTAACATGATAAATATTTAGAGAAACTCATCATTAGAAACACCTCAGTCAGTTTTAAGGTTTTGTGGCAAGACGTCTCCACACCAATAGGAAAAATTTATTTTATTTGTGTGCTAAAGTTTCCGGCTACATTGTGCGCCTTCACAATTAAAAGAAAAAAAAATCACACTTCTTTTATCAGCACTTATTTCTTTATCTCTCTTCCCCTATCCTTATGTTTTTATCAGTCGCGCATAATGGTGTGTGTGTGTTTTTATGCGGTAAGTCTAGCAAGAAAACGAAAAGTAGTACGAAACTGAAATTGTATATTGAAAACATGTGTACTCCCGAGGTGTTACAGCAAATGTTTTATCAAAATCGGCGAACCAAAAGAGCCACTTTAATTCATGTATTTTGCAAAAACCTTCTCAAAAATCGTATAAACGATTTTGATTAAAAATCGCTATTTAAATTTAATGTGCTTAATCATCATATATATTTCATTCTGATTGAAATAGTATGACACGGCTTAAATGCCAATATTTCTTCCGCTAAAGTACCTTTAATTTTGTAGATTTGAAAACAATAATCATATAATTTTATTAGCATTGATAAAAAACGGGTAAATATATAATTTGAACGAATTCGATAAATAACTAAAATAGAAGAGAGTGAGAATATGTGTTTATATCATTTTTGTTTTTTTGAACATAAGAACCGTAATATATATCTATAATGTACCGTTCGAAAGTTACGGATTTTATAACAAAATACTATTTTATACACAAAGTTGTAAAAGCAATGAAAAGCGGATAAATCTAACTGATTGTGATAAATAAAAGTATAATAAATTATTTACGGTGGATTTAATAATAGTTTTAAATAATATGTTTTAAATTTCGTGTTATTAAAATCTGTAATGTATATAGTGTAAATAAGAATATTAGAAACATTTATGCCAAAAGAATAATAGAGAGATAAATTTCCTTTTATGTTAATATTAATCTCAAGTTTGATGTTTTATATTATTCTGATGATGTTTTAAATAGTATTAATATTAGAAATATATGTATATTAATTACAAGCGTAAAAGACCTGACTCAAGGTTAATCACAGATGTATGTACAATTCCTGTTCATTGTAAGAGAGGACCAGTTGGTCCTAAATGTAACAGGTCATTAATAAACTTTATTCTATTCTATTCCTACTGGGGAGTTTAGAAGGTTGCTCAACGCGGAATTACGGAGCTTATACCCTGTGAATATAATTGAGTTGATAACATCGCGGAGACTCAAATGGGCGCGTAAAGTTGTTGGGCTCGGTGAGGAACGGATTCCGAGAAAATTGGTATACGCTGAACTGACTGGTAGGCGCCCGAAAGGTAGACCGAAGCGTCGATGGGAGGATTGCGTTAAGGCTAATCATGGGGGCATGAGCTTGAACGGTGATCATTGGACGAACCTGTGTAAGTGGAATTTGGTGGTATCGGCATCGAACCTTCGGGTATGGTGAGCCCATTATTATATTCTATTCCATTCTCCCATAGCATTCCCGATCCATTCCATCTAATTTCAACAGCCATCGTTCGGCAGTCGGGTTCACCCAGTTCAGTTAGAGCCTCTTTTCGACCCCGATACATTTTGAATTTGACATAACTATGCACCAAGCGGACCATTTGTTAGCGATGAGAATCGAATTGGCATAGTAGGTGCTATGAGGGACGGACTGAGAAGGGATTAATAATACGAGAGCCGACTGTCGTGTGCGGGTCGAAGAGGAGCTATGAATACAAAAGATGGGGGAGGGTCCCGCTATCTGAGAATCCTGATGGAATGTCATTTGTAAGATAATTATGAGATGGAGGGGCGATACTGTCAGGTCCCCGCTCACATCGGACCACAATTAGTTAACCGTCCATGCATTTATTAGTCTCTCCCCGGCGAATTGATGAACAATTTCATCAAAGGGCTGGGATGACTTCTTTTCACCAACGATTTTATCTGATTCCCGTTTGTGATCCTTCATTTCCTACCAACGCTCTGTAAACAGCCCTAACCATCGTTTCATTAAGGGCAGTAGGCCTTTCTAACTTTTTGACTTACGGGCCACATTGACTCCCATGTCCCATGATTGAAGGTCTGAATTTGTATGTTATACTTTTGCTTATCTCTATCTCTCTCTCTCTCTCTCTCTCTCTCTCTCTCTCTCTCTCTATATATATATATATATATATATATATATATATATATATATATATATATATATATATTTATATATATATAAAATGATAACGCGATTCTTGGTTTCCTAAAACAAGCGACGGATTTTGATATGGTTTTCACTATCATTTAGGTAATTCTTTCCTGAATGTTTATAAGTGAAACACAAGGCAATAAAAGCTTTTCTTTAGATGTAAAAATTAAATTTTCTGTAATCAATTGATGAAAAAATCTGTCCCGAAATATGAGTAGGGATATAATTTTAAATCATTCATAGGATGCCGATGGTGCCGAAGCATGGGGAAGTAAAGAATATATTGAATGTGAAAAACTTCTGTATTACTTCATTAAGAAATTATTTAACTTACCGCAAGCTAACCCGTCCTACTAAATACATTTAGAAACCAAAATAGTCCCAATGTTTATAGAAACCTTAAAAATACAGCATAGTTATATTGGGTTGATGCAAAATTAATGCAGGTTTCCTCTATTGCAATATCTTAATTCCAATTGTGTAAACAAAGCTAATCCTAACATTGATCATTATTATACCAAAACAAACCTTATCTAATACCCTCTCTTTCACCATGAATTTGTTTAGTAAAATCGTTTTGTTCATTGTGTTCAAAGGTCTTGAATCGAAAATGTCAAAGTGCGATTTTCGTCAAATTTATTTTTACGAATTTAAATTAGGGCGCAGCGCTGCGCAAACGGCTCGTAATATTAATGAAGTGTGGGGTCAGGGGGCTATTAATGAGTGCACGGTGCAGCGTTGGTTCCAGAAGTTTCGCAGAGGAGATTTCGACCTCGAAGACAAGGAAGGTCGGGGCCGTCATCTTGCTCTGGACAACGACCAGCTGAGGTCAAAAGTGGAAGAAGACCCAACCAAAACCACACGAGAAATGGCGGCGGAACTCGGAACTCAAAAATTGCAACGTCTTTGCCCAGCATTGATGAATCGGAAGGGGCCGATCCTGCTCCACGATAACGCCAGACCACACGTTGCACAACCAACGCTTCGACGACTGCACGAGTTGGGCTACGAAGTTCTCCAACATCCGCCTTATTCACCTGACCTCTCTCCTACAGACTTCCACTTTTTCAGGCATCTGGACAACTTTTTGAGGGAGAAAAATTTTCAAAACCAGGACGACATTGAAAATTCTTTTCGTGATTTCATTGAATCCAGGGATTCGGATTTTTTTTCTGGTGGAATAAGAAAGCTTGTTGAACGTTGGCAAAAGTGCATTGATTCAAATGGAAATTATTTTGATTAAATATATATGGTTAAAGTAAAGATATGGCGTATTTACAATACCTACTAAAAACCTGCATTAATTTTGCATCAACCCAATATTATCAAAGTTAAAAACCTGACAAAAAATAGGCTACCATATTTATTAAACAATGAAGTTGTTAAACAAAAGGTATATTGGATAAAGGATTTAAGAGAAATAGCTGAAAAACATAATATTGACATAGACATTAAACTTGACAATCAAAATAAATGGGATTTAATCCTACATGAACTTAGAGTATCGTTAACAGAAATTTACAGATTAAAATATGTACAAAAGGCTTCAGTTTCGGAAAAAACGTATCTATATAAAAACTTAAATTATGATTTTGGATCACATTACCTTGATGATAATAAAATAAACTATAATGGGGTTAAATGGATATTCAAAGTTAGATGTGAACTTCTTCATCTCAACTACAACAGATTTTATTCAAATAGTAGTGTGATGTGTTCTTTGTGCAATAAAAAAGAAACAGAAAATACATTTCATTTCCTGGCTGCATTTCCGATTCTGTCTGAAATTAGAAAAAATTGTATCGGAAAGAGTTCTCTAAAAGTTGATGATGTGATAAAATGTCTCAATGGTGATAACTTAGTGTCTGTATACAATTTTTGTAAAATTGCATGTCCTTATAGATATAGGCTTATTAATGAATTTAATTATAATTGAAAAAAAAACTTTCTAATGTGTAATATTATTGATATGATTGATTATTGTTATTTTTTTTATGTTGTTTTATTTATAAGTTAATACAGTTAGAAGGTGAATAGAATAAGTAAGTAACCTGTTTGACTATTGTATAATTTTGTAAAACTTTTCAGATCGGCTCCAGGCTGACGGTCTAAAAGACTATAGTTCTACAAATGTTTTTTATACTTGTAATATTTGTTTTTGTTGTTGTAATATGCTTAAAGAAATAAAAAAACAGTTATCTATATATCTATAGACGTATAATATACCGTTGGAAAGCGCAAGATTTTAGAAAAAATAATATGCAATAAAATAAGTCCTACAAGTTGATAGAAAGTTGTTGTAAACTTATGAACATATCTTATGTGTTATGTTGTGATGAGGGACGTTATGGTGAATCAGTGTTGCCACTGTGCGGTATCGTACAGGTTATATTTTCAATAACACATACTGTATTCATGATCATCTCACGGTTTGTAGATAATTTATGAAAATTCATAATCGTGAAGTGAGAATGGTTGACTGTGTGTATACTCGTATATGGGAGAAGTTGGTTCAGGGTGCAGTCAAAAGAACACACAATTAAGTATAAACTTAATTTACTGGTGCCGACGTTTCGGCTTAAATTATAGACCTTCAGGGCTATAAAAAACAAAGATAACAACCAGTAGTTGAATAAAGTATATAAAAAACTTGAAAATGTTTTTATCTTTGTTTTTATAGCCCTGAAGAAGCCCTATAATTTAGGCCGAAACGTCGGCACCAGTAAATTAAGTATATACTTAATTGTTTGTTCTTTTGACTGCATCCTGAACCAACTTCTTCCAGAAAATGTATATTTTTTTATGATTATCTTATTATATTATTATTATTATTATTTGCAACTGCGTTACTGCTTATTCGGCGAATGCGAAGAACTATATTTTTCGGGATCACTCTCCTGAATTATTACTAATTGTTAATTATTAAATAGGTCTCTCAGAGTCTTCTTTCGATTGATCTGGCTACAGGGAGAAAGACAGTGAATAAACGAGTTGATTTGAGTGGTTATGTGTCGATTAATGAAACTTATTATATAATTCGTTAGTGTAACAATTTACTGTTGGAATGTCTGTGTCATTGTGTATTGTGTGATTCGAAACATACCATGGGGCGTCAACAATTTTTCGTAAAATTTTGGATTGGGTTGTTTGTGTGTACGAGTTTTTCAGAACCCCAAAGTTCTGCCCTTATCTTTTATATATATTTTTTAATTTATAAAAATAATGTTATTAGGATTCCTGAAAAATGGCCTTGGCCTAAACTTTGGAAAAAAATAAATAAATGTTGAGTGAAAAAATATAGATCAATTTTCTTTATTAATCCTATAATTAATATAAATTATTTAAAATTAAAAAAATCAGGCTCTTCAACCGTAGTTTATTTTTATATTTAAAAAAAAAACTTAGTATTGGTTTCGGTTTTTATTGTTATTGAATCTGAGTAAAATGTTTTCCCGAAATTTTGGCAGTGTAAAGAAGGTTATCTTATTTAGAACATTAGAATTTAGAATTATAGAATTAGAACAAGAATTTCCAGAACATCTGAGGTGTTAACTTCAAATTATTGGGTACCCTCGTCCCCTTCCCCTCTTCTGTAGGGAATTCCCTGAACTCAATAGATGCATGTTGGCTAACTGCAATCTAGTTATAATTGGTTGGACCCAGTTACTTCAATGGCGATTGTGCCCTACAACGGATTTGGCTTTCTCAGAGCTACTAAGTCATGAATTTTCAAAGTACTAGTGCTTCTGATTATGATTTTTACGTTTTAACTGGTATAATACAATGATATAATATAGATTTATTGACACTGTTTTTAGTGCAAAAACCTCTCCCGAAGGAGGTATACAGAAATTTAGCGCTCTGGAAGTATTATTATTCTCGTACAGGTATTGACAAAAACACTATCATACAATTTAAGTAAAAATAAATTTAAAACATTATATTTCAAATCATACAAAACAAAGAAGTGATAAATGTATTTTTTTAAACTGGTATATTCTTAAAACCGATTACAAAATTTATTGGAAATGATAACAAAATCTTCTCTTTTCACACAATTACGTAATACTAGTCCGTTTTCGGCTACCTTAACTCTTGCTAGACAAATGGTCAAACCATTCTTTTACAACAAAAGGCTCTTCAACACGTATATCATGAGAATAATCTGGACTTACGGAGTTGAGCTTTGGGGTTTTGTTAGACCATCAAACTCTTCCCTATCCCATTCTTAAAATCCTAAGTCTTCAACGCTCCCTACTTTGTCCAGGATAAACTCATCCAAACTGGCTTTAATTTGCCCCTAACCAGTTACTATTTCTTACATGGCAAAATCAATTCCAAATCTAACGCACTAGCTTATATCCTTGCCCCCTCTTTCATTTCTGATAATCCTCCGAGGTGTCCGAAAAATAAGATGGGTGCGAGAACTTCTTATTTAGAACATTTTATGGAGTACTACCAAGGGTAGTTTCTCTATTGTGTAACAATGCCTTTGTTTCATATTCTTCTCACATTTACTAGATGTATTGATGTACCGGATGAGGTGCAATTTACAAGGCAATCAAGAAAATACTCTTCGGTTATGTGGATGGAATGAGAAAGAGAGGACAGCCACTACTGAGATGCTTAGATGGGGTCGAAGCCGATGCAAAGAAGCTTCTTAACACCAGAACTTGGCAGACCCTGGCGCAGGAAAGGAATGAATGGAGGTGGCGTCTTGATGCGGCGAAGACCTGTATCGGGTTGTACGGCCCGTGATGATTAATGTAAATACAGTTGTAATTTAATGGGAGAAACAGTCCCAGGCGATCTTAATGTACCAGAAAATAGATAACCAACTAAAGTTTGAAGGAATTACCTCGTCTGGAATAAATGTAGTTTGGTAGATACTTTAACTTACTAATCTGCTTTGAGTAGAAATTAATTTGTGAACAAGAAGAGTTAATGTAATTTTAGATTTTTTTATTTGGTCATTGGTTGAGGAAGGACTTCCTCTCTTGATGACGATGTTCTACGGGATTTGGTGAAAGAAAAACCCCAGAACAACTGTGCAGAACTTTCAGAGAAATTTGACCTCAGTAAATCGTTAGCAGATGATAACCTCAAGACAATTGGGAAAGTAAAAAAGCTTGAAAGTTTGGTTATTGCTACTCTTCTTTGCCAAAACAAAAACGTGAAAAGTGGTTGCTTTACTATAATATTTTATGTCTGGACAGCGGCACGACAAAGGAGAATTAGCAAAAAATTTTCCAAAGCCCCCAACTCATCAAAAAAAGTTGATGGTTACTGTTTGGTAGGCTTCATTCGGTTTGCTATACTGCAGCTTCTTAAATCCACCGAATTTGGAGGAATTTCCGGATCATCGTCATAAAACATCAATTCAGAATAATGCTTCACATACTGAGATGCAAGTTCAACATCTGAGAGCTCCAACTCGACAACAGGGATCACTACTCCAGCCATCTTCACCCCACAAGGAACCATTAGTCTCCGGTGTGAGGAGGGAAATTCCTCAGCAGCCTTCTTCAGGTGAAAATTCATCCAAATTTTTAATATAATAATTGGGTTGAATAATCTTATCCAGCCCCTTTTGAGCCTTCTCGAGCTAACTAAAGCTGAGAACTCTCTAAATGGCCCCTAATCAAATAATCATTTGCTCATGAACACCATATAACAGCCTTCAATTATGTAAAAAAGGCTGGACAAAATGTATAAAAAAACTGACGAGATGTACAGTCCTTCCTGATGCCTGACATGTTATAATTTTGTTAATTTTTTTTTTTCACAAATATGCTCGGGCGATAATAGTGTAATTATATAATATATATATAGTATTTCATAATATATATATATATATTATACACAGTGAGTGTCAAAAGTATTCGGAATTCGTATTTCTTTTCGTTTAATTATTATATTTCACAACTATTAATTTATATAATTTTTTTTCACTCTTAAATATTTAAAAGAGACTCCCATAAAAGAAAATCACTGACCAGATAACCGAAATGTTTATTGTTTTTAAAAATATCAGATTAACAATGTAAAATTACAAGATCGTTCAGTGTCAAAAGTATTCGGAAATCGTAATATCCCGTTGTTTAATGGTTTCAAATTTTAATATTCTCACCAATCTTCGACATAATTTTATGTTCTAAAAAATTTTCCTCTCTCATGTAATATATACCCAATCATTAAAAGATTTTTTTTTTTTTTTTTAAATAAGACACTAAAATAAAAACGCAACGATCGTACAACGACCTTAACATTACCTTAAATATGCTGAATGTTTGTAACATTTTTTTTAAAGAGAAGGTTGATGAATAAAAATGTTTACAGATAACCCCCATACTAAAATACATGGTTCTTATGAAAAGATTATTGTTTGGAGGAAACCAAATAAAGAATTTAGTATGCTATAGTAAAACACCACAGCGGTCAGTGATACTTACGTGCGTTTTCCTTTGAAAAAGTTTGATTAATATTGTATTCATGAACAGAATTATTGATAGGTTTGTGTATTTTAAATAGTATGAAAAGCCAGAATTAAAAGTATAAGAAAAATAAGGAATAAATCAAATTATTAATATACGCGCAACCATGACTCTGGACATATATACGTTATCTATTCATATTTAGTTGCTGCAAAATTTTCAATAAGCTCTCGAAATCCCTCTTCCATTATTTCTTTCAAATTTAATTAACTATTTTTGGGTCTTACTAAAAAGGAAAATCAGGAAATACTATATTCAAAATGAAAATGGCCTCATGATAAAATAAGTGTTAGAGTGGGGTAATATTTCACACTAAACAATTAATTAATTCGTAAGATCAATTCCTAGTAGGCTGAAATCTATAATTATACAAATGTTTTTACCAACAGGATGCTTATTTATGATCACTGCGCTAATACAACTAGGAAACCACGAAATTCCGAATACTTTTGACACCATTAACATACACTATTCTTAATTTTTTCGTAAATAAACGTTTAATACGTTAATAATAAAATTAATGTTGTCGTATTTTTGGTTTTAGCTATCGCATACCTTCCTTCTAACATTATAAAGTGGTTAACAACTCTTTAAAAATATAAAAAGTAAGTTAAAAACAAGTGAATTACAGAATGATAGTGAATTCCGAATACTTTTGGCACTCACTGTAATATAATATATATATATATAAGAGTATATAAAATAATAATTAAAAGATTTTATTTGAGAATGGCTCACTTGAACCATTTTTAACAAGTTCAGGTCTCTCCTAATTTTGACGATTATATGATAGTTGTGATATCGAAGTGTTTACAGCAATGACATCTACGAAATGCCTGAATACATAATTCGAGGTGGTATCGGGAAGTGTTCTTTCCATAAGACAAGCTCCAGAGGATATATAGTATTTACATTGCTAGTTTGCGGGCTGGCCCTTTGAAGGGAGGGATGCCTTTGAGTGTATTATCCGCCCGATGGGTGCCCTTCCCCACCGATTACCTTGGCAAACTACCTTTGTATTTCCCTCTCTCAGGGCTCTGCTAAATAATAGTCCTCCTTTACATTTTCGCCTTTAAATCGAATCTAAAGACATGTTAGGGAAAACGCCTATCGTCGGGCACGGGTTGGTCGTATTCCTAGGCACTAACCAGGCTAATGGACGGGTTCTTGTTTAAAATAATGTTTTGTATTGTCACTTCAGAAAATATTATTACTTAATTGAATTAAAAGGAAAAAAAATGGTGCGTAAAACCCACGTTATTTAATTTTAATTTTAACTAAATTTTATGATATTTTTTACTTTCACTTACACATACATAAATATGCCCTTGATTCGCACGGTTGCAATTTAAATGCAGTGTAAATATGTTTCAAATACTTCAGTTTATCCAATTAAATGTTTATCACTTTGGGATTATGAGTTCATTGTAATGAAAAGTGCACTTAGCGAGAAAATATTATGTTTATTATATATAACCTCTATTAATCCTTATTTTCAATCATCGGCAGAAATTAGAAACATAAATTTTTCAAAAAATCAAAAATTGGTTAATGAATAAAATTGGAGGCTGATTTTTACTTCACCACTCTTTTATTAAAAATCAATGCACAACGCTTCGGCTGAAACGCCATCATCAGGTACAAAGGAACAATGTTTTTCTGTAAGTACAAAATATTATCAATAATCAAAAATAATCAATCAAACAGATTATCATGAAATTATATAACGATAAAAAGCTATAATAAACAATAAATAAAATTTATATAGTTAAAATTATTGATAATCTATAAGATTAACGTTACATTCTTAAAAATCTGTCAATAGCATTAAAATATACAATTAAAAAAAGAGAACATTGAAAATAATTCCACTATTGATGTACCATGTTCATCATTATTAAAAATTGTATTTTTTAACTGTATATTTTAATGCTATTGACAGATTTTTCAGAATGTAACGTTAATCTTATAGATTATCAACAATTAACTATATAAAATTTATTTATTGTTTATTATAGCTTTTTATCGTTAAATTATTTCATGATAATCTGTTAGATTGATAATTGATAATATTTTGTACTTACAGAAAAAAATTGTTCCTTTGCACCTGATGATGGCGTTTTAGCCGAAACGTTGTGCATTGATTTTTAATAAAAGAGTGGTGAAGTAAAAATCAGCCTCCAATTTTATTCATAGAATTTGACCTTCACCTTAAAGAATCTACATCTTAGAAAAATTGGTTTAGTTTATTTGTTTGTTATGTTTAACGGTTCCTATTTTTTGGTTTATTAGAATTTTAAATTTCATAAGTACTTTTTCTAAATACATTTTAATGTTATTTTAAAGTTAATTTAGTTTCCATGTGAGTCCCATTTAGTTTACACTAAACCTAATATTTTTTTTTTGTGAAATGATCTAAAAGTAGAAATAATTATTAACAGTATTATTTTATAACAACTTTTCCTTGTTTTTAACAACTTACGTACGATTTGGTACATAATGTTTTTTTCTAAAATCTTGACTGCTTTGTGGAAGTCAAGTCTGATCACCATGAATCACCAGAACATCCCTAATCCACAACATTACAAATAACATTTCTTCATAAGTTTATGGGTTTATAACATCTTTCTATTGATTATTTTATTTGACTTATTTTATTGCATATTAACTTTTCTAAAATCTTGCGCTTTCCAACGGTATATTATATGTCTATGTTACTACTTTTATTTCAGGAATAATTTTTTTATGACTTGTCACAGAAAATATATTTTCCCATTTAAAAAAAAGCTAAATTGCAATGGGTTTTTACTTATAAACCTTCAGAAACAATGCCCTGAATAATGGTGAAAACCGTATCAAAATCCGTTTTGTGGTTTAGAAGGAGTTTAGTATAGTGGTTGAGAGAGATTAACTCTAGCATTTTATTATAATTTTATAATTTATTATTTATAATTTATAATTTATTAGCATTTTATTATAATTTTATTATAACTCTAGCACGAAAACCAAAAGTCATAGCGAAACTGAAATTTCATATTTAAGACAACTATACGTCCGAGATGTTACAGCAACTTTTTCACTAAAATCTGCTAACCGGAAGTGGTACTTTATACCATGCAATTTTCACCTATTTATGATTTACTCAAAAACGGCTCTATCGATTTTGATTAAACTCACTATATTGATGTAAAATTTAATGGGCTTTAATATGAAACAATTAGTCTAAGAGGGCTTAAATGGCGTATTTTTATATTCTCTTCCTCTTAAGTACCTTTAATTTTGTTCTTTCCAAACGATTAACCATATCATCTTATTAGAATTGACAAATGACGGCTTAATATATAAGTTGATAGAATTTGATGACCAAATAAAGAATAAAAAACAACAACATATTTTTAAATGTATAATAAAATAATAGTATGCATAATATAATGTAATATATAATCATAATAGTAATATGTATGTATAATAATAATAGTAATATGTATGTACAATCATAATAGTAATATGTATGTACAATCATAGTAGTAATAAGTATGTATAATAATTTATATTGTTAGATCAATTAATCTAAAACATATGTTTCCTTCGTTATTCAGTGTAATTTTTTTTTCAACTCTTACTTAATGTCAATAATAATTTAATTGATTTTAACATCGGAAGTAAGTGAAAGTCGTGTATTGCGCGCACCAGATATTTTAACTTACAAACAAAATTTGACTAGAAAAAATTTACATTAAAGAACAAAGTTTGCCGGGCATTTAGTTATTTTAATATAAATAAATGTAGAACTTTTATCTTCCTGAATAAAAACATTTATTCATTAGAATTATAACATATAGTTCTATTAGTTTACGACGTTTCGAAGAACAGTTTTTTATTTTTAAATATTGATAGCAATTAAGAACAACAATATATATTAAAACCAAGATTACAACAATTTACATTCTTAAAACAACCATATTATATTTGCATCTGGACCTTTTTATATATTTAAATTCCATTTTTTTTACCTACCTTCCATATTTAATGTTAATACAGGTCAATATTTGTTGAAACATTTTCTTATTTTATTTCTAAAATCGTTAGTAATTAAGATTTATCGTTTGTAAGGTACTGTATTTTTTAAAATAAACTTATTACATACTTATATAATGATTCATTCTTTGCAGTATTACATACTGAATCATTTTTATGCATTAATTGCAATTTTGGACTAAAATACTATCCTTTAATTATGGTTAAATTTTCTAAATTCACGCTTGCCTATTATTCTATATTTTCAAACTAACATAATAAATAAAAAGGTCAAAAGTTAGGTATATATAGCTTACTTATTTTTATTATAATAAAAATATCAATTTTTTTAAATCTGCATAGTTAATACTTTTTTTTTTATAGAATTCAATTTACAGTTTACTTCATTTTTTGTTCAGTGTATAACATTATTTATATCCCTTCCCACAGAACTATAACATGTGAACGTTCCTTTCTAGTTTCTGGAATTCTCTCCCTTCAAACATCCATCGAGCAACCTCTCTTACCACAATCAAATACCTTCTGTTTCAGTATCTCCTCACTTCCTTTAATGATGCTTTCTAAGGTACAATATCTGCTCTCACGATATGACGAGAGGTTTTTGAGACACCCTGTACATTTAAAATATCAAGACTGGTGAATATCAAGGTAGATGTTAGCATGAAGGTAATCCATTTTAAAAAACTCTCAAACAAAGACCAATTAATAATATACTGGATAATCTTCGAATCTGTGGCGTCTTATGACAGCGAAACGTAAATCCTACTCCAAGCGAACTTAAAAAATATTAATACAATATATGGCGATGAAAGGCCCTTAGAATGATATATGGTTCAATTAATGAATCTGGACAGTGTCGGTCCCGGAAAAATCTAGATCTAATGGATACGTATGGAAAACAAGGTGTAGTGGCATTCATTAGGATCGCAAGAATTTGGCTAGGGGATGGGGAAAGAACGCCATAGGCGAATGCAAGGTGCGACTTGGAGATAACACTCGGGATTCTCGATGATATGATTAATAAAAATAGGTTAATCGAAAGAATGCAATTTAATAATAAATAATTAGTTGGTTCCTTAATCTTCTAAAAAGAGTTTACACATAAACATCAAAATGAGTCTATGTTTCGGGGGCCTTCCTATCATCAGGACTCACTAAAAAATATTAAACAATTATCATTTGAGATTAAATATTCAAAAAATATAAAACTTTTTACTTTAACAATTACGAAAGTCATTTAAAAATTAATAACAATGTTACATTAAAATATATTTACCTGAAAGTCATTTAAAAATTAAATATTATCCATTTTTAACTAAAATTTTGTCAATGATTTATGTCATTAAAATTGTTTTTTGATAGTCCTAATGATTTAGGGCCATCCTATTTACTGCAGAAAAGTACACATTGATATATTATTAAATATAGGTCAATACGGTATGATTTACAATTTTAATTTCCCTATTGCATCTGCATAATGAGAACTAAGGTGCTTTGAATGTGTTAAAAATTGTGGTATATTTTTGTTTAGATGGCTAAATCATGCAAATTTAGCCTGGCTAGCAAGAACACAATAGGCAAAGGAAACATAACATTTAGCAAATTTTGGAAATCCTTATAAAAAGTAAATCTGATACATGGGACACAAAAAAGCAATTGTACAATTCAATAGTATTTGTATATATGTGTTGTTATATAGCACAGAAGTGTGGGGAATGTATTATGCCGATAAATTGGAGACTGTTCAACTAAAATTTTTTAAAAGAATACTCTCAATTCCAAAAAACACACCTAACTCATATTCTGGATTGAGTCTGGTTTTATACATTTAAAATATTTAAAAAAATGATAAATTGGTGGCAGAAAATTTTAGAAATGGAAAATACCAGACTTCCGAAAATATACGACAATAGACTTAGAGACCTAGAAACCAGCAAAAACGTACCTTTTAACTGGACTGCATAAGTTCGCAGGCCACTGATTCTTATAGGTTCAGAGGAAATATGGGCTCTCAATGATCCAGCTGTTTTAAAAAATTCAAAGAGCAAACTGTTTGAGAAAATGGCTAATCATTTATATTCCAGGGATATAGAAGCTATTGAAAATTCCTCTTATAGTAAAATATATCGCCATATAACCAACTTCCAACTCGGAGAAGAATATTTAAATCTTAGATGCAATATAAACAAAATAAGGTTAATCTAAGAGGCACTGTTTTAGTGCAAAGATTTAAATTGATTCCCTTAAACTTTATTAAAAACTTCTAGTTATTTTGATAAATTAAGACCATAAAGTACAGAATCCATACTTAAAAACATTAACGTTTTGGAAAGGAGAACTAAGAAGCGCTTTTTATGCGCCAAATATGCGTGCTGGAAAGATAACATATAGATAGTCACAAGATCGCCATTGAAACGCCATTGGCAGACTGGCAGGCGAGAAATCACAGAGGATAATCGTGAATGGATTATATTATAAATTTGAACCCAACATGAGTTGCCCTCTATGTAATACCGATGGTTATGATAATAGTCAACATTTTCTAATATCGTGTCCAGTTTTAGATCCAGTCAGAAGGTTCTATTTATTTAAGTATGTTATGAAAAATTTTAATTTAGAAGACTTATTAACAATCACCAACTAACTATAAGAAGTTGAACGATTTATTTTTGTTTTCAATAGAAGCTTTAAAGATAGAACGACTAGTACAAAATTATTAATGCACTACAGGCATTTGTTATGTCATTACTTTTTGTTTATATAAAATTGTTATCAAGATATGTATTATTTAAAACTTTTTTTGTTCGGTTTTCTTGAGTTTATTATTATTTATTTTTTATTAAAGTTTCTTTGTTCATTATTTAATCAAGATTTGTATTCTTAGTTATTTTGTTAATTGTTATTTATATTTCTTATAATGTCGTTTCTAAAGTAGTTAGCTCAACTCTTATTTCAATATTTATAATATTTTCTTACTAAATGTAAAAAATTATTTTGTCTAAATGAAATAGAGGCCAAACCTCTTGCTAAAAGATGTAAATCTTAAAAGCAATAAAAAAAAAAATTATTATTTTTTTTATATATATAGATTCGATTGTTTTTTATTAAAACTATTTTTTTCTATTTTCAAAATAGTAGGTTTTTCAAAATCAAATTTGTGATTAAGCTGAATACTGTGTTGTACCAATGCTGTGGTGTTTATAGTTTTACTATTTATGCAATTAATACTGTGTTGTTTCTATCTTTGGAACCTTTTAGAGGTTTCTCCTATTTTGATGATATGATCATTTTTCTCCCTAACCGTTGACAACCGGATTATGGGTCATATAACCTTTTTCGTTTTTCTTGAAGTGTAGTATAGGCTTCCACGATGTGACGAGACATTAATGAGACACCCCGTATATATTATTCCGTACCTTTAAACACGAAGATTTACAGCACTCACAGTTTTGGAGTAAATAGGGTAACGAAATGTGAGCGATGTCTGATTTGGACCTTCTTGTTTCTTCTCGTCTTGAAGGCAGAAGCCTAGAATTATTTTTATTAGGAAAAGTATCGGACAGAGAAGAGAGGGGGTTGGGGAGCGAGATGGAAATACTAAATGACGAAAGGAGGAAGATGTAATGAACCGAATGGGCAGACCTGACGTGCAGCCACTGGCAATCCCCGCCCTCCCCGGGTCAATAGAAAAATATGTTTAACTTCTTCCTATCTTTTAACAAGGCTGCCTTATTCCTTCTCCTTAGTCCGCTTCACGATAACTCCAAGAGGAAAGAACAGCCAATTCAGTCTAATTTGCATCGGTAGCACCATATTCGATATTGGAAGAAAAGGATCATTACTACTACTTAAAATAATAATAAATTCCCATATTTCAATAGGCATTCAAAACTTTCACCAAAAAATAAATTGATATTATACAAAACTGTCCTCCGCCCTATATTGAACTATTCTGCTCAAGTCTGGAGTTACACTTGTGATTCCAACTACCGTTGGATAATATATATATATATATATATATATATATATATATATATATATATATATATATATATATATATATAATATATATATATATATATATATATATATATATATATAAGATTCTCGTGTCGCAGTTTTAGCTACCATACTCCTCAGAAACGGCTTGACCGATTTTCATGAAATTTTATATGCATATTTCAAAAACCTTGGCGTAATCCTTGACCAAAACTTATCTTGGAAACCCCATATTGCCCAAATTTCCAAAAGATCGATCAGCACACTAAGACTTTCAGCGGTCCCGTCACCTTCTCCCACAATTCTCCCGGAAGCTCCTTGTATCCTCTCTTATATTCCCCCATTTTGACTATAGTTGTACGGTATATAGTGGCCTCTCGAGGTCATGAACACGAGAAAACGAGTCATGAACTGTTTCATAAGATTTGTCTTCGGTACCTCTAGACGGTCACATGTGTCCCACCTCTATGATGAGTCAAAATGGCTATTTCCCTCTATTCGAAGGCAATATTTCCTTGGTTCCTTTCTCTCAAGTCATCCGCTCCCACCGCCCCTCTTACATCTATACAGTTCATACTTAGGAAACCAGATCCCGTCTTCCCGACCTCTATACGTCTTCCCATAGAACCAAAAAATATGAATTTTCCTTCTCAGCCCGGTCTACTTTTTTCTGTAATACTCTCCCATCACACATCCGTCATGCTCCTTCCCAATCTTCTTTCAAATCTCTCCTTTTTAAATATCTTCTAGCTTCCTAATCAGATGCCAACTAATTTCCTAATCAGTACAGCGATTAAAGTGATGTGAGAAATGTCTACACTTCATAACATAAATGATAGTAAAGTTTATTTTAATTTCTATTTTTAATTAATCTAATGTTTTTTATTTTGTTTTTTTGGTTTGTTAGTTCTATATTACATTTAGATATTACTGTATTTCTTTAATTTTATATTTTTCATTACTCTCTCTTTTCATCAATTAAAATAATTGTAAATAAATATTGAAATCATTAATATTGTTAGTTTTTTTATGTGTTTTTTGGCCAGTTGTAGTCATTATTTTTTTTTTGTACATGTGTATTATTCTCAAGGGACTTAGTCCCAGAAGAAAGTTCTTTTTTCATTCATTCATTCATATTCAATAGGTCTGAGAATCGGCTACTATCTATTTTCATACCCCTAAGTGATAAGGGTTGTCCATCCCTAACATTTTTCTTATTTTTTGGACAATTTTTTTTTTAATTTATTTATAATGTTGCATTAAAAATACATACAACCCTAAATTTTCACCCTTCCATTACCAACCCCTATTTATTAATGGTCATTTTAGTAATTTAATAATTTTTTTACTCATCAATTATGACTTGGTAAGTTATCCCTGACAGAGATCTACCGGTGTCACACCTCAGCCAGCAAACAGCACGGAGTAAAGATGAGACCGAAACCGGTCTCCTGTTCCTCTCAGACAATACGTCTTCCCTCACACCCTCCAAAGTTTTCGGCCATTATTATTGTTTACGCGTCAAGCGTAGTAGTAACCTTTACAATTATTATTTTACTATCTCAGTGTAACCAATGTTTTTCACTCGAACAATTGAGACGTTGATTTCCAAAAGGTACTAAAGGACATTTTTAACGAAATTAATATTTTTACATATTTATATTCTCCTCATTTAGTTTTATCTAAATCTTAAATTTGATTTTATTTAATGAACACTCATGTCCTTTAATAACGTGATTTAGAAATGTTATTAATTTCTTAAGATACTTATTACACATTTAGTTTCATTCTAAATCATAACAGAACCTTTCATTTCATAACGTTAATATGGTTTTATTAATATATTAAAGAAATAATTCTAGATTTTAAAGCGAAAAGAATCAAATGAGCTAGTTTAATAATATAGTAATGAGAGATTTTCGCGCTTCCTGTAAAATTCCTCAGAATGGATATAGTACCTTTTGGAAATCAACGCCTCAATTATAGGTGGCATGCTCTCCAGTGAGTAAACCATGCAATTGGTTTGTGTTAGCTAAAGATGGGCTTACAAAAAATATTGTTCACGCTATATAGCATTAAGAGGTTGATATTTTTTGTCAGTGTTTCTGTCGTACTTAATTAATTATATATATAATTTTAAGGAATAAATTTAAAAAAATAATTGTTGGTGTTTTGTTATTTTTATATTCCCTCATCGTTCACAGCGCTCCATGCCTCTTTCACTCATATACACATCCTTACACCCTTACAATAAGTTAGTTTTTTTTTTTTTTTCTACACTAGAAATTTCCTAGAAATAATTTGATGATGGATAAGGTTCTGATGGGATTTTGAGAATTTTGATGGTATAAGGTCTAGAATAAATGGAATAATCTGCTCATTATTAAATATTATAATAAATAGACGTTATAAAATTAACATATTTTCTTGTTAATTGCACTTTTCGCGATAAACTCTAAATCGGTCAGACGGAGATTTTTAAACATAAATGACACCTCATCCAAATTGCACCCGTGCGAAGCCGAGGTGGTCGCAGGTTTAAAACAAGTTCCTTAGACATCTTCGTCAAAGCGTTATGATGGTTTAAATACTCAACGCTGCTGTATATGGCATTGATATTATTATGCCTTGATTAAAAACTTCCAAAATAATTTTCAAAAATAACCAATGAGAACATACATCGGAATTCAAATGAGAAGATCTCCCTCCCCCCCCCTCTCCTCCCCGCTCCCAAAGATAGGTCGAAAAAATAAAGATTAAAAAATTAGAACAATAATAATAAGATAAGTAAAATGAGCCGTACAGTGTCCTTTAATGATATCCCGCTTGTCCCGGTTGAATAACACTTGCTTGACAAACGTCTTACATGGAATCCGCATACAAGACTGAAAAGACAAGAAACTGCACGCCGATTTCGGTTATTTCAACATTTACTTGACAGAGGCTCTAACCTTTCAGTTACCTACAAAAGACTCATTTACATGACCATAATAAGACCTATCTGGACCTACGGAGTTGAGCTTTGGGGCTCTACTAAACCATCAAACTCTTCCCGTATCCAATCCTTAAATCCAAAATCCTTAACGCTCCTTACTTTGTCACGAATAAAATCATCCACAAAGACCGTAATGTTCTATATGTTGCTGATTTGGCCTGTACAAGTTATCACTCCTTCCATGAAAAACACTAAACCTTGCTTCCTCTTCGATTCCTGACAATCCACCGAGGCGTCTGAAAAGAAGATGGCCTCGAGACCTTCTTGTTTAGACTCACTACTAGAGGGCGGCCAATGAGCAGTTTCTCTTTATGTATTTTATCATTAAATAGCATATTTACTTGTTGTATGAAAATATACAGTTGTAAATTTCAATAAAATAAATTTAATAAAAGTAAAATAATAAACTACCAGTAATAAAATATGGAAACAAACGTTTATATAAAATTAAAATAAAATTGGTATGAAAGTCTTGTAACCCAAGGCTAGGTAATGTATTGAGTAGTAAAATACGGGTGTAGGGTTTTTTACTGGTGATTTCAATGAAAACTACAGATTCTTGTAGACATTTTGAATCAATTATAAATGACCCATTTTGATCTATTTCATGTTGCCATCCTTTAGGTAATATTTGGAATTGAGTCATAATCAACAGTTATAGGATGACCCGAGCGCTTTGCGTCTTCCAAGTCAAAATTTCCGTTTCTGAACTGATCAAACCACTTACGAACGGAGCTTTCTCCTCAGGCATCATCTCTATACTCTCTACAAGGTTTGTTAACCGTTTTTGCAACGGATTTTCTTTTTCAGAAATAAAAAATCATTAAATGACGAAAATGATTTTTTTCTCTTCCATTTTTAGCAAGCGAAATACCACCTAAAGAAGAGGAATCGCGTTTGAAACTAATGCATAAAAGCACCTTAACTAATCCTCTTTTAAACAATATAAACATTATTGATCAAGTAAACATGATTTTCTAAATACAGAGAGGATTAAATTGAAAAACGCTACTTTATTTTACAACCCAATAGCACCTATGCCAAGAGAATCTATTCCCTAAGGCCTTCTCGAGGATAGTCCTGATGGTATGCTTGATAGAGGAAGACCACGTCTTAAGTGGCAGGAGGACGTCCTAAAGGAGATAAAAGTAGATGGCGTAGCCTGGTTTGTTCAGTAAAATAACGCACTATGTTCGCGGAAATGGCTTTATCCGAAAACGGAAGCACTCTGAGTCTCTTGACCGAAACGGTAAAGCATCAACACCTCTAAAAGACGAAAAGGAAATCAACCGGGCCTCAAAGAACCTTGTTCCGGCTTAAGGTTGCACTTTTACATTCATGCACTTTGGTCTCCTTACCTAACTCTATCTTTGATTGCATTGCTTTATGAAATATCTTTTGAAATACATTATAGTATTATCTCCCAATATAATTTTATTTTCCAAGGACAGGAATAATTTCATACTATGTTTAACCTAAACAGAAAATCTGAACTTACAGTTGACAACAAATTATTAATTTATAAGACAATACTGAAGCCCATCTGGACTACGGACTTGAACTATGGGGGACAGCTAAACGTTTTAACATCAAACGCATTCAATCCTTTCAATCCAAAGTCCTGCGAATAATAGTAAATGCTCCTTATTATGTATCCAACTATACCTTGCACCACGACCTTAATGTTCCATTTATTTCAGACGTAATTCCATCCAAATTTTCCAAATTCCACAAGAACCTCATTCATCATCCTACTCCTCAAGCACGATCCCTATCCAGCTCCACTCATCCATACAACCCACCTAGAAGGTTGAAACGGCAGTGACCCCGAGACATATTGTAAAGCATCTATTCTGGAGTTATGACACTGGTCAGATTCTCCTCTCATGTGCGGTGTGATTGTGGCTGTGGCGTCATCACTTAGCTTCCGCTGGCTCTCACCAGTGATGCGGCTGAGAGGGAGGCGCTGGGATCCTTAGGACTTTGCTTGTCCTTCCACAAGTGGAGGGACAAGCCCCGTCCGGGGTTCCCGAGCTGATTGTAAATATTGTACATAGGTATGAATGCGACATATTTTGTTTATTTATTTGTTAACTTTATTTATTTGTATTTATTTTGTCTACAAATTTTGTTATTGTATACGTTTATTTATTTTGATTTTATTTTATGTAATTTGACTTTCATTTTGTTTATATTGTATGAATGAGATCCTGTAGCACTATTATTATTGTCTATTATGACAAATTGTAATATAAACGAATAAAAAAAAAAAAAAAAAAACTATGTTTAACCATGTAAACATGATTTTATAAATAAAGAGAAGATCAAATTGAAATATTGAAAAACGCCACGAACTTATTTTACAACCCTTATTTACTTTATTATTACAACTTATTTGGCTGAGCTCATACAAGTTCTGGATCTGCCACTGCTATGGGCGGAGTCAGAACCTGAATCTCTCTGGGAGAGGATGTAGAAGGGATAGAGAAAAAGTAAAAAGAAAGAAAAAAAGAAGCGAGCGAAGAAAGGTGTTAAAATAATCTTTGCTTTGATAGGAGGAGCGAGGATGGGGGGAAAGTTTGCCGCCTCGGCGCCCCCAGGCAACAGGCGGAAAATGAATTTTCATCCCAAGTTAATTTACGAGTGGTGGGGGGGGCACAAAGGACCCCCCACTCTAATATGGAATCAATCACGGGGCGGTATTAGGGCAGCCTTGCAGGGCAGCGATAAGGCCCGGCCTGCCCTTCCTCGTCCAAGATGTCTCTCCCAAGGCTTTTATCACCGCTTCCTCAAAGCCCTTTTTCCTCTCCTACACGATCCGCTAGGGCCTCAGCTTCACCGGCAGTACCTTGTACCTTCCACGCTCCTTTATACCATTACCAGGGACCAAATCCTACCGGAACAGAACTTTGGAACAATATCTTGCTTATCGAATAATCGATAATCCACTTTTGGTTTATTATTTTCCGTAATGAACCCTCGTAATCGACCAAAAAAAAAAGCATTAACCTTCCCCTTAAAATGTGAGTTACGACAATAATTTTCAAGATACGTAGAATCCGAATAACAAATAATAAAAAATCCGTTTTTTCCGCCGACCGCTCCTTTTCTATACCAATTTTTATTCAATACCAACTCAGCACAAAAATACTAGCGCATCCAACGATATCAAAATCTAGACGTTGATATCTGCCGATTAGTTTTAAAATAGAGGCCAATTAAATATGATTTAATTCAATAACTTAGTTATTTTTTAAGATAGAGACAAAATTTATTAGTTTTTTTAAACCAGGAAACATAATATAATAATATATCAATTATTATTATAGAAAAGTAATTTTAATTATTAATGTATTAGTTGGAACAATCTCTTCTTTTTATTTATATATTTCTTTATTATAACATATATAAAACTTGATTATAACAACGTAACGTTTCGAGGTACTTTCTATGCCTCATCTTCAGATTATTAAAATCATATATAATTCCATATTATATCATAATATTGGTCATATAATAATGCACTATTATTCATACATACCCCTATATATGAATTATTTTGTCAATTGTTGTTAATATTATGATATAATGTGGAATTATATATGATTTTTAATAATCTGAAGATGAGGCGTAGAAAGTACTTCGAAACATTACGTTGTTATAATCAAGTTTTATATATGTTATAATAAATAAATATGTAAATAAAAAGAAGAGATTGTTCCAACTAATACATTCATAAATATAATAATAAAAAATAAAAAAAAAAAATGAAATTTTACCCATAAATAAGCCTATAACTCAGTTATTTTTTAAGATAGAAAGTTTTGGATAAGAACACTGCGATGAATAAAAAAATAAAAGGAAAAACAAATTAAATATTGCCTATTTATACGCTTGTAACTCCTATATTGACACAATTTATATATACTCGTATATATATATATATATATATATATATATATATATATATATATATACATATATACGCTCATAACTTAGTTATTTTTGTAGATAATAAATAAATACCAATTAAAATTTTATACAAAACGAAAAAAGAATCATAAAAATCGGTTTAGAATTAGCAAAGATATATCTTTTTGAAACTAGCAATGGTGATTGACCATTTTCCTTTGAATTATCATTAGTTCATTGCCTTTAAACAGTTATACCCTAGTATAGTTATTCAGAAATAATAAAGCATTGTGAAATAATTTGCAACGTTTTTGTAATTTGGTTGAATATCCATATAAATGCGGTGTGCGCTTGCAAAACACATAGCTTGCACTTACCTCGGCTGTTAAAATCAATTTAAGAGTTTTAAATACAGTTAGAGATTAAAATAAATTGTTAAAGAATTATTTACATTGAGTTTCAATAGAAACATGTGTTTTATTAAATAATATGTTATAAATAATTATTATCCACAACAATCAGTTATTTGTATAGGATTTTCAGGTAATTATAGGTGGAATAATCAGTAGTCGGTGTCGGTCTTTTATTAAATATTTTTAATTTTGCCAACGTTTCGGCTCAAGCTTGTGAGCCATCATCATGGCAATACTGAGCCATGTCCGAGCATAAAACTCTTTGATAAGTATAAAACTAAGTGAAATATGCGTTTAATACACCGTTGCAAAGCTAAAAATCTTCAAATCCTTTGAATTTGTATACGTCAGATATTATTTTTCTGAAATTTCTAGCTTTACTACAGTATTTTAAACAAATATAACAAAAAAAAAAAAAAAAAATATATATATATATATATATATATATATATATATATATATATATAAGTTAAGATGGGAAGAGTGTTAATATTAACTTTAATCACCTTTGATGTAAATGTAAACAACACCTGAATTTATGTAACCTTTTTAATGGATAAGTGATAATAAATCATATGTTATCAAGTAAGCGTGGGTTTTATTTCGCCTCTCTGTTTCCCTTTTTAATATATTTTTCTCGATAGAAATAAGTGGTGCCGAAACCCGGGAACGTTATTTTGATCGTTTTCGAGTGAGAAGAAACTGTTTTATCGTCTGTTTTACTCTACGTAAGTTTTTTTTTTCTCATTATAACCTTTCTCTTTGTTTTTTCCATTTCTCTCTTTAAAAATGACAGAAAATATTTCGATACCACCAGTCCTTACGGAAGATAGAACATTACCTCAGTCTTCAACCCAGGAGATACAACCACTACCGGCTCAGTCGCTAGCGGGAGCACAAGTTCCCATCGGGAACCACACAACCACTCTAGAGTGGGTCAAGGTTTGGACGGCGACAGCGCAAGATGTCAGAAAAGCCATTTCCGAGCTGGAACGCTTTGACGGAGAGGTAGGCGACCTCAATCATTTCTTGAAGGGAGGCGACAGAATTATGGCAACTATTGAGGCGAAATTATCAGAGAGTTTGATGAATTCTCAAGACGCTGTATCACTTAGAGCGGCATTAGTATGCCGGGTCAGTAGACAGATCTTAAACTTGATACAGGCTGATGAGGACACGGCGTGGGGCATTATCAAAGATAGGCTTAAGAAAGCATTCGGAGGAGGCCGATGGGCCCCGGAAGAAGACATCTTCCAGATGTTTCGGGAAACGAAACGTCCATACCAGTCAAGTGGACAGTACGCCGGATTACTATTAGCCCGTTACAACCGCATTACAGAGAAATTGCGGGAAACACTTTCTGCGGAGGTAGTAGAAGACAAAATGGCTTTCTTATCTACTATTCTGAGAGTGCAACTTGCGAGGGAAACGGGAAAGAAAGAGGGTCTTCCCAGAGACAAGACGTTCGTCGAATGCGCTCAAGAGATGGTGGATGCGAGCGCCAGAGACGAGGAGTCCAGGAGCGGGGAAGCGGCTATAGAATGGACGAGAGTGCCTTACAGGAGGACAGAGGTCGGCAGGAACCGAAATAGACCAGAAACTTGGAAGAAAAAGGCACCTGAGCCCGATGGTCGAGAAAAATTTGTTGCTAGAGAGAGGAGGCTAGGGACAGAGAAAAGGATTTTTCGGAAGGAAGACAGAAAGTGTCACGGGTGTGGGAAAGTGGGCCATTTGGTTGCAAGATGCCCTCGCACGCGATACTTCGAGTGCGGGACTGAAGGGCACATTGCCCGGCAGTGTCCTTATATGAGTAGGAGCAGGAACAGGGGCAGAGGAGAGCCTATGGAGGTGAACGCGCAAAGGGTGTGGAGAAGGGACAGATCCACATCTGAGTCAGTGCGTTCGTCGGAGTCATCAGAGACGGAGGAGGATAGGAGCGAACCAGGAGGCAGCAGAGAAGAAGAAGCAAAGAGCACGAGGAGGAGCGAAGGGCGACGAGGAGCAGCTGGGAGCAGAAGACATGATGAATGAGGTGAGTGCGGGCAGGGAGGCAACCGCGCAGTAGTGAATAACATCAGGGGGATGTGCGGTAGGTTGCCTATAATAAGGGTTGCGAGAGGATTATGGTGTTTAGTGGACACGGGTAGCTCTAATACAATAATGTCACAGAAAATGATAGAGTTTTTATTTAAAAAAAAGAGGATTCCGAGGGAGTGTCAATGCAAGTTAATTACTCTAGGCGGCCCGTGTAGAGTGGAAGGGGAAGTTGAGATCGAATTAAGTCGATGGGGAATAGAGGGAGGAAAATTGGTGGTTCACGTGGTAGAAAATATGCCGCGAGAATATGAAGGGATAATCGGGTGTGATCTATTGGGGAAATTAGGAACCAAAATAAGAAACAAGACCGGACAGTGGGCTATAAGGATAGGGAAAAAGTCCTATAGGGGAAGAAGGGCTCAGAGGGATGGACTAGTTCAAATAGGCGCGATAAACCAGGCGGAAGACTGGAGAAAAATCCTTTACCGTCAATATAACGATATTTTCTATCAGGAAGGGGGTCTATTGGGCGTTACGGGAAAAACGGCTCATGAAATCCCATTAAAACAAGAGCGAGTGACGTACGTTAAAGAACGGCGGTACCCGCAAGCGTTACGACGGCACATTCGGGAGGAGCTGGATGACCTTAAGCGACAAGGAATAATAGTGGATAGCACGTCCCCTTATAATAGTCCCCTTTGGGCGGTAAAGAAAAAGAGCACGGGAGACGGGAAGCCGGAAAAATACAGGGTTGTAGTCGATTTCAGGAAGTTGAATGAGAATACGGTGGACGAGAAATACCCCATACCTCGTTTCGAAGACATTCTGGACCGCCTCAACGGGGCCACGGTATTCAGTACATTGGATCTAAAGGCAGGCTATCACCAAATTAAAATGCATCCGAGGGACCAACACAAGACAGCATTTTCATTTGAGCGGGGCCACTACGAATTTACACGGATGCCTTTCGGACTGAAAAACGCCCCTATTACGTTCCAACGCTTGATGGACGAATTTTTGCGGGGGATTGACGAGGCGGTATGTCAAGTTTATATGGACGACCTTTTGATTTTTAGTAAATCCGAGGAAGATCATATAACCCACCTGCGCAGTGTTTTTAATCGGATCCGTCAGTTCGGGCTCAAGCTCTCGGGGGAGAAGTCGTCGTTGGGGCAAACCGAAATTAATTTTTTAGGCCACACAATATCCAAAGATGGCGTGAAACCCGACGTGCAGAAGGTGGCAGCTATACGGAACATGGCTATTCCGAGGGATATTAAAGGGATTAGGCGGTTACTGGGAACGCTAAACTATTATAGGCGGTTCGTGCCGGACATGGCGAAATATCTCGTGCCCCTTAATAACCTGCTAAAGAAGGGTCGAGCGGTTGTGGTAACGCCCGTTATGGAGGAGAACATCCGATGGTGTATGGCGCGATTACAGGAAGAGCCCATCTTGGCGTTTCCGGACTTTGAACGACCGTTTTCAGTCACCACAGACGCAAGTGAGTACGCGCTGGGAGCTGTTCTATCACAGGAAGGACCAGAAGGGGAACGCCCCGTGGCATACGCAAGCAGGCGCCTCACGGACGCGGAGACTAGATACAGTGCGTTGGAGCGGGAGTTGTTGGGGATCGTTTGGGCGGTGGAACACTTTCGACCGTATTTGTTCGGGAGGAGATTCAAGGTGCATACTGATCATCGGCCACTGCAATGGGTAGGTACCCTCAAGGAATCGTCAGCACGAGTTACCCGTTGGAAGGAGTTCCTCAGCCAGTACAATATCGACGTAGTGTACAAACCGGGTCGGGACAACGTTGTGGCTGACTGGCTGTCACGGGCGCTGGTAGTTAACGCCATAGAGGAGGAGGATGGAGAACCGTCAAGCGGTGTGCGGCAGTTCTTGCGTGAGTGGACGCCGGAGAGTGAAGGGGGGCGCGGGTCCTCAGAGTCCGACAGAGACGATCGGTCAGTAGAAGAAGGTAGCTCGTCCGACGGGCGCGCGTCAGACATGGAGGAAAGGGAGGAGATTATCAATGATAAACTTAGGCAAATCGTGTGGAAGACCAGAACCTCGGGTCCGCTAAAGTTGGAGCAGAAGCGGTACGGCAAGTCGCGCATTACCACCGTATGGTCGCAACCGGGTGTTAGGGATGATCAGATTTGTAGGACGCTTCAGGATGCGTCCGAGCCGGGAAAGACCCATTATCTATACGTGGGAAACGCGACGATATGGGAGAAGATTAAGCGGCTCTGGAAACGTGAGCTTATTGGAATCGATAGGATATTTGTGCGGTGCACTCTGTCGGTCGAGACGATACCGGATGAGGAACGACAGCGGGAAGTTACGCTAGCGTACCACCAAGGGAAAACGAACCACCGCGGGGAACCGGAAACGCTACAGGCTTTGAAACGACGGTATTTTTGGTGGGGTATGAGGCGGACTATCACGGAGGTTGTGAGTGCGTGCGAGGTTTGTCGGGCTACCAAGTATGATCGCCACCCACCTCGGGGAGTGCAGGAGATGACGCCGACGTCTGATGTGCCGCTGTGTGACTTACAGGTTGATACCTTTACGTGGCGGGGGTACAAGTGGGTCACCATGATGGACCTCTTTAGTAAAGTAGCCATGGCCAATCTCGTGTCGGACCGGTCATCGGAATCGATTTTAGCTGGCGTCTGTACCTGGTTTCAGTTCTATGGCGTGCCCGAGCGGATCTCTTCAGACGGGGTCGGGAGTTTGACAACAGTACTGTTCGTGCGGCAATGAAGGCGCTCGATATCGATTGGCATCTCAATACGCCGGGACACCCCAAGAGTCGAGGGAGCATTGAGAGGCTGCATAGTACGCTAGGGGATCATTTGCGGGTGTATCAGGTGGATCAGGGACTCGAACCGGACGTGGCTATGCCGCGTGCGGTGGCTGCGTATAACCACTCAATTCATGCGGCGACGGGATTCTCGCCGTTTGAAATTCTCTTTGGCCTGCGGGATCGGCGCAGGGATTACAGGGGCACAGCGGCGGCGGGGAACTTATCCGACGTGCTGGTCAGTAACCGGGCGGCCCTTGTCAAATTATGGGGGAAGGTGCGCGGGAGGCTGGTCGCGGAGAAGAGTCGGCGCGTTGCTAAAGAAAATCTTCGTGTTCGTGATCGGATGGAGGACATTCGCATTGGTACGATAGTGTATCGGCGGATCAGTTCGAACAGAGGTAAGGAAGTTGTTCGGTATGAGGGTCCGTTTAGGGTGGTTGTGATTCGGGAACACAACGTGGTGACAGTGCAGTGTTTGGCGGATCCCCGTAAACGGCGGACAGTTCATATTGAACAATTGAGAATTCCTCAATCGTAGTTATCCTCTGCTTCAGACCTGGGATCTAGTGGGGACTTGGCTTTTTGTTTTATTTGGTAGTATCGTTTTGTAATGCTTTGTATTTGTTTTAACATCAAGTTACTGCTTTCTTTCCTTTTTTTTTTTTGTTATGCTTTCTTTCTTCCCCAAGTTTAGGGAGTTGCAATTTTTGTTCTATCTTGTGTTTAGTTAGTAAGTTACATTTAAGTCCGCTTTTATGTCGGTTATTTCTTGTTTAGTTAGTTTAGTTTATTTGTCTAGTTATGTAATTTATTTATGTAACCTTTTAGGTAGTTTACAAACAGTGTTTGTAAACTGGCAGGGGGGAGTTAAGATGGGAAGAGTGTTAATATTAACTTTAATCACCTTTGATGTAAATGTAAACAACACCTGAATTTATGTAACCTTTTTAATGGATAAGTGATAATAAATCATATGTTATCAAGTAAGCGTGGGTTTTATTTCGCCTCTCTGTTTCCCTTTTTAATATATTTTTCTCGATAGAAATAAGTTATATATATATATATATATACCAGCGGCGTAGTCTAGTGGTGGTTAGAACGCTAGTCAACTGTGCTCTGAGTCCTGGGTGCGAATCCCGGTTGTGGTGGAATATTATTTATTCTGTTATTTCAGCCGGGGGGCGATCCTAAGGTATGGAGACCCTCCTGGGGCAGACCCAGTTTCTTTAAAATGGGTACCCAAAATGGGTAAAAAACATGGCGGCTGAGCGAGATCTCGGCCGAATCACTTCATTGCACGGCCGTTGGCCTAGAAACAGTATGAATCTCTACATGTACTTAGCTTAAAACTCTTCATTGGTTGTAGTGGTACAGGTTTTTTTTTTTCAGAAGAAAAACATTTAAAATATTGGCATTTCAACCCTGACAGACTATTTCAATCAGAATGAAAGTTACATAAAATTAAAGCCCATTAAATTTTACATCAATGTAGCCAGTTTAATCAAAATCGTTATAGAAGTTTTTGAGAAAATCGTAAAAAGGTCGAAAATGCATGGTATAAAGTGGCTGCATGGCTTTTAGTAAGCTGATTATGATAAAAAAGTTGCTGCAATATTTCATGCATATATGCTGTTTACGCCACTTATTTCATTTGTCCTCATTTTTATTATGTATTCTAAATTCCTCAGAAACTTTCTTCAATCATTATATATATTTCTTATATATATATATATATATATATATATATATATATATATATATATATATATATATATATATATATATATATATATATGGCTGAAAAAGGAAATATAGATTGAAAAAAAAACGCATAAATTAAATTGATTTTTAAAGATAATAATTACATTTGTTACATTATTAAATCTGAAATAAAGAGTTTTCATCGAAACTCTTCGGATTGTCTTTTTTTTTTTTTTCCTATTTACATTCACTTACTTATATATGAAATGTATTGTAAGGGAAAATGTTGCGGTTCATGGCATTAGTAATTTTCGCTCATTTCCAGAGATATGTCATCGCAAACGATTAAAAGATGTTAAGGAAACAGGAAAAACAGCTTGTAAAATCTGCTGCGCGCAGCACAGAACTTTCACTTGCCTCACTCCTTGAAATTAAGTTTAAAAAAAAAATTGCGTCAGGCAACACATGACTATTACTTACTTCGGTTCTTAAACTTATTTTAAGAACTATTAAATAAAGATAGAGCTGAAAAAAGTTGAAAGAATTATATTCGGTTTTGTTGGAAACACATTTAGATTAAATAATATGACAGTATAGAATTGTTATGTACCATTATCACTTAACTATATGCCAGTCACATTACGTAACTTTCCACAACTTTGTACACTGCTGGTCAAAATTTTGGGACTGCCTGTCGTTTACATAAATTAATCTGTTTGAATTTTGTTGTACGGCACTTTATCGCTCTCTCTCTGTATTATGTAGCTGTACTACGCAATTCTACGGAAAATCAATTCTTTTTAACCGTTCTTTAATGAAAAAAAAACGGAAATTACCTGTGCAGTGAACTTCTTAAAACTTTGGAAGTCGAGGAATCAATAAATCAAACTATAATTCTCCTTAGGGGATTACTAGACTGTGAATAAAGCTCCAGATATATAAATCATATGGTTTATTATTATTAATTAGATTTGATTAAATTATTTCTTTTTAATTACGATAGTCACAAAATTTTCTTACACCTAATTAGCTAATTTGTTTGTTTGGGGTAGTTGTTTAGTCATTTCTCTTTCGATTGCATGACAATCATGACTCAGGGGTACTCCGTACCTCCAATTTGTTTGTAAATACAAATATTAATAAGATAACTTTTTTTTTTTGAAGAAGAAAATAAACCTTTTTTTACAAAATTAAAAAATATTTACAAATGATTTCGGATGAGACATCCAAAATGACTTAAATGTAATAGATTGAAACTGAAATTATAGTGGAGTTGTAGGAAAAATTGTACAAAAAACCTTTATATAAAAAGAATAAGAAGATTGAATTATAAAAATTATACATTAAAACAAACTATCTTAATTTAACAAGATATGTTTTGTTATTATTATTTTTTTTTTTGAAATTTCTAGCTTTGCTACGGTATATTAAACATATATTACAAAATAAAATATTACTCTGAAAAAATTGGTCACTCTCAGTTAATCAACTTATTTCATTATTTTCAATAAACAGAATATAAGGTACTTTAAGTGAGAAAAATTAAGCAATTGGTGTTTTTTTAGCCCCATCAGATTATTTTAATGAGGACAAAACCTACATTATATTAAAGATAAGTAAATTATACATCTAGTAGCGGGTCAAATAAATCATTAAAGGGTTTTCCCAGAGAATGGCAAGAATGAGAAAGAAAAATAGACGGTAAACCGATTATGGGTAAAAAAAAATGCTGTATATCCCAGACCTACCTATCTTATTTCTAAATATTTAATACATCACATTTACTTGCTGTATATAATTATACAGTTGTAAATATCAATAAATATGTTTAAAAAAAAAAAAAATTAATTAACTATAAATTCAAATTATTTGTATAAATCATCGAACTTTCGAGTGAAATCGTTACTATGAAATGTAACAGAAAAATATTAGAAGTCTGAGATTGAATATGAATCTATGGGAAGTTCAGATAATTATAGTATTTGCGATTAAACAACGATAATAATGATAGTTATAAGTTGTGAAGATATAAGATTATTATTGAGAGATAAATGAGAAGGAATATTCAGTAGTTTGGAATCCAAATCTCTAATCTCTAGGTCCTAGATTACAAGAAACTATTAACTTATGATTAACAATAGATTTAAATTATTTTAATACATTATCGTACTTTAGAGGGTAATCTTTACTTTGGAGTGAACCGAAAAAAAATCTAGTGCGGGCACTCACATGAATTTCATTTCAACGTTGTTAAAATTAATTTGAGAATTATTAAATAAAGATAGAGTTGAAAAAAATGTAAAGAATAATTTTTATATTTTTATTTATTTTATTTTTTTTTATTCGTATATATTACAATTTGTCATAATGTACAATAATAATAGTGCTACAGGATCTCATTCATACAATATAAACAAAAGGAAAGTCAAACTACATTAAATAAATAAACGTATACAATAACAAAATTTGTAGACAAAATAAATACAAATAAATAAAGTTAGCAAATAAATAAAGAAAACACGTCACATTCATACCCATGTACAATATTTACAATCAGCTCTGGAACCCCGGACGGGGCTTGTCTCCCCACTAGTAGAAGGACAAGCAAAGTCCAAAGGATCCCAGCGCCTCCCTCTCAACCGCATCATCCACAATCCCACCGCACATGAGAGGAGAATCTGACCAGTGTCAGAACTCCAGCAAATGTATTAACAAAACATTTCGGGGCAACTGCCGTTTCAACCTTCTAGGTGGGTTGTATGGATGAGTGGACCTGGATAGGGATTGTGCTAGAGGATTAGGATGATGAATGAGGTTCTGGTGGAATTAGGAAAATTTGGATGGAATCAGGTCTGAAATAAATGGAACATTAAGGTCGTGGTGTAAGGTATAGTTGGAGACATGATAAGGAGCATTTACTATTGTTCGGAGGACTTTGGATTGAAAGGATTGAATGCGTTTGATGTTAGAACGTTTAGCTGTCCCCCACAGTTCGAGTCCGTAGGTCTAGATTGTCTTCAGTATTGTCTTGTAAAGTAATAATTTGTTGTCAACTGTAAGCTTAGATTTTATATTTAGTAGTCTGTATAACTGTCCGAATCGTCTGTTGAGATCTTTTCGTTTAAGTCTTGTATGTGGGTTCCACGTCAATCTTTTGTCTAGTAGTAAGCCAAGATACCGGACTGTATCTGAAAGAGGAATTGGAATGGAACTAAAGTGAACTGGTGGACAGGATTTTCGTCGAAGAGTGAAGTTTATTTGTTTGCATTTGGCTTCGTTCACCGTAAAGAATAATATTAAATTTCATTGGAAACATACATTTTAAATTAAATAATATGACAATCTACAATAATCACTTAAGTTTATCCCCTTTTTATCTTTCTACATTACGTTTTACATTTTTTTATATCAGAAGACTTTTTTTTTTTTTTTAATATCTTGCTTTCCAAAGGTATATTATGCATCTTTAGTACTATTCTTTTGTTCGGAACTGAAATTTTACCAGAAAAATATGTTTGCTCTTTTCTCTTTAAGTTGGTTATCAAATTTGTCCAACTTGTATATTTAGCTGTTTTTTAGCAATCCTAAAAAGATTATATGGTTAATTGTTTTAAATATACAAAATTAAAGATACTCTAGAGGAAGGAAATTCTAAATATCGACATTCCAGCCCGGTCAGACAATTTCAATCAGAATGATACCTACATGGAATTAAAGACTGTTAAATTTTACATCGATTTAGAGAGTTTAATCGAAATCGTTACAGCCGTTTTTGAGAAAATCGTGAAAAGGTGCAAAATAAATGGTATAAAGTGGTCTTACTGGTATGCCGAGTGTGTTGAAAAGTTGTAAAATCTCAGGCGTACACCTTACCTTTATAAAATATGAAATTTCAGTTTTATACAACTTTTCGTGATAGATTACACATACACACTGAGACATTTTTGGTCTAGGACAATTGGTGTCTACGACACTTGGTCACTAGGACTTAGGGGACCCTCAAACTTTTATTTCCGTTGAAAACTTGAATCTGAATTTTTTTTACGATCGCAATACTTTCCCTAACTGTGCTAATACATAGGTAAGTGAAACTAAAAATAATCAATTTTTTTTTTAGATGAGGAAGATGGTTGGGGGTGCGATCATAAATTAGAAACACACATTTAAAACAAGTGCTATTTTAATTATGTGCCGATGTTTCGGCCTACAATGTGGGCCTTCATCAAGGCTAAAATAAACAAGATAACAACCGATTATAGACTTAATAATGCGTTAGGTATATAATAATAATATTACAGGAATATAATATGGGAACATAAATAAAATTAAATGTAAAACTGATAATAAAATGACAGTTATAAAGTATGGAAATAAACAAAATTAAGATGATAGTTATAAAGTATGGAAGTAAACAGAATTGAGATGATAATCTTGTAATAAGAATATATAAAGAGAGACTAAGCAAATGAAAAAATGACAAAGGAAAAATATGTGAACGATTAAAATTTTAAATATGAACCATTTTGAAGTGATATATGACGGTAATATATTAAAAAACATAGTTAAGAGTATAGGTAATATATAAAAAAAGAACATAGTCATTAAAAAATAGAAACAGTATGAATAAAAAAAAATTTTAAATTTTAAAATAATGTAATATTAAACTAGCAATTATATTTCAGGATATGTAATGAAGAAAGACATGAGCATGAAAAGAGGGAGAAAGAAACAGGCGATGAAAAAAAGATCCTAATCAATAAGAAAAAAGATACATACTTGACTCTGAGACGGTGTCTAATGAAGTGATGTTTTTTCGGTTTAAAAAACGCTCATTGCGTGGGACGGAAAATATGGGAACTAGAATGTTCGTTAGAGCTTTTCCAAGAGGCTATTTTATGTTTACTGATTCGATTGTTTGTTGAAGAAAAAAAAACTAAAGGATTGGCTAATGATTTATTTAAATACATATTAATAATATAAAATAGCGGACTGAGATTAAAAAATGTAGAATTAGTGAAAAAAAGATAAGATTAAAAGATATAAGGTAATAACGAAGGACGATGATTAATGACGATTAGGTAATAACGAATGACGATAAGGAGCTGTCGAAGGAAATGATAAATAAAATTGAGGTACAAAAAATAAATAAATATATAAATAAAAAAATGATAATAAGTAAATAAATACAAAATTACGAAGAGCTGATCAGATGGTTGTTTAAAAAATGAGCTAGGAATGCTTTATTAAATTTAATATTTGAGAATAAGCTAGTGATAAGTTATGTTTGTCAGTCTTCTGATTAACTGGAAGGGGTTCTAGTTGTATGTAAATGCATTCTGTAATGAGTCACTTGTCATGATTGTAATTTTTTTTTTTAAATTGCTTATTCATTCATATTTACTTATAAATGACGATGGCAACTAACTCCCTATCGTCAAGAAAAATATTATTTATTCAGGGCTATTAGAAAAAACAAAGATAACAACCAGTAGTATTTTTTATTTATTTTTTTTTTTTATCTTTTAAATAACACACCTTTTATTACAATTTCTTTCCCACCCCCTTTTTTTTTTTTAGAAATTATTATATTTATCAATTGTCATTACTATTATTTCACTTTTTAATTATCAGTATAATTTATTTTTCTTATCATCCTTATATATTGTATTCCACTACTGGTTGTTATCTTTGTTTTTTCTTTTTTCTTATAGCCCTGAATAAGGCCTATAATTTAGGCCGAAATGTCGGCACTAATAAATTGTGTGTACGCCTAATTGTGTGTTATATTGACTGCACCCTGAACCAACTTCTCTCCCATAAAAATATTTTCATAAACAAAATCGTCAAGAAAATATCCAACACAACTTAAAGACTGAGTGCTGCTCCACACTTGCTGGACAAGTGTACTCAGGGCAGCTGCTCGCCCGCACAAGTCACGGATAATCACAATTTGTTCTGCTCTCGAGTAAATGCTCACTTAAAAATGAAATATTGCCGCCATTATTGGAAGAGCCCGACATTATATTTGACAATGGCAACAACTTAATCCTCACCCTCTTCATGCCAGTTATCTCTTAGGGCAAACGGAAACTGCATCAGGAAGTGGGTAGCGGCTTCTTCAATCTTTGATATTGATCTCTCCTATAACAATATTGTTTTTTGATACAGAACAGTAACCGTATGATAATTTGATTATACAGACAGACAGCTTTAGTTGTTCTTTCTGCTAATAGTCATCAAAATATGGAGCAGAAAAGGATTTGTAAAGACAAATTCCGCATTTAATACTCCAAGAGTTGAAGGAAACTTTTGATCGATTTGGCTGAAAGTATTATTATGGTCATATTGGACAGTAAATGTGAATTTCTGCCACCATAGATGAATTGGAATCAAATTTTATTTACCCTACTAAGCCATCCATTCTTTCCGTATCCAATCCTTACACTCCAAAATCCTTAGTAAAAACCTCAATGCTCCTTATTCTGTAGCGAATAAACTGATTCATCAAGACCTTAGTGTCTCATAATCTAAAATAAATGTTTCCATCGAAACTCAATGTGATTCTTGATTCTTTTTTCAACTTTATTTAAAAGCTGTTAAACTGATTTTGACACCGGAGGTAAGTGAAAGTCGTGCGTTGCAAGCACCAGACTATCTGATCTAAAAGAAAGGTTACCATTTAAACAATATAATTATTTTTTCAATTTTTTTTTGTTAACCATCATTTCAAGAAGTCAGGTAAGCGAAAGTTGTGCGTAAATAATTTTTACGTATTCAAGAAAAGGGTTAGTTAAGGTTATTTTATGCATCAGCTTTAACTAAGATTCCTTATCTTTAAGTGGTATGCTGCTTGCTCAAAATGGAAAAGACAAAAATTCATTTTATACTTAATATAGTTATGCCGAAATGTTGGCGCAATTTCACTTATTTAAAGTTTTTCAATTAACAAACCTTCAACCAACTTCTTATATTTTATCTACGGTCAAATATTCTTCAATCATTATGCATACATTTTATAATTCAGTTAATTTAAAGAACCACAATTAAAACTCTAATATCCCATTAACATTGCACATACACCAATGGATCAATATTGGTGAAAATGAGATATATGAAGATTCTATCAATTTTTTTTTTTTTTTTTTTTTTATTCATCATTATCGCATGATACCTACATAAGGTAATCGACGGATGGAATTATATACATGTCAACTTCATATTCTCTTAGCACTGTCGCTTTTGTCAAGTTGACGGATGAAATTGAGGCACCAGTGCTAAGTACTTTCCTGTTGATATTGTTAAGTAGCGTACTACAAGAAGGACTCCACTCTACAAACAAACACATCTCGAAAGCTACATATGACAGATCGATAACGAATATGAGGAGTGGTGTTAAAAGTTCTATAGATAGGATCAGCGGCGACGGTCCGTCCTAATCTGTCGCACATCTCCGGCGTGTGTCCGGCATCTGCGTCCTTATCTCACCCTCCACAGCCTGCTCCAATCGATAGCATATCGTATTAGCGTTATAGTCTGACGCTTGTTTCGTCTTGTACTTCTGTAGATGGATTATGGAGTGGAATGGATAATAGGGGACGGAATAAAAAGAATGATTTGGACCTCTTATCAATTCGCATATAATTCAGAAATATCCAGCTTAGTAACTATGTTCTTCTGAAGGTTCTTCTCAAGCATTTCATTAATAACCCTGCTTTGCGTGGACTTCAAAGTCTAATCATAGTTCAGAAGTATACAAATTGGTTCATAAATATATATATATATATATATATATATATATATATATATATATATATATATATATATATATTTTTTTTTTTTTTTTTTTTTTTATTTCCATCTGTCGCATCCCCTGATTCAAATTAATCGAGAAATATTATGTAGAAAAAAATTGAGACAAAAATTGACATACTTATCTCCAGATCCTAGGTTCGAGCCCGGTAGTGGTGGAACAATTATTTATGAATAAATCAAGCTTAAACGCTATGGAAACTCAGGGCGTAATGATTGGTTCCAGCCCCTCCTGAGATCCAACGCTATCTTTCTACATTTACTCTTAAATGAACTGTCCATTACATTCAGTTCCTCTGTCACAAACCTAGATATTACTATTGACCAGGCTGAGAGAGAGGCGCTGGGATCTCTTGGATTCGGCTTCTCCCCCAACTTGTACAGGGAGAGGCACAGTCTGGGGTACCCTTAGCAGATTGTATATAGTTAAGTTTGTTTGTATGTTCTTTATTTATTTCCCAACTTTGTATTTATCTCTACTACAGGTTGTTATTTTGATTTATTTGTTGTTTCTTTTTTTGTTTTATTAATTGTTTTGTATATATTTGAATTTATTCATTTCCGATTTTATCTCATTTGACTTTATCATTATTTTATGTAAATATTGTATGAATGTGTATCACATCATTATTACTACTGTTCATTATATATATTAATGAAATATTTAATGTAATATATCTGATATATGAATATATATCTATAAATGAATATATCTCCGTAAATGTGATGAATCTGAATATATCTATAAATGAAATGTTTAATGTAATATATCTCAATAAAAAATAAATAAAAAACTAAAAAAAAACTGTTGACAAGAACTAAAGATCGATCTTTTCTTAAAAAGATTCTAATCACCCAACACATTGGCACAGGATCTTACAAATCGAACAAAGAGAAAAAGTCAAAATTAAAGCCAAGATTCATCACACCGTCTATCTCAAACGGAGACACCTTCCACAAATTTATATCGAGCGTTTTTGCAGGATGACATTCCGTTAAGCAAATTTAATAATCCGTCTCTTAAATTCTTTTTGGAAAAGTACATAGAAAAAAAAAGCCTGATGAATCCACCTTTAGAAAAAACTGCCTGCATGATATATATCAAGAAACTCTTGTAAAAAGGAGGAGCCAATTTGGTTGATACTAGGGCCAAATTGATGTAGTTTTACGTTTGAAAATGCATTTAGTTTCAAACTGTTTTCCGTAGAGTGATTAAAAAGTCTTTTGTTTTTGAATTTTTTATAATTTAATCTGTGCCACTACAACCCATTAAGAGTCTTGGGCTTAGTACATAAAGAGATTCGTACTGTTTCAAGGCCAACGGCCGTGCAATGTTGATTCGGCCGAGATCACGCTCCGTTTTTTCCCCATTTTTGGATACCCACTTTATAGAGGCTCGGCCATACCCCAGGATCGCCCCCCGCCTGAAATAAAAGAATAAATAATATTCCGCCACAACCGGGATTCGAACCCAGGACCCGGAGCACAGTAGGCTAGCTCTCTATCCACTAGACCACGCCGCTCCCTTGTATTTTTTATGTTTAAAATAAAATCGTTTTTGTATTGTAATAAAAAAAAAAAATGAGAGTATAGACTGTTTTAGAAGGCTATTTACTGCTTAAATATTTCACTAATTTTACATAATTATTTCCATATCTGCATCAAATTCAATACATATATTGAGAAATTCGATATGAGACTCAAAAGACTGATGAATTGTTTTATCAGATTCACATGTTGAATCCCCAGACGTTCCCATGTTTCTGGAAGGTACACCGAGTTGAATTGGCTCTATCCCTCTTTCCGTAGGCAGTACCTCCTTGGTGTCTGTCTCTCCCGATTTTTCAAAACTAAAAAACCTCCTTATATTCTTGATATGCTTACCACTTGTTCCTCTGTCCATTCAGTAAACACTAGATCCCAACCTATAAACTTGTATATACCTTCACACAGATGCGTCTCCTTCAAAAAATCCTTTGTTATTCGTGCTATTTTTGAATTCCTTTCCTGTATCCAATCATTATCCACTTTAAAACACCAACTATTTCTCCATCTCCTAAAGTATCAATCTTCCCAACATATGTAATATTTAAAATCTATAGATGATACTATTCATTGTCACAAAATCGTTCTTTTATTGTTAAACTGAAGTATTAAACGACCAGACAATTATCATGTAAATTGTACTTTTCTTGTTATTCTTAGGGGACTACTCGTCCCAGAATAATATTACTTATCATTTCATTTCATATATTTACATATTTGGTATTTTAAATTACATGAAAATCCTAGCCCTAGTGACCAGCTATCGTCGAAAGATTGCTCTAAAGTATTTAAAGATACGTAGATGTATATTTTAGTCAGCCCTAACCGAGCATCAAACATACTCCAGGAGGCAGCGGCACGCAAGCTTACGTCAACTGTAAAATAGCTTTACACAGTGCTTGAGCTCCTGGAGGGGTGGAAACTACCAGATCCACGGATGTCCCCGCCCACTTTCCCCATTGTAACTTGTTCGCAGATTCACGGAACCGGATGTAGGGACATACAGGGGAGGATTTGTGGGATTCGTCTCCCCTCAGGTTTTTCATTATCATACAATCACAAAAGAAAAATTATGATTTTTTTTTTTCGTTAAGAAAGCTACACTTTATAACCTATGGTTATTATTAGGGCTTGGTTTTTCATGTAATTAAAAATGCCAAATATGTAAATATATATGTATTGATTTTGATACAAACATGGAAATAATTATGTAAAATATGTAAACAGTAAATAGCCTTCTAAAACAGTCTATACTCTATTGTATTACAATACAAAAACGGTTTTATTTCAATCCTAAAAAAATACAAAAACAAAAAAACTTTTTAATGACTGTAATGAAAACGGTTTGAAACTAAACGATTGGGAATTAGTATCGATCAAATTTGCTCCTCCTTGATATTTTCTCGTCTTGTTGCAAGAGTTTCTTGATATATAGTTAGTTTTTAGCAGATAGTTTTTTTCTCTAGGTGGATTCATCAGGCATTTTTTTTTTCAATATACTTTTCCAAAAAGAATTTAAGAGACGGATTATTAAATTTGCTTAGAGGAATATCAGCCTGCACAAACGCTCGACATAAATCTCTGTAAAAGGTGCACTTACTATCTCCGCTTGCGGTAGATGGAGTGATGAAACTTTGATTCAATTTTGACTCTTTCTCTTTGTTCAATTTGTGAGATCCTGTACAAATATGTTGGATCACTTGAAATCGTTGCTTAGAGGAGCAAGAACAAAATAAAATGTCTCCATCACTCCTGAATATTTCGTTTAGAAACCCGCGAAGATATTTTAAAACTCGTTCTTTGTTGTTGTTTTTTTGTTACGAATTTCCCCATTTGGACAAAAATGAAAATAGAATAAATCACAAAATATAATTTTCAAATCGTGTTTGGCAAGAGTGGCACGTGCTAGTTGTACCTACGTTTACAATTCATAGATGAACACTTAATAATAAATGGGTTAGGTTCTGTTTATTCAGAGCCAAAGGCAAGGGAGATGGAATCTCAGCATAGTTTTGCAGGGTTTGGTTTTAAGAAGCAATTGATAAAATGTGGGCGAAATCTCTCAGTAAAGAAAAAATTGCTGAATTATTGAATCAAAATTACTCATCGCTACAGACATGTCGTCAATGCCAGCCTGCGTCACTCATTCTGATATTTATCCTGTATACAAGTATATGTATTCTTTATTGACTTTTGATTTTGTCAATTTCTTACTGTGTACTATGTTATGTATCTTTATATTGCTTATCATGTAATTCAATCTTGTATTTACTTGCCTTAATTTTATATTTTGTATATATGAATTTGTATTATTTATTGTTTTTGGTTTAGTCAATTACTGTTTATTTCTGTGTAATGTTATTATGTAATTCAATTTTATATTAGCATGCCTTAATTTTATATATTGTATATTGTATATATGTATATGTATTCCTTATAGCTTTTAAGCTTAATCAGTTACTGCTTCATACCGTGTAGTGTGTTACTGTTTCTTTATAATTGTGTTTTATATTCCTTATGTATTATATAGTTTTTTTTGCTGTATAGTGTGTTACTGTTTCTTTATAAAATATTGTTATATTATTTAAGTATTGTATTGTATCATATGAACTCCTTTCCCACACCCGGGCTCGCCTTGGTGGGATAGTGACTTCTACTTGCACTGTAATATGTCTGTATTTTGATTTTGATTAAAATAAAGAAGTATAAAAAAAAAAAAAAAAAAAAAAAAAAAAAAAAAAAAAAAAAATAGTGGCAATAAGAAGAGCCAATGGTGGTGAAAAATTTTCTTTATGCGTTATTGATTGATCAGATTTTTTGCAAAGAAATTTTAAAATAAACAAATATGTAGTAAAATATATAAAAATTTGCAAATTATGAAAGAAATATGCAAATTTAGTGAAGTATGTAATAATGTTTAAATTTAAATTAGCCTAATTAACCATCAAATTCTTCCCGTATTCAATCCTTACAATCCAAAATCCTTCGAAAAATCCTCAATACTCCTTACTTTGTGACAAATAAACTCATCCATAAAGACCTTAACATCACATATGTTGCTGATTTGGCCCGAAACCAGGTATCAATCCTTCCATGACAAACTCCTCTCCCACTTTAATCCTCTAGTTTCAATCCTTGCTTCCTCTTCAATTCCTGACATTCCTCCGAGGCGTCTGAAAAGAAGATGGCCTCGAGACCTTCTAGTTTAGTTACCTAGTAGAGTTATGCCAATGGGCATTTTCTCTTCATGTATTTTATCATTACCAACAAATTTACTTGTTGTATTACAAAATACAGTTGTAAATTTCAATAAAACTATTTTTTTTAAAAAGTTGTGATATGTAATCCAATAGATATGAAAGTTGTTTGTAACGTCTCGTTAATTCTTGTCGCTTTAATTTCGTATGTATGTTCCATGTTAGTCTTTTGCCCATATATAGTCCGAGTTATCGTATATTTGAAGGTACTGACTGCATTGTTGTCGATTTTCACTGCTGGACAAGTAAATTCCAATAAATAAATAAAAAAAGTTTCCCATCTTTTTACAATACTAGTTGAATTTTAGGAAATTGATTTTAATTTATTAAAAGTTTTAAATAAAAGCTCCCCAATTATAATCTCTTGAAGATCCTCACCTTTGTAGAAAATCCAAGGAAGAAGGTGAATCTCTAAAATAGACCTGGATGAAAGGTGACCTTTACGAGTTGGAAAGGTCAATGGAGAAGGTACCTGTCCCGGGACCCAACAGTAGCTTTCAGGTAATTTATAATAAGAGGGATTCACAACAGAAGCACCAGGTGACTTGGTAAAAAAAAAATCAAAAAAATCCCTATAATAGGCCTTGTCATATCGTCTCATAAACAATTAATTCTCAACAACGTTCAGAATGCGCGTGAAGAGGTTTTAACTGAATCTTGAAACTATTTTAAGTGCCGATCAAATTTTCATTAAAAAGGGATGTGATTTTGTTTATGTATGTTTATATTCACTTTAGTCCTGTGGTTAAATAAGGATCAATTTTTACTTTCACTTGCCTATATGTGAAATAGTAAGGGGAAGTATTGCGATCGTGTGAATGTGTGTGTGTGTGTGTGTGTGGGTGTTTGTGTGTGTGTGTGTGTGTCTGTCCGTTGGGGTGTGGTAAGTCTAGCACGAAAACGAAACGTTGTACGAAACTGAAATTTCATATTTAAAAATCTGGTGCGGGCAACACACGACTTTCACTTACCTCGATTTTTAAAATCAATGAAAGAATTTTCAAATACAGTTAGAGATAAAAATACGTGAAACTATTAAGAAATTAATCAAATTGAATTTCTATAGAAACATGTGTTTTATTAAAAAATCTATTATATTATTATCTAAAATAATCAGTTAGTTTTATCTTCTTCTCATCACTCTCTATTAACTTCTAAAAGCTTGTGTATGAGATATTTTTTCTAAAATCTTTAGCTTTCCAACGGTATATCATACATGTATATTACTGCTCTTATATTCAAAAACGAAAAATTGCATTAAAAAAATATTTTTTATGTTTTCTCCTTTAGTTGGGTATCGAATTTATTCAATTTATATATTTCGGCATTTAAGCCCTGTCAGACCATTTTTATCCAAATAAAACCTACATGATATTAAAGCCCATTAAATTTTACATCGATATAGCGAGTTTAATCAAAATCGTCGGAACCGTTTTCGAGAAAATCGAAAAAAGGTGCAAAATGCATGGTATTAAAGTGCCTCTTCTTGTAAGCTCATTTTGATGAAAAAAAGTTTTGTCACGTCTCGGGCGTATAGTTGTCTTAAATATGAAATTTCAGTTCCATAGGACTTACCGTTTCCGCCCGGGAGTTACCACACACACACACACACACACACACACAGACCTTTTTGAGGGACTTGGTTATTTGGACTCAGGGGACCCTAAAACGTGTATTTCCGATGAAAACTGGAATTCGAAAATTTTCACGATCGCAATACTTCCCCTTACTATATATAGTAAGTGAAAGTAAAAAGCATATGTTGGGGCCAGCGAGTTCGTCCTAAGGGTTTTTCTTGATATTAATTTATGTATAGCCGAATAGATAAGTAGATGATCGCAGAAACAAATAAATAAGTAATTTCTAAAATGCTTTATAGGTAAATCTGATACAAGGTATTAGGTAAAACTAAGTAGGTAATAACAAAAACAATAAGGTAATATGTGCCCCAGGAGGGTCTCCATAACCCAGGACCTCCCCCCCCCCCCTCGGCTGAAATAACTGAATAAATAATATTCCGCCACAGCCGAGATTCGAACCCAGGACCCGGAGCACAGTAAACTAGCGGTCTACCCACTAGACCGCGCTCTTTTTCTAAAGTACCTCTAATTTTATAGATACTAAAAAAATAACAATATAATCTTGTAATCAACGATAAATAACAGGTAAATATATAAGTTGAACGAATTCGATATCCGACTAAAGGAGAAAACTGCAAAAAAAAATTGTTTAATGAATTTTTTTGTTTTTGAACATAATAACAGTAATAAAGATATTTAAATAGTCCGTCATGGTTATAATGCCGATATTTTAAATTTTTTCCTCTAAAGTACCTTCGTAGACTTCAAAATATTAGGTATATTATATTGTTATCATTGATAAATAATTAAACATGCAAGTTGAGGCGAAAAGTACAAACATGGTTTGTAATCTATTTTTTGAACACAAGAATAATATAGATGTATAATATACCATTGGAAAGCTAAAGATTTAAGACATTTTTTTATGTAATACATGGAATTTAATGGAGAGTAATGAGAGGCCGATAAAACTAACTCATTGTTGTAGATACAAATATAATAGGTTATTTAATAAAACACATGTATCTATTGTCCCGTAGACAATAAAATAAATAGTGCCCGTAAATTATTACATAAAATGTACCCCTACTTTAATAAACATTCAAAATTAACATAAAAAAACAAACTAATTTTATATAAATATGTTATCAGACCTATAATTACATATGCATGCCTAGACTGAAGTCTTACAAGCAAAACACATATTAAAAAATTGCAAGTACTACAAAATAGATGCCTAAGAATAATTAATAATTATCCACCATTCACAAAAATAACTACCATCCACAAAGATCTGGACATCCCTGCAATTCAAGAATGTATACACCAACAAACACAAATATTTTTCTCAAAATGCCAACTGACAGACGATACCCTTATAAAACAAATTGTTAATTATACTAAACAATCAACCTCTAAATATAGACATAAGAGAACTAAACATATACTGTTATAAAATTCTAAACTACTCAATTCCATCATATGATTTTAATAACTATAATTTTGTTTAATTATTTATTTTCATTTTTATTATTTTTTTTGTTATTTAGTTTCTCTTTTTTTGTTTTCTTATCTTAGTTGGGTTTTTTTTAAATTTTTACCAACAATAAAAACAATTGATGTACAAAATAAATTTTAGCAAATAAGTAGCGCATTGTAATGGATTTCCAATGTTTTTAAAACTGTGCAGATGTATTCTATACAAATAAAGATTGATATTGTTGTAAAAAAACAAATCAATTTCTATCGAAACATTATGTAATTAATTCTTTGATTTTATATAGATAATTAGATCCATTATTATTATTATTATTTAATGTAACTATTATTGGTTTCTAAGGTATGTTTATTACATATAATATTTGCAGTAACATATCTTCCACATGCAATACATTTATCAGATTTATAATATCTGATTCTAATCTGCCTCGTGATGAATCTGCTCACATATGCTTCAGTAGGCCAAAGCAACATCTGTTGCAGCTCAAATCCTTTGCTCTATTTTCGCAGATGTGTCATTTTTAAAATTTAAACTTAAATAATAATTGAGTTAACGAAACCCGACAGATATAAGTACTCTTAGAGTAAATTTAATGAAGTTTGTAAAGTATAGTCCCCGATGACAGCTAAAGTACACAATATTTCTGATCATGTCTGCAGTCAAATAATTGTATTTTTCACTAATACCTGTAAACTTTTAAGTTATTCAATAATCTATTTTTTTCTTAGGATTGAAAGATATATTTTGAACATGACAACCGGCCTATCCTGTGCAATAAATACCTATGACATGTCTATATTGTAATATCTAATTAATAATATGTGACTTTATAATTGCTAACCTTTAAAAAAAAAATAATTAACTGTTTGATACAAATTTATTAAAATTAAATTCTTTAACAACCTAACATTACGATTCAGTTTTTTTATTGCCTATCATACGGTTCATTTGTCCCAGTTATTTACAATTATAAAAATTGCATTTAATTTTTTTTTTTGCTCAATGAAGATAGAAACAAATGACTTTCTTTAGTAAAGTCAACATTGGAAACTTCCAAAATTCTAATGAAAAATTATTTATTCGATAAATATAAAAGAAAAAAATAATGAAATGAAACGTTTACTTCTCTATTTTATTATTATGTTTGACACCTGCCTTTGTTTGACATGTTACCTAACATACTTTGTTAACTATATTTATCTTTCTTTTCTCTATTTATTTCTGTTGATATATTAATTTTTTTTTAATTAACTTTCTTTTCTTATGTTATCAATTTTTACTCAGCTTTTAATTTTATTTTCTGTTATTATCAAACACCTACACTGTATCTTGGTTTTTAGCCCAGATGAAGTAGTAATTAGAACATTTATAATAGTGATCAAGTAAAACATTCATAAAATATATACAAAACGATAAATTTATAAAATAATAATACAGTGTATATATATATATATATATATATATATATATATATATATATAATATATATATATATATATATGTACAATCAAGAATTAATAAAAATATGTACAAACGCTACAAGTCACGCATACCAATATAAAATTCTCAAACATACAGCAAGTGAGTGAAGAATCTAGCCAATGCTAGAACTTCAATATACATGTTTACAAGAGTTCTTGGGGCCACTGCCGTTTCAACCTTCTAGGGGAATGGTAAGGGTGTGTGTAGCTGTATAGGGATTGAGCTAGCAGATTAGGATGGTGGATAAGGTTCTGATGGAATTTGAAGAATTTTTATGTAATATAGTCTAAAAGAAATAGAATATTTAGATCGTGGTGTAAGGAGGACTTTGGATTGAAAGGATTGAATGCATTTGATGTTAGAATATTTGGCTATCCCCCACAGTTCAAGTCCACAAAATGACGAAAATTAATTTTTTCTCTTCCATTTTGAGCAAGAAAAATACCACTTAAAGATAAGGAATCTCGGTTAAAAGTGATGCATAAAAGCTCCTTAAATAATCCTTTTTTTAGAATATGTACACATTATAGACCAAATAGACATAATTTTATTTATAATTAAACTTAGAGATTATTAAATTGAAGTATTGAAAAATGCTATGAACTTATTTCATCATCGTAAACCTATGACATCCTGCCCTACAGTGCCCTTTAATAATATTCCTCTTGTCCCGTTTGAACAGATTCGCTATCAAGGATTTCTACTTGACAAAGTCTAACATGGAATCCACACACAAGTCTGAAACGACAAGAAACTGCCCGTCGCTTTCGCTCACTTTAACACTTACTGGACAGACGCTGTAACCTTCCACTTATCTACAAAAGGCTCATCTACATCACCATCATAAGGCCTATCTGGAATTACGGAGTTGAGCTTTGCAGCTCTATTTAATCCTTACAATCCAAATCCTTCGAAAATATCCTCAATGCTCCCTACTTTGTCACGAATAAACTCATCCATAAAGACCTCAATATCCCATATGATGCTGATTTGGCCAGGTACCAACCAGGTATCAATCCTTCCATGAAAAGCCCCACTCTCACTCTAACCCACTAGTTTCAGTCCTTTCTTCTACTTCATTTCCTGATAATACTCCTGGCGCTGAAAAGAAGATGGCCTCGAGATCTTCTAGTTTAGATTACCCAGTGGAGTGCTGCCAATGGGCATTTTCTCTTCATGTATTTTATCTGACAGCTAATTTACTTGATGTATTAAATAATGCAGTTGTAATTCTCGATAAATAATTTTTAAAAAAACTTATTTTACAACCCAATATTTTTTTCACTATGTTGTTATATTTTTTTAATCGCCATCCGAATCTCTTCCTTTATTAAATTTAAAATTAATTTTAAGTAGCGAGCCAAGTTTTCTTTGCGTTTAATTCTTTAAGTCTGGATTTGTTTTGAAAAGTCGATTTATTTTAGTTGTGCTATTCATTAATGGTGGGAGCCTGGGAAGTTCTGGCCCATTGTTATCCTATCTCAAGCCGAAATAGTGCGAAATAAAAGTCAATAGCCGCTCTTGATTTCTTCCGCAGACTGTTGACATCAATTCACCAGAGAACACAGAGGAGTGCGATAAAGGTTTAGCCATTGTCTAAGGGCCAGTTTTGTTTGTCCCCTTCATCGGCGGGCTATCGACATTGAGGATGAAGGAATATTCTTTTTTTCTACAGAAAATCCCCTTCCTAGTGTTTACATCGATTTCTATTTAAAGCGAGACTCCAATGTCGTGAGGGCATAATGGACTATTAGCATTAGAATGGGGTGCGTTCGAGTGCTTAGGCTGAATGCGGTCTAGGTTTCCAGCGGTTGAGAACATGCTTTGGCCCAGAGAATGGCCAGAGGGAGCCCATTGAGAACGCATCAAATCTCGCAATTTGTAAAAGGCATTTTTTCCCCCTACTTGGAGGGGAGCGGAGGGTGACAAAGCAGAGATTTATGTCTGGAGAGAGACGCGACATTCTAGCCACTTCACGGCTACAATAGTCCTCCTCCCATTGTGCTTCCTTACCTAGTTGCTTTTCTTAAGATCGTTTTATCCCAGCTCCCATATACACGTGTTTTTCTCATGGCACACGACTTTGACTGCCGGAAGATATTTCATCGCCTCTGACAGCTTAAACGTTAATGATCCGTAGAACGAAATTATGGCTGAAATAGGCAACAAATAGCGTAGCTATTTACATGTCATGTAGACTCTCAAGTCCTATCGAATTATAATAGTATTGTGTAGTTTCATCGACCTAAGAAATATCTAGTACCTTATTCCATAACGAAAAAATCTGGTGCGGGCATCACTTACCTCCATTTTTAAAATCAATTAAAGAATTTTCAAAAACAGTTAAAGATAAAAATACGTGAAACTATTAAGGAATTAATTAAATTGAATTTATATAGAAACATGTGTTTTATTAACAAATCTATTATATTATTATCTAAAATAATCTGTTAGTTTTAGGTTCATTTCATCACTCTATTAACTTTTAAAAGCTTGTGTATATCATACATGTATATTACTGCTCTTATGTTCAAAAAACGAAACATTGCATTAAAAAAACATTGTTTTCTGTTTTCTCCTTTATTTGGGTATCAAATTTATATATTTACCTGTTTTTCATCAGCGTTAACAAGATAATATAGTTATTTTTATGAATCTACAAAACTAAAGGTACTTTATGGAAAGAAAAATTAAAATATCGGCATTTAAGCCCGTTCGAGAAAATCGAAAAAAGGTGCAAAATGCATGGTATAATGTGGCTCTTCTGGTAAGCTCATTTTGATGAACAAGGTTTTGTAACGTCTCGGGCGTATATTAGTCTTAAATATGAAATTTCAGTTTCATAGGACTTGTTTCCGCCCGAGAGTTACCACACACACACACTCAGACTTTTTTTTTTTGGACTTGGTTATTTGGACTCAGGGGACCCTAAAACGTGTATTTCCGTTGAAAACTGCAATTCGAAAATTTTCACTATCGCAATACTTCCCCTTACTATATATAGTAATAAATAATAAACCTTTCACTGTTAAATTCTTACAACCCAATGTTCCGACGGCTCTGACGATTAAACTCAATATATCTCTGTAAAATTTAATGGGTTTTTATATCATGTTGGTTTCATTCTTATTGAAATAGTCTGACTGGGCTTAAATGCCGATATTTTAAATTTTCTTGCTCTAAAGTACCTTTAATTTTGTAGATTTCATTAAATTAATCGTATCATCTGATTAGCATTTCTAAAAAACAGGGAAATATACAAGTTGAACGAATTTGATAACCAACTAATGGAGAATGGAGCTAACATGTAACTTCGCTATCGGTCAATCAGTTACACATTCAGCTATTTTTATGTTCAACGAATTGAGTTATTATTTAATAACGGGTATTAATTTTATTTATTACATTTACAATCACATACCCGTAGAAGTAGGTATAACTATAACTACTAATAATCGTAGTTAAGTTAAATGTCTTCTGAAGATGTTTGGAAAATAATAACCACTCACAGTTTTTTGCCCTTATAGCTAAAACAACTACTAATCAATATATTTTAGCTATTGAACATAATCCTTAAACTTGTTCACAACTTAAAGTTGGATTAATACCATTCATGAGTGAAGCTTACCTCCACCAGAAGCAAACCTGAGTTATTTAGGTTTAAGAGATGATTTTTTTTCAATTTTCCAGTAACAAAATATTTTTTAGTTACTTACAGTCATTATTTTTTTGTTTATTTATTTAACGCCCATTTATCCTACTATGGACTAATCGGACAATGCTACAGTGGGAGTCCTAAATTTTGCCTATCTAGGATAGGGATCTTTAACGAGTACCTGACATCGCACAGGCTCGGGACCACCTTTTAACGTCCCCTCTGAAGGACAGCATAACTAAGGATTTTTTACTCACATTAAAAAATCCTAGGACCACCTGAGGGTTTGAACCTGTGACCCTTGGCATAGGAGGATGTTATGCTAGCCACCCAGCTACAAGTGATTCCTGCAATCATTGTACAACGACCAGAACAGTTGCAAATGTTTCCATGGTGCACAAAGTCCATGGATATGGTCTAGTATGCTTTATATTTTTATTATCTTTGCTGATACCGAATAGATAAAGATGATTTGAGTTTATGTGGTTAGAAGGTTTTACACAAAAAAAATAAATAAAAAATACATAAATAAAAAAAATAAAATAAATCTCCTGTTACTTAAGGCTTTCTTAATTTTGTTTCCTTGTTCTATGTAGTTCAGTTTCCTTTATATATTTTGAGGTAGTGTAATGGACTTCTGATGTCCAGATTCCGAGTTCTAACCCGGTTGTGGCAGGAAGATGATTTATTTCTCTGATCACCGTGAATGGAATTTTGTGAAAAAAAAAATTCATGGTTTCGTTTTTATCTACATTTTTTTTTCCAAAATTCTATTACTGTTGACCTAATTAGGATAAATTAACAATTCTTTTTTCATTTATGAGTATGGGACGTATTTTATTAATGAGAGGGAAAACATTTCTCCCATTGCGTCTTTAGATAATTCAAATTATTTTTTAAAGACTAATTTATTCTATATATGAGAATTCAAAGAGAAAGAAATGATCTATTATCAGTTTCTATAGAGGTTTGTGCGTTTATAATTGGCTTACTCGGGAATTTACGACGTATACAGGATTTCTAGGTAATTTATAAATAAATATTGGAGACGTAGAAATGTGAAAATTATATCTTTTCACAAATAGGGATTCCGTTTTAGTCAACGATGTTTTGGTAATTTTTAAAGTAATAATACGAGAAACAAAAATTGATTCAATTAAACTTTATTTTACTTTTATTACACCTAATAAGTGTTATAAATGTATTTTAAAAACCTTGAAATTTTGTAAACAAATTAAACAGACATTGTCCATACATTGACTTAACACTAACTACCATATACCCTTCGCAAAAAAAAACAAAACAATAAATTTGATTGGAAACATTTGGTAGTTTTTTTGTTTTTTTAATGTTGCTAAGGGATGGTATATAGTAATAAAATACCATGATACAATTTGATCGGTCAAATGCGATCCATTAGTGGTATATTGATTTAAAGATTTGAAGCCATATTTATAAAAATTAATTTAGGCAAAATCCTTAAATATGCTTTAAATTTAATAATTTTTAATTTATTTGTTCCATTGGAATTTAAAAAAAAATTAATCACTGAATAATTATCGAAATATATTTTAATTTTTTCGATTTTTTTTCTTCAAACAATAATTACTTATAAATATAATGTGCGTAGTAAATTCCTGAGTAAGGCAATTATAAACGCAGAAACCTTTGACGGATGGTAGGTCATTTCTTTAGATTTTAATGTTCCTTTCTAGAATAAATTGGTCAAATAAAGATAAAGATATAATATCAGTAAATTAAAAAATAATTTGAAATATCTAGAGACGTAATAAGAGTATTTTTTTCATTCCAAACTAATAAAGGACATCCCATACTCAATTATGCAAAAATATTTTTCTTTATTAGATCAAGAGATATAGAGTTTTGAAAGACATATATTCATATTCTCTCTTAATATAGAATTTTATTAATTTGAATAAAAAAAATAAAAATATTACCTTTGTGAAATAAAAATAAAAAACAGTTATCTATCCATCTAAAGTAAACATAATCGATATAAGGAGATAAAAAATAAATTTAAGTAAACCTAATCTTGATGACAGGGAAGGATTTTGGAATTATTTTTGTATTAGTCGCATTAATTACTGAGGTTAAAAAAAAAAATTGTTATATTGTAATAAAATATTTTAAAAAATGAGAAACTTTTGACAATAAAATCCTCCAGGTCTAAAAAAATTAATTTCCTAACTTTTTTAGTGTATTTAATGTATCTATAGTCCTAAATACTTAAAACACTTGAGAAATTAAAAGAAAAACATTTTCAATAAACTACTAATAACTCCATTAATGTAAAAATATTCGATTTGATGAAATAAAAAATAAATTAATAACAGTAACCTTATGTTGAATGCAGTGTCTGATTTTGAATTGTTTTGGTATTAGATACTGTTATTATTAACATTATAATATTTAAAAAATTTATATTATATATATATAATATATATATATATATATATATATATATATATATATATTATTTTTTATTTATTTATTTTTTTAATTCGGACCTTTTTAAAATAAAAATTCAGCAATACGTGTTTCCAGAATATCGTTCAAAAGTGATACAAATGTTCTAACTCCAGTCAAAACAGTCCAGTTGGACAATGGAGATCCCACAACATTCCCCCCACATCTGGCCAACACTTTAGAATATTTTATTCTAAACAATTCACGAACTCCATTAACTGCCAATAAGCAAATCTTTTCAAATGTAGATTCAATTTACTACGCTTGACCTCTGAATTCTTTAGTCAATTACCTACAATACAACATGCCATAATCGTATAATAGGAGTATGCATGAGTGTATTTTATGTATCTTAATTAGTTTTCATTACTAAAAAAAACACGTGAAAAATATTTTAAAAACATCTATGGGTCAGTCCATTTGGAATCGTCTAATTTGTATTAATTTTACTTCTGAACTACCCCCCCCCCCTCCGAAATAATGCAATAAATAATATTCCACCACAGGATTCGAACCCAGGGCCCGGAAAAAAGTATTCTAGTGCTCTATCCACTAGAACACACCGCTCCAACCCTAAAATAAACCTACTTTAACTGTACCTTTTGGAATGAAATGAAATTTTCATATAAGTTGTTTTGATGACGGATTTAGATAAAACTAAACCATTAGAATACAAATATATCTAAATATCAGTTTCGAAAAAAATGTCCTTTAGTACCTTTGGGAAATCAATGTCTGAATCAAGCAATTGGAGTGAGTATGCGGCTCTAGCGCTCTCACTCAGTCTCCAATGGCTTACAAGACCAATGACGCGGCAGACTGAGAGGCGCTGGGATCTCCTGGTATTTGGCTTCGACATCCAATAATGGGTTTCGAGGTTTGATTCGGAGTTTCCTGGAGCAGTATGGCAAATATGGCCAAGTTATTATTATTATTTTTTAATTTCTGTAAAAACTTTATTTCTGTTTACTCTGCAAATACCGAATGAATGATTTCATATAGTTGTAATACGTATTGCTCCAGGGTGTTGAAGATTGTATTATTTCTGAATAAAAATTTTTTTTTTAAAATTATTACTTTTAAATTATACACACTTCTTGAGTATAGCTTTTGAGCAGAAGCTAGAAGTACACTAAGGCAAAGAAATGAAGAAGAGTAGGCAAAGAGAGACGTCTATTAAATACTGCTGTTTGAGCCTGTTCCGGCCGATTTCCTCCTGCCCTCCCATCTGTAAACCCTTTGTTATAGCCAGCAATTATCACACATGCATTTTCTCTTACCGCCCGATAATTTCCATTGACTCAGTCATTTTTTTTTCCCCCGCCGCTCGGGTTGGGGTGGGTAGAAAAGGGTGGGGGCGAAAACGGGGGAAAAAACGGTTTTAAAAAAGAAAAACTCGCGGCGATAGGAAGAATTTATTGTGGGTTCCGGCCAAAATAAGGGCAGATTTGTAGGAGGGGCGGTTGGCCTGAGTCCCGGCAAGGCCATTCTTCAGCGCTCGCAGATTACAGTCAGATGTCCCCATCCGCTGCCTCTTCAACCATTGCGACGGGAGAACCTGCGGTATACGTTTTTAAATTTCTCATTCCAAGGGGAAGATAGATTTAAATGGTTTTCGGTGTCTTGGTTCCGACTTGAATAACCTTTCTCGATATGTTAACAATCCGGTGCGGGCAACACAATACTGCCACTTTCATAGGTTTTTAAAATCTATTTAAGAAATATTAAATAAAGTTTTTTTGTTTTTTTTTAAAATTTATTTATAGAAATTAACAACTGTATTAGTTAATACATCAAATAAATTAGCTGATGATATATATAGATAATATAGACATGAAGAGAATATGCCCATTGGCAGCACTCCACTAGGTAATCTAAACTAGAAGGCATCGAGGCAATCTTATTTTCAGACACCTCAGAGGATTGTCAGGAATGGAAGAGGTAAAAGTGGGAGTGGAGTTTGTCATTGACGGATTGATACCTCGTAAGGGCCAAATCAGCAACGCATGGGACATTAAGGTCTTTATGGATGAGTTTGTTGGTGACAAAGTAAGGAGCATTGAGGATTTTGGATGTAAGGATTGAATACGGGGAGAAGTTTTGGTGGTTTAGAAGAGCCCCAAAGCTCAACTCCGTACATCCAGATAGACCTTATGAGCAAGGCAATTATAAACTCAGAAACCTCTGACGCATGGTAGGTAATTTTGCTCCTTTCTAGAATAAATTTGTCAAATAAGAATATCAGCAACTTAAAAAGATTATTTGAAATATCTATAGGAGTAATGGGAGTATTTTTTTCACTCTCGGTTATAAATAACAGTCCCATACTCATAAATGAAATAATAATTTTTGCTTTTGCTTAAGTAGATCAAGAGTTATAGAATTTTTATTGCGGTTATAGTCGTGGTAATACCGTCACAATAGTGAGACAGTTGATAGTAAACATAATCTTGACATTGGGGTATTTTGGAATTATGTTTGTATTAGTTGCAGTAATTAATGTCGTTATTAAAAATTAAAAAAAAAAAATTGTATTTAACAAAATATTTAAAATAGTCAAAATCATTTGACGGTAAAATCCCACAGGTCTAAAAAAATATAATATTCAATCTTGTTTAGTGTATTTGATGAATATTTTGTCCTAAAGTCTTAAAGTTAAATCTATATCTGAAAAAACAATTATTGATATTATTTTATTCTTTAAAATAAAATAAATAACTTTTTTAAATTCAAAATAGTTGACTTAGGAAAATTAAATAAATAGCAGTAAAATCATCCTGATGACACTGTCAAAAATTAACAATAAAATAATTTAATAATAATAATTTAAAAAATCAAATTCGACTAACATATATCTTTAGAAGTATTATATCAATGCTAATTAGATGATATGGTTAAATTTTGAGAATATACAAAACTGGCATCTCTGATATATATGCTTCTAAGGTATGAAATTTCAGTTTGATTTTATTTTTTTTAATTATGCCTTCCCATTACGACTTCCGCCATAAGAGAATTTCAGTTTTATAAAATTTATCATTTTAAATACACTTACCACACACACAGACCTGGTTGTTCGGACTCAGAAGCACTGAAACGTGGAAACTCGAATTCAAAAATGTCCACGATCGCAATATTGCAATCTTTTTTATTTTCACTCACCTGTGTATGAAATACATAATAAGATATCTACCTACCTAAATTCAAAATATCTAATTAACAATACATTTATTTTATATATATATATATATATATATATATATATATATATATATATTATATACACAATAATAATGATAATAATAAATATTTATTTATTCTGGGACGAGTCCCTTCAGAATAATATTACAGGAACTAAACATTGGTCTTGAGACTGGAGTCAGAGTAAAATAATTGAAAACAACAGAATTAAACTAATAAAATAATCAAATAAAATAACTCAAAACTTCTAATAAAAATGTACAAACAAAAAAAAAAGGATGTTAAAATGGGAACAAAGAATAATTTATAATATAATAGTATTATAAAAAAATTTAAATTAAAATTAAAAATAAGCAGTTTAAATAAATTACAATGCTTTCGAATGTTTGTAAAATAATAATGATTTAATCTTATGTGTTTGAATTGAAAAGATAATCTTTTCATATAATATTTTCTGCTGAAAATATCATGAAAATGAAATTATATATATAAATATATATATATATATATATATATATATATATATATATATATATATATATATATATATACACATATAAATCAGTAAATATTTATGGCAGTAACTGAAGTAACCGTTTTTAAACATAATATTGATCCTAAAACCTTATATTAGTTTCTTAATTTTTTATTTGTTAGCGCACATATTTTTGAGTTATTTACAGAAAAGTTTATAAGCTTTTCCCCTACTTTTTCTTCTCCCTACAAAACCCGACGTGGGATACTCCTGAAGGCTCCCAGACATCCTTATCAGCACTCAATCAGTAAAGAGGTATACAAATTACTTTTACGCGGCGTTGCTAGTAGCTCTGCTCACTCAACTACCAATGACGAAAAAGTTTCAAGATATGAAGTTATCAATGTTAAGATAATGTTCGATGGACTAGCAGATGCAGGAATCGTAAATAAGTAAGTGATTCGGCTTTATTGGCCATAAACAACATTTTCTAAACCCATCATCCTACCCCAAAATATAAATACACACTCATCAATAAATCTGATGGGTAATTGAGCTGGACCACGAGGCAGGGAATTCTCCGCTGAGATATGAACGAGCCCTGAGGGACCAACACCACTCAATTAGCAGCAAAGAAAAAAAAGACGACTCCAGAAGCGATTGTTACAAATTATCCATGAAATAGCTTGCTCTCGTCCTGCATCCTCTATAGCACCCCCCCCTTCTAACCCCTCCCGCACACTTAAAAATATTCCCCTGGGGTGGGGAACTGTGATTGACTCTAAGTCTTTGCCATGTGGTCCAAAGATTTTTTACCAGGTCCCTTACAGGATTATGTTAGCTAGATAGATCACTATTACTTACCAAGTTGTAAATCTTTAAGTATTTTAATTTTGTAATCGAGCTAAAATTCTAATTTATAGATAATACCCCTCCGTAAATAGGCAACAGCATTAAGACAGCAATAGTTTTGGTGACTGAACAGATAAATGCTTTATTTGTTGGCAATGTAGTACATCTGGATGCTTTTTAGACTGAATTATCAATCCCTATTGGACTTATTGCACATACATTTTCTTTTTTTCTTTTCATTTTGATAGCCTATTCTAATTACTAAATTTCTAAGATGTACAATTTTATTTAGTTATTTACATTAACATTACTTATTTCCCCTACATATCTTATTTTATTTATAATAAATAAATTTACTCTTTAATTGCCATGCAGGTGATGGTGGATAATCCCCAGGAAGTCTGAAATTCCGTTTTCTGTTAACACCGCCATATCATTGATATTGACTATATTTGAGAGGGTATATATAGATTGGTAGGTTGAGATCTTGTATTTAGGTTGTGCACGAAAGAGCGCAGGGTAAGGAGGTCAAAGATGTAGGAAGGTTTTCTGGCTCGCAAGTGTAGGAATAGGAAGATGCCAAGTAAGTATTTTCTTGGAAATAGATAAGCTCTATTTGGGATAGAGCCACCTTTGACCAGAATACCAGTGAGAGACGTGTGACTTTCTGGAGAGTCCGTAGATAAATCTTATAAATTAATTATTCATTAATCTTCTTAGCCTCATCTCGTTTTCGCCACTTAGTTCTCCATGTACAAGGCATCCATAGTCAAAGTGGGGGAGTATGAGTGAAGAAACTAAGAGATGACGGGTAATTCTAGGAAAAGAGTCATGGAAACGTAGGAGTTGTTTGATGATAGAAATGGATTTTCTGATAATATGGGTAATATGGTTACTAAATATTAAGTTTTGATCAAACATAACTCCTGAATAGTAATATAGATGTATAATATACCGTTGGATAGCTAAAGATTTTAGAAAAAATATTATCAAATACACGGAATTTTAAAGGTTAATGGAGAGTGATGAAAAGCCGATAAAACTGACTGACTGTTGTAGATAAAATATAATAGATTATTAAATAAAACACATGTTTCTATTGAAATTCAAAATACTTTTATTCTTTAACAATTTTTTTGTATCTTTAAATGTATTTAAAAATTCTTAAATTGATTTTAACAAAGTCGTGAAAGTGAACTTCGTGTGTTACGCGCACCAGATTTTTACTTTCACTTACTATAAATAGTAAGGGGAAGTATTGCAATCGTGAAAATATTCGGATTCTAGTTTTAAACGGAAATACACGTTTTAGGGTCCCCTGAGTCCAAATAACCAAGTCCCGCAAAAAGGTCTGTGTGTGTGTGAGTGTGTGTAACTCCCGGGCAAAAACGGTAAGTCCTATGAAACTGAAATTTCATATTTAAGACAACTATACGCCCGAGACGTGACAAAACTTTTTTCATCAAAATGAGCTTACCAGAAGAGGCACTTTATACCATACATTTTTCACCTTTTTTCGATTTTCTCCAAAACGGTTCCGACGATTTTGATTAAACTCGCTATATCGATGTCAAATTTAATGGGCTGTAATATCATGTAGGTTTTATTCTGATTAAAATGGTCTGACAGGGCTTAAATGCCGATATTTTATATTTTCTTCATCAAAAGTACATTTAATTTTGTTGATTCTATAAAAAGAACTATATTATCTTATTAACGCTGATGAAAAACAGGTAAATATATAAATTCAATAAATTCGATACCCAACTTTTTTTTTTTTTTTTAATTATATTTTATTGAATTTTACAACTGTATATTACATAAATACAATAAGTAAAAGTGATGAATTATAATAAAAGGCGTATAAGGCTTGTGAAGAAACTACCAAGCGGTAGTACTTCGATGTTTATTTAAGTAAGTAGATCCCGAGGCCATCTTCTTTTCAATCGCCTCGGAGGGTTGTCAGGAATATGCGAGGTTGATAGGTTGCGGACAAGAGGGTTTATATGAGTTGGGAGTTTGGAATTAAAAGTGGTATATCTGGTTCGAGAAAGGTCTGCCACAAATGGGATATTAAGGTCGTTATGGATGATTTTATTTGTGACGAAATAAGGAGCATTTAGGATTTTGCGAAGGATTTTGGATTGTAAGGATTGGATGCGGGAGGAATTAGATGGCTTAGTAGAGCCCCAAAGCTCGATTCCATATGTCCAGATTGGTCTGATGACAGTGATATAAATGAGCTTTTTGTAGTGAATTGGAAGTTTTGAACGTTTGTCTAGTAAGTGTTGTAGTAATCGGTATCTACGGGCAGTTTCCTGTCATTTTAGTCTCGTGTGAGGGTCGATACCCAACTAAAGGAGAAAACAGAAAAAATATTTTTTTAATGCAATTTTTCGCTTTTGAACATAAGAGCAGTAATATACATGTATGATATAACGTTGGAAAGCTAAAGATTTTAGAAAAAATATTATCTCATACAAAAGCTTTTAAAAGTTAATAGAGAGTGATGAAATGAACATAAAACTAACTGATTATTTTAGATAATAATATAATAGATTTTTAATAAAACACATGTTTCTATATAAATTCAATTTAATTAATTCCTTAATAGTTTCACGTATTTTTATCTCCAACTGTTTTTGAAAATTCTTTTATTGAATTTAAAAATTGAGGTAAGTGAAAGTCGTGTGTTGCACCAGATTTTTAGGATATAGTTTCGGTTGAGATACTTCGAAAGCAATGTGGATACGGTGTAGCTCACTAATAATCTAAATACATACGTAATATTTAGGATTTAGGGGTTCTTTGCAATTGATATAGTTGTATGAAGGGTTCGCGAATATTTTTTATTGGGAACCACTGAGCTAGACGGTTGTCTCATGTTTCTAGGAGAAAAATAGCTCAACACAATTATTATCCACTGATCGTTTCTTGAGATTGAGTTTGCTACACCCCTTTCCAAAACATCTTCTTTCAAGAGATAAGCGGTGATATTTAACCAATGCAAATTGATCCATAACCGTGAAAAGTGGAAAGATCTTCTAAATGGGAAAGGAAAGGCAGAAGGTCCAGGGAACGGAAGAGTGGGTCCTTGCTTCCAGTCATTTAGTCGATGAGTTGGGCGCATCGGTGCACCGCTAACCCACTTATCTCGTCTGAGCCCATCATCAAGGTCAATTAGCCATCCACCGCTATTATCGCTGTTATTGTAAGAAGACGGTTTTCTTCATTATAAAGTCATCCCCAATCAATTAATTGTCTAGAAATAGTCTTCAGTATGACACTGTAATATCATCTACACTTTCTAAGAGGTCTATTTTCACAGATTATCAATAAATCGATAAATGGCAGATCTGAAATAAGATCGAGTTTCCAAGAGAAACGGATATAAAAGAGATTGGAAATTTTTTTTTCCAATGGCGCGACAGGCCGTGTAGGCCCTAGGCCTCAGTCACATTTTTCGATGCATGTTGTAGTGTAGGTAGGTAGGTAAGGGTCATCACTCCCTACGCCTAACTTGAAAATTCGCAAAAGAAAAAAAATCTGGTGCGATTTTTCACTTACATCTGTCGTTAAATCAATTAATGAAATTTAAAAAATATATATTTATTGCTATTTACAGCTGTATTATAATTTTTTTTTCTCTGGCGCGACAGGCCGTGTAGGCCCTTGGCCGCGTGGTGTAATCTCCTGGGAGAACATACTCACAATTCTCGATGAGATTTTACAGGGTAGGGTCATCACTCTCTACGCCTATTTTAGTGAGTGGCCACCATTTGGCTGACGGGTCTCACATACCCGGGGAGAGGCTGTGATTTAATTATATCCTTATAAAAGCCCCGCCGGGACTGGGAATCGAACTCACAAAATTTAGCAGGGGAGACTAGCGCGCTAGCCACTCAGCCACGGGCTCCCCTGGGTTATAAAATACATCTAGTAAATATGATACACAATTAAACTAAGTCATGATTCGGATGTAAGGATACTACCTAAATATAAGCAAAACTAGAAGCTCTCGGCCATCTTATTTTCAGACGCCTTTGAGGATTATCAGGGATTGTAGAGAAAGCAACGATTGGAACTAGTGGATTAGAGTGGGAATGGAGTTCGTCGAGAAAAGAGTGGTACCTGGCTCAGGCCAAGTCACAACATAGGGAATAGTCATGGTCATTATGGATTATGGAGTTTATTCCAGACAAAATAAGGAGCATTGCGGATTTTAGATTGTAAAGATTGGACACGGAAAGAATTTGATAGTTCAGCAGAACCGCAATGAAACCCTTAAGTCCAGAAAGGCAGTATGATGGTCATGTAGATAAGCCTTTAATTGTTAAGAAGGTTGAGCGTTTGTCCAGTAAGTGTTGATGTAGTCAAAAACTAAGAACTTTTAAATGTTTGTTTGTTTATTCATTTAACACCACTTTTACGCTACTGTTGCTAATTAGACAACGCTACAGTGGTAGTCCTGAATTTTGCGTATACATGTTTAATTAAGATAGTTATATTTAACGAGTCTGACATCTCACATGTTTGGGACCACCATTTTACGTCTCTTCCGAAGGTAAGCATAACCAAGGATTTTGTACTTTCTTTAAAACATTCCTGGGCCATATACTGGGTTTGAACACGCGACTTTGAACATAGGAGACTGCTATGTTAATTACACCACAGCCGACCCCATATATAGTAAGTAATAAAATAGAAATAGATGGATAATAATTAATAAAAAAAAATGATAATTAGAAATAAAACAAAAATAGGACAAATAAAAAGAAAAAGAAATGAATTAAATGATTAAACACACACATATTTTTTAAAATCTTTCTATTCTCTTTTTATTTATAATTATTAGTTTATTTGTTTATTACTTATCGTCATTTTATAATACTGTTTTATTATATACAAGTAAGCGAAAATAACATTACTAGATATCCCATATATATGTAAGTCATTAAAAGTAAATAGTCATTACATTATAATTTAATTTAATATTTACATGTATCCTCACACCAGACTAAACCGACAAGAGACTGCCCGTAGAAACCGACTACTGCAACACTTACTCGACAAACGTTCAAAACTTCCAATTCATTACAAAAAGCTCATTTATATTACTGTCATCAGACCCATCTAGACATAGGAATCGAGCTTTGGGGCTCTACTAAGCCATCTAATTCCTCCCGTATCCAATCCTTACAATCCAAAATCCTTCGCAAAATCCGAAATGCTCCTTATTTCGTCACAAATAAAATCATCCATAACGACCTTAATATACCATTTGTAGCAGACCTTTCTCGTACCGGATATACCACTTTTAATTCCAAACTCCCAGCCCATATAAACCCTCTTGTCCGCAACCTATCAACCTCACATATTCCTGACAACCCTCCGAGGCGATTGAAAAGAAGATGGCCTCGGGATCTACTTACTTAAATAAACATCGAAGTTCTACCGCTGGGTAGTTTCTTCACAAGCCTTTTACGCCCTTTACTCTAATTCAACAGTTTTACTTATTGTATTTATGTTAATACAGTTGTAAAATTCAATAAAATATGAATAAAAAAAAATATTTACATGTACGTCGAAGCTCATATCTAGATGATGTCTGTGAAAAAAAAAAAAAAAAAACTAAAAAAAAAAACTAAGAAAATAAACAGAAAAATATACAATGTAAAATATTCCGTTTAAACTGTTGCAAACGGAAAAAAAAAAAACCTGAGAAGGAAATAAAGCGTTCCATTGGAGGCGGAAAGTGCAGCATGGTCCTAATACAGAAAAAGTACTTTCATTACTGGAGACTCAACCTCGAGCTGGAGATTTTATTGAGACAGCTAGTAGTAGAGAGGATACAATTTAATTTACATGAAATAATAGGAGGGGGGTTTCGGGGGGCGGGGATAAATCTTAGAATCTAAATCCAATTCCGCCCCTAGGCACCCCGGATCGTCATCCTTAATGACATCTATGTTTAGCCCCGTTTGTATTCTTATCTCCCACCCACCCGTTTTATGCCTTCCTTTACTACCTGTAAATTTTATCGAATATCTTTGTTGTCAAATCTCATTAGGCCCATCGTCACGACCTAGGCTCCCTTCACTTCAATGTTTCTCTTCTGAAAATTTTTACCAAGACGGTTCATTTTTTTTATAATAGCGTTATGATCGTAAGTATACTCATTGCTCCAATAGGTGGCAAATTGTACTATCTCTTAATAATTAATAAAAAAAAATTAATGATTGTAAAAACTATAGACATAAGGAAAGTAAAATTTAAAAAAAATCAAAATCAATGATAATTAATTTATGGGAGAACTTGGTACAGGGTGCAGTCAATAGAACACAGAATTAAGTATAAACATAATTTACGGCCTAAATTATAGGTCTTATTCAGGACTATAAAAAAGCAACAACAAAAAAACAAAGATAACAACCAGTAGTGGAATACAATATATAAAGATAATTAGAAAAATAAATTATACTGATAATTACAAACAAAGTAAAATAATAGTTATGACAATTGATAAATATAATAATAATTAAAAACAAAAGGAGGGGGAAATTATAATAAAAGGTGAATAATTATAATTAAAATTATTCTATTATCTAATTATCTAGCCCTGAAGAAGGACTATAATTTAGGCTGAAACGTCGGCACCAGTAAATTAAGTTTATACTTAATGTGTGTGTTCTATTGACTGCACCCTGAACCAACTTCTCCCATATATACACACAGTCAACCACTCTCACTTCATGATAATTAATTTATCAATTTACTAAAATTTTACTTTCACTTAGATATGTAGAGAGGCAAAGCATTCAAATCGTGAATTTTTTTTAAATTCCAGTTTTAAATGAAAGTCAAAATAACCAAGTGGCGCAAAAAGGTTGGTGTGTGTGCGTGTGAGTTTTTTTGTATGTCCGTGTCTGCGCACAAGTCAAACACGAAAACAAAATGAAATTTCATATTTAAGATAACTATACACCCGGGAAATAACAGAAAATTATTTTACAAAAACGAGCTAACCGAAAGCTCTACATTATACAGCACATTTTGCACCTTTGTATTTTTTTTTTGTTTTTTCTAAAAAACGCTCTAACGATTTTTATTAAATTCGGTAGAACGATGTAAATTTTAATGGGCACCAATGTCATGTATGTTTCATTTTGATTAAAATAGTCTAATGGGGCTTAAATGCCGATATTTTAAATTATCTTCCTCTAAAGTACCTAAAATATTATTAATTAAAAAAAAAAATAACCTCACAGCTGGTTAGAATTGATAAAAAAAGGGTAAAGATACATGTTGAACGAATTCGATAACCAACTAAAGGAAAAAAAAAAACCTGTACCACTACAACCCATAAAGGGTCTTGGGCTCAGTACATATAGAGATTCGTATTGTTTCTATACCAATAGTCGTGCAATGAGATGATTAGGGTTTGATCACGCTCAGCCGCCAGCTTTTTCCCCAATTATTTTGGGTACCCACTTTATAGAGGCTGGGTCTGCTCCAGAAGGGTCTCCATACCCTAGGGTCGCCCCACGACTGAATTAACAGAATAAAAATTCTACCTCAGCCGGATTCGAAACCAGGACCCGGAGAACAGTAGAATAGTGCTCTATCCACTAGAATACGCTACTCCCTAACTAAAGGAAAAAATATCAAAAATATTTGTTGAGGTAATTTTTTTCAGAACATAAGAATAATAAAATAGATATAAAATATACCGTTGGAAAGCTTAAGATTTAGAAAAAAATTGTTATCTTATATAAAAAGTTGTGGAAGATAATGTAAAGTGAATATTGTACTCAACAATTTTATAAATAATCTCCAAAAAGATATTAGAGTTAAGTAAATTAAGAATAAACTAATTATTCCACTAAAAAAAATCGATAATTATGTCTTACATTCAAATTAAGATAATTGAACTGCAAATTCACATTGGTTGTTCATCTGTTTAGGATACCAGATTTTGGAAAAGGTAGAATTTGAATGAGAAAAATATTATAATACCAAACATAACATAAATAAATAAATAATAAAGAATCGATAAGACAAATAAATAAATAAATTTAAATTTGGGCATAGTTAGTGAAGAGCCACCAATGGGTGGTTCATTCTCAAGACATTTTGGAGACTTTTCACCCTGCATATTTACTCATTGTGTTGTATATTACAGTTGAAAATTAAATAAATAATATTTCGGGCTGTGCACATTTTTATTTTTTGAGGAGTAGCATGGCGGATATGAGTTTGGGTGATGATTCCAGAGAATAGTACAGCGAACATCAAAAGTGAATGTTTCAAGTGAATGTACTGAAAATTTAAATTTAAGGGGATTTTGAGCGTTCCTATTGGAAGGAAATGAAAGGAAATGTTATCTACAAGGATTCCCTACGTTTTGGAAGGAAATGATTTTAGTACCTTTTGGAATGAACTAACATTTTTAAAGGAGTTCTATGTTTTTTAGATAAAATCTGATGATGCATTTAGATAAAACTAAACCATTATAAAAAAAATATGTCAAAGTATTGGGTTGTTTTACACGAAATGTCCGCTTTTATAGTTTCTGAAATGCATAAAGGATTTTGCAAGGCTCTGTTGTTTTCTTCCGAATGTTTACATATTTAAAGTAAACAGTTACTAATCCCCTACATTAGTATTATAAACATTAGCTTCCCAACCAATTACCCACTTTTTAGTATACCTCCAAATATGAACATGGAAATACGCGATTTTCGATAATATTTTGTACGAGTTTAAACTCGGCCATTCAGCAGCTAGAAATATTTGCAAGGCGTTTGGGTAAGGGAGTGTTAATGAACGGACCATTCGTCGTTGGTTTGATAAGTTTTCAGCTGAGGATACCGACATGGTAAACTTGCCCCGAGGAAGACCTCCGTCCGTAATAGACAACGATGTCCTCAAACATACAGTAGAAGGAAACCCCTACCAAACAGTTATAGGACTCTCAGCACAACTAAATGCAAGTGCATCTACCGTTTCCAGACAAGTGTATTGGAAAAGTAAAAAAGCTCGAAACATGGGTACCTCATGATCTCACTGAGCGGGAGCAAGACAGCAAGATCCCATTTTTCAAAACATACCTTGCAAAAATTGAAAGATCTGGACTCATGGGTACCTCATGAATGCTGTTTGATTAGTTTCATAAGCAGTTGTAGGTTGTATCTATGGTACTTCCCACAGCTGCAAGTACCCGTATTGCCTCAAGGCAGGGGAGGGTAATAAATAAAGGGTACCTCATGATCTCACTGAGCGACATGTTTCAAAACTTACTGTGCAAAAATTGAAAGAACTGGGCTACAAAGTTCTTCCGCACCCACCATATTCTCCCGACTTGTCTCCAACAGATTACCACCTGTTCAGGAATTTAGACAACTTCGTCAACGGAAAACGTTTTGAAAATGATGATCAAGTGAAAAGTGCGTTTTCAGATTTGGTTTCACTTCAAAGCTCAGAGTTTTTCAGTTCGGGGATAAAAAAGGTGGTGTCACGTTGGGAAAAATGTGTAGAAAAAGAAGGTAAATACTTCGAATAAAATTATCTTGTTTTCATATCGTATTTTTAATAAACATCCTTTACCTTGAAAATCGACATTTCATGTGACACAACTCAATCATTTCGAAAAAAATTTCCTTTAGTACCTTTTGGAACTCAGGTCTCATATCGTCTCTAACAAGGTCCTTATCAAGGTGAGCAGGACGGGTGCTAGTGTTATTAAAAGCCTTGGAGGAGTCGGAATGTTATCTGCACTTTAAGCAATCCTAATGTGTGACTAATAAAAAACTAAAACCTCCTAATCTGAAGGGGGTGGGAATTAAAAGGGGAGGCTGGGGGTGACATAAGCTGTTACCTCCAGTCCAATGGCTCCCCCGCTCCTTTGGCTACATCAGATGATTCACGCTCACTTCGATCAATACCCATTTTCCGGGAGCAGGTGATCTCCCTCAACCCGTTCACGAACTGTCGGGGAAGGTACCCAGCACAGGTGCTATCCTCAGGGGAAGGTATTGTACGGGGGTAAGATCAAGAGTTGAAACCCCATCAGAAATTTTCTAACTTACTGGGTGTGTTGTAATGAAAGATTATATTGAATCTCAAAACTTTTGGGATCGTATTTACATGTTGGCTAATGTTAAAAACTTCAACATTCAAGGTTACCGCAGCATTAAATAAAGGTAAAAAAATAAATAAATAACTTTTTTTTTTTTACTTTTAGTTACCTATAAAAAAAACAAAAAAAAAAAAAAAAACCCTGTACCACTACAATCCATGGAGGGTCTTGGGCTCAGTACATCTAGAGATTCGTACTGTTTCAAGGCCAACGGCAGTGCAATGAGGTGATTCGGCCTTAATCGCGCTCAGCGGTTTTTCCCCAATTAATTTGGGTACCCATTTTGTAGAGGCTGGGTCTGTCCCAGGAAGGTCTCCATACCCTAGGGTCGCCCCCCGACTGAATTAACAGAATAAGTAATATTCCGCCATAGCCGGGATTCGAACCCAGGACCCGGAGCACAGCAGACTAGCGCTCTATCCACTAGACCACGCCGCTCCCCTTTTCAGTTACCTATATATGAAACTATATAGTAAAGTAAAGTATTGCGATCGTGAAAATTTTCGAATTCCAGTTTTCAACGGAAATACACGTTTTGTGTCCCCTGAGTCTAAATAACCAAGTCTCGCAAAAAGGTCTAGCATAAAAACGAAAAGTTTTGCGAAACTGAAATTTCATATTTAAGACAACTATAAGCCCGAGATGTTACAGCAACTTTTTCATCAAAATCAGCTAACCAGAAAACCACTTTATACCATGCATTTTGCAGATTTTTACAATTTTCTCAGAAACCTCTCTTACGATTTTGATTAAACTCACTATATTTGATGTGAAATTTAACGGGATTTAAAATGATGTAGGTTTCATCCTATGTTTATTACAGCTTCTGTTTACGGTGTTTATGGATGAGATCCATAAAATTTGTGAAAGGCGAACTGCCCGAACAGTGCTTGGTAAGTGGAACATGAGGACGATACTGAGCCAGTCACTGTTATACGCTGATGATATTGTCCTTATTTGCGATACGAAAGACAAATTACAGCAAGCTCTAATAGAATGGCAGGAAGAACTTCAGCGAAAGGGAATGACCATAAATGTCTCCAAGAGCAAGATACTGGTCCTGTCCCGAGATGAGAAAGAGACTGTGGAGGTGATTTGTAACGGCGAGGCTCTCGAAGTAGTTGAAAACTTTCTCTACTTAGGCTGCAATATAAATAGGCAGGGAAAAATAGATTACGAAATTGCAAACAGGATTGCTAAAGCAAATCAAATCTATTACAGTATATGCAATAGTATTGTTGGCCATCGAGATGTGGGGCTAGAGACGAAGCTCCACATTTACAAATCTGTATACCTCCCCACTCTTACCTACGGGAGCGAGAGCTGGGTAATGCTGGACAAACAAATAAGCCGAATTACTGCAGCTGAAATGAGGTATTTACGTAGGGTCGCAGGAAAAACGAGAAGAGACCGCGTAAGAAATGAAGGAATTAGAGCGGAGCTGAAAATTCCTGCGCTGAAAACCATCCTCGAGAAGCGACTGCTAAAATGGTTCGGCCATGTTTGTCGAATTAATGAGGACCGCGAATCCAGAAAAGTGTAACAACTCTGCAGAAATCGTGAAGCTTGGCAACGTTGGATCGAGGCCCCTCCACGCTAGTAAAGGCACATAGGAGGAAGATAAAGAAGAAGGTTTCATCCTAATTGAAATAGTCTGGCAGGGCTTAAATGCTCATATTTAAAATTTTCTTATTTCGAAGTACCTTTAATTTTGTAGATTTCAAAAAAATTGATGTGCTTCTCTTCCTCTTCTGCCTTTGTAAATAATTAAGTTTATTTAATGTATTTCAGACAGATATTTTATCTATATTTGTAACATTTATGTTACTCTTAAGAGACTTGGTCCCAGAATAAATAAAATCATTTTTCATTTCATATTTAGTACTTAACTGTCTGGAGAAATTATTCTTGGTTTTTATTGTCTTTCTAATAGTCTCCCTGGCAAGGCATATGAGAAAATGATGAGTCTTCGTATTTTCTCCATGACATATGGAACATCTTGGGCTATACAAAATCTAAGTCTATGAAGATACTGGTGAAGATAAACATGTCTTGTGAGTATTCTACTGTGGTGGTACGTAGTAGCTCTAAGAATATTTCATATGCTCTATAACTATCAAACCTGTACCTCTAACCCAATCAATCAACTTTCTCAATATTATTAGCTTGTAAAATAAGTTCGTACGTTTTTCAATATTTCACTTAAATCCTCTTTGCGCTCATAAAATCATGTTTACTAGGTCGATAATATTTACATTTTTTAGAAGTGAATTAATCAAGATGCTTTTATGAATCAGTTTATGAATCTTCCTTATAGTACAATAGAAGATCCGAACTTGAAACGATCTGCACCGAGCTGATAATAGAATGAAACATATTTTATAAGAAATATGTTAAGAATGGGTTGCCTAAAAAAATCCTGGACAGACTATTTTTAATTATTTAAAAAAAATGATTTTTAATTAAATGTTACATCGAAAAAAACTTTTACCCTGACTTAAAGTATCAAAGGTACAGAATGTGCAGCCGTTGGGTTGCCTAATCTTTTCCGGGACAAACTATCGGTTGTCAGATAAAAGCGGGTCAATAATACAAAACAAAAAAAAATATTTTTAACAGTTGAACATCTGTGTTACTCGTACCGAGCACAGGAAAATTGTATTAAAAAAGTCGAAGAGTTGATTATGCGTGCTACCATGAAGAGGCAGACACGAGAATTGTTTTCTTGAATAAAGTAACACCAGGCTCCAGAATTCTAATAAAAGCTTCTGATACTGGTGTTCTTGTAATTTTACTTGAAAATATGCACAAACTGTCAGAATCTATAGTGACAGTAAATTTTTGTTTTCCCAATAATCAGCCAAGAAGTGTACCAAAGCATCTTTGAAACGATAATTTTTATGGCTTTGCCCAAAAGCTTTGGTTCTGATTTGTTGAGGTCCTGTAATTTTATATGGGATATCAAACTTACTTATATTCAATGTCCGATTACGTGCGGCTGCAACGTTGGGTCCTTTATTATTACACGGTATACTCAACTCAGGTCTCTCTGTCATGCATTTCCACCCGCGTTAAAATTTAATCTTTAAAATTCGACAACCCAGATTAGGACCAAGTTTTTTTGCAGGCAACCCTATATCAATGTCTTTGCAATAAAACAACGCTTATATTGGTATAATTTTTATTTCTATTATCAAGCCGGTGCAGATAACTGATATCGACATACCCGCTTTTACCTGACAACCGATAGTTTGTCCAGGAAAAGATTAGGCAACCCAACGGCTGCACATTCTATACCTTGATACTTTAAGTCAGAGTAAAAGTTTTCTTGTTATTATGATGTTGTAACATTTAATTAAAAACAATTTCACTAATTCCTGATGAACAGATCCGCTACCTAGGACTCCACCTTGACAAACGTCTAACTAGGAATCCTCACACCAGACTGAAAAGACAAGAAACTGCACGCAGATTGTTACAACACCTACTTGACAAACGTTCAAAGCTTCCAATCTACTACAAAAAACTAATTTATATAGACATTATTAGGACCTATTTGGACATACGGTATTGAGCTATGGGGATCCACCAAGCCATCAAATTCCTCCCGCATCCAATCCTTGCAATCCAAAATCCTCCGAAAGATCCTAAATGCTCCGTATTTTGTCACTAATAAAACTATCCATAAATACCTGAATATTCCGTTAGTTGCAGACAGCCAGAACTAGATACACCTCTTTTAATTCCAAACTACCAGCCCACTCATACCCGCTTGTCCGTATCCTCTCATCTCAATCTATTCCTGATAATCCTCGGAGACGCCTGAAAAGCCGGTGGCCACGAGACCTGCTAATGACATAAACATTGAAGTGGTACCGCTGGGTAGCTTCTTTACAAGACTTTATCAGGCCAATTGTTACTTTTTTTCACATTTACTTGTTGTATTTTTTCCTATACAGTTGTAAATATCAATTAACAAATAAAAAAAAAATAATTTTTTTTAAATAATTAAAAATTTTCCGTCCAGGATTTTTGTAGGCAACCCATTCTTACCATATTTCCTAATATACAAAATTTGTTATAAAATATGTTTCATTCTATTATCAGCTCGATGCAGATCGTTTCAAGTTCGGATCTTAGACTATTATCTTTAAGTGGTATTTTGCTTGATAAAATAAAAGATAAAATAACTTTAATGAATCGTTCTGAAGATGATGCAGTATGGGTCTCAAAACGTTATTGTGCTATTAATGAAATGATTTATTAATGTAATGATAAATATATCTAAAAGAAGAGATGGTTCTAATTAATATAATTATACTCTTCATAATAGAAAATTTAAACTAATGAAAAAAATTCTTTTTGTCATTTAAAGATTTTTTTTTCCTAAAAGGATAAGGTTAACAAAATCTGCAGTGTATATAGCGATAATGCCTCGGGAAAAAAGCACCGTCCGTCAATGGTTTTCTCTGTTCATAACATGAATTTTTGACTAGGAAGACGCAAAGCGCTCGGGTTGTCCTTCAATGCCTTAAATGTGTAGGAAGGGAATAACAATTCATTGTAACTCTGAAGAGAAGTTTGTTTTACTAACTCAGTCAGATCCACTGGAGTTGGGATTTCTGCGGGGGCTGAAGGGTGGTCGTAGAGGGGTGAGGAGGGGGTTTGAAACTTGGAAATGAGGCTGAGAAAACCGCCCTCCCCGTTGCTCTTCATAGGCGGAGGTGTCTCCCGTGCAGTGCCTCCTAAAGGGGAACCTTTCGCCGTTCAAATCCCTCCCGAGCTTCAAAGCGTATCTTATCGCTTCACTTGGCAAGCAGGATTATAGGGATATGGTAAGCGGTTAGAGCGCTACCTCTTCGTAATCCTTCCGATACTAAATATTAACGCAGAGACATCTGATTTAATCGTTTATAACTATTGGGTTGTGTCACATGAAATGTCCGTTTTGAAGGTAAAGGATTTTTATTAAAAATACGATATGAAAACAAGATAATTTTATTCGAAGTATTTACCTTCTTTTTCTACACATTTTTCCTAAAGTGACACCAACTTTTTTATCCCCGAACTGAAAAACTCTGAGCTTTGAAGTGAAACAAAATCTGACGCACTTTTCACTTGATCATCATTTTCAAAAAGTTTTCCTTTGACGAAGTTGTCTAAATTCCTGAACAGGTGGTAATCTGTTGGAGACAAGTCGGGAGAATATGGTGGGTGCGGAAGAACTTTGTAGCCCAGTTCTTTCAATTTTTGCACGGTATGTTTTGAAACATGTCGCTCAGTGAGATCATGAGGTACCCTTTATTTATTACCCTCCCCTGCCTTGAGGCAATACGGGTACTTGCAGCTGTGGGAAGTACCATAGATACAACCTACAACTGCTTATGAAACTAATCAAACAGCATTCATGAGTACCCATGTATCGAGCTTTTTTACTTTCCCAATACACTTTAAATGTCTGGAAACACTGAACCACACCTATTTTATCTTAGCAGACATCTTTTTCTGCCTGGCGAGCCAGTATTTAGGTAATAATAAATAAATTCATATAGAAGAGAAAGTTCTAACCAATTATATAATACATTTATCCTCGTCGTAATTAGAAAATTGAAACTTAAAATAAATAATATTTGGTTGAAACCTCTGTGCTTATGAGGAGCTTTCCGCTAAAACAGAATCACTTACAAAGACAACCATCCGAAGCACAGGAAAAAGTAGTTCTTACAATCCAAATACGAAGATTGGCAAGGTTTGTATGTAACCTAACATACTTTTAACAAGATTTCTTACATGGAGAATATCTCTGAGGCTGTAATAAGTGCATAGAGTGATTATGAAGCATTTAAGTCCTAAACGGATTTTGATTACCTAATTATTAAAGGATTATTAGACGCTTCTAGTTGAAATAAAAGTTGGCATTGATTATTGGGAAGGCACTTGAGGTTGAGGGCTGTGAGAGGGGTGGGTGCCACAGATGTTAGCGTTAGCGCCTCGCTAACCCCTCCCTCTTCCTTAAATATTTACCAGCGGCGAGGTGCCTTCAAGGTAATCTTATTGTGTAGCAGCTCTTGTGTCGTACTTACCGAGAGTCCCGGCAATTATTTAAATATTTTTAGCCAGGGATCGAAAATAACTCTTATTAACTTATTTCTCGGGCGTACTGAATAAAACTTTTATATTTGACCTTAAAAAATTATTTACATTTGTACATTTTATTTACAATTGTTTTGGCCAAATTGTATCAATTGGGTTGTGTCACATGAAACATGGGGTCTATCTAGCTGCATCTCAGTGAGATCATGAGGTACCCATGTATCTACCTTTTTTACTTTCCCAATACACTTTAAATGTCTGGAAACGGTAGATGCTGAGATTCCTTTAACTGTTTGGTAGGGGTTTCCTTCTACTGTATGTTTGAGGACATCGTTGTCTATTACGGACGGAGGTCTTCTTCGGGAGAAGTTTTCCAAGTCGGTATCCCCAGCTGGAAGCTTAGCAAACCAACGGCGAATGGTCCGTTCATTAACACTCCCTTCCTCAAACGCCTTGCGAATATTTCTAGCGGCCTCAGCTGCTGAGTGGCCGAGTTTAAACTCGTACAAAAATATTACTCGAAAATCGCGTGTTTCCATGTTCATATTTGGAGGTATACTAAAAAATGGGTAATTGATTGGGAAGCTAATGTTTATAATACAAAGGTAGAGGATTAGTAACTGTTTACTTTAAATATGTAAACATTCGGATGAAAACAACAGAGACCTGCAAAATCCTTTATGTTTTTCAGAAACTATAAAAACGGACATTTCATGTGAAACAACCCAATAAAATCTACAGAAACACTATTTTCAATAAGAAAATATGTTTACTTCCAAATAATTGGTTAATTCAAAGGATCTCTAGGCCAAAACCTCAAACGTCGTCTGGTTGGGTTTTACGGATTGGTGGTGGATTCAAGTGTTAGGGGCGACAGGCTCACGTTGTAAGTCAGTCTGTCATGAAAATGTTTATAATATTCTGTGGCAGTATACGACCAAGTCCTTGTGAAATCATTCGTTTGTCTGGTGCATCAACGATTTTTCGTTATATTTTGGATTGGAAAGACTGATTTATTTGTATGTTGGAGGTTTAGGCCCCATATATCCGTATGTTCGTAAGGTCGCATTTATACTGCACGCGTTTTGGGGGCCGGAGCGGCAGCGGGACCATAGAATTATATAGAACCCTACCGCTCAAGTAAGTGGGTCCACGATGTCTTTTTTTTTTTTGTTAATTTTTATTCTGGAACATTTTGTCCTCTATGAATAATATACAGTGAATAGGGAAATTCCAATTTGTCTGGCTTCATTTGATCCATAATTATTTAGTCAAGTAAATTATATAAATAAAGTTAATACGAATAAAAGGGAGCTGAGTGGCTAGCGCGCTAGTGTCTTATGCTATAGGTTCTGAGTTCGAATCCCAGTCCCGGCGGGGCTTTTATAAGGATGTAAAAAAATGGGGATTCACTCACAGCTTCTCCCCGGGTATGTGAGACCCGTCAGCCAAAGGGTGGCCACTCACAAAATTAGTCGTAGGGAGTGATGACCCTTCGCTAAAAATTGCATCGTGAAACGCGATTGTAAACTCGCAGGAGTTTACACCACGAGGCCAAGGGCCTACACGGCCTGTCGCGCAAGAGAAAATTTTTTTATAATACAGCTGTAAATATCAATGAATATATATTTTTCTAATTTCATAAATTGATTTAACGACAGATGTAAGTGAAAATCGCACCAGATTTTTTTTCTTTTGCGAATTTCCAAGTTAGGCGTAGGGAATGATGACTCTACACTACAATACGATAGGTGTACAATACGAATAAAAGATGCCAAAAAAAAAAAAAAAAAAAAAAAAAAAAAAAAAAATATAATATATATATATATATATATATATATATAATCAAATGAATTTAGTTAAGTATTATGAAAGTCTAGATTTATCACATGTGTGTGGAAGATTGATTTTTGTGGAGGTGGTTAAATAATTGGTGTTTGAAAGTGGATGACACTTTCCGGATGCTGTTCTATGAGAGGGTAGGTATAGAATCTATTGAAGGGAAAATATTTAAATGTTCTCAACTTTAAGTTTTTTTTTATTTCTTATCATATTTAAGTTCATTATCATATGTATTTTTTCTCATCCACTGGCTTTATTTACAACTAATACATATTCACATACTTAACCTATGAATATACAGTATTATCATATGTAATCATCTGTATCATATTAAGTACTTAATATCAAAAATAGTTTCATCCGGATCCTGCAGAAACTTATATGGATCGTACTTTAATTTTAATTAATTTAAAAAAGTTTAAGTCAATCGTCTGGCATCCTATATTAAAGCATGATGAAAAGCTGTATTGGAATAAAACTTACCCGTGCACTACAAGTCATAAATGTAATATTATTTTATTTCAAACATGATATATAGAACGAATGCTGTTCCAAAAAGGAACGACATTTTATAAAACATCAGGCAAAAGATGGAGAAGTTACTTTTGACATAATTAGACCTAGTATCTTAAAACATTGACACGAATTTCATAAAAATCATAATATAAATAAAAGCATAACAAACTATTATTGCAAACCAAGGTATTTGATCTAACTTATAACAGTAGATATCTAAAATAACAGAAATTTAGTATCTTTGCCCCCAATTATTATAAACCACCTAACTCTATTTGTTCACCTATTATTTTATGACTCTTATTCAAAATGAATTATATACACATCAATTTGTATACCATAGATCGGGAGGTTGGGATCTTGTACTTAAGGTGTGCACGGAAGAGCGCGGAGTAAGAAAGTCAAATATATATCAAGGTTTTCTGGTTCGCAATGTCTTTGTCTAAGTACAGTCCCAAATATCGTTGATCTTCTGAAGTTGAAACAGGTATATCATATCCTCGAATTACGCTGTTACATATTCACCATGTTTAAGCGTGAAAATAATAACTTTCCCCCTAACTAGATAAATCGTCCCGACCTTGAAAAATAAAAGTCACGTTTTGATTTTTATTTTTAACACAAAAAATGATGTGACCATATACAAAAAAATAAATGATTTAAAAACGGGCATAAGAATAAGAACTTTAGGGCTCTACGTTGCTTAGTGAGAATGCACGCAAATAGGTTAAATAGAAAATTCTTTTATAAAATGAGAGAATACATGAGTGCTGGGTGCCGAATGAACAGATGACGGAAGAGACTGAAAATAACATACTAAGACTGTTAGGGTAGGGATCGCTATAGGAAATGAAATTGGTGTCCTTGAGGGTAAGAGAGATACTAGAAAAGGTGTGACGTGGACCAAAGAAAGAAAGGAAGAGCGATCGGAAAGAATGAGGAAAAGATGGAAGGAAAGAAAGAAGGAGGGGTGGAGTATGAAGGGAAGTAAGGGTAGTGATATTCGCCTCTTCTCTAAGGCCGCTCCGAGATTAAAAAAAAAAAAAAAAAAAAAAAAAAAAAAAATGTTACGACAGAGCTTCTTAAATGCTACAATATCCAAATTTCTTCTAATTTATTTTAAAAAACCATGTATGGCTCTCGCAGCCGATTTGTAAATAAAGAAATTTATTTCTTTCAGGTTGTATCCTCTTTTGAAATGGTCTATCAGGGCATACATCACTAATTTATAAAATTTCTTTCTATAAAGAACCTTTAATTTCGTTGATTTGCAATAATTAACCATTTCTGTTCGTTAAAATACAAAACACAACTAACTTTTAAATAAAGTGGGATATGAAAAAAAGGTTAAAGATTTTCATCGAGTTTCGATAGAATTCAATTAATAATCTATTATATTATTATCTACAACGATTTTAATTTTAATATTATCCTTTTTCATCCCACTCCATTACATTCTACAACTATGTATGTATAAGATAATATGTTTCTAAATTCCTTAGCTTCACAAAGGTTTATTAGGGTTAGGGTATTTGAATAGGTGCTTAACCTCTTGGTTATTAGCACCGAATAAATTTGTAGTAACAGATTTTTTTACTCTTTTTTCTTCTTTTTATTTATTTATTTTTCCTTCTATTTTTTTTATTGTTTCTTTATTATTTTGACACATTCTGAATTAGTGAATTTATTCCAATTTTATTTATTTATTTATTATTATTATTATTATTATTTTTTTCTTATAGTTCCGGGAGCAGAGAACATTCTTTGTCGAACCTAATCAGTGAACTAACTGTTTCACTAGAGTCCTTCAAGCTCTCACTCAACGATCTAGTTTATCCATTTGTACATGGAATTTGGGGCAGTTCTCAATTATATGTTTTATTGAGAGAGGCACTCTACACAAGTCAAACATTGGTACTGACTGCCTGAGGATGCGATGGAGATGTGTGAGTCTGATATGTCCGATGCGAAATCTCGCCAAAGCAGTTTCCTCGCAGCGATTGCTTCGCAATGATGTATTCCGTGGATCAGGCGATTGCTTGATATTTCTTAATTTATTGGTGTTGTCAAGTTCTGACCAAATCTGTTCCCAAGCCTGATATATTTTACCTTAAGGTAATTTATTACGTCTCCCTGGATGTAAGTTGGGTGGATTTGGACGTTTGATAATGCAGTTTCTTTCGCAGCCCGATCCGCTTCTTCATTACCATCAATGCCTACGGGGGAACACAAGTTCTTTTTTCAGTATTTTTAAATCTCCCATATATTTTCTGATCTTATTAATTACTGGGTTATCAATGCAAATATTATGAAGGCTCTTAAGGGCAGAAAGGGAATCAGTGCATATAATGAACTTTGACTCATCATATGACCTAATGAATTCAAGTGCTTTTAATATTGCTACAAGTTCCGCAGTATATATGCTTCGAGTTCAAAGGTTTATTATACATCTATATTACTATATCTTCTTTAGTTGGTTATCACATTGATTTAATTTATATGTTTACCCATTTCTTAACAATACTAAAAAGATTATATGGTTATTTTTATTGAACCTACAAAATTAAAGCTATTTTAAAATAATAATATTTAAAATACCGGCATATAAGTCCTGTCACACCATATAAAAGCCCATTAAATTTTACAGCGATATAGCAAGTTTAATCAAAATCGTTTGAGCAATTATTGAGAAAATCCTAAAAAGTGGCAAAATACATAGTATAATGTGGCTTTTCTTGTTATTCAAGAAGTCTGTTCACATAAACACACACATCTTTTCGTAGGGCAACGTTATTTGGATTCAGGGGACCCTTAAATATTTATTTTTGTTGAAAACTTGATTTCAAAGTTAAAGTAAAAAATAGGTGAATGTGATATGTGATAACCAATTGAAGGAAAAAAATCTGGTGCGGGCAACACACGACTTTCACTTACCTCCATTTTTCATCAAGCCATTGTATTAAAGATGAATCTCCTATTACAAATATAACCCATTATCAATAACTACTGGTCACCAAACTAAAATTTACTGGGATCATCCTATCATTACGGACCACACAGTTTTAAATAATCGGCCAGACATTTTAGTTATTGATAAAAATATAAAATTGGCACAGATTGTTCAAATAGGCGTCCCATCGGATGACAATCTTCAAATAACGCTTTCTGAAAAGAAAAGGAAATACCAGGAGCTGGCAGAGGAGCTAAAGCAACATTATAGATTGGAGAGCTGTGGGATTTACCCTATTATACTATCTTGCAATGGCTTGATTCCAGAGAGTACGCTATCAATCAATCCAACAGCTAGAGCTACCTCTAAGGATTCTATCGGAGGTTCAGCGAGCAGTCGTTCTAGGGACAGCAGCCACTGTTAGACAATTTTTAAATATAACATAATTAGAGCCTAACCCTTGACACATTGAGTCCGGTAGGTGAAAATTCCCAGCGAAAGCTGAGGAAGTGCGAAATCTGAAATAATAAATTCTTTATTTATTCTGGGACAAGTCCCTTTAGAATGATACAGCAGGAAACGAAAAAGTGGACTTAAGACTATAGTCTTAGAGTATAATAATTGAAAACAATAGAATTGAACTAATAACCTGAACAAAGAAGATAACATAAAAGATAAATTCTAATAAAAATGCAAAAACAAGAAATATAAATATATAATTTTATGAGAACAATAAAAAAAAAAATAATTTCTTTTTATATTTTAAAATGAAATATAAAAAGAAAAGAAATTAACAATTCTTCAATGTATGTTAACATAAGATCAAAAAAAGATATAATAAGATTTAAAAAGAACAAAAAAATTATATATATACAGTTTTAAAATGAAATAAAAAAAGAAAAGAAATTAAAACTCTTCTAAGTTTTGGTAAAATAATAAATAATTTAATCTTACATCTTTGAAAAAATTAAAAGAAACATTTTGAATAATATTTGCTGTTAATGTAAACGAGAAAACGAAAATTGAATAAATAAATAAATGTATCTGTCTGCTTTATCTCTTGATCTTTCCTGAAATTAGCATTTACTTGGGATTGTTTGGGAATATATATATATATATATATATATATATATATATATATATATATATATATATATATATATATATATATATATAGTGAAGTGAAGAAGTGATTGGGAGAGCTGAAGGAAGGAAGTGGATCCCAACGGACGATAGGACGCTAACAATCGGAGCGGCTCCCAGGGGGTGGGCCAGATCCCCAGGGCCTTGTTGGATCCTAATAAGCCAACTAATGAGTCTTGGACTGTTTTCATCATGACAATAAATCCAACTCTCCTCCCCTCCGATATACACAAACAATAAAGAGGCACTCAATGCACTCCCATCGGGGCACGTTTAAGTCCCGCACTGTCTATTCATACCCTCTTAAACAGTCCCAAAGTATGTGCCAGACCCCTTTGGCTCCTTTAGAGTAAGCTAGCCTAATCTTATTCAATAAATCTCCAGTAACGTCTCTCGATGATTATTCAATACGATGTGTTCGCATGTTTTGGACCCTTATTCTAATTAATTGTACTTATTACCTACTATTATTTGCGTATTTTGGTTTATTACTTTCGCATTGTTAATCCAACAAAAAAATTACTAACTCCCTCCCCCCCTACCTTAAAATTTCAGAGCTTACATTTCAAGATACGTAAAACCCGAATAACAAATGGTATTTAATACGAATAACAGTGAGCAAAATCACAATCACAACCTGTGCTTCATCTTTTTATTATTAGTTGGCAAGGCCCTTAATACTAATATTTCCCGTCATACCGTGTTAACAAATCAATAGTGAATGAATTAATCATTCATGTACACACAAATGCCTAATAACCGGCAATGCGATTATCTTTATTCGATGGCTATTTATTGTGTTCAAGGTGTATTTAGAGCAAAGTCTTTTTGCTTTCAATTAACAATGGGCATTGCTGAGACAGGTAAGACATTATATTTCCAAACTCGTTATTGAACATAAATTGCAATCTCACCTGTAGAGTTAATTTAGCAATTTGTAAATGTATGCCCCTATTCAATAAAGAAAAACTATATAACCCTCAAGTTACCCCAAGGATTTGTTTCATCAATCCTTCTAGTCTTTAGATATTACAAAGAATTTTTGCGATTTTTTGCGTTTTGTGTACATATTTTTTTCAGACTCAACACCCCTGATAAGGATGGAATATCGAAAATTTAGATGGAATTAGGTCTAAAATAAATGGAACATTAAGATCATGGAGCAAGGTATAGTTGGTGATATAATAAAGAGCATTAACTATTGTTCGGATTACTTGGCATTGAAAGGATTAGAAGCATTTGATGTTACTTAAAGATAAGGGATCTCGGTTAAAACTAATACATAAAAGCACCTTAAATATTTTTTTTTTTAAGAATATGTAAACATTATTGACCGAATAAACATGATTGTATTAACACAGAGAGGATTAAATTGAAATATTGAAAAACGGTACGAACTTATTTTAGAACCCAATACCTTACATTCCCCGTCTTATTCTCCTCACCTTACAAAGTATGCCCATAATTTATGATTTAACAGTTCATTTTTAAAAAATATGTAATTATTATTATAAACTAGTTTAATGTAAATTTTTATTTTAATGAGCGGTCAGTGACAATAGTTGTACTCGTTAGAGTGCCCGTTATTGGAGGGGTCCAATATTGGACACTCGGCTCTGTTTAAGTCATTAGTCCCTAAACCCCTCCCCAACAAAGGGACGCCCGTCCCTCCAAAACTAGGGCACTCATAACTCATTTACATAGAACATGCTCAATTGTTATTCATTAAGCCAGAAATAACTCGCCTCTTACCAGCTTATACCTTACAAATTATAGGTTTTACTAACTATATTGTTTTTTAGCTTATTTTGAGGGCAATTTAAACAAAAAAAAATGTGTTCCTTCCTCGCCTATTCCGTTAACTCTTAGAGTTCTACAGTGGCCAGCACTTTCACATATCCAGTTCTCTATCTATATTAATGATCTCCCCAATTCCATACACCACACTAAATATCACCCGTATGCTGATGGCCTCCAAATTTACCTTTCCTTCCATCCTACAGAGACACCTAAGATGGTCCAAAAGCTACAAAAAGACATCGACAGTATTAATTCATGGGCCATCAAGAATGGTTTAAAGCTTAATTATGATAAAACCAAAGCCATCCTTATTGGTTCCAAACATTTCCTCAACTCCCTTACCTGTCACCCATTACTCTACCTCAACCATAGAACCATCATCTTCCACACATCTGTTATAAACCTAGGTGTATTCCTCGACCAAAACCTATCTTGCAATAATCACATCTCTCAAATTTCCAGAGAATCCATAGCCATTCTTAAACAGTTCCTTAGACTTAGTGATCTAATACCTCTTAAAACCCGCCAACTGCTAGTATCCTCTCTTATCTTCCTCCACTTCGATTATGGCTGCCTGGTGTTGGACGGACTGTCAGAGAGGTTTGAGATGAGGCTGAAGAGATTAATGAACTGTTTCATTAGATTCATCTTCGGAATTCACAGGCGCTCTCATGTCTCCACCTGTTATGCCGAGTTGAAGTGGCTTTACCTAAAATTCCGACGGCAATACCTCCTAGGAACCTATCATTACCAATCCTTTAGAACCAAAAAAACCCTCTATATCTATAACATGTACACCCCACACTCCTCTGTCCACTCTATCAACACAAGATCCCAGTCCCTGAACCTGTCCATTTCCTCCTATAGAACTGCTTCCTATAAGAGATCTTTCGTTATACCTAGATTTTGGTTTTCCTTACCTATGTCCATTCGTACATCCTAATCCCTAACTTCCTTCAAGAATAAATTATTTTTCCATCTCCTTGAATATCATTATACCATGCCTTTATAAGTTTTGATTATTTGCAATCTTTATTTTATTTTAATCTTAATTATTCAATCTTTTCATCTTCCAAGTACATTTAATTTCTTGTATTAATTATTAATTACCTTGTACATATATATGCGTGTGTGTAAGTGTATGTATTTATTTTGGTATATATGAATTCATGATTTGCAGTATAATTTGTTATTTTTTAAATGATGTATATTTTGAAGTCTTAATAGCCAAAAGACGAATATTTAATGTACATTTATATTATTCTTAGGGGACTAGCTGGGAGCGGCGTGGTCTAGTGGGTAGAGCGCTAGTCTACTGTGCTCCGGATTCTGGGTTCGAATCCCGGCTGAGGCGGAATATTATTTATTCTGTTATTTCAGCCGGGGGGGGGGGCGATCCTGGGGCATGTAGACCCTCCTGAGGCACACCCAGCCTCTACAAAGTAGGTACCAAAAAAAGAGGAAAAATCTGGCGGCTGAGCGTCATTGCACGGCCGTTGGTCTAGAAACAGTACGAATCTCTACATTTACTAAGCCCAAAACTCTTCATGGGTTGTAGTGATACAGGTTTTTAGGGGACTAGCTGTCCAAGAATAAAAATTATTTTTCATTAATTCTTCCAAGTTTCAACGAACTGTTAATTATTTTTAATCATTCTAACAATTAGTCTCAAGTCACAATTACTAGTTGACCCAGAGAATTTGTGGAAATTTATGGAGCCGCGGAAGGCCCCGTACACCGGATTTCAGGGGTCGATATTGAGGAAATCCATAAAAAAAAGTGTAAAAAAGCATTGCATAAGGTGGCACTTCTATTTCGTCGAATTCGGGGGAAAGTTGCTGTATCTCATACCTAATCTTGCCCTAAATATAACATTTCAGTTTTATACCACTTCTCGTTTTTTAACTCTAGACCTAATACTTAGAAAATGTTGGTAGACTCGATTATTTGCTATCAGAAACCTTACTTTATGATCAAAAATTAATTTAGACCAATGTCAAACATATGCACCAAATTTTATTATATGTCATCTACTAGTTCCATTGGAATTTATTAAAAATACTATTCATCTGACAAATATCGAAAACATGTTATATTGTTGTTATATTTTTTTCAATTTTTTGCCTATATTGTATATGTATATATTTTATCTATATATTTTATATGTCTATATTTTATTTGTCTATATTTTATGTCTATATTTTTTCAATTTTTGTCTATATTTTTTTTTTCTATTCTATTATTTCTATATTTTTTGTCTTCAAATAACAATTACTTTAAAATATATTATATGTAGTAAATGCCTGAAAAAGGCGATTATGTATGCAGAAACCTCTATAGAGACAGTTAATAAGTCATTTATTTCAATTTTATGTCCCTATATTTTGTTTCTTTTACTTAATAAAATTTATAATTAATATTTTCATAGGTATTGTGAATTTTTATTTATGTCCAAACTGTATATTGTTGCAATTGATTTTTTATTTATATTGTTACAGTATCTTTTCTTAATATTTTCAAGTTTAGAGGTATTTTGAATTTCTTATTATATCCAAGCTGTATATTTTTTTATTTTAATTTTTACTTTTTTATATATTTTTTCTATTTAATGTATTTTTTTTTAAAGTTTAGAGGTATTGTAAATTTCTTTTTATATCGAAACTGTATATTTTTTACGGCTTTTTAACCTTTTTTGAACCTTTTTATTGGACTTTGTCTATTAATATTATTATTTTTTTTTTCTTCATTTATTTATTTTAATTAAATTTATTTTATTTTATGGATTTCATTTTAAAAAGTTTAAAGGTTATTGTAATTTCTTTTTTTATCCAAACAGTATATTGTTACAAAGTGTTTATATTGTTACAGTATATTTCTTAATATTTTTAAGTTTAGAGATATTTTGAATTTCTTTTTATATCCAAGCTGTATATTTTTAATTTGATTTTTACTTTTTTATATATTTTTTCTATTTAATGTATTATTTTTTAAGTTTAGAGGTATTGTAAATTTCTTTTTATATCGAAACTGTATATTTTTTACGGCTTTGTAACCTTTTTTGAACCTTTTTATTGGGCTTTGTCTATTAAGATTATTTTTTTTTTTCTTCATTTATTTATTTTAATTAAATTTATTTTATTTTATGAATTTCATTTTAAAAAGTTTAAAGGTTATTGTAATTTCTTTTTTTATCCAAACAGTATATTGTTACAAAGTATTTATATTGTTACAGTATATTTCTTAATATTTTTGTAGTTTAATTAAAAAAGTTTAGATGAATTTTGAATTTCTTTTTATATCCAAGCTGTATATTTTTTATTTTATTTTTTCAATTTAATGTTGTTATTTTTTTAAGTTTAGAGGTATTGTAATTTTTTTTTATATCCAAACTCTTTTTTTTTTTTTTATTTTTATGATTTTGTATTGAACATTATTATTGGAATTCATCTCTTGATTTTTTTTTTATATTTTGTTCATTTTGATCGTTTAATTCTTTTATTTGTAGTTATTTAACTCTAAGACTCTTAAGTCTACTGTTATATACTATAATATTATTCTAAGGGGGTTTGTCCCTGAATAAATAAAGAAATATTATAGTTATTATTGTATGGGATAAAGTGGATACAAGAACTGTAAGAAAATAAGTTTATAAAATAAATATTTACAATAATCCAGAGACACAATGGGTCTTACTGGAGAAGGACGCCCATATTGATAAATAAAACAATAATATCTCATTTATCACAATTTTATCAAAAGTTATAGAATTTTGGCCTCTTAATCGCGTTTTTTCCCGTTGTGCAACGTTATACGTCCATGATAATGTATATATAATTTTGCATGAATATATTATTTGAGATGAATACAATTTAAAATTAAATACCCATGATTAAGTAATAATACAGTTATATCAAGATAATGGTAATTGAAAATTGTATAAATTTGAGGTAAGGACGTAATATTGTGGTCTGTGGGGGCAGCGAATTAGAAGGGGTGGGAGTTGGGTGGACTACCGCTGTCACAGCCAGGCTACGCGTCTTAGCACTTACTTAAACAGAAAATTAAATTACAAACTAAGGACTTAACAAGAACTTTATAATTCGCCCTCTAGGAAAATTCACATCCCTGCAGTACCATCCCCACCAATTTAAACATTTAATTATACAACAGAGCCAAAAAGAGAAATACTCTAATATCCATTAAGAGGCCCACTTTTCTCAATATTCAATAGATTATGTTTCTTTTGTGTGTAAATTAATGAGTATGTCTGAGGTAGAAAAGAATTAGTCGAGTATTTTTTATATATCTTACAAAAAACATTTATTGAAATGAAAACATTATTCAACGTTTCGGGATATTTCACCCATCTTCAAGATAATATAAACAACATTGTGTGAACTGAAAATCTACATGGAAGTGCTTGCAGCTCTCCTTGTAATTGCCCTGTTGTTCAGAAAGTTCATCAAGTTCAATATCTAGGAATTGTTCTTGATTACCGAATAAGATGGAATGCGCATATCTCTAATGTTACTGCTCAGCTAAGGAAATATTTGTATGTATTTCATAAGTTAAGAGGTATTTTATCAATCAAAAAATTTAGATTAATTTACTTTGCATATATTCAGTCGCTGATTCAATATTGTATATTGATTTGGGAGAATTCTTTTGCTGCACATCTTTTTCAGCTTGAGGTCGTGCAGAGAAAGATTATTAAGGTAATTTTGGGTATCAATAAAGGACCCTCATCAATTAATATATTCTCGGACCTTAATGTAATGTTTGCAAAAAAATTATACATGGTCTCAATTATGAAGAAGCTGTATTTTAGACGGAATGAGATAGTCGGAAAGATTGACCACCGTTTTTCTACAAGACTGAAAAATTACTTTAGCTCAGTTGTGCCAAGACCAAAACATACCAGGACGACACACCAGACTTGTTATTCCATTGCTATTGTATACAACAGTATTCCTCCAAATTTTCAATTTTCTCACACAAATCCTCCAGAGTATTCAAATTATTACTACAATGTTAAAATATGGACGAAATCTCTCAGTGAAGAAAAAATTGCTGAATTATTGAATCCAAATATATACATAAAATTTATTTTATATATTAAATTTAATTTTTCATCTGGCATTACAGGGTCTTGCGTATTTTTTAAAATAAGTTTATTTTATTAGATAAAATAATTATCTGTTTTTCCTCAGACATCGCTTGAATCTGACAAGGTTTACTTTTACTTACTTATGTATCAATTATTATTATATATATATATATAATATATTATATATAATATATATATATAGTAAGGGAAATTATTTGAGTTGATAGCATCGCGTAGACTCAAATGGGCGAGTAAAGTTGTTGGGCTCGGTGAGGATCGGATTCCGAGAAAGTTGGTATTCGCTGATCCGACAGGTAGGCGTCCGAAAGGTAGGCCGAAACGTCGAAGGGAGGATTGCGTTAAGGCTGATCACGGGGGCTTGGGCTTGAACGGTTAAAATTGGACAGGTCTGTGCAGGTGGAGTTTGGTGGTATCGGCATCGAATCTTAGGGTTCGGTAAGCCTGTTATTATTATTATTAAGGGAAAGTATTGCGAATCGTGAAAATTTTCGAATTTTAGTTCTGATTGAAAATACACGTTTTAGGGTTTCCTGAGTCCAAATAGCCAAGCACCTCTATAAAATCTGTGTGTGTATTCAAGTGGTAAGTCTAGCTCGAAAACATTAAGTTATATGAAACTAAAACTTCATATTTTAGAAGCGTATATTCCTGAGATGTTACTGCAACTTTTTCAACAAAATTGGTGAACCAGAAGAGACACTTTACACGATGAATTTTGCATCTTTTTACCATTTTCTCAAAAACGGCTGTAATGATTTCGATTAAACTCGCTATATCGCTGTAAAATTGAATAGGCATCAGCTTCAACCAAGATTCCTTATCATTAAGTGGTATTTTACTTTCTCAAAATGGGAAAGAAAAATTAATTTTGGTCATTTAATGATTTTTTATTTCCGAAATAGAATATCCGCTGCACAGGCGGTTAACAAAATTTGCAGTGTGCATGGCGATGAAGCCTTAAGAGAAAGCACCGTCCATAAGTGGTTTGCTCGATTCAGAACTGGAGGTTTTGACTTGGAACACGCTAAGTGCTCGGGTCGTCTTTCAAGATGATGACCAAAGCCAACAAATATCCTAATAGATTGCAACATGTAATAGATCAAAATTGGTCTTTATATGATTGATTAAATAAATTTTCAAGAATCTGAAGTTTTGATTGAAATCACTTGTAAAAAACGTAACGAACTTATTTTACAACCCAATAATTAGCATTGATATAGGCAATTACCTAACTCTTTTTTTTTTACCACCTTTTTGAACGTAATTACTTTCAAATCGCTTTCTTTTCTTGTAATATGTATGAATGGAGGATGTTTTGTGAAGTTTTTTTTTTTTTTTTTTTTTTTTTTTAATATTTTATTGAAATTTACAACTGTATAGGAATACATCAAGTAAATATGCTGATAAAAGATAGTGTACATGAAGAGAAACTGCCCATTGGCAGCACTCTAGTAATCGATCTAAACAAGAAGGTCTCGAGGCCATCTTATTTTCAGACGCCTCGAAGGATTGTCGGGAATTGAGACGTTGATTTAGGTACTATATCCATTCTAGGAAATTTTACAGGAAGCGCAAAAATCTCTCGTTATCATATTATTAAACCTGCTGATTTGATTATTTTCGCATTAAAATATAGAATTGTTTTTTTTTACTGTATTAATAAAACCATATTAAAGTTATGAAATGAACTGTTTTAGTATGATTTAGGACGATACTAAATGTATAATTAGTACCTTAAGAAATTAATAGCATTTCTAAATCGCGTTATTAAAAGACTTGAGTGCTCATAAGATACAATCAAATTTAAGATTCAGATAAAACTAAATGAGGAGAATATAAATATGTCAAAATATCAATTTCGTAAAAAAATGTCCTTTAGTACCTTTTGAAAATCAACGTCTCAATTGAAGAGGAAGGGTTTGTCATGAAAGGATTGATACCTGGTTTAGGCCAAATCAGCTACAAAGGGAATATTAAGGTCTTTATGGATAAGCTTATTCGTGACAAAATAAGGAGCGTTGAGGATTTTTCGAAGGATTTTGGATTGGATACGGGAAGGATTTGATGGTTTATTGGAGCCCCATTGCTCAACTCCGTAAGTTCAGATAAGTCTTATGTTGGTCGTGTAGATGAGTCTTTTGTAGTTATGTGGAAGTTTAGAGCGTATTGTCTAGTAAGTGTTGAAGTAACCGAAAGCGGCAGTTTCTTGTCGTTTCTAGTATATTATTTTGTGAAGTAAATATTAAATATTTATTTTCGTTATATTGATGCATATTACCGTATTAGTTATATGATTAATAAACAGATCAAATGATAGACCAGTTGCCTGTGACTTAGAGAATTCACTTGACAGTAAAGTGCCATTGGCTACTGCGTTTGACCCCTTTGATAATAATATCAGATGTCAGATGAGACGCAAGGTCCAAGATCAGAGGATGTCAAACGCACGACATCAAAGAAGAAGATGTCGCGGAGGGGCAATGACAGTCGCAGATCGATTAATTAATACCATATCTGCTAGCTCCAATATTAACGCTAATCAGTTCCGCTGTATTGCTTCACCATAGACGTCAGAGATACACATACAGAGAAATTTATTCAAGACAAGCCGTTGGATGACAGTTATGAAACAGGGGTTTCCATATTGTCTCTACATTATTACAAGAGAAATATTCAGTTTGTATTGAGAATCATTTGGAAAACATACTATGTAAAATTAGGAATTCATAATATTTTTTTACTTTTGCCTATATATGAAATATGCAGCAAAGGAATGTATTTTCGAATTCGAGTTTTCATCTGCAATACAATTTTAGGTCCCTTGAGTCTAAATAACCAATTGCCACAAAATGGTTTGTGGGTAAATGAGGTGTATAGCAAAGAAATTGCATGAAACTGAAATTTCCTATTTAAGACAACTATATTTCTTAGCCCTACAGAGAGCTGCCGCACATATGGCACTGTGTATTAATGAAAACAAAACAAAATATATGTACATCGGAGGAAAGACAGGTTATTGTAGGAAGCTGTACCTTCGAGAGAGTGGAGGAGTTTATTTACATTGGATCTCAGGTCAAAGCAGCAAATAATGTTTCCACTGAAATAAAGTGAAGGATCACAGCACCACTATTTCGGTCTATTGAAACAGTTCCTGAGCAAGCTAATTACCTGGAAAACAAAGCACCATTAATACAAAACTCTCATCAGGTCCTAACACACACCTCCCAGTCATGGATCCTATCCACACAGGATACAAAAAAAATCAAACCTTCAAAGACTCTATGGTCCGGTTAGGGATGAGGAAGGCCAACTAAGAAAGAAGAAGAGATAAGGAACTCTATGAACTACTCTAGGATATAGAAGTCATGACCTTTATTATGCTGGGACGCCTTGGTTGGGCAAGGCATGTCGCACGGGGACCTAAAGGATTCATGGAAGAGGAAACCCATTATCCAAGAAGAGTAATAACGGACGAACAAGCTCCGTAGACGGATGACGTAGTAAAAGACACAGAAGACCTGCTCCGAGTCAGAAATTGGAAGGCAGTAATCCAAAACCGAACCGAATGGCGAAGGTTCATAGAGAATTCCAGGACCAATCATAGGATTATAGTTCCATCTGATAGATATGCCTGGGATTTTACAGCTACGTTTTTACGAATCAACTTAATTGGAAGTTGTTGACCGTTTTGACTATATGGTGGGGAAGTTGGTTGATAGCTGGAGAGTTAGTGAACCCTCTGAGTAACGGTTTTTCTGTAAGGTTAGAAATTTGTATACTTATGACTTATAACATGCTAAGGGCAATAGCCATCCATGACCTGACAGGCGCCAGCCCTCAACGTCATCACCCAATTTATTTTTTAAATTGTAAAAAAAAAATAGAGTATAAAAACTTGTTTCTGTAAGCTTGAAAATTTAATATAATGTAGTTTATTTATTGTAAATCTTGAAAATAAATTAACAGGCGATTACAATGAGAAAATGTATGTTACAGGTGAATTGAAAGTTGATGAGATAAAATAAACTTTCTCCTGTATAGTTGAAATTTGGATATGTTTTTGAGTAAACGTTTTAGAATAAATATGTCCAATGACATGCTGCGCGCGCGCAACCGCGGAGCAATCGTGCGGACCTTGTGCGCGGACCATGTGCGTGGACCATGTGCGCAGACTATGTTCGCGAAACATCGGCGCGCGCGCAACCGCGTGTATAGAAAAACCATAGAATGTACACATATATTATCAAAAATATACTAAAATTTTAAAACAAATTCAAAATACCTCAGTTGTCATAATGCAGATGCCAGACAACCTTTCTTTATTGACCTAGATTTTAATAATATATTAGTTTGTACATTTTCACAGTAATAGGATAGCCTTAATCCATTAGACGCTAATATGTATGCTGCGATGGGTGATTCTCATATGTTATATATTTTTTCAATAAATTTTTAATGTATTTTTATCAAATTTATTATTGACAAAATTTAAAAAAAATGGAGATCTACTCAACTTATACATTGCTGTCAGACAAATAGACTTTTATGTAATATTGTTAATTGTTTTAAAATTGAATTTTACTCAGTATAAAGATTTTTTTTTTGTAATAATTAATAATATTTTTTAATGTATTGATTGAAGTGAGTCCTGTATGGTGAAAGCCCCACAAACATCGACTCCTATTCGTTAAATGTGTAAAAATAAACTTTGGAGGAAGATTTAAGAAACATTTATTATTATCAATATATTTTGCTTCCCAACTATTAATTTTATTAATTCTATTTTAAGTTTTTACGTCAACTTCAAAACGTGAAACATAAAACAACCTTTGTGGTGACAATATTCCACTACAGTTAATTAATTAGTCTATTCGATGCCTAGTAGACTAAAATGACAACCGAAAGATTTACAAATTCCATACCAATCACGTAATTCCGAATACCTTCCACTTGCATTATTTAATTTTTCGTAAATTATGTTCAAAATGTGGAAGATAACATAATTTTTGTTGGAATTTTTGGTATTATCTATTGTTTACCGTCCTTCCAACATTAAAAAGTGGATAAAAACTCTGTAAAAACAATTAAATTACAGATAATAAATTGCGAATACTTGTGACGCTCATGGTGGAAATAGGTTCATATACTATGCACAATATAGGTGTGTAATCCACAATGCAAAGCTCAGAAGCATGGGTGACGGTGGACAAATGTCAAGTTATCTTTGGTCGAATTGAGAGAACCACAGATCCCGGGGCTTAGGTACGCTGTACATTTGACTCAACAATGATGAACAAGCATTAGCCTAGTCAAGTCGAGCCCAAATCGGATCAAGACTGTCCCTGATCAAACAAGAATTATTACGTATGGCTGGTCACCCTCGCAGCCACCCTTCCCTAAAATTGTTAATATCTCCGGGCCACCCCTCACAACTCCCCTGTTTCATTAATCGAATTCTCCATAATCCTAAGTTTGTCCTACTTTATTGCGTTTTTTCTTCTTCTTTTTTCATTACTCTTGTTGTTTAGATTCGAGGGGTTGTTCTGCTCCTTTAATAAATCCCGAATAACATTTAAAACTACCTCGACGGGATTTGTATTTTATCTCATGTTTGCTTGGATGAATGAATGAAAATTAATTTTTATTCTGGGACATTTCGTCCCCTAAGTATAATAATACAGTGAACAGAGGAAGACCAATTTGGCTGGCTTCATTTGAAACATAATTATTTAGTCAGATAGTGTTATGTTTATTTTGATTATTAATAAGAATTAAATATAGAATAAAACATATGTTAAGTTACCAGTTGGGATTAGAGTGTTTTGTTTGTTGTGAATTATTTTTCTGTTCAAATATAAGTGTATTTTCTTTCTTTCTCAATTGTTCTATACATTAATTTACACCTTTTCAACATAGCAAAATTGGCGACGAGGATTAAAGTCAAGAATTCGTATTGAGATACATATTAATTACATCAAGTACAGTGAATCTTCACATCCAGGTAACCTATACTTTAACTTATCATCATGAATGCGGAACAATTTGAAAAATTTATGGCAGTCCAACAGGCTCAATTTCAAGCCCTTTTATCGGGGATTCTTCCTATACAAAAACAGACAGAATCTGTTGTTTACAATTTTGAAAATTTCGATAAATCAAAAGAAGATTTTTCACAGTATTTAGAACGATTTCATAATTACTTAGTAATGAAGGGGTTAGATAGTAATCAAACCGCATCAAAGACCATTCTGTTAAATAGTATAGGACCAGAAAATTATGAACTCTTAAAAATATCGGCCGCACCCAAGGAAGTCAATAGTTTAGATTACAAAGAAGTTATTGAAATTCTGAAAAGTCAATTAGTTCCCAAATCAAATGTAATGGTAGAGAGGCATAGATTTCTATCAAAAAAACAAAATCCGAACGAGACGGTAGATATGTATGCGAATGAGTTAAAGAAAATGTCTCCTAAATGTAATTTTTTTTGTCAATGCGGAAAGTCAGTGTCAGATATTTTCTTGTTATCACAGTTCATTAGAGGCCTAAGCGATCAGTCTATGAGACAACATTTGTTATTACATAACCCCACTACATTCGATGAAGCCAAAACCGAAGCCCAAGCGTTAGAAGCGTCTATCGCTGATAACAAAGAAATTTCCGGAGAAAACATTAACGATTCCTCAATTTGCAGACTTTCTAGACCTCATAGAAAAATTCCTTTTACTCCACGGTTTCCACGACAATCAAGGAGTCTACAAAGATCTCCTCAGAGACAAAAACCAAATTTTAGAGATCTTGGAATTGATGGGTTATGTTTTCGCTGTGGTCGTAACAATCATATTGCCAACGATTGTATAATAAATTCAAATAAAATTAGGTGTAAGCATTGTGATAAGATGGGGCATGTCGAAAAAGTTTGTTTTAAAAAATTGTTTTCTAATAAGAAAAATATTAATAATGTAAGTAATGATAACGCGCATATAAGTTCACAAACATATGATATTTACCAGGAAGGTAATTCAAGTTCTTCTGAAACATATGATATCTACCAAATAATTGATATTTATTCAAAACAAACTTTCGAAACATTTCAGGATGCTCAAAAATATTTTGTTGATGTCAAAATAGAAAATAAATACCAAAAATTCGAAGTCGATTCAGGTGCGGGGCAGACACTTCTACCTAAAACTGTTTTCAGCGGTCTTCAATTAGAGGCAAAACTTCAAACCACAAACATACGTTTTCGGTCTTATACATCAGGAATTGTCATTCCGCTTGGTTTTGTTCAAGTTCCAGTACAATATAGGGACATTACTTCTCAGGAAATACTTTTTGTTGTTCCGGATGGATTTACGCCGTTGCTAGGTCGTACCTGGATTAGGCATCTAAATATAAAATTAAGTGATTTGGATAATGAAGAAAAAATACAATTGGATAATTCGATTTCAAGCTTAAATACTTCAAATTACATCAAAAACATTCAGTCTAAATTCAAATCAATTTCGAACAACGGATTGGTTGCGTACCATTACAGTGTAAATTGAGATTGCGTGAAAATGTAAAACCCGTATGTTTAAAATCAAGAGAATTGCCATTTGCTCTAAAAGCCAAAGTAGAAGAAGAACTTAAAAATCTTGAAAGAGATGGAATCATAACACCAGTTCAGGTTAGTGATTGGGCATCACCGTTAGTTGTCATACCAAAGCCCGATGGTTCGGTAAGGCTTTGTGTTGATTACAAGGTTGCTGTCAATCCACATCTCCTCTCAGCACATTATCCCATTCCAAGAATTGATGACATTCTAAGTAACCTTCGAGATTCCAATTTCTTCTGTACCTTATTAACTAATAAGACTTATTTAAAGCTTACTTGCATATACCAGTAGACGAAGAAAGTGCGAAAATACAAACTATTATAACCCACAAAGGGACATTTAAATTTAATCGCCTGTCTTTTGGAATCAAGACTGCTCCAAGTGAATTCCATCGCATCATAGACCAGATCTTGGCAGGCCTTAAAGGAGTTACAACCTATTTCGACGATATAATTGTGCATGGTCCATCTATAGAAGTTTGCTACAATCGACTTTGCGCTTGCTTGGAAAGACTTCAAGCTTACGATTTACATTTAAATAAAAAGAAATGCACCCTTTTCAAAACAAAAATTAATTATCTGGGTTATGTGATTGAGAAAAATCAAATTTCGAAGGATCCATCGAAGATAAAAGCCATTACAGAAGCACCAAGACCTCAAAATCAAGAAGACGTTAAACGATTTTTAGGAATCGTCTCTTATTACTCAAGATTTATTCCAAACGCCTCTGCAATTACTCATCCACTTCGATTATTACTCCAGAAAGAAAGGAAATTTCACTGGTCGTCAGATTCTGAACAAGCTTTTAAAAATTAAAAGCAGAAATGGCTAATGACAGAATCCTAATACCCTTCAACCCTGAATTACCTCTTATAGTAGCCACTGACGCATCTCCAACTGGCCTAGCAGGTGTTTTATCACATGTAGTCCAAGGTATAGAAAAACCAATCGCATTTGTTTCTAGGTCTCTTTCAAAATCTGAAATGAACTATAGTCAGTTGGACAAAGAGGCACTCGCCATAGTATTTTCCTTGAAAAATTTTTATTATTTCTTATTTGGCAAAACCTTCACCTCAGTAACTGATAACAAACCATTAAGTAGAATTTTTCATGAAAGTGCAAACCTACCCGCAATGACTTCTGCTAGATTACTCAGATATGCAGCATGGCTAACCAATTTCGATTACAAGATTCAACATCGTCCAGCTGAAGAAAATATCCATGCAGACTACCTTTCAAGAGCACCACTGCAGGAAGACACAACATCAATCGAAGAAGAGATAAATACAGAAGTCGATTTAATTGCAAATGAACTCGTATACAAATTTCAAATGAATCATTGAATTACAAAACACTAGCAGAGGAAACAGCAAAAGATGAAGAGTTGTCAAAAATTAAATGCGACCTTTTAAATAAGGATTGCTATGATTCAGAATATTATTTACAAAATGGGATTATTTTCAAAGGTCAACGGATTGTAATACCGCATGCTCTTCGAGAAGAGGTGTTAAAGGAACTACATCTTACACACACAGGTATAGTGAAAATGAAACAGGTATGTTTATTGGAAAAATATTGACAAAGAAATTGAGAACCTTGTGAAGTCTTGTCCAGAATGTGCCAGCGTTAGGAAAAATCCGGAGAAGGCTCCAATCCATTCCTGGGAGGAGCCGACAGAAAATTTCGAGAGAGTTCACATAGATTACGCTGGACCATACGAAAACCATTATTTTTTGGTACTGGTGGACGCGAAATCAAGATGGGTGGAAGTCCGATTAACAAGAGAAGCTCCTACGTCTCAAGGAACAATCAATTTGCTTCAATCCATATTTTACATTCATGGATTTCCAAGAATATTAGTCTCCGATAACGCATCAATTTTCAAGAGCGAAGGGTTTATCAAATTTTGTTTCAATGCGGGAATCAAACAAAAGTTTATAGCTCCGGGACATCCAGCGACAAATGGTTTGGCAGAGAGGAATGTCCAAACTCTGAAAAATAAGTTAAAGGCAATGTCAAAACTGACAATGCCCCTACAGACCAAAGTACAAGAAATTCTGCTGCGATATCGTTCGACGCCTTTGGCTTGTGGAAAGTCACCAGCAGAATTATATCTTAAAAGAAGAATCAATATAAAATTAGACGCTCTTAAACCACCTAGATGTTTTGATAAACCTAGTACAAGATATTTAAACAAAAAAGTTCGAAAACTTAAAATAGGTGACAGGGTACAAGCTAGATGGTACTCTAACAACAAGCCGTCTTGGAGATTTGGAACGGTGCTAAAAACATTTGGCAAATTACATTATCTAATCATATTAGACGGAGATGGGTATACTCTAAAGCGACACATAGATCAATTGCGCCTGGTATACATACCAGAACTGCCAGGAGTACACCCTTCTAAAGAGGTACCACCAAGTATGAAAAACGGTAATACCGTTACCTTCTGGGACAAACAACTCCGGCAACCATCTAACAGTGCCACTGTACCAGCTGAGGGGACTTCAACAACTGAGTCTGAACCTGAACCTGTAGCTGCCGGTCCTGCAACTGCAGCTGATGTAGACGGTCAACAAGAAAACCCGCCTCTTCGCAGATCACAAAGACATCATAGAAGACCAACACACTTCTCCGATTACGTTTTATATTAAGCCGCGGAGAGTTGTTATGTTTATTTTGATTATTAATAAGAATTAAATATAGAAAAAAACATATGTTAAGTTACCAGTTGGGATTAGAGTGTTTTGTTTGTTGTGAATTATTTTTCTGTTCAAATATAAGTGTATTTTCTTTCTTTCTCAATTGTTCTATACATTAATTTACACCTTTTCAACATAGCAGATAGTGAAGTATTTAAAGTTAATATAAATAAAATATACAAATAAAAACAGTTAGCAACATCGAATGAGTTTAGTTAAGTATTATCAAAGTCAGAATATATCACATATTTGCGGAAGATTGATTTTCAAGGATATGGATAAATAATCAGTGTTTGAAAGTGGTTAGGGATGACTCTATTCGGAAGGAAATGGGTAATGAGTTCCAAAGTATGGTAGCAAGGATGATAAAGGACTTTTCAAAGAATGTTTTTCTATGAGAGTGTAGGTATACATCGGTAGGTTGAGATCTTGTATTAAGGGGATGCACGGAAGAGCGCGGAGTAAGGAGATCAAACATATATGAAGGTTTTCTGGTTCGCAAGGATTGGAATAGGAAGATACCAAGTAGTTATTTTCTTCGGAATTCAGCATAGAGCCACCTTCGACCAGAATACCAGTGAGAGACGTGTGACTGTCTGGAGGGGACGTACATAAATCTTATAAACCTATTCTGTAATATTTTTAGCCTCATCTCGTTTTCGCCGTCGACTCCCCCAGACATCCATAGTCAAAGTGGAAGAGTATGAGAGAAGACACTAAAAGATAATGGGTACTTATAGGAAAAGAATCACGAAAACGTAGGAGCTGTTTAAGTATAGAGATGGATTTCCTGGTAATTTGGGAGATATGGTTACTCCGCGTTAAGTTTTGATCAAACATAACTCCTAGATTTTTAATGAAGTTTTAGAATTAGATAGAAATTTTATTAAGAAAGAGTAATGGGTAGTAAGGAGGTAAATGATGGGGTTGTTTTGCGCTAATAAGCAAGTAGGTATCGCATTGGGTATGGGCAAAAATTTCTCATTATACAATTAGCAAACGTACAACCCACACACAGGCCTGAACCGCCGCGCCAAATCAAAATCAGCATAAATTTAACCGCATTCATTCATTTGCATCACAGCAAAGAACATGAAAATGGCACCGGCGTGAAGATGTTAAATATAGATTAAAGCTTACTTATAGATCGATAAACAGTTTCGCTCAATGAGAAATTAAAGAATCTGACTTGTGCTACGCACGATTTTCACATTCGCAATATACACTGGCGGTCAAAAGTTTGAGACTCTAAGAATCTGTTTGAAATTTTTTGTTGTGCGACACTTTGGCTCTCGGATTTTTTTCTCTTTGTGTATTATGTGGGCTGCACAACGCAAAATTCATTCCTTTTAACCATACTTTATTGTTAAGAACGAATGTTACCTGTGCAGTGAACTTCTTACAACCTTAACAGTCGTGAAATCATTAAATCAAACTAAGAATAAAAGTTATCTTCTCAATTCCACTTAGGGGATTACTAGACTGTAAATAAAGCTCCAGACACAAAAATCACAGAGTTTATTCTTATTTATTTTCATCACGTTAGTAGTCTCAGTAATAATTAGATTTAATCAAATTATTTCTTGATATTTACAAACCTTTCTTACACCCAATTAGCAATTTTTTTTTTTTTTTTTTTTTTTATAAATCATCTAATTTGATTGTAAATTATCAAATGTCGTTGACAAAGAATCTGTAAACCGCTTTGGGACTGACATTTTACACATTCTATACCGGTGAGTGCTGAGACTGATTACGCTGGAGGGATAAGATATACACGGCACCAGGATAGACACTTCTAGGTCCAAAATCGAATATTTTATGATAAATAGAACTTAATTTTTATATTATTTATAATTGTGTTATTCATATTATTTTCACTTTATATTGGAGAATCATTATCTTTGCTTTATTCTCCACTTCGTCCCGAATACGTACATAGGCACTCGTTTTTCGTCCGGCACTAAAAGGGTTAATATTTAAACACAATTTAAGAAATTAAACATTATTTATTATAAAAGTTAAAAAAAATTAAATAAAATAAATAAAAATCTGTACCTCTACAACCCATATACTGTTTGGATAAAAAAAATTAAATACCTTAAAATTAAACTTTTTAAAATGAAATTTATAAAATAAAAGAAATTAAATTAAAATAAATAAATGAAGAAAAAAAAAATTAATAATCTCAAGAGCCAAAGCCCAATAAAAATGTTCAAAACAAAACCATAAAAAATATACAGTTTCGATATAAAAAAAAAATTTAAAATACCTCTAAAATTAAAAAAAATACATTAAATTGAAAAAATATAAAAAAAAAAGAAATAAAAATCAAATTAAAAATATACAGCTTGGACATAAAAAGAAATTCAAAATACCTCTAAACATTTTCAATAAAATATTTAGAAATATACTGTAACAATATAAATAAAAATAAATTGTTACAATGGACATTTTGGATATACACAAAAATTAACAATACCAATTAACAATGAAAATATTAATTATAAAAATTGTTTTTTTTTTTTTATTGAGATATATTACAATTTGTTACAAAATGAACAATAATAATATTGATAAGAGACCACATTCATACTATATATACAAAAAATAATAATAATGGTCAAATTTCATAAAATATAACATAAATTCAAATATATACAATAAAATAATAATAATAAATAAAAAACAAAACAAATCGAAACATAAACCTATTATTGAGATAAATAAAAAGTTGGCAAATAAATAAACATCTTACACACAATCATAACTATCTACAATATATACAATTGCTAAAGGGACCCCAGCAAGCGCTTTTCCCTCCACTTGTGGAGGAAAAAGCGGAATCCAAGAGATCCCAGCACCTCCATCTCAGCCGCATCACTGGTCTGAGCCAGTGGAGGCTGAGTTAGGGCGCTGTAGCCACAAACATACCGTACATGAGTGGAGGATCTGACCATTGTCAGAACTCCAGTTTAAATGTTTACAATAGGTCTCGTGGCCACTGCCGTTTCAATCTTCGAGGAGGATTGTAGGGATGGGTGGTGCTGGATAGGGATTGTGCTAGAGGGTTAGGATGATGACTAAGGTTCTGATGAAATTTGGAAAATTTGGATGGTACCAGGTCTAAAACAAACGGAATATTAAGGTCATGGTGTAGGGTACAGTTGGTAACGTAATAAGGAGCATTAACTATTGTTCGGAGGACTTTGGATTGGAAGGATTGGATGCGTTTAATGTTAGAATGTTTAGCTGTCCCCCACAGTTCAAGTCCGTAGGTCCATATAGGTTTCAGTACTGTCTTGTATATTAGTAATTTGTTGTCAACTGTAAGATGAGATTTTCTGTTTAGTAGTCTGTATAACTGGCCGAATCTGCGGTTGAGTTCTTTTCTTTTTAGTCTTGTATGTGGGTTCCACGTCAGTCTTTTGTCTAGTAAAAAGCCGAGATACCGGACTGTGTCTGAGGAAGGAAGCGGTATAGAATTGAAATTAACCGTTGGACAGGATTTGCGTCGAAGGGTGAATGTGACGTGAGTGCATTTGCTTTCGTTAACCTTAATGCGCCAAGCATTGCACCAGTCTTCGACAAGGGAAAGGTGCTTTTGGAGATTTAGCGATGCTGCTTCAGGATCGGAATTGGATGATAAAATGGCTGTGTCATCAGCAAATGTTGCCAGAAAGGTATTGGGGTCGGTAGGGATATCGGCGGTGAAGAGGATGTAGAGGACGGGTCCTAAGACGCTGCCTTGAGGAACACCGGCCTCAACAGTATATTGTTCGGAAAATTCGGAACCACAGCGAACTCGGAAGGAGCGGTTGGATAAATAGGATCGGAGGATTAGGTATAAGGATTGAGGTAAATGGGTTTTGAGCTTAAAGAGCAGTCCCGGGTGCCACACCCGGTCAAAAGCTTGAGCTATGTCCAGAAAGGCACCCGAACAATACTCCTTGCACTCAAGGGCGGAGGAAATGTGGTCTACAACTCGGAGTCCTTGCTGAACCGTGGAATGTTGAGGACGAAATCCGAACTGATGTGAAGGAAAATTTTGAAATTTGGCTAGGATTCGTTTTAGTAGGAGCTTTTCGAAAATTTTTGAGAGGATCGGAAGTAGGCTGATAGGTCTGTAAGATGACGTGTTGTTAGAAGGTTTGCCTGGTTTTAGGAAAAGGATCATAGTTGAATGTTTCCATAAGAGAGGAAAATAGGTAGTGCGTAGGATACAGTTATAGAGATATGTAAGGAATGTAATGGCTTTAGGTGGAAGTTGTCTTAAGATTTGGGGAGTAAGGAGATCGTATCCAGGAGATTTGCGGAGAGGAAGCTTTTTAAGAAGATATCTGACCTCAGAGGGATTAACTGCTTTAGGTGGTAAGGATAGTGGTATTGGTGACGTGAGGAACTCTTCAACTGCTGCAGTATGGGTTGGATTAAGCTCTGGATGAGGAGTAAAAACTTTGGAAAGGTGCTGTGCGAATTCCTCGGCCTTATGCTTGTCAGAAGCAGCCCAGGAACCATCACAGCGCCGGAGAGGATGGGAAATGGTGTGGGATTTTAGGATTCTCTTCGTGACATTCCACAGGGAGTTGTCACGAGTCGAGAGAGAGGAGAGGTAGGTATTGTAGGATTGGGAACGGAAGATCGCCAACTCCCGCTTTAATTTTCTACAAAAAAAATTATAGGAGCGGCGATCTTCTGGGTGGCGGGTGCGTTGCCATAATGTTCTAGCTCGACGTTTGCTGTTGATGAGGTCTGTCAGGTGTTGTGGTAAATGGCTTTTGTAAGGAATTATTTGGGATTGTTTGGGAGAGGAGGCAGTCCAGGCGGCTTGTTGAATAGCGGTTGTAAAGGAATATACGGCGTCGTCAAGGTCATTTGGGGTTTTGAGAATCACTCTGAGGTCAATATCATTAGTGAGAATTTCGCGGAAGAGGTTCCAGTTGACAGGGCCCCTAATGAATGACGGTGGGATAGGTTTAGGAATAGGTGTTATGGATACATTTAGAATCAATGGACTATGATCAGAGGATAGTTCATCAAGGCGAGCTATGGAAAAATTCAGAGAGCCTAATCCGCTGTGGATGAAGAAGTCGAGGATGTCAGGATTACGGTTAGAATTATAAAAATTAACAGAATAAATAATATTCTGCCATAGCCGAGATTCGAACCCATGACCCGGAGAACAGTATACTAGCGCTCTATCCACTAGACCACACCGCTCCATTCTAAAGTTAAAACAAAAAATAAATAATAAAGTGTAATAGCAATTATTGCTTCATTGTTGTGACACTCTCCTTTAAACGCCACAGTTAATTAAGTTTATGTTTAATTGCGTGTTCTTTTGACTGCACCCTGAACTAACTTCTCCCGTATATACACAGTCAACCATGATCATTTCACCATGATTTCTAACACCTAGTGGCCACAAGATTACAACCAACAACCTCTTCGCCGCAGTGCTCGGTTACAAAATAGATCTGATCTTCAACTTCCGAACGGTCAATATTTGCCGTCTGCATACTCTTCCACTTCTACAAATTCTTCGACCACACAACATACTCCTAGTCTCTCAGCAAATTATTTTACAACATTTCTTTCTGTGAATAGTGTTCCAGCTGTATACAACGGTCCCTCTGCATATACTAGTCTTCCCTTTTCTGTTCCTAATCCTTCTTCTTATATTGTCCCCCCTCTATTAATTTATAATATATCCTTTTCTTCTTTAAAAACATAGCATATGTCGAATTCCAATAAATTTTCAAACCTCCACAAACGCCTTTCTTCTAAAATGCCGCTCCAATTCTATTCTCTGCTTAAACCACATCCCTATATCCAAACCATTTACATCTAAATTATCATCTGCTGCTTCTAAACTTAAAAATTAGAGAAATTATCCAGCAGATTAGCTTACTCTAACAATAGAATAATAACCCTCAAAAACTTATTAACCAATAAAATATACGAAGACAGTATGGGAATTCTATCCACTTATGTTTCAACTATTTTTAATACCTACCGTTCAAAAAAAGAAAATCTATCTCATATCCAAATTCAATAAACTTTACCAAGATTCCCTCCAAATAAAGATTTATCCTAAAGGTGACGAAAGGTGGGTTTATAATATTTCTTCCATTCCTAATATCCCCTCTAATGTTATTAATATTTTAAGTCTAGGTCCTAACTTTTCTTCTCCTAACTTTCCTAACTATTCCAATAAAATAAAATTCTTCAACTCCTTACGGACTTATAATACATTTATAATAATAATCATATCATTAATTCTAACGAGGATAAGGAGTTGTCCCACGCCTCTGTTTGTAGTATTATTTCCAACTACACCCAACACTCCCCATCCTTATCTTCCAAAAAGGCCATTATTGCTTCATTGTTGTGACGCTCTACTTCAAACGCCCACAAGAAAGCCTATGATTAAGGCCGAAACGTCGGCACCAGTTAATTAAGTTTATACTTAATTGTGTGTTCTTTTTACTGCACCCTGAAATAACTTTTCCCATCAATAAATACGTTTAAAAAAAAAATCATCTACTCTCTCCGTGTAGTGCAGCCTTTATGTTTTGAACATATATTTTTCAGCAAGCATAAGATAAGATAGATATTTATTTGTTAAAAAAAATAATCTTGTACAAATATATACAAATACAATACCTTTCTTTTCCGCCTATCGTAGAGGAAAAACAATATAAATAACACAATATATCAGATTATATTCCAATAGATTAATAATACACATCTGAGTCTTAACTATTCATATTGTTTTTTGTTTTTAATTTATTAGTATTAGTATTTAATTTTCACCAGAAGAGTACATATTTGATATTGATAGTAAAAACAGATAAATATTAGCCAATTGAGACGTTGATTTCCAAAAGGTACTATAGGACATTTTTTACGAAATTGATTTTTTTACATATTTGTATTCTCCTCATTTAGTTTTATCTAAATATTCTATTTGATGTTATCTAATGTATTCTCAAGTTCTTAAAAAACGCGATTTAGAAATGCGATAATTTTCTAAAAGTACTAATTACGCATTTATTTTCGTTCCAAATCATTCTAAAAGAATTTATTTCATAACTTTAATATTATGTTCCTCAACGCTCCTTTCTTTGTCACGAATAAACTTATCCATAAAGACCTTAATGTTCCCTATGTTACTGATTTGGCCCGGACCAGGTATCAATCCTTTCATGACAAACTCCATTCTCACTCTAACCCACTAGTTTCAATCCTTTCTTCCTCTTCAATTCCGGATAATCCTCCGAGGCGCCTGAAAAGGAAATGGCCCCGTGACCTTCTAGTTTAAAATATTTTTAGAGTGCTTCCAATGGGAAGCTTCTCTACATGTATATCAAGTCATCGTATTATATAACACATCACATTTACTTGATGTATTTTTGTTAATACAGTTGTAAATACCAATAAAATGATTAAAAAAAAAAATTCTTCCTCGTCTACCCATATAAATAATTAAGTTAAATATTTAAATCATTTAATGTATTCTGGCCAAATCTGTTATCTTCATTTGTAACATTTATGTTATTCGTAAGGGACTAAGTCCAAGAATAAAATCATTTTTCTATTCTAAAAAAAACAAAAAAAAAACGTTTTATCATCTTAATATATCTTATAAATATTTTATAACTTGAAATAATAAAATTTACATGTATTAATTTAAACTATTTACATTGTAAAAATATCGATTCTAAGTAAGTATACGTTGTAATTTGTTGTAATTTAAGTATGTTTTTACTTTATTCTCATCCCATAAAAAAAATATTGTTATTATTGTAGTAAAAAAATAATTCTAAATTTTAAGGCAAAAATACCCAAATTAGCTAGTTTAATAATATAGTAATTAGAGATTTTCGCGCTTCCTGTAAAATTTCCCAGAATGGATATAGTACCTTTTGGAAATCAACGTCTCAATTTTTGATGATATCAATGTTCTCTATATTTTCACAAGGTGGCGAGTTTTTAATGTACCTTCTTCTGTATTCATTAGATGACGGACAGTGGAGAAGAAGATGGTTAAGACTGTTAATTTTTCAATAAGCATAATTATTAATCATTAGTAGAATATGCAAAGGAGTAAGTTCGGGAGCGGAGAAAAAAAAAAACTTGCCATTAGGGTCTGACAGGGCGGGTGGGGGACAAAGGCCGGGGGGAGCAGCACTGTGTATCTTTGTGTGGTCACTGGTCAAAGCCCTCATTAAATTTAATTATTCCTAAAGACAGCAGTTAACCCCCTCCCTCCCACCCCAAAACTTCAAACACATTCCGGTCTTTTCATTGGACCCCCCCGTTGTATCTGTTTAAATCGTTCAATTACACTCACTGTCGGTTTTGTAGGGCTTAATGCAGATTTCATTCGAGATAAAGCTTTGTACTTGTATTGTCGATTTATGGTTTTATTTCAGTGATATATCGACCCATCCCTTTATTATTCAATGCATGTGTTCTCATAATCCCGTTCTATTATTATCCATGCGTGATTTCTTTCTTTTACATTTATTGCTGATACATCTATTTGATTTGATGAAAAATCAGAGGCTATTAGTGCTTATTTTAAAGCGATAAATAAGTCATGTATTAAACGTGTTTATAATTTGTATGTATTGTGATGTTATCAGATTAATCTACTATATTTAATTGAGTATTAAAAACCCTCTTACCGCGCACAGTAAACAGGATAGAAAAAATTGTAAACAATAATTAATTTTTTGACACGATTGGCGAGCGCACAGTGGTCAAACATCAAAATTTATTTGCTAAAATCTAAAACTTCCCAACATTTTACGTTTGAAGTCTCGGCTTCAATGGCTCGGAGTTGCCAAAACTCTAATAGTTGTAAAAAATGTTAATAGATGTATTTTAGTTCATTTAGGAAATTCTTGAAATTATAGATTGTAAAACTTTTGATACGGAGTGTTGTGTCTAAAAAATATATTTAAAGACTACAAGGATTGATGAAACAAATCCTACAAACAAATCCTTGGGGTAACTCGGGGGTTATATAGTTTTTCGTTATTGAATAGGGGCATACATTTGCAAATTGCTAAATTATCTCTACAATTATAATGCAATGTAATTCTATAACGAGTTTGGAAATATAATGTCTTACCTGTCTCAGCAATGTCCATTATTAAATAAATGCAAAAAGACTTTTCTCTTGAACACAATAAATGACCATCGAATAAAGATAATCCCACTGCCGGTACTTAGGCGCTTGTGTGAACAGGAATGATTCACTCATTTATTATTTATTTGTAAAACACGGTTTGGCGGTAAATATTAGTGTTAAGGGTCTTTCCAACTAATAATAAAAAGGTGAAGCACTGGAAAATTCCAAACTTTTGACTTGACTTTTGGTCCACCTAAATTGGTGATTTTGACCACTGTTTTTAAACTCGTCGATTTGAGGACTTTAAAATGAAGTTTAAAAAATTTTAGAATATAATTTTATTCTTGGACTTTCTTTGGAGTTCCTATTCATCTCTCTTCACCCAGTCTGCTGGGGTTCCTCAAGGCAGTATCCTAGGACCCATTCTTTACACAGTATATACAGCTGATATCCCAACCCATCCTAACACATTCCTTTCTACCTATGCCGATGACACTTGCGTGTTATCGGTTAATAACGATCCTACAATAGCCTCTCAAACTCTCCAATCCCACATCAGAGACCTTGAGGTATGGTGTCAGAATTGGAGAATTAAAATCAATTCCAATAAATCCCAACAAATTACCTTTACCCTTCGTCGAAAACCTATGACATCCTGCCCTACAGTGTCCTTTAATGATATTCCGCTTGTCCCGGTTGAACAGATCCGATATGTAGGACTCCTGCTTGACAAACGACTTACATGGAATCCACATACAACACTGAAGAGACAAGCAACTGCACAAAGATTTCGGCTACTCCAACACTTACTAGACAGACGCTCTAACCTTTCACTTAACTACAAAAGACTCATTTACATGACCATCATAAAGCCTATCTGGACCTACGGAGAGCTTTGGGGCTCTACTAAACCATCAAACTCTTCCCGTATCCAAGCCTTACAATCCAAAATCCTTCGCAAAATCCTTAACGCTCCTTACTTTGTCACGAATAAAATCATCCACAATGATCTTAATGTTCCATATGTTGCTGATTTGGCCCGTACCAGGTATCACACCTTCCATGAAAAACTCCACTCCCACTCCAATCCATTAGTTTCAATCCTTGCTTCCTCTTCCATTCCTGATAATCCTCCGAGGCGTCTGAAAAGAAGATGGCCTCGAGACCTTCTTGTTTAGACTCACTACCAAAGAGTGCTGCCAATGGGCAGTTTCTCTTCATGTTCATTCCATGTGTTATATTATTACAGCATATTTACTTGATGTATTTTTTGTACAGTTGTAAATTTCAATAAAAAATATATAATAATAATAAAAAAAAAAATTCTTGGACTTGGTCCCTTAAGAATAACGGTTATGTACAATTGAAATATATAATGCTAATGTTTATAATACAAAGCTAGAGGATTAGTAACTGTTTACTTTAAATATGTAAACATTCGAAAGAAAACAACAGAGACCTGCAAAATCCTTTATGCATTTCAGAAACTATAAAAACGGACATTTCATGTGAAACAACCCAATATTAAGAAGAGTATGAAAAAGTATTTTTTAAGGTAAAGGTGGTAAAAAAAAATTATCTAATTCAGGTCATACCTTCATACTTTAGTTCGATAAGTTCCTGTTTTTTCTTTCAGCCCATTAAAAAATAATTAATGAAGCAATCCATAATTTGAGCATTATTTGTTAATTTTAATCTGTATGCATTAAAAAATTAACTAACCCAAATCTTGTCCTACATGAACGAAATTTAAAAAGTAAAAGATAATAACTTGTATTTACCTTGAAAAATTGGTTTATAACATTTATATCCAATTGAACTTATGTAATGAATGGATCATGCAGAAAATTTATTTTTCTGTGGCTGCCTGTAAAATCAATAATCACCGATCAATTAGCCTTGCGCAATTGGGGAGACTTTAACGCATAGTTTTATTTTTGTAATTTAGACGTATCCGAAAATTGAATAACGTAATAATATATTATACATGTTACAGGTATAATACATTCATATGAGTCTGCCGTCAGCCATTGTGGAGTGAAAAAGTGTCTATTGTTCCCCAGTTTCAAGCCATTTTTAAATAGTTTAGGTTTAATCTATCCGCATATAAAGTGTTTGTAGTGAACCAGTTATAGTAGTGCTTGTTCTATCTGAGGTTAGTTAAGCGAAGAAATATTTTATATACAATAGAAATAAAATTATAATACTAATTAAGTACAATTGGAAAGCCTACTTAAAGGGATACCTACGTCATAGGTGCACTCTGTCACAGGCGAGTCACGTGGTCTATTGCTACTGCTAACTATATAGCCTTACCCACCAGCTGTTTAACTTTTGTTTTTGTTTTCGTTCTCACTACCTACTACTGTTAGGAATATCTCATACTCTTTAAGGTCACCTATTACATAAAGAAATTTTACTACTTTATCATAATTTAAATATGGAAGAAAAATTAGAAAAACTAACACAAGTGATCTCAAACTTCCAAATTTCAGTTGCTTCAAATGCTGAGCTGTTGTCAGGAGAAATTAAACAAGTTAAAGAAAGCCTATTAAATACTGAAAAAAAGATAGATGACATTAAGTGCCTAACTGAACAGTTCAAAAAAGATATTAATAAGGTCCAGGAAACATTAAAGCAAACGGATCAGAAGTGTAGCTATGTTCATCAAATACTATCTGAAAAATATGAGTTCTTAAGAAGGGAAAGAAATATTATATTATTTAACATTAAAAGCCAATCAGATGATACAGAAGAGGATCTCGTATTACTGGTATTGAAAATTTTCAGAGATATATTGAAAACAGAAGTCCATACAAACGACATAGATTTAGTTAAAACATTAGGCAAGAATAATTCAAATACGAGACCAATTCTTGTAAAATTTACCACTTTAAGGATCAAACATCGAATACTTAAAGCATCTAAACTGTTAAAAGGGACAAATATAATCTTATCACAAGACTACATTCTATTCTATTCTATTAACTGAAATAGAAATATACAAACAGCAGCACTAACACTTATAGTTGTGAAACTGTTAAATAAAATTGCCTGTTCCTGAATTTTTTTAAAAATATTTATTGAGATATATTACAATTTGTTTCTAAATGAACAGTAGTAATAGTGATATGAGACCACATCCACACAATATATACAGAAAATATTGATAAAGTCAAACTACATAAAATATGATATATATACAAAAAAACAAAAACAAATACAAGCAAAACAACAACCTATAATTGAGATAAATACAAAGTGAGAAATACATTAACATCATACATACAATCATAACTAAATACAATACTGAATTAAACTCATAAATCTGAAATTTCTCAACTTTTGGAATTAGTTAATAATTCGTTGGAGTTACACCCCTTTCTTGCACCCAATGGCAAACTCCTTATACTTGAACAACCTTCTCTCTTTTGAGCGATTGTTTTCCAATTTGGTGCATCTTAACATACCTTATTATTATTACTACATACCTCATATGATACGTAAACGAGAAGAAACTGTCCATGGATACCGATTACTACAACACTTACTCAACAAACGTTCAAAAATTCCAATTTATTACAAAAAGCTCATTTATCTTACCATCATCAAACCCATCTGGACATGTGGAATCAAGCTTTGGGGCTCTACTATACCAATTTAATTACTCTCACATTCAATCCTACAATCCAAAATCCTTCGCAAAATGCTCCTTATTCCTTTATGAATAAAATCACCCATTATGTCCTAAATATTCCATTTGTCGAAGAAATATCCTGAAACAGATATGTCTCTTTTGATTCCAAAATCCCGACCCACACGAATCCTCTTGTACTCAACTTATCATTCCCATCTATTCCTGACGACCCGTCGAGACGTTTGAAAAGACGATGGCCTCGAGACTTGCTAAATTAAATTGATATTAAAGTGTACCACAATACACTTGTACCACTAGGTAGTTTCTTCACAAGCAATTTCCCAAAAGTGTAAATTAGCCAATTTACTTACTGTTTTTATTATAAGTACAGTTGTAAATATCAATAAAATGTTTAAAAAAAAAAAAAAATCAGGAAGTCATAGGGAATGCCGATAGAAGTAAAAGTAGAACACTTTTTTGAATTTCTCGATATGCACTGAAATTTTGTTGGTACGTTACTATAAGTAGATTATGGTGAGAATGCGTTTTTGGGAATATATTGACCGTTTTTTGAAAGTAGTTAAAATTTCGTAAACATAGATTTATTAATGCTGTAATACTAACGTGGATGCAAATTTTATAAAAATAAATATTAAAAAAAAAATGAAATTCAGGCAATCATAGGGACTACCAATAGAAGTGAAAACTTTGTTGAATTTCTCGATTTGCAGTGAAATTCGAAATTTCGTGAAATGTTGTTGGAAAGAAGAGTACGTTTGTACAAGATTAATCTGAAAATGCAATGTTGTTATTATTGTTTCATTTAATTGTAAAACATCCCCCCCTTGTAGAAATATATCATCTTGAATTATGCCATCGTAATCTGAATATGACTTTAGAATGCAAGGTTCATTTTGTATTGATAAGTCAACAGTATGAGTTGGTGGTACACATAGCAGATGTTTTGTTGATGGACCTTCCATTTGTGTCATGGCAATGAGGACATTTAGACATGTGTTTTATAACAGTTTTAAAAGATTGATGTTTAAGTATATGCCATGCAACTCAACAGTCCCAACCATCTGTGTGGAAGATTGGACGATCCCACAGAGCAACGTCTTTAAACATCTTGGGGTAACCAGAGATCAGTTCGGAACGATGACAAAAGATATTGAAAATAAGATTGCAAATGGTAGAAGGATAGTAGGAATCTTGAATGGTGTTCTGTGGAGCAGACAGGTGTCGCTTCCTACAAACAAAAAAGATTTACCATTCCTTCCTCCTAGGGACCACTTTATATGCCGCTGAAACATGGACAATGCTAAAATCGGCTGAAAGAAGATTCTTAGCTCTGGAGATGGACTTTTGGAGAAGAGCCGGCGGCATATCCAGGCTGCAAAGAATTCCTAATGTGGAAATAAGAAAAAAGTAGAGGCTGAGCTGAACATATTGAATGAGATATCAAAGAAAAGACTCATGTGGTATGGCCATGTCATGAGGATGGAAGGGACGCGGTGGCCACATTAAATGATAAAGTACTCCCCGCAGAAGAGGCGAAGACGAGGAAGACCCCGCAAAACGTGGATAGAGAGTGTGAGGGAGGACATGGCGGCCAGAGGCTTGACGGAGGAGGACTGCAGGGACAGGGAGCACTGGTGTTCTGAAATACTAAGTTTCGGGATGTGACGCAAGTTGTCGACCCGAGGAAAAAAAAAAAAAAAAGATTGATCTATCTATGAATGAATACAATCAGTCGCTCTTTATTTATCAATTTTTTGTTGACATTTTTGCCTATATTGATCATTAGGACCCTTAATTTTATATTCATATTGAATTTTTGCATTATAATTTGAATTATTATCTGTTTTAGAAGATTGATCCATCTATGAAAGATTAAAATAGTTTTTTTTGTATGTCTGTTTTTTTTTTTTTTTTTTTTTTTTTTTTGTTTTTTTTTTTTTTTTTTTTTTTTTTTTTTTTACACGACGCTTAATTTTCTCTTTATCCTCAACTGTTATTGTTAAATCTTCAGAAATATGTTGATTAGGCTATTGCATAATTTTTCGTCTTATCTCTATATCGCTTACACCTAATTTTATTTTATTTCTTTTCCTCATTTAAATCAAAGGAATTTTTGACTCAAAGGAGGGATCTTCTCCCTTTATTTTCTTAATAAAGATATATTTAATTTAATAAAAAAAAATGAAGATATTTTAAAATATAGTTATTTCTTTGCTAATATTATAAAGATGTTTTTCTTAAGTTTAATTATCAAAGATCAACATTCAAATACATAACCTCCTAAACTGAGTTCTATTAGTTCAAAATTAATGATTATTTTAGACATATTTTGGAATATCTGTACGTGTCTGACACTGATAAATGTGCAATAGAGGTAAGCTCTGTCTCTCTTCCAAGACAACAAAATAAAACATATGTTTTCTTAGTAATAAAATATACTTTTTAGTAGATTGTTTATGTGATATTGATTAAAATCTTTATTTTTAAAATGAATTTGATTTTCAAATATCATATCTCATTGCTATGATCAAGATATTCGTTTGAATTTAGTTTTACTACGACTTAAATATTCACAATAAGATTAAATATTTTCATGCAAAGTAATGTTTTAATAATATTAACAAATATCGATATTTTAGTGCCAATATAATTAAAATATTCATTATATAAACTTTATATACAGCAAGAGGTTAGTTCTAAGACATAGTTCATCTACCATGTCTTTACTCATTTTACTAGCTGACTTTAATTCAATTAAATACTTAAATAACGATATTAAAAATATCGATATCCTATCCCTTGTGAACACAGACCGCTGCGATTGCGCCAGTCAATGGCATGTGACGTTAGCATGTTGGCAACTATAAACCGTCACCTAAATTGGCTGGGTTTTTCCCCTTAAAGAATTTTTGACTTCAAAAATCTGTACATCTTCAACCGATAAAGGTTCTCATAATGATGGAGTTTTGTTGACCGTAGAGAAATTAGATGAGGAAGATGGTTGGGGGTGCGATCATAAATTAAAAACACACAATTAAAAATAAGCGTTTTTTTAATTATGTGCCGACGTTTGGCCTACAATGTGGGCCTTCATCAGGGCTAAAAGAAACAAGATAACAACCAATGTAATTATAGACTTAATAATGCGTTAGGTATATAATAATAATATGACAGGAATAAATTATGGGAACATAAATAATATTAAATGTAAAATGATAATAAGATATAGATAATAAGATATAAGATAAAGGTTCTCGGGTTCATTACTTCAACAGATTCGTACTGTTTCACGGCCAACGGCCATGTAAGGAGGATTAGGCTTAGACCACACTCAGCCATCAGGTTTTTTCCTCCAATCTCTGAGTACCCACTTTATAGAGATCGGGTATACCCCAGGTTTCTCCATACCCAACAGTCGCTCAACGGCTTAAAAAAAAACAGAATAAATAATTTTGCCTCAGCCAGGGTTCGAAACCGAGACCTGGAGAACAGTCTAACATCACCTTTTGTTCTTAATATACTTTTTTTTTCTTGAAATAATTAATTGAGTAAAATCTACCTCTGGATCCACCCTTTAACAAATCTACATTTTTTTTCTTAAAATACATAAAATTCCACAAAAAAAAAAAAAAACTTGTAGAATTTCTGCATTATATAATACATGACATATCCAGATTTATATTTTCCATTTTTGGGAATATATTGACTTTTATTTTTAAATTTCTTAAATATAGTTTTATTAATGCTATAATACTAACGTGAATACGAAGGTTATAAAAATATATAATATATTTATCTTATTTTAAATGTTTATTTGACATAATAATGTCTTGAAAAACGTGAAGTTATTACTATTTATTGAGATTTACTGTATTACATTAAATGCATCAAGTAATTGCGATGGAAATATAACACAAATAGTGACTTTATTTATATTAAAAAAACACTGTTTGTCCGATTAAGAGGTTATCGCTTTGATATTAGAAGTTCGTCATAACGAAAAGTGCACTTGGCAAGAAAATAATATGTGTATTTTATAAAGTCTATTCAAAATATTTTTTTATCGGCCGCAGAAACGAAAAACGTAAATTGATCAATAAACCGAAATTAGTTGATTAGAAGAAATCATTACTGGCAGTTATTATGGAATGACTTTATGTAATGTTCACAAATGACTTATGATGACATTCTGATAAGAACATTGTTTGGAAGACAACATATAGCTAAATCAGAACGCCATCTCCTTTTCAGACGCCTCGGAGGATTATCATGAATCAAATAAGAAGCAAGGAAGGTGGAAGAATGGGAACTGAGTTTTTCATGGAAAGAATGGTATCTGAATTAGGATAAATTAGCAATATATCGAACATTAAGGTCTTTATGGATCAGTTTATTCGTTACCGAGTAAGGAGCATTAAGGATTTTACGAAAGATTTGGGATGTTAGGTATGGGATACGGGAAGAGTTTTACGGTTATGTCCAAAGGTCAATTCCGTATGTCCAGATAGGCCTCATGATAGTCATGTAAATGAGTCTTTTGTAGTTAAGTGGAAAATAGGTGGAAGGTGTTTGTCTTGGAAGTGTTGAAATAGCCGAAAATCGGTTTACTGGTTGAATCACAATATGCCCTATGAAATCTACCTACACGCCTTTACAATGTACAAGACAGGACGGCCAGACAATGTGACCGAGGGAGGGAATTGTGGTTCATTGTTACGCTCAGCTGGGAGGCAGGAACCTCAGATACTGTTGGACATCAACTGCTACTCGATGCAATAACAACAAACACCATTTAAGGTCGTACAAGAGATATTTCCGTTAACACGCAAAAATTCTTGACTTTTTTTGGCACTATGGTTTCGACGACCATATTTTTTCCAATGGTTGATACCGCAAATGGTAAAGACTATTTTCATTCTAGTCCAGTTTAAAGTTGAAGAAATTTGGAAAAGCTGGAATCAAGTCAATAATAAAAATAACCAACCAGAATTTTCATTCAGAGGTAAAACTCCATCCAAATCGGAGTGGTACTGGGCTGCCAGATCCCTTATGACGGAAGTCGAAATGGGAAGGAATAATTTAAAAAGAAGCAATTTTCAAGATCAATTAATTTGACTACCGCACAGTGGGCAATGTGACCGATTTAGGTGGACAAAATTCTGAAACTTGTCTATATTTAACCTTTGGGGTCCCAGATTACAGAAAAAATATTTTTAAAAATTAGAAAAAAAAATTACAAAAACTAATTAATTTTTTGAGACGATTAGCGACCGCACCGTGGTCAAACATCAAATTTATTTGCTAAAATCTAAAACTACCCTATATTTTACCTTTGAAGTCCCAGAATACGGGAAAAACAATACAAAAAATCTAATTATGACTCGGAGTTGCAAAAAGCTGCTAATAGATGTATTTTATATGGCTTAGGAAATTCTTGAAATTATAGATTGTAAAATTTTTGATTCGTAGTGTTGTGTCTGAAAAAAATGATGTATTACCCAAAAAACGCAAAAAATTCTTTGTAATATCTAAAGACTAGAAGGATTGATAAACAAATCCTACAAACAAATCCTTGAGGTATCTTGGGAGTTTAATAGTTTTTCGTTATGAATAAGGGCGTACATTTACAAATTGCTAAATGAACTCTACAGGTGAGATTGCAATTTATATTCAATAACGAGTTTGGAAATATAATGCCTTACCTGTTTTAGCAATACCCATTGTTAAATAAAATCAAAAAGACTTTGCTCTAAATACACCTTAAACAGAATGAATGACCATCGAATAAAAATAATCCCACTGTTGGTTATTAGGCACTTGTGTGAACAGGAATGATTCATTCATTTACTATTTATTTGTAAACACGGTATCGTGGGAAATATTAGTATTAATGGTCTTGCCAACTAATAATAAAAAGGTGAAGCACTGGAAAATTCCAAACTTTTGACTTGACTTTTGTCCACCTAAATTGGTGATTTAGCCCACTGTGTGTTTGTCACAGCTAACGATTGTCTCCGTTTATTTATTTTGATTTCAAGTTTGATGTTTTATTTTATTCTGACGATGTTGTAAACATCAAATAGTATCAATATTAGAAATATATGTATATTAATTACTGACGTAAAAGACCTGACTCAAGGTTAATTATAAATGTATATACAATTCCTGTTCATTGTAAGAGAGGACCATGTAACAGGTTATCAGTAAACTTTATTCTATTCTGTTCTATTCCATTCCCACATAATTTTCACTCTTGAATTATCTTCAAACTACGCTCTTTACTTTTGATATGTAATAATATAATTTTTTTATTTGTCTTTAGTGCACTCCCTTTACAAATGAAGTTGACTGGCGCAGCACAAATAATAAATCTATTTCCAGCACACATTAATGATTACGACGCAAATAAATCTACAAAATAAAAACCAATACTGACAAATTAACAAAAAGCATAAGAGACTTTCTATTTATATGTTCACAGTTGTCCAAGATTTACGCAAATAACAACATTAATATAACACTATTAATATATTATGTAAAAACAATGATACTACTGCAAATACCTGACTGCTACAAAATACCGATCAAAAAACTAAAACTATAATACATTTTTGTAAGACATTATGGTTATAAGATTATTATATAACCGCTTACCAGGCATTATTAATAAAATCGTAAGTATATTACACACCTATATTACTAATCTCTTTTCTGAAAAAAATTATTTCCTACCTGGCAAATATTTCTTATTTTTCATACTTCAGTTATAATAAACTTCTTTCCTTTTTTTTATATTAATATTTTTTGTTTACTATTAAAAACCAGATAAAGTTAATTATTTCAAATAATCAAAATGAAAGGGGCTGTAGAGAAAGAAATTTTGAAAATTCGGAGTTGAAGCCTTGTCAAACTATTGAGATAAAGATGATATTAAATTCAATTCAATTTGACATCGATACATCGAGTTTATCAAAAATAAATCATAAAAATGTTTAAAGTCTCTGAAAATCCCATAGTATGAAGTGGCACATCCTATAAGTCGATTTGGGGGAGGGAGGGGGGAGAGAAGCTGCATTAAACACCCCAGATACATACTTGAATTAAATATGTTATTTTAATTTTACTTAAACTATACAAATACGCACAAGATCTTTTTTAAGCAATTACAGTTTCAAACATAGTTTTATAATGACAATACAGCTTATCACATTATCGACTAAAAACATTTAGATGCTCTGAACTTCTGCTAAACTAAGTCTTGTTTTGTCTCTGCTTTGCCATCTTGAAAATTACAAGAACCTGAAATATTCAAAAACAATGAAAGGTCTTGTGATTCGTACTCCATGATGAATTAATATTTTCTTGATCAAGGGATTTAGGGAGCGGCGAAGTCTATTGGAAAGAGCACTAATCTAATGTTCTCTGTGTCTCGGGTTCGAATCCCGACTGCAGCAGAATTATATCATTCTGTTATCTCGGCCGTTAAGAGATCCTGGGGTATGGAGACCCTCCTGGGGCACACTCAGCTTCTATAATGTGAGTACCAAAAATTAGGGGGAACTGGTAGGCTGAGCGCGATTTAGGCTTAATCAGTTACTTGCACGGCCGTTGGCTGAGAAAACAATACTGATTTTTAAAAGCCTGAACCCCAGAACCTTAATGAGTTTTAGAGGTGCATTTTTTTTCCTCAACGGATTTGCATGTCAAGGTAGTTTATGTCTAGAATGACATTCCATCCCTAAGTTCTTCCGGAAGCATCAGGTATTCCCTTTATCGAGATGTGTCCTAAGAGGGTCACCAGACCATTAGGCCGATACGCAACTGATACAAGAGAGAACAAATTTTCTGCTTGGCCCGATTATGGGTCCGAAAGACAGTAAAATACCCACCCTTCTTGGTGTTATCTTTCTCAAAGAGACCCTATGTTTTCTGAGTTATTTTACGCAAATGATGCGTTTAAACTGATTTATTTTTAATATATGTATTCAAAATGTTTCTTGATTAATTAATGTTAATATTATGCTCTTTACTTTAATTAACTGCACAATGAGCTCAAGATTAATAATTCTGCCAAGCTATTGGTGCCGGAACAAAAAATAAATATATATAATTGCAATAAAGGGAACTCGTTCCAATAATATTTTATTATGAATAATAATACTATTATATCATCATATAATATAAAAACGTTTCTATGCCTTGTATCGTCTTCAGGTACATCCTAAAACAATTTTTAACATAATGATATTATTTATTGACTAAATGTTGTAACATTTTTTATATAGTTTATCACATCATTACAGAAATGGGAGAAGTTCCATTTGTTGAAATTATAATTAACTTCAACTCTTCTAAATAGATAAAAATAAATATGATTAATGAAGTTGGTTGGAAGTACGGTTATAAAATATAACACACTAATAAGAAAACTTGTTACATTTCTGTGCCAACGTTTTGGCCTAAATGTTAAGCCTTCATCAGAATTGCCTCGGAGAGAAATTTCCGTTAAGTGTTTTCTTATGACGTGTTTTTTTGGTTAACCGCGCTACAGTCAAACTTCTCCGATCGTACACTCGTATATTCTACGGTCAACGACTACTCCATAATTTTTTCTTTTAATTCAAACAATTTTATTCAGTTATATATACAATCTGTCCTAATTAGGACATTTGTACATATGGTATGAATGATTTATTCTATCTGTAATACTCATTGCCCCAGAAGGTGGCAGATTGTATTATCTCTTAATAAAACAAATTAAAAAAAAAAAAAAAAAATTAGGACTAATTAATATAATTAATAGTATTAATTACAATTCATACTTCATACATGCCATTCAATATTTTACAAAAAAAAAGAAAAAAAAAAAACTGTTCCTAATCAAGAAAAAAAAAATTATTATTCAAGTATTAAAATCTATACATACTCTTTTATGGACGTAAACGTACCATCGGAGGTATATATATTAAATAACAATAATATATATTCAAAAATCTTTATTTATATAGAGGGACAGATAATATAATTAACGACGCACATAAAAATGAAATCTCTGGTAAAAACTTTTTTTGTAATCACCAAGCATCATTTATGGACAATGTGAAATAGCAAAATATTTATTTAAAACTTTACTGCTCATAATACAATACTCTGATCACCCAGTCATCCAAATATCAAAGACTTCTAGATTACAGAATAATTAGATATCTCTATATTAAAAAAAAAAAAAATTCATTTTCTTCTTTTGTTTTTCTGTACGATGAAACGACGTATTATTCGAAATATCTCAGATAATAATTATTTTCAATAAAATATGAAAACATAACATTAAATTTATTTAATAGCTTTTTATACAATTTTTTTAAACAGAATTAATAAGTGTAAAGGTTAATTATAAATATTTTATTGAATCATAATTTTATCCGTGAAAAATCAAAACATACATAGTATTTTAGTTATGAATAGGTATATTTAATATTTTAAAGAAACAAAAAACTAAGCTTTCTCTTAAACAGGTCTCTTTTTACTTTAGATAATTAAAATTTCAAGATATGAGCCAAGAATCAAAATTTCACGAAGAGTGGAAAAAATTTAGCCAGAAGAGAAATATTTAATTTAATAAATTAACTCCTTTTGACTAATTTTAAGTTGAATACATATTAACCATTAGGACGACGTTCTTCCATATTTCGGAATAAATATTTGTTTTAATATCCAGTAATATAACAATTTGTCTTGATGAGGGAATTAATAACAGTGCTTTGAAACTAAATCTACATAATATCAACAAAAAATATTACAAATACAAAAATATTAGCTGAATTTTTTTTAATAATTAAATGTTATATATATATATATATATATATATTTTTTTTTTTTTTTTTTTTTTTTTTTTTTTTTTTAATGTGTGATTATTAACAATAAATTTAAAAAGAGCTTGCAATTTATTTTTATAAATTAAAAAATAGTTATACTTCATCAAAAATTAAGAGCAACAAAAAAATTAGTAATGTCTTAAGAAATGCGTGTCTGAATTGAGAGATAAGGTAGTAAAGCTTTTAATATTTTTTCCTCTGAAGCAATATCAGCTTATGGTTTTTTTGCGCACTTCATGCTTACTGTGCTATATTTTTTACTTTACTAATAAGTGAATACAATTAATGAAAATAGACATTATAATTAATCCATTAGAGCCTTATGATAAAATTGATATTTAAGTGGAAGTTTGGTATATTGATGACATATTACCAATGAATTATGATGTAGTTATTATGAAGAAATCTTGAATCGCACTAAAAAACATCAGAATTTGTGAAATGGATTTTTCTACTTAGTTTTATTAGTCTAAGATCCGAACTTGAAACAATCTGCACCGAGCTGATAATGAATGAAACATACTTTATGAAAAAATTTAGTATATTAGGAAATATGTTAAGAATGGGTTGCCAAAAAAAAATCCTGTACAGACTATTTTTATTATTTTTAAAAAAATTATTTTTAATTAAATGTTACAACATCATAATAATAAGAAAACTTTTATTCTGACTTAAAGTATCAAAGGTATAGAATGTGCAGCCGTTGGGTTGCCTAATCTTTTCCTGGACAAACTATCGGTTGTCAGGTAAAAGCGGGTATGTCGATATCAGTTATCTGCACCGGCTTGATAATAGAAAAAAAAATATCAATATAAGCGTTGTTTTATTGCAAACACGTGGATATAGGGTTGCCTGCAAAAAGCTTGGTCCTAATCTGGGTTGCCGAATTTTAAAGATTAAATTTTAACGCGAGTGGAAATGCGTGACAGAGAGATCCGAGTTGAGTATAGCGTGTAATAATAAAGGACCCAACATTGCAGCCGCACGTAATCGGACATTGAATATAACAAAGTTTGATATCCCATATAAAATTACAGGACCATTTTTTCACAAATACCAAATACCATATTACAGGGTAAATTCTTATTATCATGATGTTGCAACATTTAATTAAAAAATAATTAAAAATAGTCTGTCCAGGATTTTTTTCAGGCAACCCATTCTCAACATATTTTCTAATATACTAAATTTGTTATAAAATATGTTTCATTCTATTATCAGCTCGGTGCAGATCGTTTCAAGTTTGGATCTTTTACTATATTGTCAAACTGTAATTCACAACCAGGGCTTCTGAGTAAATCGGTAAAGAGTATTTCCTTTTTATTATTTTAATTTTTTTTTTTTTGTGATTTTTGGATGCTGAACCTTTAATGTTTAATATGTAAAAATCTTTAAATTTTAAATTCAGCGTAACCAGCATATAAAATTTGTGCACGCTTTATGTTTAAATAGCTATTATTTAACACTGGAAAATTACAAAAAAATAAAATATACATAGCATTCTCAATGAATCTGCTAGAGCAATATGATCCCATTATTTTTATAAACATTAAAGCATATATTACGAGATATTTTTAATTCTTGGCATATGAAATATGGAGTATTATAAAGAAATGAAATGTTGAGTCGTGCTGAAAAAAAATCATTCCATTATTTTGCTTCACTTAGTTTTAATACCTACGTTTTGACCCACACTGTACTTCACCGTCAAGACTACAGTGAATATAAATATTATATTAATATCTCTTTATGAAAAACTTAGTGGAGGTGTGTTCATAAAAAAACACACACTAATAAGAAAAACTTATTATATTGGTGTGTTGACGTTTTGGCTTATATGTTGGCATCCATCCGGGCTAAAAAAAACACAAAAAAAAACAATCAAAATAAATGGCAAAATAATAATAATAAGTTAATAGTATGATATAAGATAACAGTAATAAAATATAAAAATAAACAGAAATATGAGATGAATTTTTGCTATGAAAATATTTTAATATTACAGTAATAAACTAAAGATTATGAAAATTTGCAGTATAATAGCTTTGAAAAGGCTAAAATTTAGACTCAAACTTCAGAACACAAACATGCTAAGTTTCTTATTAATTTTATATGCTTGAAGACAGCACCCCCAACCAATTCTCCATCATATATAGTATGTAATAACATTTCTTGATTTAAAAAAAAAAACTTAAATATAAATAGTATATAATAACATTTCTTGATTTAAAAAAAAATTTAAATATAAATAGTTTATAGATTTTACATTCATAATCATATTTTAATATTAAATATAATAACACCGCTTTATATATTTTTTCACTTCCCCCCCCCCCGATCATATCATGTCGAAACTATGAACAGGTATTTAAAAATATCTGTCGGATGAAATATTCTACACTAAATAAGAGTGAATTAAAATAGACATAAGATTTTCAATAATCTTTTAGAGTCATATTTTTAAATATAATAGTTGTTATTTATCTTATTGCTTTTGATTTATAACCTTATTATGAAGAATGAAGTGTTGAGTTGAGGAGGGGAAAAAATTCACTGAGCTTGCTTCACCTAGGTTTAGTGAAGACGTTTTGACCCACGCTGTAGGTCACTGTCAGGGCTAAAATGAATATAAATAAATTAATATTTCTTAAATGTTTCGAAATAGTTTTTTATTAAATACTTCATTTATAAACATTATAGAGGTTTAAAATTCATAATTAGATTTTTATATTGAAATATAATAACACCGCTCTTAAGGTTTTTTCATTTTTTTTTTCTTCTGTTCATAACTCAGTTGATCTTATAACATCAAACAGGTATAAGAAAATATATGTAGATTGGAACTTCGGCAAAACTAGTTTATGTACTTTTAATGTTTAAAATAATATGTTTTATTTGACACTGAAAAAGTACGAATGGAAATGGACATAAGATTCTCTATAATCTTTCTAGAGCCATCTAATCTCATATTTTAAACAATATAGAATAATAATATTAAAAATGAGTTGAAACATATTATATACATTGTTATTTATTGCCATTGATTATGAATTATGAGGAAGTAAAATGTTGAGTTAAGGTGAAAAAAAATCCCTGAGGTTCCTACACCTCATTACATACGTTTTGACTCACGATGTTGGTCATCGTCAAGGCTTAAGTAAATATAAACATGATATTAATAGTTTTTTTTTTTCTGATCATAACTCTGTTTATGTTAAAATATCAAACATTAAAAAAAAAAAAAAAAATCTGTTAGACTGGAATTACGCACAACCAGTTGAGAACTCAATGTTTAAAATTATACATTTTATTCAACAATAAAAAAGAACGAATGAAAACAGATATAATATTTTCAATAATCTATTAGGGCCATCTAATCCCATATTTTTTAAATTAAATAGTATGGAATAATATTATTAAACATAAGTTTACTAGAATGCTGCCAATGGGCAGTTTCTCTTCACGTTTTTCATGTACATATTCTTTATCAGCATATTTACTTGATGTATTGTAGTATACAGTTGTAAATTTCAATAAAATATAATTAAAAAAAACAAAAAAAAAACATAAGTTTGAACATATTATATACATTGTTATTTATTGCTATTGCTTATGGATTATAATGCCATTATGGGGAAGTGAAATGTTCAGTTGAGGTGAAAAAAATATCCCATGAGGTTCCTTCACCTTATTGCCGACGTTTTGGCCCATACTGTGGGTCACCGTCAAGGCTGAAGTAAATATAAACATGATATTAATAGTTAATGATTTTTTTCCCAATTTCTATAATTGAATACTGTAAATATTAATGGTGTATAGGTATTATAAGTGTAAATAATTATATTTTTTACATTAAAATATAAAGACACTGATTTGATTTTTCTTTTCTCTGGTCATAACTCTATGTTATAACATCAAACAAGTAATAAAATAATCCGATAGACTGGAAATTCGGCACAACCAGTTTATGAACTTAATGTCTAAAATAATATGTTTTATTCAACACTGAAAAAGAGCGTATAAAAAGCGAAAATAAGATTTTAAATAATATTTTAGAGCCATATTATCCCATATTTTTTAAATTAAACAATATTGAATATTAATATTAAACATAAGTTGGAACATACTATATACATTGTTAGAACATATTATATACATTGTCATATATTGGCATAGCTTATGCAATTTAATGTTATTATGAGGAAGTGAATTGTTGAGTTGAGGTGAAAAAATATCTCATGAGGTTCCTTCTCCTTATTGCCTACGTTTTGACCAATGCTGTAGGTCACCGTCAAGGCTAAAGTAAATATAAACATGATATTAATAGATATGGATTTTTTTCCCGATTCCTATAATTGAGTTCTGGAAATATAAATGTTATATAAGTTTTATATGGGTACATATTTTTATTTTTTATATTAAAATATGACACTAATTTGATTTTTTTTTTATTATAAATCTGTTTATGTTAAATCATGAAACAATTATTAAAAACTAAAAAAAAAAAAAAACTGCTAGATTGGAAATTCAGCACAGCCAGTTTATGAACTTAATGTTTAAAATTTTATAGTTTATTCAATACTGAATGAAAAAGAACGAATGAAAATACACGCAGGTTTCTCAATGTGTCCATTAGGGGCAGTTATAGAGGCACTTTCCGTTATTATTGGGATAGAATGAGGTTTTAGCCTGTTAAGTAATATTTATATTTGGAGTAAACAAGAAAGAGTTGCAGCCGGTGGGGGGAATGGGAGAAGACTGGATCAGGTTGAGGTTAGATGATCGATCCTGAGGCCACGCCCCTAGAGATCTGATTGGCCGGCCACGCCCCCAGCAGGCACGCCTACCATGGGGCACTCCCCCAGGCTCAGTGTTCCCCATACGAGGCGTCGTCCCGCACGCACTATTCTCTCACAAGCCCGACCCTCGCGATATGAGTTACAGACTCATCCCCTAGCGGCAGTCTACTACGACCATAGCAGGTAGATAGTTATTAATATAAGGCCCAAATCTTCAGTTTGTGCATCCGATAAGTGATCCCAAATCACGCGACAGCCTGTTTGTTTACTGTGATTCTGTGTTCCTCATTTGGTTTTCCTTCATTTGACACCAATCTACACTGTACTGAGGTAATTTGAACATTTTATTTGTAAATAATGTGTGACATCTGGTTTTAAATCTCCTCGGCTCTGCCGCCCGAAACGGGGACTTGCGTCTAGCTTACAACTTGTTTGGCGGGATATTCAAAACGCACTATTTTAATTTTTTCTTTAGACACCTTAATACGTTTTGATTACTTTAAATTAGAGATCATAATTACATACTGTCAGTGTGGAGATATAAAGTTTGTTTTTTAGAAAAAATAATTAAATATAAACTTTTTCATGATGTTTTTAGAAAATTAAATATTTTTATAAATTATTTATATTATGTAGAATTCGTTAAAATAATGCAGATTATGGAATGAATTCTAATTTATTCGTTTCAAACTTCATTTTAAAATTTTAAGTATTTGTTTTGTTTTGCATGTTTATTTATTATATGACTCTCCTCCTGCCTCATAGTAAGTTTTTTTTTTAAGCATGCTTAAGCCACTTTTAAATTTGTCCATCACTTAGTAGTAGAACCTCCCATAAATCAGTAATATACTAGTTTTGTTCACTTATGTTGAGAAACGCAACGGTTTCATATTTTTTAAAAGTTATTTTAAGGTTTTTTTTTTGGTTTTTTTTTACGCTCGTGTGTATCGGTGCTGTCTTCGCCGGCCCTAAGCTCCTTCAAGGGAGAAGAAATCCTTGGCCTCCCTTGAAGAAGCCGACAATGGAACGCACCGTTACACTTTTAAAAAATTAAATTATTTTAAATATACATCGTTTTTCAAATTATATTATTATGAGCTTGAGACAAAACGATTATGTTTTCTAGTCATTATTATTATTATTATTATGCGTGACGATTTTTTTTTAATTTGTAAACGTAGCATATCAAAAATGTCCCCCCTTTTATAAACTACAACCATAAATTTACTTAGGAGTGTAAACAATATAAAAAAAAAATTAGAAATGTTCGTATCACCATTCGGGTTCTTTTAGTTCATTATTACCTTATTATTTGATGAAATAAAAATGAGAAATAATTTAGATAGAAAAAAACTAAAAATTCATTTTTAACAGTAATAAACCATAAATACAGGTATAATCGCCTAATAAATAAATGATTTTTCTACAATGCCTCCATAAAACCCCATGAAAAATAAAACAAAAAAGTATTTTTTATATAAAAGTAATCAAAAAGAAAAAATTGGCTAATTTTGACAAAAAAAAAATAAAATACTTAATTTAAAATCAATTGTTTTAATAACCAGATTTTAAAATAAGGTACATTTAGATAATATAAAAAATATATTAGAATTTCAGGACAGAAGATATAATAAATAAATATAATTTATTCCTTTATTATATATATAGTGGTTGGTAACCAGACTAATCAAGTTTCATAGGTCAATAAGTTTTAAGCTGTTAAGCACCAAAGTGGCTGAGCAGTGATCACTTAAGACCATTACTGAGCGAAATCCGTTTCTTGCGAATGAAATCTTCAATTCTATTAAATGTCTCATTTGTTGAGCCCAGAACAGCGTGAAAAACAAATGATCTTCCCATCTGACTGATGGTTTTACGATTGGTTTCTTTGATAACTTGTTGAACAACATCTTGATGTCTTTCCAATTTTGATTTAACGAATTTGTGGTTTTAGTCAGTGGACTTATTGAAAATATTTCTTTAATATAAATTTCATCTAATAATAAAGGCATTGAATAGATTTTTTTTTTTTTTTTTGTACAGTTAAACCAGTTTAAAATATTTGTTTCAATTAACAGGTATACTTCAACATATAGATAATAATTAATGTATTTGTTATAGTCTTAGAGTCAGATTTTTTTAACGGTCGTTATATGAAACATGATAAGCGATATAAATTTCAAATAATTAAACTTTACTCTTTTATATCATTCATAGAGTTTATATTGATACGTTGTTGTTTAATTTTACTGAAAAATATCTTCTTGATTTTATAAAAATTTTAATTCATTAGAATTGGTAACGTTTTTTTAAATGAAAACTGATTTAATATTCTAGAAAATCTCCATGGGTTCATATTACATTTTGGGCAATTAAAGAAATAAATGGATTATTATAAAATAACTGAATGAATATTATTAAATATAAAAATATAAATATATTATATATCTTTTAAAAATAAATATCCGATTTTTATAATATTTGTAATTACTTAATGTTTAATACATGATATCAATAGATTTTTATTTATTTATCATAGTTAATATTCTATGAAATTATTATGAAAATTTTATGATTTAAATTTAATAACAAAAATATAATAACTCATAAATCCGAATGTTTTTTTTTTTCATTTGTGAAATTTAATTATTTATAAATATTAATTAGGCTTTATACAGTTGTGAATTAATTGTACGATATTAGTTTATACATTATTAAGAAATTATCGTTAATGTTCAACTGGATATATTTATGTAATATAATGTCTATTTTTTTTTCTAGTAGCGGAAAAGTTAAAAGGAATCACTTGTTAATAATAATATTTGTTTAGAAGAAAAAAAAAAAAATGTAATCGGAAAGGAATGAAAGAACAAACATGTAAACGGGAGGTTACATCTACCGATATCCAGTCACACGTGAAGGGTCATGGTTCGTGCTATTTTTTGTTCCCATTCCGTTGTCCAAACAAGTCTTCACAACAAAACGGCTAGAGAGGTAACAAACTTGCAGCGGCGGCTACAAAAGCAACAAACATTTCAAAGAGAAATCCACTCGGGAAAATTTGTATTAAATAAAAACCTGGGGTAAAAAAAACTTTTGGGGGTGGGTATTGTTAAAAAATCAAGAAAATAATAATGAAACAGATATATATATATATATATATATATATATATATATATATATATATATATATATATATATATATCTGTTATATATATATATATATATATATATATATATATATATATATATACTAATTAAAATCGTACTAAAACCCCCTTTTTTTTTTTCTTTTTCATTTCTTCATTATTATTTCATAATTCATTGAAAGTTCATCTTTCAATTTTAAAATAAATAATTACCTTTAACACTAATATTTAAACATTTACATCCATAAAAAAGATTACTTAATCACTGTTTTCGGTAATATTATTGTTTTCAAATATTATACTACGTTTTTCCTTTTGTACAACGCAGTCAAAAGCCGAAGTCTAAATTAGGACTTAAAATGATAGAAGTTAGAATCCGTGACCTAGGTTAACGGGATGAGGATGTCAACCTCCCGTCAATGGTTCGTCACGCTTTGACTATCTAACCGAGTGTTACGCTACAAACGTACCGGAACGCTAGATAAATAAATAAATACTCTAAGTTAAAAGATTTTATATATAAGCTATTTAACTTAATACAAACAATAATATATTCATATTCTATACTTCTTCAATTTATTGAGACCTACCCTTGAAGAAATCATTGATATTGAAGCTGAAGTCCTATGAATTGAAACAGTGTTAAATGTTATATTCCGACTTCTATTCAAGATATGTCTCAAAAACTATATAATCGAAATTTAAGTGAAAAATCATATTTTAAATATAACAAAAGTAACGATTCTAATAAAAAGCATGACCTGAGGTTCGGTGCCGGCACTACTAACACTCTTTCCCTCTTTCTTCACTGAAACCCATCTACCTGGACAAACGATATCCTCCCAACTACTTCTTGGTCAGTTTAACGATGACCCCTTTTCAGCCTAACAACTCTACACACCCATTTAAATCACTGTGCTGCTGTTTCTGGTATTACATTTACAGGGTGTATGAACTACCACCATTTAGCTTCGTGAAATTCTTAAACTTATTATATGTTCCAAATATTCAAATGTTTTATTTAATTTTTAAAAATATTCCTTACATTATAATATATAATATATTATAAAATCCAGACAATTTCGTCGGTAATATTTTTTACCCAGATCATGTTGAATATGTGTAAATATTCACATGATACTATTTAATATGAAAAAAATCACTAAAATATATGAGAAATACATTAAAGCTTTCTCTTACTTTTCTACCTTTAATATATTTTAAATTAATAACTGCTACGATACCTTAAGTTTATGGTGTTTTTTATTCATTTTACTTTCACTTACCTATCCTACGTATGAAATCTATAGTAAAGAAGAGTATTGCGATCGTAAACATTTTTTATTTCCAGTTTTCAACGGAAATAAATATTTTATTGTCTCCCGAATCCAAACAACCAAGTCGCGTGAAAAGGCCTGTGTGTGTTGTCAGTCTAACTAAAAGTCATACGGAAATGATATTTCATATTTAAGACAACAATAGCCCCGAGATGTTACAATTTTTTTTTTACGAAAATCAGCAGTCTGGAAGAGCAACTTTGTACCGTGCATTTCGCATCTTTTTACGATTATCTCAAACACAGCTCAAACGATTTTGATTAAACTCGCCAAATTGATGTAAAAATTAATGGGTTTTAATGCGATGTAGATTTCAATCTGATTGAAATAGTATGAAAGGGATTAAATGTCTATATTTCAATTAAAAGTCTTCCTCAAAAATACCTTTAATTTTATTTAATTTTTATTACAATTAAAAAAAGTTTGAATGAATAATTGTATTGTTAGATTCCTTTAATTAAAATGATCCATTTCATTTAACTCATTTTATTTTCTTATTTTTTTCTCCCTACGTTTCGGCCTTTTGCCATTTTCCAGGGATCTACAAAAAACATTTATTTTAAAACTAAAAGATAAACAACAATTGCTTTATAAGAATGTAAAAAATAATGTCGTTTATCTTTTAGTTTTAAAATAAATGTTTTTTGTAGATCCCTTGAAAATGGCAAAAGGCCGAAACGTAGGGAGAAAAAAATAAGAAAATAAAATGAGTCGAATGAAATGGATCATTTTAATTAAAGGAACCTAACAACCTTTAATTTTATTGATTAGGAAAAATCGGAAATATTTAGGCTTTACGATAGTTCATCGCACGTTTATATGGCTTCGATCTAAAGGAAATTTGTTTTCAACCGGAAAAAAATATTTTTTCTTTTAATTAATTTTCCAATTCTTCCATAGTTAACATTTAACAATTTTATATTACTATAAACAATGCGAGATGATCAACATATTTAATTATAAAAATCCATGAAGTCCTGCTAGATATCCGGGATACAAGCCCTGCCTCATTATTTTAATGAAGATAAGACCTAAGAGATACTAAAGCTGATTTAATAATTCGTTCAGCTTTAGAAAGAGTAAATAAAAAATATAAAATAATATTTTATGTCCACTAAAAAATAAATTATTTAAAAAAACAGACCATTGAAGGATTTTATTAGGCGATTCGAATTTAAATAGATTCTCATCAGGAGAAATTTGTTCTGGTTGTTAGAGTTGGAATTAGAGGTGTTTTCAACCGAAGCGGCTTAACGTTCGATCTTATCTCATAGGCCTTTAGATCGCTCAGTCAACCTAACACCTTAAACTAACATCATCAGTTCAAATGGCTTACTAACTTGACCTTTTTTTTTAATTTAATTTACTTATCTGTTTATAAATATTTATTTATTCTTTAAATTCACATTTTGTGTTTGATGAAGTAATATTTTACCATAATACTATATTATTTTAAATTTAAAAAACATCTGGTGCGTGCAACACACGATTTCACTTACCTAGGTTGTTAAAATTAAAATTTAAAGAATTACATTCAGTTTCGTTGGAAACATGTTATAAATTAAATAATGTAAAATTGTTATATACAACTATCATCTAAGTATATTTTTCACTTTACATTAACTTTCACAACTTTGTTAAGTAGATAACATATTATTTTAAATATTTAGCTTTACAACGGTATATTATACATCTATATTACTAATCTTGTGTTCAGAAAAAAATAAATAAAAATAAAACCTAAATAATATTTCTGTTCTTTTCTCCTTCAGTTAGTTATCAAATTCGTTCAACTTGTTACTAAAAAAGATACTTTTTAAAATAATCAAATAAAGTATAATAAAAAAAATAACGGTATTGATGTTTTATTTAAATAAAACACTTATTACCTACTTACTGTTGTGTTTTATGTTACTTTAAATTCTTTTAAAAAAATATATCTCTTAAACATCATTCAAAAACACATAAAACGATATTATGCGAATTGCAAGAAAGGTATATTGTGGTGTGTGAAACCACGGTCAATCATTGTTTCCATTTCTTGTGCATTACAGCGTGCTTTTCCTATTAAATTAAATTAAAATATGAATAAAAATTGTTTTTTTTTATTTTTTAAACAACGATAAAAGATAAAACATGGATATATGTTCGTGACACAATTAAAATAATATACTGACCCTTGAAATCCCGCTGGATTAAGAAAAAAGGACAGATAATGAAATCGATTTTTTTTTTAAATATTTTGTTTTTTATTAAATTATAATTCAAATTACATGGATTGGGTAATGGAAGAACTCAGAGAGAAAATGGTCTAAAAATACCGCTAATCAAAAAACCGAACCAGAAAATGGATTTGTTTGTAAGTTAAGGGCTCAGGGGAAAAAAATTAGTATTCTTGTTGCGGGTTCAGTCAAGGCACCCTTCATCACCTCAAACTGGTCCTCTGTGGTTTGTCAACTCTTAAAAATCAACAACACTTTTTTACCATTTTTTAAACATATTTTATTTTTATACATATTTTTTATACATATTTTTTTTATTTTAAAAAAAAATTAGCATTATGCCATAGAAAAAAAATATATATATTGTTAAATTATTTTAAACGAATTTGAAACAGTCGGATTCAGATGTATAAATTGCCAGTGAAATACTAAGAATTTAAGTTGAATAAAAAAAAAAAAACACGAAGCCAGGAATGATGTAAACAACAATAACCAAAGTTACTGTTATAGGTAATAATTTTATATTTCTTAAAATTACCTTTAAAATTTCATTTTCTTAAGAAATTCATGAAAATTTTTAATTTAAAAATTATGTGTGATGTACATACACTAGAATATTGTTTAATTATTATTAGATTAATACATATTTTTATTCATTACTAGCTGGCTCGACAGACGACGTTCTGTCTTAACCATGTCTTAGCGAAATTAGTCAAGCCGTTCACGCGTGAAGCGATGACCAAGCGAAAAGGTGATTCATGTTTCTTATATATGTAGACAGAGAGATTATTGTTACCTTAGAAAATTAAAAAAAAAAAACTAACTATTAAAGTCATTTTTTTCTTTCATAAGATCCTTCTCCTGACTGTTATAAAACATAACAAAAAAATAATTAGCAAAATCGGTCAAGCCGTTCACGCGATCACCAAGGGGAATCATTTATATATATATATATATATATATATATATATATATATATATATATATATATAAGGAGAGAGAGAGAGAGAGAGATTATTATTACACAGGAAAAAAAATATAATAGTCTACCAACGTAACTTTTCTCTTTTTTTATTTCATAACATTCTTCTCCTGACTGTTATAAACATAACAAAAAAAGAATTCGTTGTTCATGCGATCACCAAGGGGATTCATTTATATATATATATATATATATATATATATATATATATATATATATATATATATATATATATTAAGAGAGAGAGAGAGAGAGAGAGAGAGAGATTGTTATTCATAGGAAAAAAAAAATAATAGTCTACCAACGTAACTTTTCTCTTTTTTTATTTCATAAGATCCTTCTGCCAACAGTTATAAACACCTCAAAAAAAGAATTAGCATAATCGGTCAAGCAGTTCATGCGTGATGCGATCGTCAAGGGAAAAGTGGATTAATTTATATATACATATATAAAATACAGCTCTCGATTATTTATTTAAATACTACGATGTAGGCCCTTAAATATAAAACAAATAATTTCTAACAATGGGATTTATATAAAACGTAGTTAAATGCCGCACTCAATATTAATTCACCAAGACTAAGATAATTCACTTAAAGAAGTAAGGTAAAATAAACAAGAAGTTTACTGCTACTTAGGTTCGTTTCCTTTCAGCTATAACCTGTGAAGTTGTTACGGTAATATTACCATTTCAGATATACTACACAATACGCCTTATTTAAAAGAAATTTACGTTGTGCAACAATACTATTGAAATATTTCTTCATAATGAGCAAGCATCTATTTTAAATTAATTCATATCCATATATCTATGTCACTTTTAACTAACATATACATTTAAAAATATAAGTTTAATTTGAAAATTATAATTATTTAAAAAAATAAAAGCTAAGCGCCAACTATTGAACCAACAATGAATGGCTGTTTATTTAACATTAGGGGTACTCACTACTTTTGATATAGCATGCTATTTGTGCTATTGTGCTAAACCCATCAATTTTATACAGGAAATAAATGTAGAAACTCGACGGGTTTAGCAAAATAACACAAATAGCATGATATAGCAAACGTAGTGAGTACCCCTATTATATATAATTTATTTGCTATTTTCATAATATACTCGTATAGGTAACTTGATATTTGCAGCTGTCAAATAAATGACAATAGACTGAAAATAACCAAAATTTCATATATTTTGATTAAATTCATATCCTTGCAGCATTATTGTTCAAATTTTGTTGGTCATTGAACATTTAAATACTGTTGCTCCCTTATAACCGAAGAAAGCCTTCTATCCGTGTGTGATGCAAAAAAAAATTCTGTATTAGAACTGAAAATTTCCACTATTTGGAGGAAAATTTGCATTTTATATTTAATGTGTCAGTCTAATTCGACTTTGAAGAAATGTTAAGGGGTTGTGCAGATTGGTTGATTGATGTCTCCGTATAAATTTTCACACATTAATTTGGCATGTACACATATACAAATATTTTCATTGACACGTCCATATTAAAAAAAAATTACTAGTCATCTATTAAAAATTTAAGTACAGATTGGCCAGCAATAATTTCACCAAAAACAATTATTCAGATTACTTGTAAATGTAAAATTAAATCAATAATAATATTTAACAATGATTTACAATTCGTTGGAGAGTCCATGTTTCCAAAATTAAAAACACATTTAAAAATTTGTATCACTCCTTTTGATATGCGATGTTTACTAATATATATTAGCTCAACTCAGTAAGAAAATAGTCTGGGTTGCGGTTAGAGAAAGAATTTATAAATTCTTTTTTCATCGTTTCCACACACATTATAGGTCATCTTCAAGGCTAAAAAAGATACAATAAGGGTATAACAACATATGCGAGAAACAGTTAAAGATGAATAAAGAACAATAGTAATAATAAAAATTACAGTAATATAAATAAAACGTAGATTGATGAGTAAACGAAAAATGAATAACTACATTTTCTTGTACACATCAATTTTTAATCCTACGTTTAGTAGCTAATCACATATTGCATTTCCTATTAATGAGATTTTGAATTTTTTGTAATAACGTTACTCTATCTTTTTTAGCCCTGATGAAGACCTAAAATGTGGGTCGAAACGCTAGCAAAACAATAAATAGTTTGGGCTCTTTCGTTTTTTTCCTCCTGAACCTCCTCGCACTCAACTAGAGTAGAGATATTCATTAAATCAGTTCGATCCCTTCCCTATTTAAGAGATGTTTATTTTATTGCGTCTGCACAGATTTTATTGTATTTTTACTTCCCCTTACTTATATATAATATATATAGAAAAGGAAAGTATTGCTTCGATTTTATTATTCTAGTACTCGAGTTTTCACCGGAAATAAACGTTTAAGGGTCCCATGAGTCCAAATAAATGACCCAGTTCAGCAAGAGGTATGTGTGTGTAGTAAGACCAGCGCGAAAAAGAATAAGTTTTATAAAATTGAATTTCAAATTTTAGGAAAGTATATAACTGAGATGTTACAGCAACTTTTTCATCAAAATCGGCGATTTTCTCGAAAATGGCTCTAACGATTTTGATTGAACTCGCTAAATCGATGTAAAATTTAATGGGCTCGAATATCACGTATGTTTCATTCTGATTTAAATAGTCTGACTGGGCTTAAGTGCCGATGTTTTAAATTTTCTTTCTCTGAAGTACCTTTAGTTTTGTAGATTTGAAAAAATAAAATAAAAATATTACCTACTATAATTTTTTTTTTTTTTTTTTTTTAACTAAATAATACTAATATAGATGTATAATATATTAATAGGAAACCTAAGGATGTAAGGAAAAATGATATTGTATGTACTAAGCTGTTAAACGTAATGCAGAAAGACGAAAAGGGCATAAAATTAAGTATCCATTGCATATAATAATTTCTATTGTAAGATATACAAATTGAACGAATTTGATAACCAAATAAAGGAGAAAACAGCAAACCTTTTTTAAGGTAATTTTTTTCCGAACATGATAAATATAATAATAAAAATATATACCGTAGGAAAGCCAAAGATTTGAAGAAAAAAATGTTATCTTATGTACAAGGTTGTGGACGGAATTATAAAGTGACGAATAGGCCATAAACTTGATTGTTATACTTAACATTTTTATCGTTTAAACATTTCCCCGTATTCAAAGATATGTTCTGGGACTAATAATCGATTTATTTAACTCCTGCCACAACAGCCCACACGAGCACACAAGCACAATAGTTTTGCGCAAAATAATTCGTGCTGCAAAAAGTATAAGCATAAATGACTAAAACATGTGGTACTTTAAGTTCGTTTTTATTTGTTTTTAATGTTATTCTAAATGTTTAGCAGTCGTGGTTTTGAAAGTCGTATGTTCGACTTCAAGCCAGGTTTTCCTGTATTCTGTACCACTGTACTGTGGTTCGGCTGCAGTGCTACCACTGGAAAGTCTGTAGCTCTTCGCATCTGTCAGATAATATCTCAGCTCAAACAGGCCATTACTGCTATTAAAGCCGATAATCGAGTGCATAAATCTCGCCTGGTTGGTAGTCAATCGGCCATGGATAAATATGAGGCCCGGATCCTCCATTGGTCGGGGAGGGTGAGGGGTCGCCCTGCAACGATATGGCGCTACAGCCAGGTGGGGTCCTCCCCTAGTCTTCTTGATGGATAGCCTGTCCTCTTAGCTCTTCGGATATTTTAAAGAATTATTGCATGGGAAGTTGCTGACTGCCGCGGTACAAAGGGCCGATAGTAACCATTAACCCGTGTTGAGAAGTCACTGACAACGTGTTTGACGATCGCACCTCGCCCTCCCTTACATAAACTACGTGGACACTTTATATAATGGTCGGTTCGATAAAATGAGCTTCCAGTGAAAAAGGTTTCGGGGAATAACCGGTTTTCCTGTCCTCGTACGAGGAAAGATGTGTTGACCATTTGTCAGTATAATTATCTGTTCTACCATATAATTCTTCGAAGTCTATCACACTTTTCATGGTCTCGAAGTGGCCAGTGATAAAATCATGAGTTGTATTCACTGAACAATTATGTCATGTAAAATGATCAAGTTGTACAAATCCCTACAGAACAAATAGAGCACCTATCACTCGTAAAGAGACAACCTTACCATCCTAATTTCAGTAGCAACTGATTTTGCTCAAGCAGGAATAATGCGATGTTAAATTAATAAACACCTTTACTAATGGCCGGCCACTGCTTCGCTCGTGTGCAGTTTGAAAGTAAAATTAAATGAAAAATAATTTTTATTCCGGGACATTTCGTCCCCTAACAATAATACACAGTGAACAAGGAAAGTCCAATTTGTCTGGCTTTATTTGATACATAATTATTTAGTCAAGTAAATTATATAAAGTTGATATGAATAGAAGATACAAAAAAAAAAAAAAAAAAAAAAAAAGAGAGAAGATAACATCAAATGAGTTTAGTTAACTATACGCAAGCCATTGCAATTGGTTCCAATACCCGTTTCGGATCTAATACCAACTTTCCTAGTCTGATCCTTAATAATCACCCCATCACCTTCAGTTCCACTGTCAAAAACACTAGCTATCACCATCAACCAAACCCTGGAAACCCCATATTGCCTAATCTTCTTTCCCTATCCACTCGAAAGCTCCTCAGTAAGTTTCCTCACTTATTTTCTCCCCGTTGACTATTGTTGTGTGGTGTATGATGGCCTCCCGGATGTGCTTGAAGACAGACTGAAGCCCATTATGAACATTTTCTTAAGATTTGTCTTCGGCACTTCAAGGTCTCGTGTTACCCACTTATACGGTGAATTGAATTGGCTCCTTTCCTCCACCCGCAGACGATATTTCCTAGGATCAAACCTTTACCAAACTATTAACTCTAAGCATCCTTCCGACACCCACAGTCTCCTTCAATTTCAATCCTCAGTCCACTCACTTGAAACTAGATCGCGACATTCTGACCTTTGCTACCCACAGAACCAAAACTTTTGATCGTTCCTTTATTGTTCCCTCTATCACACTCTGGAATTCCCTACCAACCCATATCCGCCATACTGCCTCTTTATCCTCATTCAAATCTCAACTTTTACTATACCTTCTGTCATCCCAATTGATGTCTACTATGGGTGACATAATTGGTTATTTTGTTGAATTTTATGGTTATGGTTTGGCCTTAGGCAGGAATTCGGTAGGGGAGCCAAGCAGATTAAAAATCTTTGGGGGGCATTTGGCCGAAAATAAATGTTTTATTTTCAAACTCTATTTATATGTATATTTGATGATCTGTTAGGTGCTAGGAAGTAAAACCATTATATTAACTACACCTTCAATCCTAATACCTTATTTTGGTTTTTTATATTTAATTTTTGTAATAAGTAATAATCTTCCAAAAGTTTATTATAGTAATACCTACAAATCATTGACACCAGATAATATTCTCAGATTCATTGGTTGAGGGAACCCCTCAAGGGCATCTTTTAAAGAAAAGTTGTTAGCTTAACGACCAAAAAAAAATAAATTAAATATTCCAAAGTCGTTTAGTTCTTTCTATTAACAACCCTAACATGATTAATTAAAATGATGGCCAATAGACGGTTAGAAGGAGTGCTCCGGGGTCTTGGTGAGACTGATACCTTAGTCGCACTCCATTCCATTACATTAAACAGCGACAATTTGCAGTTATCTTCGCCAACTGAGGGGTTCCTTCAACCCTAGATTCGAAGCATCTTATCTGGTGTCAATGATTTGTAGCTATCATTAGCATCAAACTTTAAGGAAGTAACTATTAACTACATAAATAAGTAATTAGTAAATAAATATATAAGTCACATTTCATCAAACTTTTACATAGGGTAATATTTTTCCTAAAATCATTAGCTTTCCAACGGTATATTATAGAACTATGTTACTGTGCTTATGTCAAAAAAAAAAAAAAAATACATATATTAAACAAATATTTATGCTCTTTTCTCCTTTAGTTGGTTATCAAATTCGTTCAAAAATTATATTTAGCTACTTTTTATCAATCCTAAAAATATAACAAGGTTAATTTTTTAGAATCAACAAAATTGAACGAACTTTAGAAGTAGAAAATTTAAAATATCGGCACCTAAGCCATCTCAGGCTATTTAAATCAGAATCAAACCTATATGAAATTAAATTTTACAGCGATATCGAGTTTGATCAAAATCGTTAGAGCCGTTTTTTGAGAAAATCCTGAAAAGGTGTGCGGTATAAACGTTGTTAAAACGTTCCTGTAACTTCTCTGGCGTATTACCACACACACACACACACACACTCACAGAGCTTTTTGCGGGAATTTGTACTCCGAAAAGTGGGATTCGAAATTTTTCACGATCGCAATACTTTCCCTTACTATATATCTCATATATAGGTAAGTGGAAGTAAAAAAATACTAGTAATAAATTAAAATGAATGGGCTAAGTAACGAAATTGAAAGGAGAATGAAAAAAAATCTGACAGGCCTTAAATGCCGATATTTTAAATTTTCTTCCTCTAAAGTACCTACCTTTAATTTTGTATATTATATAAAAAATAGCCATATCATATTTATAGCATTGATGTAAAACGGATAAATATACAAGTTGGACGAATTCGATATCCAACTGAAGGAAAAAAGAGTAAATATATTTTTGTACGTAAAGTTTTTTTCTTCGGAAGTAATGAATAGTAATAAATAGATGTATAATACGTTGTTTGAAAGCTGAAGGTTTTAGAAAAATATTTAAAAATGATTTATTTATTGAGATATATTACAATTTGTTACAAAATGAACAATAATAATTGCGATATGAGACCACATAGAAAAATATTAAAGTTCCTAAATTGATTTTATCATCTTATATTCAAGGTTGTTGAGGGTAATGACGAATAGGACTATTGCACATAACAATATCATGTTATATTATTTAATCTGAAAAGTAAGTTCCGAACGAAACTGGATATAATTCCTTAAACTTTTATTTAAGTCTAAAGTTATTTAAAAGTTCTTAAAGTTCCCCACAGAGGTAAATGAAAGTCATATATTGTGCGCGCAGCAGATTTTTTGTTATGTGGTATCTTGGAGAAACCTGGTCAGAGAATAATGTTTTTTTTTTTTTTGTTTTTTTTATCTTTAACGCCCGAAAAGGACTAATTTACTATTTCAAAGGATATGCCCGATTTTCATATTTTAAGGACTGTTTTAATTTTTTTTTTTTTTTTCATTCTAAGTTAAAGTCGCCATTCTCGTTGAAAGGATTCTTAACAATTGACATTTATTGTAACCAGGATACGGTTCAAAATGGAAGAGAACCTCCATTTTTGACTCGATTCTCCTTTTAAAAGGATACGAATCGAAATAAATCACTGGTAACTAGGATTACCACACTAAAAAGGACACTTTTTAATATAGAAACTCTCTTCCCGATGCAAGAAGCTGTCCGAAATAACTTAAGTCTAACTGTCTATATTAGGGTGGGTGAGGTGGGTTACGCCCGAAAAGGACACACTCACACATATGTATATTTCATTTTAAAAAAACATGATCAATTTAGCGAGGGAGATTCTCACGAAGCAAGCGTGGATGAGATTAGGGGAGGAGCCATTTTGTTAGCGGATAGCCATCTGCTGCGTAAGCCGGTGTAATTGTGGTGACATCCAGAGAATAAAATGATTTATCATTCCCTACAGCGGGATGACAAGCCGTGAAAACGGGAAAAATTTCTCTCCCGTCTTGTTTATTTCACTTTCTGCACAGTCGACTACATTTTCCGGATAGGGCGACATCTGTATATCAGCCCGCATAAATACATTTTTTTTTTTAACATTTCCGGAAAGGCAACGCGAAAAATACGTTCCTATCAGGCGATCTAAGTAAATTTTATAAACGAATTACGGAAGAATCTGCAGAAATATCAAATTCTGAAATCTTTAGAACACATAATCAAATTTAAAGTAAACAATGAATTAGACCAAATTCATATGATAAGTCTATAATTTGTCAAATTTAAAAGATTTTTTTAAAAACTGGTGCGGGCAACACAGGACTTTTACTTACCTCGGTTTTTAAAATCAATTTAAAAACTATTATTTAAAGTTAGAGTTGAAAAAAAGTTTAATGAAGTTTATTCAGTTTGGTTGGAAACATATATTTTAAATAAAATAATATAACAATATAAAATAGTTTTGTGCAATAATCACTTAAGTTTATGCCCTATGAATCACTTTACACAACTTTCTATATAATAGGGGTACTCACTACGTTTGCTATTTGTGCTATTGTACTAAACCCATCAATTTTATACAGGAAATAACTGTAGAAACTCGACGGGCTTAGCAAAATAACACAAATAGCATGCTATAGCAAACGTAGTGAGTACCCCTTATATGACATATTTTCTCAAATCTTTAGCTCTCCAACGATACATTAATCTTCTATATTAATGTTCATACTTGCAAAAAAATACATTAAAAAATATTTTTGTTATTTTCTCCTTTATTTGGTAATCAAATTCGTTCCACCTGTATATTTACCCGTGTTTTACTAATGCTAAACGTCATTTTTTTTTAATCTACAAAATCAAAGGTACTTTAGAGGAAAAAAATTAAACATATCGGCATTTCAGCTCTTTCAGACTATTTCAATCAGAATGAAACGCACATTATATTAAAGCCCATTAAATTTTACATTGGTGTAGAGTTTAATCAAAATCGATGCAGCTGTTTTTGAGAAAAACGTTCAAAATGCATGGTATAAAGTTGATCTTCTGGTTAGCTGATTTTGATAAAAAAGGTTGCTGTAACCTTAAAGGTCAGGCGATATCTGTGGAAAAGTTGCTGTAACATCTCGATCATATTACCGTCATAAATATGAAGTTTCAGTTTGATACGACTTTTCGTTTTTGTGTTTGACTTATCTCATACACCTTTGTACATAAAAATTCAACAAGTAAATAAAGTGGCTCATTAGCTAGAAAAAGTCTTGTGAATACTACTTAGGGTTTACACTTTAATGTTTATTTAATGTAACTTATAATTGCTTTTGTTAGCAGGTCTCTAGACCACCGTCGAGTTTTGATATTTTCTGTTTGATATGTTGCAGTTGTATTTCAAATTACTCATTTTGGAGGATATTTCCTCCTTCTATCTTGTGTAGTTCCAACTGGGCTATAGTATACATACAAAAAAGTTTAGTTAGCTTATTTAGTTATTAAAAATGAATGATAATAAAATATCGCAAAAGCGAACAGCTTAAACTTCTTAAGTATCTGCTGAATGAGAGAGATTTTAGTCTCAGAATCGTACATAGTGTCAGAATGTAGCGGTGCTTATAGAACGTCACATTCTCTTAGGAAAGAAACGAAATAACACACCATAAAAAAAAAAATAAAATAATAATACTATTATCATTTCGAAATATAGATTTTTCTTTAATATGCTGAGGGCAAAATAGAAGGAATGATTTTTCCCGTTTGTCTGAAGAAAGAAGCGACGCGATCTAGTGGATAGAGCACTAGTCTTCTGTACTCCGGTTCCAGGTTCAAATCCCAGCTGTGGCAGAACTGTTTATTCTGTCATTTAAGTCTTAGAGTGACCCTTGGGTATACAGACCCTACTGGGATCATCCAGCATCTATAAAGTGGGTACCCATTAACAGGGAAAACATAATCATTGCATGGTTGTTGGCTTAGAAATAGAGTATCTATATGTACAAGACCCTTGATGGGTTTTAAATGTACATTTTTTTTTTTTTAAAACAATCGGTTTAATTTAATTAACTGAACTTTCTCACCCGATCAAAGACATCGACTTAGAGGAGAGGTAAGTGAGAACACTTTCCATCATTTTTACGGTACAATAACATATTTGTCTTCTTTCGGCTACAAAATCAGGGTTTTTGAATTCACAGAGATCTAATCCCGAAAAACGAAATCCTATGGATATATTCAAAGAAATTCCTCTTATGGTATCTTTCTTCCAACGATAGAGGGACAAAACTATCAAGTTGTCCCTATTGTAAAGTCTCAAGGAGGAATAACAACCGTAAAACTGGAGGATGAGAATGAATGTTAGAAGAAGGTAGTGTGGAGTGGAAGATATACGAACAAGGCCTACAGTAGCCTGGACAGGTCATTCATTTCCAGTGGCTCCAGGCGTGTCAAATCAAATAAAGGAGCGGCATATCTAGCACTCTTACCAGTCTTCTGTTCGCCGTTTGACCATAGTTGTAAAGCTGGCAAAAAAAAAGATTCTTTTTGATAATTTCTATTTACATTTCTGCATTAGGTTAATGATGAAAATGCTAGAAATTATTACACAATGAATTATTATTCCATAATAGTTCCACATCTATCGTAATAATAATAGTCATATAAAAAATATAAGGTGTTTACATTTGATAGTAGGGAAGCTCAGGTGTAGAGCGCAGTATTCCAGATTCTGAGTTGTAGTCCGTCTATGGTAGACTATTTATTTATTGTTTTACATCAGACGTAGTTCAACCCTGAAGTCGGAGACCCTCCTGGAACTCACCCAGCCTCTAATAAGTGGTTCCCTAAAGCGTTTCCATCTGGGAGGCGGCTAAGCGTAATCTTGGCCAACTCATCTCTTTGCTCTTCATTTAACCTTGAGACTGTGTCTTTCGTTACTATGCACTAAAATATTCAAGGTTCGTAATGATTCAGATTTCATATAAAAGTGATTTATGAAAATATGGCTTATTTTGAATTCAAATGAGCTGATAACCGTCATACGAGACTGAGACGAAAGGAAACTGCTGGACGTTTCCGGCTACTCCAACACTTACTAGACATACATTCTAATCTTCCACTTAACCACAAAACGCTCATCTACAGGACTATTTAAAGGCCGGCCAGTATGAACTATATATTTAAGACTATAGTATACGGAGTAGAGCTCTGTGGCTGTAATAAACCATCCAATTCTTCCCGTATCCAATCCCTACCGTCCAAAATCCTCAATACTCCTTACTTGGTAACGCATAAGCTGATCCATAAAGACTGTTATGTTCCATGTGTTGCTGATTTGTGTCGAACCAGATACTATTTATTTCATGTCAAACTCCATTCTCCCTCTAACCTATCAGTTTCAATCCTTGCTTCCTCTTCATTTCCTCACAATCCTGCGTGGCGTCTGAAAATAAGATGGCCTCGAGACCTTTTAGTTTAGAATATTTTTATGTTACCAATGGGAAGCTTCTCTACACGTGTATCATGCATGCTTTTTACATTTTTACTCACTTTTACTTTAGTTGTATTCTATAAAACAATTGTAAATTGCAATAAATATATACATAAAAAATAATTAGCTGATAAATAATTCGAAATGTGGCTTATTGTTGGATTTGTTATGATAATGCTATAAGCAGTTTTTTTTGTTAAATTTCCAAGTTTTGACACCCGACCGCGCCAACCCCTGACCAATTAAACGGTCGCTGTAGGTAGGAGTGATGAGGGATCATGGTTGTAAATTATTCAAAAGATTCTACCGTAGGAGGGAATTGATTAATCTAGAATGTCTGTATGTAATATTCATTGGCGACCTCCCTAGCAGATGTAACAATGGATGGTTGGCTCAATACCGTCCATTGTAGTCGCCGCCTTTTAGAGGTCCCGCCTTTGTAGTCATTATGTATTTTATGTATTGTATGCTACAACAGCATGACCACTCCTATGGTTCTCCGTTATAAGTAACGACAAAACTTAACGTTCATTGGCACACTATGCATTGAAAGAAAAACAATGATGATAACGTTATTTAGAATAACTTTAACAGATACCGCAGTGTATCCCTCGCTGTTTCTTACAGAATACTATGGAGTTAAAAAAATTACAAATTCTTTCTCTCTTTTTAATATATTTTTTTATTTAACGACTTTTATGATACCATTTATATACCATCAACAACATAATATCTTTTTATTTACCCTATAATTTTACACCTTTAACCTTTCTTTCAGTTTCCTGTTCAGTTAAAGTTTCTTCTTCTTTTTGCAGACCTCTTACTTATGCGCTCATTATATGTTCAAAGTTAAGGAATCTGGAAAAGTGTGGAGTAATTTGTATGCTGTCATAGTTTGGAATCTTGTGAAGTATGCGGATGAAACAGTTGAAGACAGTGGTCGGAAAAAACGCTAGTCTGTCCATAAACATAAAAACTCTACAAAAGAAAGGCCATGTAATGATGACAAAAAAGATAAAATCGGTATTTCTGTAAAATTTTATATAAATCAAGAACTGAGGATTTGGAGAGCAAATTTTGTATAAGCTTCTGTATTAGGTTGTCATCAGGGTCACTTTGCAAGTGTTGCTTGAAGAATATCTGACGTTTTGTGCATCTGAGTTTTGAGAACTTTGATTCCCAGGGGATTTTAATGAGTTTTAGAACGTGGTGCTAATTCTCCAAGACTCTATAAACTTTTCAATATTCACATAGTAATAAAAAAACAGAACTATACCATTGTAAATTGCTTAAAACATTACTTCAAAAGCTTGATAAATATTGCATAAAATGGAAGTGAAAAATTAATCCTAGCAGATCTGAACCAATACTGTTTCTTAACGTCGACCACATATTAACTATCACATCAAAATAAATTCAGCTCCCATCCCTCGGTCAAAATCCGTACAATACCTAGCTTAACCTTAGACAAATCTCTAACATATTGATAAAGCGCAAAAAAAAAAAAAAAAATTAATCTTTAAAATGTTTCCATAAACAAACAAATCGTACTTGACTTCTCATAACTTATTGATACTTTATAAATGAATCATCCGCCCAATGATTACATACGCCTCGCCAGTCTGAATTTCAACCTACAAACCTAAAATAAAAAACTTATTAATGCGAATAATCACCAGCACTATACTAAGATATCCAAGACTCGCAGCTTCCTACCATTCAAGAATTTTTCAATCCTCAAACTGCTTCTTCAGTTAAGCATCAGCCTCCGAAAACCCATTAATAAAAGAAATCGTTAATTACAAAAACTATTCTCTCAAACAAGGATGAAACATGTAAAGTTAATTTATGTCAGTTTATTTAATTTATAAATTTTAGGTTTTACGTTCCTCCGATGCGTCCGAAAAGAGGATGGCCTCGAGACCTTCTAGTGTAGATTACCTAGTGGAGTGTTGCCACTGGGCATATTCTCTTCTCTCGTCTTTTCATGTATATTATCTCTCTCTCTCTCTCTCTCTACATATATATATATATATATATATATATATATATATATATATATATATATATATATATATATATATATATATATATATAATTTACTTGATGTGTTAACTAATACAGTTGTTAAATTTCAATAAAAAAGGTTTTACGTATAAATTTTCCTACAACTGCACTATAATTTTTAATTTATTACATATAGGTCATTTAGGCTAATGTATTACAATTGCAAAAAACAACAACATAATGTTGTTGATCGAAAGGATGCCTCATCCGAAGTTTGCTTTATTTATATTTAAAAAATTATAATAATAACATTAACACGCAGTATACTGGAGCATTTTAATTTAACTTTTGATTTATACTCCAAAGAATCTGGAATAAAGTATCAGCCTTTAATAGATCTTAAACACAAAATATCTAAACAGTCAGAACTCTTTCGTATGCTAACCCTCTTTGACGATATATTTAATGCACTAATTATATACAAATTCTCTATAAATCCTTCGATTGGCACTGGTTGTCAGTAATTAAATGTGCGAATTATAGCGCTTATAAAGTCTTTGTTATATGTGATTAAGAGGAGCTTTAAGCAATCGACATCGGAACTGAAAGCAAACGACGTATGAACTGTGAAATAAAGAGAGAGGGGTAAGAGGGTGGCTGGAAGCTGTGGGCTGTGGCTAAGAGGATCAAGCTAGCTGCTCCACCCCTAGCGCTAATCTAGAAAAGGAACTAATACCGGAAAATAGGGTGTCCTTATTCCACTCTTTGGTTTTTAATTTGCATTCTTTAGCTCTTAGTTAAGGTATAATATTGTTTTAATCGCTACATTTAAGAACTACATATCAGTCGATCGCCGCTTTTTTTCATACCAACAGGGTTGTTTGTTTTACATTTAACATCACTTTACGCTGCTGTAGCGAATTGTACGATGGGAGTCTTAAATTTAGCCTATCCAGGTTTAATTCGAACAAGGATCTTTAGCGAGTACTTAACATCGCAAAGGCTCGGGACTACTATCTTACGTCACCTCCAAAGGACGGCATAACCAAGATTTTTTACACCCATTAAAAAATACTAGTGCCATCTGCCGGATTGAACCCGCGACATTGGTCCTATGCCTTCTATAAGGCTGTTATGCTAGCCACTACGCCACAGGTGACCCCATAGCAACGCAGTGAATAACAATACTTGTTCTATTAGAAACTGGTACACTGTGAACTGTTTTGTAACAACAGGGTTAGTCAATTTTTCATAGAACGTATTATAAACACCAACTTAAGAGGAAGGTATTAGGGTTCTATCAATAGTTGTGCTAAGAAACTTCATCACGAACTCCATCATCACCATTAGTATATATGCAATCTGAGAACAGCTGCACACGTCGAAATTCTTATACTTTTTTTTTTGGCTGGCGCGACAGGCCGCGCGGTATGGTTTCAGATTTTTCACTGCAATGCTTGATGATACTTTGTAGGGTTTGGGTAATCACTCCCTACGCCTATTATTGTGAGTGACCACCATCAGCCTGATGGGACACACCAACCCGGGGGAAGGTTGTGAGTGAATCCCCATTCAAATCTTTGCTGAAAAATTCCTTTCAGGAATAATTCTCGGGAAATCCTACATGCCATACCCAGCAATGCCATATTCCAGATAAATGGTAATGAATAGAAGGTCCAGACGCTACTATACACTCACTAATATAAACTATTAAGGTCGTTATAACTGAAGGGGTTCAGCGTTGGAATTTCTTTGACTGAAGATTGCAGCAATCCCACTAGCAGGATTTAAGGATTCTCTCCACTCCCAACGAACAAACTTCATTAATTTTCCTTAACACTAATGTCTTAAAGCTGATTCACAAAGTCTGTGATTGTATTAATATAATTAAGTAAATTAGTTATTCTAGGAAGACCGAGCATACGTATTTCATTAAGTCGAATCGATAAATTTTATTAGAAATTCCCTTTCATCAATGCTATTCAATACTAGAATGTTAAGTGAATTACATAGCCTATGGCAGAGTAATTAAACCTATAAATGTCAATGAACTCAGTATCTTCTTAATTATTTTTAATATTAGTGCGAAACTAAATTAATTGAGTCTTAGTAGTTAACTCACTAAACTTCGGAATATTCGGAACCTACTTCTCGATTCATCCAAGTATTTCTAAATTATAACCAAGTTTATTATTTGATCAATAAAAGTTAAAGGTTGTTCTTCCAGTTGAAATACTAACTATTCAGTCAATGGTCAAGAGTCATAGGACCATTGTAAGAATATTTGATTTTTAATCTTCATAGTCCTTTTATGGTTTCGATCCAGTATTAAATTGTTTACCAACGTTCCACCAAACATGCTACCGGTATCTTTAAGGTTCTAAGTAAGAACATTTGGTTCTTGCCTCTACAAAACTCCGAATCGGTTAGCTCTAATCCGAAGCGGCTTTGGAAATGTGATGGTCGGGCAGGCGGCTGTAAGTGATAAGAACAAGGAGTAGGGGGATTTTTTTTTTCCGGCGTAGGACCAAGGGTGAGCCAGGATTTTTTCCACCCCTAACCTGGTCATTGAGCTGTGAAGGATCTGGTAACCATTCATAGACCTCTCGTCCTAGTTCGATACAGATTAGGAGTTCTACTGCCGCACCGCTCCTTTTATTTGGGCCTTTTCCATTTTTTGGAGACGGCTAAGCAGTTCTTCGGATCTTGTCGGTAGTAGTTGGTCTCACAAAAACTTGCAAGAATAGATTTTTTTTTCTTTAATCTAACCGATTCAGCTGTAATCCATGACAGTACAAATCTACAGAACAAGTAAATATAGTCAATATCGCATATATAATCCAGTGATCCATGAATGTAGTAACGCTCTTATGATCTGAACGGTAACGTCAGGAAAAACACGAATATTAAACTTTGAATATTAAATGAAAAGCAGCAACCAAGCTTCATTTCTGAATACAATTAACAATTTCTTCGGCAAGATAATGATTTTAAGATATTCGAAAAATAAATGTAGTATAAAATTAAACATCACAGTTAACCAACAACTTAAAGCATAACAATTTTTTTTATTGAAACTTACATATTACATTTAATATAAACATCTGGAGAAACTACCATTGACAGTACTCCATTACGTAATTTAAACTAGAAGGTCTCGAGGACATATTTTCAGAAGCCTTGAAGGATTATCAGGAACTTAAGAGGAAGCAAGGAGTGAAATTAATGGGTTACATTGGGTTTTGAGCATATTCAGCGACATATGAAACATTGTCGTCTTCGTGGATGACTATATTCGCTACAACGAAGGGTTTTAGATTTTAAGGATTGAATACGAGAAGAATTCGATGTTTTTGTAGAGCCCCAAAGCTCAACTCTTTAAGCCTTATGATGGTCATGTAGATGTGCTTATTGTAGTTAAGTGGAAGGTTAGAGCGTCTTCCAGTAAGTATTGAAGTAACCGAAAAATCCAAAAAATAATAATAATAAAAACAAAAAAATCCAATTTAATAAAATAATACAACCACAGATATGTTGGTTTGATGTCCATAATTATTGTTCATGATAAAAAAAAAATAGTGTGGATGAATTGGTCGATTCAAAATATTTTCAAGCTACAAATAAAATATATACTTAATAGAAGAAAGTATTGCGATCGTAAAAAAAAATGGACTCCGAGTTTATACGGAATTAGATGTTTTACGGTAACTTGAATCCTAGAATAGCGCAAAAACTATTACGAAAAAAAATGTTAAACGAACCCACACTAGTTAATAGCAATAAAATTAGATAAACAAAAGTAAGAAGGGATGTTATATAATTACCACACACTAAACCTGAAATATTTTATATTAGATGTATAATATATTGATAGGAAGCTGATGATTTCATAAAAATATTATATAATATAAATCTCTTCAAAACTATTTTTTTAATATAAAAATATGTTTATTTTCCTTTGGAAAATAAAAGAACTGAGAGGAAGAAAAAAAATATATATCGGAGGGATGGAATGTATGGGGTTAAAGCCAGCTGCTGATCATTACTGCACCTGGTCGGGCTTGTATCTTTCGACACTCCAAACAAGAAACATCTTTAAACCTAATACACACACACACCGTCTTCATTTACTATTAAAGTTAGGTTACATATTTTTTTTACATTATACTAGATAAATTGCTCGTCTATTTGCTAAATGGGTTTATCAAGACATATATATACACCTTATTATTTTAATAATTTTTATTTTCCCACCAACCTTTTCCTAGGTACTATTTATAGAAATAGAAAACAAACTTTATTCTTAGACAATGTCCCTTCAGAATAACATTAATGTACAAAATAATAATTTACATCTGGCCTAAAACAATATATAACTACATTTAAATAACAAAAGAAAGAAGAAAAAAAAATAAAAGGTCATTGTGACATCTCTATGTACATATTCTAGAAATAAATAAATAAGAATCAACCTAAAATATATCTTTTACATCTTATTAAAGTATGTAAACAAATCACCTCACATAAATAGGCATAATACAAATTAAAATTAGCTAACATCGGACTGGAGAGAAAGGAAGTATTGAAAGAGGAGGGATTAAAATGATGGTAGGGAAGGAGCATGTCGGATGTTTGAAGGGAGAGTATAACATAAGGCAATAGAACTGGCTAAAAAGGAGCTAAAAAAGATCATATTTTTTAGTTCTGTGGAAAGGAGTGTGGAGGTCGGACAGGCGGGATCTTGTTTCCTGGTGATGGGTTGAGCATTTAAATACCATAAGGCTGTAGACATAAAATGGGTGGTGGGATTTAATGATTTGATAAAGGAATGATCCAAGGAAATATTGTCTTAGAAAGGTTGGGGATAACCACTTTAACTCGTCGTAGAGGTGGGATACATGAGACCGTCTCGAGGTAACGAACACAAATCTTAAAAAGCAAAACGTGCATTTGGGAATAATTTTTAAATGTTCAATTCATTGGATAATACTTACTTTATTTCGGTATTGTATGATGAATAAATATTAGTAGCTTTTAAAGAATAAGTTTTATCACATCTTTTAAACAGAAAAAAAAAGTACATCTTACTTATCTTATTAAAGGAAACGGTTGGACTTATTCAAAGGATATCGTCGGGCGAATAAAGGAATCCCAGTTTGCTAAACCGATAAACCGAACCCCTTTTAATTTAATAAATATTAATGTTTAGCCAGATAGCTATAAAGATAGAACGACAAAGGGGGATTGTGAAATTGAGTGAGTGGGAATTAGGTGTTCCATGGCAACCGTAGCCTTGCGGTCAGCCTCTCAAAAGCCAGGTTTCATCGACCCCAAATCGGTTCAATTCCCCCTCCCCACCCCCCTTGTTAATTATAATTTGACTATTATAAACTCAGTTTCGAACAATTTCGTACTATTATTACATAATGTAATCAACGAAACTATTTACGATAAAACTCACACCTATATTCACTTTTAAATCAAATTTTTAATGTTAGAATAGAATAGTAAAAAATTTTATTCTGGGACTAGGTCCCCTAAGAATAACAGTTATGTACAATTTTAATATATAATATGTCTGGCCAACAGACAATAAAAACATGATTAATTATTATTTACAATGATTATTTAAAATTACAATTATTTACAATGAGAAAAAATAATATACATACAAAATAACAAAGGCATTAATAAAAATGTATATCTTCTAAATTTTATCTTCTGAGAAAATAAAGTTTTATTTAAACAAAATCAAATTAAAATTGGGCGGTAAATAGTAATCTTCATTCATTCAATATAGATTTCTAGATAGGATTGACATATCACATTTGCTGATCGTCTATTTGGGATGACAGAAGGTATAGGAAAAGTTGGGATTTGAATGAGGATAAAGAGGCAGCATGGCGGATATGGATTGGTAGGGAATTCCAGAGTGTGGTAGAGCGAACAATAAAGGAACGATCAAAAGTTATGGTTATATGGGTAGGAAGGTAAAGGTCAGAATGTCGCGATCGAGTTTTAAGTGGGTGGACTGAGGATTTAAATTTATAGAGGATTTAATAGTTTGGTAGAGGTATGATCCAAGGAAATATTGTCTGCGGGTTGAGGGGAGGAGCCACTTTAATTCACCGTATAAGTGGGTAACATGAGACCTCTTTGAAGTACCGAAGACAAATCTTAAGAAAATAATGTTATGTTTAGATGTTCAATATTATTATATTCAGTAAAAAAAAAAAAAAAATGAAGTAAATTTAATTAATTTTTTTTTTGTATGTCAACGTTTCGGCCAAAACTGTAGACGTTCATCAAGGGAATTTAAACTGTTCTGATAGATACCTGGTGAGGGACTATTTTTCCATTTACAACAATATTATTATATATATAAAATATATATATATATATATATATATATATATATAATATATATATATTGTTAATTTTTAGTTGTTCAGAATCAATCATCTTATGATTGAAAAATCATTCGTGCAAGGGAATGCTTTAAATTTTAAGAAAAAAAAAATAGAATTATCTTACTTTTAAACTGCTTGGTATGATTGATTTTAATATGTATAGATAAAAAAAATTTACCTCCATGGACGATTCCTATCTGTATTTTATTTCCGTTTATAACTAAACGTTTTGCAAATGTCATGAGCGGAGACGTAATCCTATGAAGTGCCATTTTATTTATTTACTTTATTTCTAATCATAATTATTCAAACATCGAACAAGAAATGAATTCCATTTCAATTAAGGAAGAAGAAGATGGTGCTAACTTTATCCTTTAGTTGAATACCGAAATCGTTCAAAGTGTACATTTAACTGTTTTTTATCAATTCTAATAAGATAATATAGTTAATTTTTAGGAATACACAAAATTAAAAATCCCTATCAGAATATATTAATCAGAATCAAATCTACATGATATTAAATTTGACATCGATATAGAGAGTGTAATCAAAATCGTTAGAGCCATTTTTGAGAAAATCGATTTTAATAAAAAACTTGTTGTAACATCCCAGGGGGAATATGAAATTTCAATTGATCGTCGTTTTCTAAGAACTAGACACCACACATACACACAGACTTTTTTTGCGGAATTTGGAGGCGTTCTTCCAGTGAAAACTCAAATTCGAAAATTTTCACGATCGAAAACCTTTCCTTTATTATATATTTCATATATAGGTAAGTAAAATGAAAAAATGGTGATATTAGCGTGCTATTCGCTAAGTTCAAAATTAGACACATGAAAAAAAAATGAATTTTGTTAATTAAACGCCAAGGATGGATCGAGTATGTGGGTAAAGTACGACCAACCTGTTGTGGGAAGTGAGGACCGCCAGAACAGCCACTCAAGGCGGGTCTGAATAGAAGATCTAAGTGTGAATGAGACGAGGAAAAGAAAAGAGATCTCGGCCCAGATCGGCTTTCTATTAAATATCTGGCAAAGGGCATTGGCTGAAGGGCCCTCTGCCACCTTTTCACTATCATACTAATTACCAAGCCCTAGAGGCTCTCTTTAAGCCTCTTATATTTAATTAGCGTATTTTTCAATTTTCCCCTCTGTCCTTTCACGGCTCTGAATCCACTGAATATACACACCGGGTGCTCTCTCTCCCACTTTTTTTTCCCTCTATTGATTATCGATCATGAGAAAGCCTGTAGCGTGGGATTTTCCTTGTTTTGAAAGAAGCTTCGCCCTGTATATATTAATAAACAAATAAGAATATATGTATATTTTTTTTTTAAATCACGAAATTTCAGAAAGAGTAGATGATTCTTTTTTCTGGTTTCACAGACGGCCATCATTGCAGCTATGCAGCTTAATCACTTAGTCAACTGACAATTAAAATTGAAAAACTGCTGGATAGAAAGTTTGTTTTCCAATTAACGTCAGGCCACTGTGGTATCCATGGGAATAAAGTAGCTGACAAGATTGCAAAAGTAGGTGCAACGTCAGAGTAGTCAGAAAATCGAATTCCCTATTGTAGAGCTATGGAAGAAGTTAAGATGGCTAATCATACTCCACTGATAGATTCCCCAAGTATAAGTACGATCGACAAGCACTTGGCCAAACTGCTAATTGAGGAAGAACGGACACTTAGATTAGATTGGGTTAGATCCGAATCAGACAATAAGGGCTGAAATTAATCGCGATCGGAGTGGTACTAGGCTGCCAGATCCCATATGGAGGAAGCCGAAACGGAAAGGCATAATTTAAAAAAAATTGAATGGAACAGAACCATAGATAATATATTGGCAGGATCCCAGCATCTCCAACACTGAGCGAAGCGTGGACATTAGTAACCATGCCTAAATGATTCAATTATATTGTGAAAATGCAGAAACCAATCTGAAATCAAAAGAAACATTGAATTAGAAAAATATTGAAAACTTATTGAGAAAGACCATATTTTCTTTAAGCCGAAACTAGGAATAGCAGTTATCAATACTGCTAAGATTCGTTCAAAATTCCAAGAAGAGGAAGAAGAATGTATGCAAAATGTATTCCCTGAAAGAGAAGTTCTGGGAGTAGTCCGGCGACAGAGCATTTACAGTCAAAGGACTTTGGTTCGGTAGCAGGGGGACCATTCCATTAGCTACGAGAGCATTTTTGGAAAAGTATGGACTTAAGAAATGGAATACGTTCTTATAAGACAGAGACTATAATCCTGGACTCACTAGGAATCTTGCACCACCATATATACTAAAGCTAGTATGGATTAATAAATTTCCAAGACATATGCATTTATATGGCAGTATCTCCCCATTTTTTTCTTTAAGATCGTCTTCCGGATTGATTCAGTAGGCTGTGTATTCATAGCAACTCGTAAAGTTCAGCAGCCGATCCAATTGGGGATTTCTCTCTTTCTGACTTTTGGTTTCAGAATCAGGCAAAATGAGTTTTAACGTTAAAAAATTACAGTAAACCTGATTTAAGGAAACTTTGCCAGAAGAATAGACACTTAGAATTATGTTCTCTTTTTTGTCTTTCTCGATTTTTTTTCTAAGGAACCTTTATCCTGTTTTTCGATTTCGACTGAAAGCAGCATGAATTTTGGACCATAATGTCTGAAAGTTTGGATTTTCACTCTTTTTGTCATCGTAGCTATATTCGATGTTGTGCGGTGTCCTAAAAGGTTGTTCAGGTTTTTCTTCTTACACCCCTTTGAATTTCATTTGTAATTATTGTTGTTGTTTTTTTATATATTATATAATAGAACATATAATTTAATATTATACTTATTGTTTACTTGATCATTATATTTCAGGATAATGCTCCAAGGGCTGTGCCGTGACGGTCAACCTATCCCCCACCCAGGACTCCAGCACACACCCCACTGGCCTCCGCCTCCTGACGACCTACCTCATAAAGGTTAGATATATGTATATATTATTATTTATTTCTATAATTATTATAAATTTTGTCTATATTATCGAATTATAAATTAAAATAACAAAGAATAATGAACACCAATAGTTGACTGTTGGGACATTCAAGAGGAAATTAGTCCGGTCAGACGGTCAGAGAGAGAAAAACAGTGAAATAGTCTAAATTATTTTTTGTTTTTCCAACGTTTCTTTTGCTAGATGCCTTTGCCCAATGTGCTTGATGATGACCTATATTGTGGGTCGAAACTTAGGCAAAACAATAAAGATTTCAGACTATTTCATTGTTTTTTTTTTTTTGTTTGTTTTTCTCAGAACGCCAAACAGATTAATTTCCTCCGAAAAATGAATTTCATATACGATATATCACACGTCACTAATACTCAAGTTCTTAAGTGAAATATCATAACGCTTAATAATCCGTAATAAGCTACATTAAATGAAGTTTTAGTTCTGAAGATATTACGTGATAAGACAGTGTTATAAAAAATTATCAATATGAACGTATCATAGTCTTTCGGATTCAAAATATATACTATATTTTTTCTTTTACTTCGAATATTCTTTTTATATTTTTATTATAATAAATTCATTATTATTTTACACTCAAAAAGCACTCCTTCACTTCCTTTTATTACACATTTATTATGATAATGGGGAAAGAACCCCGAAACGCAGAAAAACTATGTAATAAATTTTGAAAACAAAAATAAATGTGTAGTAAAAGGAAGTGAAGAAGTGCTTTTTTTTTTTAGTGTGAAATATTAAGTAAAACTTCCTAAAAAATTATAAAAGAAAATAAATTATTATTTTATTGGATGGACGTAAAACATTTGTTCACCACGAGCTATGCGATTTGTGAATATGACCAAAAAGCAGAAAAGTTAAAAATAAAATATTAATTTTGAAATACGTGTTACTATTTTTAAGGTGAAAAGTCTCAGATTTTGTGTTGACCATATGTGAATATTGTTGGACAAAATAATTATTTACATAAACATCTTACATAAATTACAGATAACTATTATGCTAATTTAACGAAAGCTCATAACTGTGTCTTAATAAATGTTTAAAAAAACAAAACAAGAATGTCATCATAGTCATCAATAACACTAACATTCTTATGGTTTTTTTTTTTTGCAATTACATACAGAAAATTCTTCTTATTGCATAACGAAAAACATTTTTGGAAGTGACCTATCTTTTTTAACATATTTATTGATATTTACAGCTGTATTAAATAAATATACATCTAGTAAATGTGATGGTAATATACAAAACTGTCATGAAAAACATGTAGAGACACTACCCAGTGGCAGCACTCTAAAAATATTCTAAAATAGAAGGTCCCGGGGCCATTTCCTTTTCAGGCGCCTCAGAGGATTATCCGGAATTGAAGAGGAAGAAAGGATTGAAACTAGTGGATTAGAGTGAGAATGGAGTTTGTCATGAAAGGATTGATACCTGGTCCGGGCCAAATCAGTAACATAGGGAACATTAAGGTCTTTATGGATAAGTTTATTCGTGACGAAGTAAGGAGCGTTGAGGATTTTACGAAGGATTTTGGATTGTAAGGATTGGATGCGGGAAGAATTTGATGGTTTAGTAGAGCCCCAAAGCTCTACACCGTAAGTCCAGATTGGTCTTATAATAGTCATGTAGATGAGCCTTTTGTAGCTCAGAGGAAGGTTTGATCGTTTGTCTAGTAAGCGTTGAAGTAGCCTAAAGCGGCGAGCCTATCTTTTTAAATTTATATTACTAGATTTCAACTTAAATAATTTTCAAACACTACAGTCTCAACTATACTCTCAAACCAATACCGATCAAATAAATTGAATTTCTATTAAGGCAAACGATTAATTAGGAGTAGATTCTTTAAGGTGAAGGTCAAAGTCTGAAAATAAGGTTGGAGGTTGATATTTAACAACACCATTATTTTATTCAGTAATAATGCACAACGTCTCGGCTATAATGCCATCTTCTGGTGCATAGAGCAATCTTATCTGTTAGTACAAATATAGTTTCTTTAAAGATAATCAATCTCATAATTATAACATGAAAATTACATAACAATACAAAATGGCATTATAGCCGAAACCTTGTGCATTATTACTAAATAAAATAGTGGTGAAGTTATCCAACATTATCCAAATGATTAATTTGTTTCCCCGTTTATTAGCGAAAACTTATCCCTCGTTTTAACGAACTCCAAGGGACCAAAAAATTCTCTGTTCGTTATATCCGAAAAATATTTTGTATGTATATTAAATGTCTTGGTATAAATTGAGGTAGTTAAAAAGAAATATTTTCAATACAGCATTCGCTTTCAGGCATATGTTTATTTAGCAGTTAAAACTATGCACTATGTTCATATATCTATCATATTTTTTTTTTTTTTTTTTTTTTTGCACATCCCGATAAAGATGCAACGGAGGCATCGATTTTATCTTTATTAGCGATAATCGTCGATAGAGGAGATTTTGATATCCCGTAATTTTCGCTTTCGACTCAATTTTTTTATCCACTTCTTGGAGAATCGCCAACATTGTATTTAAATTATTGGATTTCCTCTTGACCTCGTAGGGAACTCGAATTAAATCAAGTAATAAAAGCAATAAAAACAGAAAAACTAGCTGAAACACTAGAAACCAGAAGTCGTCACAGACTGTTAATCACAGAATTGAGCTGAAATGAAGGAAGATGTAAGGATTTAGACAGAAAGGCCCCGCTCTTTACTGGGAATTAAGACGTTTCGTAATTTTTTTCTTCTTTATTTTTCGTAATAACCGAACAAATTCAATTCTGAGGTCCAAAAAAGTAGTTCGTTAATTCGTTATAATAGAATATTTCGTTATAAACGAGGAAAAACATAGTTTTCTATTTATTTTTCAAGGGACCGCAATGATAGTTCGTTATAACCGTGTTCGTTAAAAAGAGGGTTTACTGTATTTATAAGCAAAAAAGCTTCCTTAAGCGACTCAGAAACTCTGAAGAGCAAGGTGAAGCCCCAAAGATCTAAAAGACAAACGAATCCAAGGGAAGAGGGAATATAAAGGGAATACAATTGAATGTGCCGTTTGTTACTGAAGGTGAGGGAGTGTAAGGCTAACAAGGGAATGGGATAGGGCAGTGGATGTCCAGAGCTTGGTCACTGAGAAAGCTTTCTTTTTTTTCTTTTATTTGGTTCCTCCATTGACTATTTCTCCTTTGGAGCCTAAGAAATATTTCCGACGGATTATATGATTATACGTTTAATTTCATGACTGAACAGTACGAGTATAATTTGAATTTTTTTCGTTAACAATAAATGAGCTGACGACATAACTGTTATTACTAGAAACGCAGACATCCCTCAAGCTTCAATGACTCTCCAACATTCTTACTACAGCTACAGGATTATTTTAAATAATAGAAGATAAAACTGAACAATGACTAATCCTAACACTTTATCTTCACTCTCAGACACGATACCAGTCCTCCAGTTTACATGAATAATGAACCCATTCCACAGACTAAAACAGTTAATTACTTAGGACTCACCTTTGACGGAAGAATGACTTGGGGCCCACACGTGAAACAGAAACGTTTATGCCTAAACAGGAGATTGAAACTATTGTACTCTATTCTTCATAAACGATCCGCACTGAAAATTATGCAACGACTGCCTTTTAAAAACCATTATAGAAAAAATAAAGACTTTTCAATCGAAAACGTCGAGACTAATAAACGCCTAACCTGGTACGTCAGTCACAAAACTTTACATACAGACCTACATAGAATAGAATAAATAGAATAAATTTTATTATTGACCTGTTCCATTTAGGACCAAACTGGTCCTCTCTTACAATGATCAGGAATTGTATTTACATTTATATTTTACCTTGATTCAGGTCTTTTAAGTCAGTATGTACTATATATAGATATTCCTAGTATTTTTTTTTTTTTTATTCTTTTATTCGTATGTATTACAATTTGTCACAATGGACAGTAATAATATCGCTAAAGGATCACATTCATACAATATAAACAAAAAAAGAAAAACATAAAATGAAACCAAACTAAATAAACGTATACAATAATAAAATTTGTAGATAAAATAAATACAAATAAACGAAGTCAACAAAAAAATAAACAAAACATGTCACATTTCCTAGTATTAGTACTATCTAATGGTTACAACATCATCAAAACAAAATAAAACATCCAATTTGAGATTAAAATAAAAATAAATAAACATAAAAGGAAATTTAGCTCTCCATTATTATTTTCACATAAACGTTTCTAATACTCTTATATAAGCTGAATACATTACAGACTTTAACAACACAAAATTTAAAATATATTATTTACATATATTAGTTAAATCTTTCTAACATAATAATATATTGTTATCAAACTTAAAATTAGTTCTCATTTATTATTTCTCTTATATTTTTTTTTAATGTTTCTGATGTCGTTGATTTTAATTATTTTTTTTATTGAACATATACCTACTGTTCAAGACTACATTCATACTTCATACAAGAGATTCCATGACAAACTTCACGGACAACATACTCATTCAAAACATAGTGACAACGGACATGCCGGAACACACCAGAAGAAGGCTGAAAAGGAGCTGGTTAAGGGATCTCCTTGTTTAAAACTTAGTTTTTTCACGTTACGAGGAGGTACCGCTGGGTACTGACCTCCTTCATCCTTCACATCCCAGCTCTCACAATATATATACACTGCATCTGCTTATTGTCGCGGAAAAGTGACAGGAGTAGATCATAATAAATAAAGATAAGAAAAAAAAAAAAAAATAATAAATGAGGGACTTTGTAACGAAGAAATAATAACAAATGAAGGAAATATTTCCTTCGACAAGAGAGATCAAAGAGGAAATATAGAAGACACCTATAAATAAATAGGCTGTGATAGTATGTCATTTGTGGGATCCGGGTAATGCATGGTGTAGGGAGAGTAAGGGGAGGTTTGGGGAAGGGGGGGCCCAAAGGGAGATTCGTGTCGTAGCTGCTCACTCTGTCAACACCAGCCGTCGACATTAATCCCACTTTCTCTTCCTTATATTAATTATAAAATACTGATAAGCACCAACAGTATTTAGCTTCAATAATTTATCTGTAATAATCAGTAATTGAGACGTTGTGTTCCAAAAGGTACTATATCCTCTTTAGAAAATTTTGCAGGAAACGCGAAAATCTGGCATTTATTTATTACTGAACCAATTTACTTTATTCTTTTTTTTTATTAATTTCACTTACCTATATATGTTTATTTTATTTATTTAACGTCACTTTATGCTACTATGGCTAATCGGACGATGCTACAGTGGGAGTCCTAAATTTTGCCTATCCAGGTTTTATTAGGATAGGGATCTTTAACGAGTACCTGACATCGCACAGGCTCGGGACCACCTTTTAACGTCCCCTCCGAAGGACGGCGTAACTAAGGATTTTTTACTCCCATTAAAAAATCCTAGGACCACCTGCGGGCTTGAACCCGTTACCTTTAGCATGGGAGGCTGTTACGCTAGCCATCAGCTACAAGTGATCCCCTTACCTATATATGAAATATATAGTAAGGGACTGTATTGCGATCGTGAAAATTTTCGAATTCCAGTTTTTGACGGAAATACACTTTTTAGAGTCCTCTGAGTCCAAATAACCAATTCTCACAAAATGTTCTGTGTTTGTATGTGTTTGTGGTCTAGCGCAAAAGCGATAAGTTGTACAAAACTGAAATTTCATATTTTAAGAGCGTCTGTGCTTGATAGTTCACAAGAAGAGCCACTTTATACCATGCATTTTGCAGGTTTTACGGTTTTCTCAAAAACGACTCTAACGATTTTGGTCAAACTTGCTCAATCTATGTAAAAATTTTAGGATTTAAAAATTATGTAGGTTTGATTCTGATCGAAATAGCCTGACAGGACTTAAATGCCGATATTTTAAATTTTCTTCTTGTAAAATATCTTTAATTTTGTAAATTCGAAAACTTAACCACTTCATGTTGTTAACATTGATAAAAAACAGCTAAATATACAAGTTGACGAATTTGATAATCAACTGAAAGAGAAATTTGCAAAATTATTTTTTAATGTAATTGTTTGTTTTTTTTATGATAAGAACCATTATATATTGTACGAGTATAATATACCTTTGGAAAGCTAAAAATTTTAGAAATAAATGTGATATTATACAAAAAGTTATAAAATGTAAGGGTGAGTGATGAAAAGCGGATAAAATCAACTGATTGTTTTAAATAAGAATATAATAGATTATTTAATAAAACACATTTTTCTATCGAAAATCAATATAATTTATTATTTAAACTTATTTCATTTCTAACGGTATTTAAAATTATTAAATTGATTTTAACAACGGAGGTAAGTGAAATTCGTGTGTTGCGCGCAACAGATTTTTAAAATCTAAAGTTGATTTTTTACTGTATTAACAAATTACTTTTCTAAATTATTGTACTCTTCCCATGACTTTTTAACAATACGATATGGATATAGTACGTTTTGGAATGAAACGTGGATATAGTACTATTTAGAAAGAATTAAAAGGGATAAGTCATCATAACCTTCCTCATACAACATTACTTATAAATAAAGTCTTTATTATATTAATTACTAAGCTATGTTTCCCTATACTCACTCTGAGAAATATCTTTTCTTGTTGGTTAACCAGATTTAATTGTCTATTCTTCATAAAGAAAGCGAATATTCAAGGACGACTTGTATTCTTCCAACACATTTACTTATTGAATCTTTTTTATAGGGTTGTAAATTATAATATATATATATATATATATATATATATATATATATATATATATATATATATATATATATATATATATAATTTAAAACAAAATTATAATATAAAAGGGTCGATGAATTGAATTAGTATTTTAGGGTATATATTTGATATATTGTAATCGTCGTATATATAATATATATATATTATATTTTATATATATATATATATATATATTATATATATATATTTGTAAATTGGTTTCATTTTTTTGTTGTTGTTTTGCTTGTGGCCTTCTATTGGTAAATATGAGTATTTTTCAAGATATCAAACATTTTTATGGAAATTATATAGCTAACCGAGCAAAAATGTATTCTAAGTTGATAAAAAAGTTAGCTCATTTGGAACCACAGAGAGTGTTTCTTTTAAAGTGTAGGCATCAAAATTTAATTCCACCACACATTAAAGACAGCACTAAAAGCATTTATAAACTTATTCCTACTTCTTCAAAGTTTGTAAAAAAAAAAAAATAAATAAAAAAATAAAATAAAATAAAAATAGTTTAATGACCTAAAACCCGAATAATTTCAAACAAAATTATAATATAAAAGGGTCGATGAATTGAATTCTTGTATATATATATATATATATATATATATATATTATATATATATATATATATATATATATTTTTTTTTTTTTTTTTTTTTTTTTCTAACTGCGACTCTATTTATAACGCGGAACATATTGCTATCCTACATAGTCCTGTTTTCTGTAGTGGTTGCTTGTTTACCGTACACCATGGTATTAAGACCGCTATGAACCTAAAAAGGCAGGACTAAGTTTGGAACATAAATACTTTCCACGTCAGATTTTCACTTAAGCCGCTACACTATTTAGCCGGGATTTATGGGGGCAACTTTATCATGAGGCGGTAGGAAAACAACATCGCTCGCTGACGCTTGTTAACGCTCACTGCTTTTCGGCCATTATTTATTTCGTTCATTCTTTTAGTGGTCATTTTCACAGCCCGGTCGTCCCCTAGCTAATAAATGTTTGTTTATGTCAAAGGATTATTGCTATCTTTGTTATGGCTTCGCTCTGTTGTCTGCTGGTCTCACAATATTTTGGCGATTCTTGGCAACTGTTTTAATTTTTGAAATCTACACCAACGTAGTTGAATTTTTATTTTTTTAATCACATTTGAATTCAAGACTTTAGATTCACTCTAATTAAAAAAAAATCCTTCCTTCTAAGTAAGGCAGTGACAGTTCGGGCGTGTTGAAATTTGAAATTTGTGTGGTGGTTCCACGGAATGTATTTTAAACCTTTTCACTCTGCCAAGAATACATTCGTAACCTATCCCGAAGGATAATCCGCTCTATTTACCTTAATTAAAATTAGTAATAAATTTATAGTTAGGAGGGGGTGGAGGTAGAAAAAAAGTAATAAAATATTCTTATAAAATCGGTCAAACCATCAGTTTGATATAAATGTTTAAGTACCTCGAACACATAATGCGCATAGTCATCCAACATCAAAGTCCGATTGCAATATTGAATGAATGAATGTAAAAGTCAATTGGACCAAGCTGTTAAGGTGCACAATGACCTAGGTTCAAGTAGCCCGTATTGTCGAACGACAACAATTTATTATCACCGATTGTGGCTTTGTCATTTTTTGTCGACGACGAGTATGGTTCGGCTAAGTGGAACGGCGTGGTCAATGCTACACCAAAAGCGTGCCTTCCGTCGAGCCCTTTGTCGCTTGCTCTTACCGACCATTGTTTCGACAAGGACTTCGATTCTGCTCGCACTTATGGCTCAATGGTGGCCACAAAGCCAACAAGGGACTCACAAACGTTTTGTCGACAGCACTGCAACTTAACGTCCACTTCTCCCATCAAGTGTTTTTTTTACTTATACCACATAATATTCGTAGAAGTACGACTCGAAACTTCTTTTTATTTATTTAATGATATTTACAACTGTATAAAAAAAAGTGTTCATTTCATTAGCAGGTCTCGAGACCACCGTCTTTTCAGGCGCCTCAGAAGGCTATCGGGAATAGATGGAGATGAGAGGATACGGACAAGTGGGTTTGACTTGGTTGGTAGTTTGGAATGAGTGGAGGTATATCTTATTCTTGCCGTCTGCAACTAATGGGATATTAAGGTCTTTATGGATAGTTTTATTGCTGACAAAGTAAAGAGCATTTAAGATCGTTCGGAGAATTTTGGGTTGCAATGATTGGATAGGGAGGAATTTGATGGCTCAGTATCATATGTCCAAGTAGGTCTTATAATGGCTATATAAATTAGTTTTTTGTAGTAGATAGGAAGTTTTGAACGTTTGTCAAGTAAATGTTGTAATAATCTGTGTCTGCGAGCAGTTTCTTGTCTTTTCAGTCTAGTGTGATGATTCCAAGTAATACGTGGAGTCCTAGGTAGCGGATTTTTTCAACAGGGATAAGTGGGATGTTACAAAAGGATACAGTGGGACAGGAGGTCATAGATTTTCGACGAAGAGAAAACATGATTTGATGGATTTTTGGATGATTTTGATTCTCAATTTCTGACACCACTCTTCAATGGAGTTCATGTGTGACTAAAGGTTTTGTCAACTCTAATCTTAAATTTGGATCATGCAATACTCCAAAAATGCACTAATAGAGAATTACTAAAGGAAAAACTGAAAAGATGTGTTTTTCTCATTTATTTCTTTTTTCAAGGCGGCGAACTTAGTAACTTAGTCGAACGGGATCGGTCGTAACCGAAGTGTAAAACTCGCATTTTACATGCCTGAAAAATTACTTCACCTTTTTCTAGGCTTATTACTCTGTAACGGTAAACTTATTACCGTTTAGTGGTAAGCATTGCTAGAAGCCTTCTTATAATTGGCCTCCTAATGATGTCTAATTAACTTTACTAGTAGCAAAGTATCTGAGAGTAGGAAAGGGGTTGGGGTACACTTGGCTAAGCCAGTTAAATAGGATCTGGTGTCTTCAGTGCAAAGTATATTCAGGAGGATTTCTTAGGATGTCTTGATAGCCACTTGAGATCTGAGGAAAAGCATTAACTAACTATCTTTTAAAGTTGATTTTCATTTAATGGCCAATTAGTCTAACTGAAAACGCAAAGTAACATATAAGCAGCATATCTCGCTATGATAATATTAGAAACAGCCATAATATTTTTTATTGTTTCATCTCCATACAAAAAGAGTGGGTCAATACAATTTATATACTGTGTACAGACATCAGGAATGTAAGTTATATAAAAAATTTAAATAAATAAAATACGAACACTCGAGGAATAAATTAATCGTTAAACAAAATTTAAATATTTCGAAGTCAATAATAATTAATATTTCTCTTTATAATACCTTATTACTGTTTATAAATGTGTCTTATTTTTTTATTGTTTTAAAAACTGGTCATTATTTTCTATTTTTCAAAGCCCTGAAGATGTCCTAAAATTTAGACCAAAACCAAAATAAGTTTACTTAATTAAAGTGTTCTATAACAAACATCTTCTTATAAATATTTCAAATTTACAACCTTTAAATTAAAGGAAAATAAATTAATATAACAAAACAAATAGACAAGGTTCATTCCACTTTGTAAATAAAATTAGAAAAAAAAAAATTATTCTCAAGGTTTTTATAACAAATGACACACATTTATCGCAATTTTTTAGATTTTTAATTGTTTTGTATATTGATTGAGCGTTGAGCATGTCCATAGATATGTATTTATAGATATATAGAAATTTATTATAAACTTTAATGTTTATAATTTTAATTTTAATTTATTAATAAACCTTTTTTTTAGCACCTTCTCAATAATTCTCTGTTCATCAATATGACGTAACGTTTTATTTTATGTATATAACCATAAGCTATTTCTCTATTTACCAATGCCATATATTTCTTTGTTTCTTAAATTCACTTATTTTTTCAACTTGATAAAAAAATAATTTGTAAAATAATAACAGTGAGATAAAACCCGATCATTTTGAAAAATGGAAAGAATAAAAATAAAAAAATGAAATAAATATATATGAGTAAAATTATCATTTAAAATAATATAAATGATGACCTCTGATTAAAAAAAAACAACATCAAAATGCATGTTTTATTAGAATTATAAAAAACTTGTCATGAAAATTATTATTTACTGTTTAATATCTTTTGTTTAAATGATCATGGTTTTTACAATACCTCTAAAGATATATCTAAAATATTTTTAACATCAATAATTATCAGTGTAATAAAAAATGGTGAAACGGTAATATTTATACATGTACTATTTTAATAAATGCAAGTTCTTGAAGGTTTGGAGAACAGTATTTAGTCCAAATCAATATAATATAGTTTAATACTGATGAATAATTTTTTTTTTTTAATTTTATTATATGTGATAGGTTTGGAAATATGTTTTAGCCCAAACCTTAAAGTTAATTTAAAGTAAATAAAAATAATAAATTACTTAGTTTTGAGTTTCAAGTACATTACACATCTGTGCAATCAGTTTGTTAAGCAAAGCAAACGGTGAATTTGTTTACTAAAAAAAAAAAAGAAAAAAAGGTTGCTCCAATAACTTCATTTCTATTTTGCTGTGTAAATTTATATAGGAAAGTATGTTGCCATGACTCAACAATTTTATATTAATTGATTTTAAAACTTCACCTAACTATCTAAATAAAAAGTAAAATCTTATCTCGTCGTCATAGACTTTTTTCTTGATTTGAAATAAGTATATACATAAAACATATCTTCACCATTTTATATCTCATTTCAATGTTTCTTATTAGGCAAGTGATCTCTCTTTAGCTACGTCAGAACTCTCGGAAACGAAGATGGCCTTGAGGCTTTCTAACAAGAAAGTACTCATTAATTAAATTTAATTTCAAGAGAAACATACGTTTTATTAAATAATCTATTATATTATCTGCATCAATTAGTTTGTTTTATCAGCTTTTTATCATCTTAACTCTCCTTACAATCTTACATTCGTGTATAAGATAATATTGTTTCTAAAATCTTTAGCTTTCTTAACGGTATATTATACATATATATATATATATATATATATATATATATATATATATATATATATAATATATATATATATATACTATTGTTTATATGCTCAAAAACTGTATTAAAAATATTTTTGCTCTTTTCTCCTTTAGTTGGTCATTAAATACGTTCAAATTATATATTTAGTTGTTTTTTTAGCAATGCTAATCAGATGATACGGTTAATTTTATGAAACCTACAAAATTAAAGGTACTTTAGAGGATAAAATATCGGCATATAAGTCAGACTTTCAATCATAATGAACCTACACGATATTAAATACCATTAAAGTTTGCATCGATATACCGAGTTTAATCAAAACCGTTATTGAGAAAATCGTAAAAAGGTGCAAAATGCATGGTACAAAAGGGCTCTTTTAGTTAGATGATCTTGATGAAAAAGTTGTTATGACATCCCGGGAATATAGTTGTCGTAAATATGAAATTTCATATGACCTTTCGTTTTCGCGCTAGACTTATCACACACACAGGACCTTTTTGCGTGACTTGGTCATTTGGACTCAGGGTATCCTAAATCGTGTATTTCCGGTGAAAACTCGAACTCAAAAATGTTCACGATCGCAATACTTTCTCTTACTGTATATTTCATATATAGGTAAGCGAAAGTAAAAAGTAGCACAGGTCCACATGTCAATAAATTATAAATAAATGGAATTAGTCTTTTGAACATACGAGGCATGTGTTGTATTGGGTATGGTAATGTATATAATAATTGTATAATAGATCCTTTAAATGATTTATTTCTTGTTAATCAGTTATATACTACATAAATTTGCCAGAATCGGTTACTAATTGCTCAAGATAACATTTGCAAGCATATTAATCGTTCGAGAAGCTAATGATCCAAAGGCGTATTTTATGCAAGTGAAAGAATGGACCCCGAACATATTTTAATATGCCCTATATCATTCTATATTCGGATGGTCTTTTCTTTTTTATACATAGGACATTATTAATATTGCTTTATTGAGAAATAATACAATCTGCCATTATCTTGGGCAATAAGTATTAGGGCTAAAAGAAGTCGTTCATACCATATGTACAGAGGAAAAAAAACAAGACAAAACAATAATATAATAATAATGAATAAAGAAAATGTGCAGAGCTCTGGGATTGGGGGGTGAAGAGATACCCTATTATCGGTATACCCCTGAAAAACTTATAGAACAAAAAGACGTAAAAGTTTACTGAAATGAAAAGATTATCACCGACCACGGAGTTCTGCATAATCGTCCAGATATTTTGGTGTTAGATAAAACCAACAAAATGGCCAAAATTGTCGATATTGCTGTCCCATGCGACTCCAATCAGTTAAGCACTAGAGCTGAAAATATCAAGAACTCTCTCTAGAACTGATATCGCTCTACCGCCTGGAAAAAGTTACAACTCCAATAGTTCTCTCTTCTAATGGCCTAATCCTAAAAAGCACGAAGGAGGGCACAGAAGAGCTTGGCCTAGACCACAAGCATCTAAAACTAGCGCAGAAAGCAGTTCTATTATCCGGGAAGTAGATGAAGCTCCAGTTACCTGAGAGGAAGAAAACATAATGAATAAATAAAAAAAAAAAACATAAAATGAAATAAAATAAGTAGACTTAACTAACAAATGGAAAGAAAAAGAAAATTAAATAAATAAAATCTTGGCCACATTCATATCAATATACATATGAACGGATGGTCTAGAAAATTTCAATGTAGAATTCGGCAAATATGCTGAAATTCATATACACTGTTTAAAATTGGCCTAATTGATTATAACGCAAAAGGATGTTGAACTTATATCCATCCAAACGGTTCTCAGCAAGAAGTTTATTAAGAGCTTAAATCAATGACAGGTTCCTTACCAATGGTTGAACAAGTGCACTTGCGTTTTAAAAGAAGTAGCCGGCGAACTTTGAACATAAAAGCTCTTGTTTACAACTCGGGATCTACCGCAAAGGACAAATGGCTTTTATTGGGAACCCTTTGCCGCAGAAGGAAGTTCTTTGTTGCATTTACACGGCTAAATAGAGGCAGGGATAAGTGGCAGTAGGATACCCTCGACCTGGCCTGTGGGCGGTAGCTCAAGTTGGACAGTTCCCAGGACAGCTTTGTGGCGGACAATTGCTACCTACCCTGGCTACCTATACCAAAGGTTCCGACCAGCCAGTCGTACTAATGACATTGTAAACAACCCTTTCAGTCTGCCCTACATTAGTACTGTAGGGCCGGCTGTTAAAATCGATCCCTACTCACTAAAAGGTTGTTCTACGATACATAACGGTACCAATTATTGGAGTCCTGCACTCAAGTGACCGAGTTCAGTGAATGATCCGACAAACTTATCAACATTCGATGGTTTCTTTTTTGTTAATTTATTGAATTTTAGAACTGTATTAAAAGAATAAATACGTAAATGAGCTGAGTGATTATAACGCCCGATTTTACAGGGGTCAACTGTGGTAAAGCGGCTAGCATTACATTCTATGCCCAAGGTCAGCGGTTGAAACTTGGCAGGCAGCCCTAGAACTTTTTAATGGGAGCAAATAATCCTTGGGTATGCAGTCCTTCTGAAGGGGCGTAAAAAGGTGGTCCCGAGCCTGTATATTGCCAAGTACTCTTTAAAGATCCCTATTCTAATTAGCATCGTCCGATTAAGCACAGCAGCATGACGTTAAATAAAAAAATAAGCAAACAAACTGACTCACTAATCATAAAAAGTCGATTTTTTTTTTTTTTTTTTGACATAATACTATTTTCGGACTTAAATGAGAAAATGATATCACATTAATTTTCATAATACAATAACACTATCAACTGACTTGCTTGTAATAAAAAGTGGAATTTAAGAAAAATAGTGTGCATTAATTATTAAAAAATAAATTAAAAAACACAAAATTTTTTTTTTGGCTAATACAAAGTATTAAATTTGCTAATAATATATCTATATTTTCTAATTGTGGGAATCGTAAATTAAACATTTATTTAGCATTCTCTAGCGATGTCAGAGATTTATTTGTATATATATTTGTACCCAAATGTTTGAGGGCTCACGTGAATAGTCCTTCAAAAACGCGTTTTAGAAAAGCAATTATTTTCTAAATGTACTAATTAAACATTTAGTTTTGTTCCTAATCATACTAAAAGGTTTCATTCCTTATATTTTAAATAGTGTTATTAATATAGTAAAAAAATAATTCTAGATTTTAGATGAGGAAGATGGGGTGCGGTCATTAGAGAGAAACGCACATTAAAACATAGTGCTATTTTAATTGTGTGCCTAGCACTATGTTTTAATGTGTGTTTCTCTATAATGACCGAACCCCCAATCATCTTCCTCATCTAATTTCTCAACGGTCAACTAAACTCCATCATTCTAGATTTTAATGCGAAAAGGATCAAATAAGTTGATTTAATAATATAATAATTTAAAATTTCCTAGAATGGATATAGTACCATTTGAAATTAACGTTTAATTAGGAAAAGAAATAGGAACATGTTTTTTTTTTTAGTTACAATTTTTTAGTTTCAGCTTTGTTGTAGTTTCCTCACTGATGAACCTCCGTGAACAGAAACAAGTGGGACTCAGATTGCTTATACAATTGGGTTGAGGATTCCAACCTGATTTTATGGAGGGTTTTACCAATCCTGCTTTCGTCGGACCCGCAAACAGGAAGTGTATCCCAAAAGAGGTTTTCAACCCTTTAGAAAGCGGCGAATTAATGGATCTGACCCTTTCAGGATAAAGAAACTAACTGGAAGGCTTACAGGTTACACTTAAGGATTTCGGAACCTTCCTTCAATAAATTGCAAATCAAAGGACGGATTAGAGGACGAGGAAAGGAACAAGTGTTATATAGCGGTGTCCTAAACCTCCATATCGGGAGGAATCCGAAAAGGTGTGCCGCTAATTCTTCCTATCCGCCCGGAGAACGGATCCGCCTTAGGATAATTGCTGAAAGAGCTAGCGGGGGAGGATTAAAGAGGAGCGAGATGGCTACCTGGGAAATATTACAATGTATGGAAAATGAGGGGATTTTCCGGTTGAGGGTGAGCAGAAATTGGGGCATTATACGCTGAATTAGAGGGGCTCGCTTTGAAGTTGGGTACAGGTGTGAGGAGGGCTCAAAACATACTTATCAATTGTTGGAGGACTTGTACTACCTGGCCGCCGCCTCAAAGGCACCGCTCCCTTTTCACTAGCCATCCTATTCAACTCGAAAATGTTATAATTTCTCCTCTTGACACGGGGCCACTCAACTGTTCTCTTTATTCAATAGGCCCGCTATCTATAACGTCTCTATCACTGCCCTTCTGTCAGGGCTGCTTTTCAATCCGCAACCTGCCTCCACGTTTTTTCATTTCTTCCTTCTTCTCCTCTCTTTTTTTCCGTGGGAAGCATCATCACGACTCCAAGCATGAGCATCGTACGATACCTACCCAAGCGTGCTCTTTTCAATTACGATTATCAATTGATTACAGGATGCTCTCAAGAATGTCTTTACCTAAATTCCCCATATTTCTGCAGACGTTCTGTTCGCATATTCCCTAAGTCGTGCATATAACTTATATTTAAAGAAACAACTTAATAAAATAAAAAACTTATATTTAAACAACTTTAACTTCCGACATAAAAGATAAGGTAAATAAAACTATTTTTAGAAAAAGGTTGCATATTTAAAATGTCGTACTTTGCTGTTCGTATCATAAAAAAGTACAAGAAAAATACATATTACTTATCTAAAACAGATATTATTTTGAAAATAAGAACACTATCAACACTGTCGCTAGTTGAAACCTGGCAGGAGGCCTTAGGATTTTTTAATGGGAGGAAAAAAATCCTTAGTATGCTGTCCTTTGGAGGGGACGTAAATAGGTGGCCCCTAGCATGTGCGATGTCAGGTACTCGTTAAAGATCCCTATCCTAATTAAACCTGGATAGAAATTTACATTATATTAGAATTAATTTTTTTAGAGGAATCTTTAGCGAATTGTTTATAGGATCCTGAAGATGGATTAAATACCTTTGTGTTTTCAAATAAATAATACACATTATTTGTCTCAAAGTCCACTTTTTGTTATGAGTAAGTCAGTTGATAGTGTTCTTGTTTTAAAAATAAATGTGATATTATTTTCGCACAAAAAATTAAAAAATTATTATTATTTAAAGTACAAAAAAAAAACCCGACTGTAGCATCGCCCGATGAAGCACAAAAATCGAATTTTTATTATTTGTTTTATACTTTAGTGCGAAAATAGTATCACATTTATTTTCACAACAAGAACACTATCAACTGACTTACTCATAACAAAAAGTGGACTTTGAGACAAATAATGTGTATTATTTATTTAAAAAACACAAAAGTATTTAATCCATCTTCAGGAAGGATCCTATAAACAATTCGCTAAAGATTCCTCTAAAAAAAATTAATTCTAATATAATGTAAATCTAAAATATTAAATGTTTAAATCAACGGATAGTGTTAAATATCGTGATAGACGATTGGGATGTGGATTTCCAAATGTTTTTGTTATAATAATTATTATGTTATTATACCCTATGTCCTTTAATAAATAATTGTTACCTGGAGATGTAATTGAAAAGTGTTAAGATTAAAGATTTTCAATTAAGTGGCTGGAGAGAATTGAGACGTTGATTTCCAAATGTTACTATATCCATCCTAGGAAATTTTACAGGAAGAGCGAAAATCTCTCATTATTATATTATTAAATCAACTTATTTCATTCTTTTCGTATTAAAATCTAGACTTTTTCTTTTTTTACTATATTAATAACACTATATTAATGTTATGAAATGAATTTTTTTTAATATGATTTGGAACGAAACATAATGTGTAATTAGTACCTTTAGAAAATAATAGCATTTATAAATCGAGTTTTTGACTTGTCTGTTCATTAGATAAAATTAAATGGATGATTAAGATAAACTAAATGATGTGAATACAAATATGTCAAAAAGTCCTTGGAGTCAAGTCCTTGGAGCATAGAGAATATTTTAATATAGCGGTGGTGGTTGTTAATTATTCGCATTGATAAGTTTTTTATTGTTTTCAGTACTATATTTATTTATTACTATTTGTAATGAAGACTAAAATCGGATTTTTCCTTGACCTATTGAAATATTTAATAGATTTTTTGTTTCGTTTTATTAATTTTTCTATTTATAGGTTCGTTGAATGTTATAGATTGAGGGAGGGGGAGTGATCAATTTCGTTAAAAATGTTCAACGTCTTGAATTTCAAGAGAAAATATTTTTTATTCGTATTCATCATTAATGTATTCTATTGCTGAAACTTCATGCGTGAAATGATAGGCTAACAATCCTTCTAGCAATCTATCAAATCAAAACGACTGTCTAATTTGTTTTAGATTATAATTAGATAAATCTAGATTTGTAGGCAAATAATAATGATACGATACAAGTCAGTCATACAATGGAGAGGAAGTCAAATGACTTGGTATGAATCCGATAGGGCTGCACAATCGAATAAGAGGGGGGTGGCGGAAGATAGGGGTATCGCTTGCCACAGTTGGGGTGGGGGGTGAGGTGTGATGAATGGGAGGAGGGGAGGGGGGTACTACGGGGTGTAGGAGAGGAGAGGGGGTAGTGGGAGGGGGAGGATAAAGACGTGGGTGGGGGCTACCGTTAAATACATACAAGGCGGTTATTAGCACCATGGAGCCCGTTGCTATGCTCCAGGTGTCCCGAGCACGTGGCCTACAACAAAAGTACTCTCCCCCCCACATTAGTCATATATTTCGCCACATGCTCTCAGCTCTGGCCCATTGTCATACTCTACGCACGCTCATAATGGTGGGCAAATCCAATTTACTAAACGGATATACTTGACGTTGTGCCACTCGTAATGGCCCATGTACGCCACTTTTATAGCATTCGCCACTGTCCTACTTTCCGCAGAATGAGCATGTAACATCTCCTACTATTGAACGTTCTAACACTATTGTATAAAAGATGTATGCATAAGTAATCGCAGAAATTTAAAATAAATATGTATTCTGTGTACATAAAAACCTTGGTTTCGGGAACATTCTAACTATACGTGTTCTATAATTATTTTTTTATGAAAAAAATAAATAAACCCGCGTACATTACATTACTTACCAGTCTAAAATATTTTTCAAATTTTAAGCGATTACATGAAAAGTATATAATTCAATTTTATAAAATCTTTGCGTCTCCTCTAATCAGTAATACAAAGAAATATTTTTTCTCAACAATTGCAGTACGACAGTCTGAGCAATATCTATATTTTTTATTTTTCCAGTTTTATATCATTATAAACATTACAATAAAAAAGGATATATAAAGAATAAATCAACATAACGATGAACGATGAAACATAACGATGAACAAAAGTTTTGAAGATATTCTTAGCTAAACAGATTTATAAAACAATACAATATATAATTTCCTAACACTATCAAAATATACATATAAACTATAATAAACTTAGCTTGAGTTGTAATAGGACAGTCGAAACGATTTCTGGGATATGATTAATAATTTATAATATTAATTAAATAAATTAATAGTTGATACTGTTAATACAGGATTTCCTTGAATAAAAAATGTAAGATTTCGTTTTTTACTCCCAACATGAGTCTAATATTTTAATGTCTATTTTCTCTTTAAAAGATACTGAAAGCAATATAGCTCCTAAATATAGACCCTGGCGATAAACTTATATACGGAAATATTGTAACTTCAAGTTTTCAATGCAAGCAACACCAACACAGGTTTTTTTTTTACACCTGGAGGTGTTACATTTGTGAAGGTGAAAATTAAAAAGTTGCACAAGAGCGTGATTTTTTGTATTTCATTGAAATCAATACAGCTGCTTAACGGAAGGTTCCAGCAACAAATGATATGAAACAAAAATATTCTGTACTGAACTTCTGACATGGAAACTGTCATAATCTTGATTCGAGCAACACCAAAAGAGGTCGATCGTGTCAAAAAAGAACCCACAAGAAAAAATTTAGGAAACGTAACTTTTTTCAATTGAAACAACATAACTCCTAAACATTATGTCCTAAAAACAAATGTTATCTAACAAAATAATGTTTCAATGCGAGCAACACGTATAATGCTTTTATGACACAAAGCGTGTCAATAAAGCCCCAATACTTAATAAAATTAGGCAAAACGTGACTTTTTTCATTCGAACCAATACAATGGTGGGTCCTAGCGACAAATGTTATATGACAAAAAATATTTTCCACTCAATTTCTGACAAGGAAACCCTCGTCAAATTTCGATTCGAGCGATACCACAGAAATGGATGTGATACATTTTTGAGGATTAAAAACGTGACTTTTTCATTCGAATCAATATAACGGTAGGTCCTAGTGACAAATGTTACATGACAAAAAATATTGAGGATGTATAGTCGACTGTAGAAACCATTATAGGTGGAATAATAAGGAGTCAAAAAAAAAAAAAGACTGACTCCTGATTATTCCACCTATAATGACAAAAAATATTATCCACTCAATTTCTGACATGGAAACTCTCGTCAAATTTTTGAACCGAGCGATACCACAAAGATAGATTGATACATTTTTGAAGATTAAAAAAAACGTGATTTTTTCATTAAAACTAAAGCTCGTAAACAGTAAAATCAAGCGACAAATGTTTTATAACAAAAACATTTTTCATTATATTTTTGACAAGGAAACTGTCGTCAAATTTTCGATCCAAGTAATATGAATGTTACCTACCGCCAGCCAAAAGACATCTATGTCAAAATATATAGAACCTACTACAATATACAAGCTTTTCCTAAAGAGTACTTCATAGAATACTTATCGATGGTTAAAATACATTCGAGTATTATTGTTTGAATTGATTGCATATGGTAATCTTCGATGCGTTTATATGAAAAGGAGTATAGATGTTTTGAAGGAAAAATTATGTATGGCATAAATATAATTCCGTTCCGAACATCCAAGGCAAAGCCAAAAATCGGGAGGGGTCGGGGTGGTTTGATTCATACTCGAGATAGAGACCCGACAATAACTCATATTTAAGTCATGGGAGCACGTATTTTGTTTTTTATGGCATTTTCTTTTACTTTGAGATCCCCTCAGCGGGCGTGGGGAGAGGGGTGGAGGAGGGCATAAATAATAGGAAGATTCCTTGATCGGGAAGAGCCTGGGGGTGGATCAACCAGAATTACCTGACTATTAAATTATAAGTTGATTTAAAGATAAGGGTGAGTGTTCCTGACGGTTCTAAGATATTGGGGGAGGAAGAAAAAGAATGGAGGGGGGTCTTTGTCCCCAGCCCCCAGCCATAAAGCCAAAAGGGAAATTGTGGCTGTGACACTGAGCCCGACTCTCGGAGTCTTTATTTAACTCTTTTGGCCACTTTAGATCTCAGAGGGGGATTTGAATTCTTTCCAGCAAGTTTATTTACTTTACTTTATTTACCCCTCCACCGCCATTACTCGGCCTCATCCTACTACCGTAGCTAAATCCTAATGCCCCTGGCATAAATGAATGCTCCTTCTTTTTTACGATCGCTAATTTGAATATATACGACTGGAGGTTCGCGAGGCGTAGTGACAGAAGGCGTTTCTTCCCCTTTCGTTGAGAACGTTTATTTGAACGCGGAAACAGGAAATCAAGAAAGAAAATAATGTAAGGGATGATGATGATTAAATCATTTGTTCACAAAGTCAAAGACAACTTGAAATAAATTTAAAAAAAAAATTATATATATATATATATATATATATATATATATATATATATATATAAAAAATAGAAAATAATTTTTATTCTGGGAATGAGTCCCCTAATCAACGCATCGAGGAAATGGTCATAGGAACGTAAGGTAGAGTGCAGCAAAAAAAAAAATGAAAGAATACTGGGCCAACAGAAAAGCTGGAGGTATCGGCAGGAAAGCATCCACCCAACACCCCAGAAGTGGAAAAGTTGGATGGCCCAAATGAAAAAAATCGTACCTCTACAACTCATGAAGAGCCTTTGGCTCAGCACATATAGAGATTCGGACTGTTTCTTGGCCAACGGCCTTCCGTGCAATGAGGTGGTTCGGTCTTTATCACGCACAGCCACCAGGTTTTTTCCCCAATTCGGATACCCACTTTAAAGAGGCTGGATCTGCCCCAGGAGAGACTACATACCCTAGGGTCACCCCCTGGCTGAATTAACGGAATAAATAATATTCTGTCATAGCCGGGATTTGAACCCAGGACTCGGAGAAAAATAGACTAGTGCTCTATCCACTAGACCTCTCCGCTCCCTGCGGTGTATATTATATATTAAATACCTAAATTCAAATTTCTAACGTAGAAAGAATGTCCAAACTTCAAAGGGCGTACCAATTGACGTAGAATCATTACAAGAAAAGAGCAATATATGGAAATGCAAAATTATATCACAACGCTGTGACAGCTTCTTCCAGGGGCTTTGTATGCAAGAGAAACCACAGTAATTAAAATTAAAGATTTCGAGAAACAAGAAAGAAAGATTCTCAGAAAAATCCACGGCGCTGTTTTCAGAAATAGAACTTGGGTCAGAAGACCTACAAAGGTTATCTACGAAAGCACGAACATCATCACAGATAAATTTAGGAAAATACGCCTACAATTCTACTTATGAAGGATAAATGAAAACAGGCCGTTCAGAGAATTTTTAACATCATTAACGAAAACGTTTAAGGTCGTTAGTAAACTATAGACTATAGAGTTGGATAAAAGAAGTGCAAGAAGATCTGGAACGATTGAGGATCTCGGAAGAAGAAATTAAGGATCGGGAACAATTCAAAAATAAAATCCTAGATAAGAAAATAGTGCAAGAATCAAAAACAACAGGAGAAAAAGAAAAAGAGTTGGACAGAGGAAATGAAGAAAAAACAGTGAACTCATGAAGAGGTTATGAAAAGAAAATAAGAGAGGCTGTGATTGGCTCGACTTCACAAGCTCTCTCACGGGGATTAGTCGAATATAATAATATATATTAAATGATTGAGCAATTTTCACTTCCATTTATTTTTCCGTTACGACCAACTTGGGACAATACTACTACTGTTTTCATACGGCTGGTATCGTTTCATCCGTTCTGCATGTTACCGTTATGTTTTATTTCGTTAACGGTTTCATAATTGAATGTAGTCTACGTTTCTGGATTTTTGTCAATTTATAATTTAAATACTTGTATACTAGTTACCTTTTAATTTATGAGTCATAATTATAAATAACATTGTTATAGCAACATTGCAATGGGTCACTTCTAAAATAATTATATGTGTACCTTTGCAAGGTATTTTCGTTGGTAATTCGGATTCGAAATTATTCATGATCACAATGTTTCGTAAAAGTAATAGATAGTAAAATAAGCGTTCATTTAATCCTGATACTTCAACAGTCCTATCCTAGTAACAGTTTAACTTAGCATTATGATGTAACTTATTGTTGTTTGAACACGTTTTGGTGTGTAATTTTGCCTCTTTTTTTAATTTAAAAAAATTTGTTTGCTTTATAAAGTACAATATCATAGCTGAGGTCGCAGTAGGATTTTTTTTAACCGTTTAATGGATATATTCTGTCGTAGAGATGGAATATTGTGGGCACAAAGCTAACTGGCTACAACGCTGCATTTCCATTGTGTTGAGAGAGAGGCTTTTATCCAATTAATTTTTCAAATGGAGTATCTAAAAAAAAAAAATAAATAAAGAAAGGATGATGAAAAAGCAAAAACTAAGTGGCACACCAAATAAACTGACAAAGCTTAAATTATATATTGTCTATAATAAAGAGAGATTGAGCGTAAGGCCCAAGGGATGCTTTCTGCTCTCTGCACACCTGTTGCACACTATTCAGTCCCACTTCGCCTCCAACATACCATCCAATTAGGTATTATACTACTCTCTTGGTAATTTATGTAATTACTATTAACCTAAGTGTTAATTTATTAAATAATTATAGCTGGTAATCAACCGAAACGATATTTTCCTTTTATCATTTTATTAAGTGAATGACTACGATTTATTCTTTGAGGTAAGGTGGGGAGGTGTGAAAGTTTAAAATATCTTTTGTGTACTTGCTGACTGTAACATTATCGGATTAAATGATTGGTTTATTAACAATTGTAAATTAAATAAATAAACAATATGTTTTTCTTTTTTTTACAATTTGTTTATCATTACCTTACGCTATGTTTAACACAACATAAAAATAGCAACATCTAATGAATTTTCACCAATATGTGAAACATATATAAATACACTGATTTATACATTATAGAGCTTGATGACTTACATTGATACTGGCAAGGTGCTTGAAAATACATACGAATATATATTTATTGACGATCTCTGCCTATTAAAAAAAAAATACTGAACAAAAAAAAAAATATTCCTCTTTTAATGTTTCTGGAAGTTTTTCTTATTATTACACACTTAAATGAGCACACCTTAACTTCCTTTTGTTAATTATTTATTTTATTTCATAACCATTCACATCATCTATCAACGTTTCGGTGTTGTTTCCCCATTCTCAAGACTTATTTTTTTAAAAACACTTTCTCCTATATAATTCATTACTTGAATCCATAGCTTACTGCTATTCGTCTACATGGATGTTCATTGGCTTACTGTTTCTATTATTTTCCAATTTTAAAGTTTAAAATAAGTCTTGAGAATGAGTCTTGAGAAACAACCCCGAAACGTTGATAGATGATGTGAATGGTTATGAAATAACATAAATAATTAACAAAAGGAAGTTAAGGTGTGCTCATTTAAGTGTGTAAAAAAATAATAAAATAAAATAAATAAAAAACTAAAAAAAAAACTCTTAATCTACACCATCTCTTTATTTAAAATGAAATGTCATGTTCGACTAAGAATAATTTCTAAAAGAAAACAATTACTTTTATAAATAACTAGCTGATCCGATAGACGATGTTCTGTCGTAATTATAACTTAGCGAAATCGGTCAAACCGTTAACGTGTGAAGCGATGTCAAAGGAAAAAGGGGATTCATTTTTATATATGTAGATAGAGAGATTATTATTGACTGAGAACATTCAATAAAAAAAACCTATTAACCTAAGTAACTTTTCTCTGTTTTTCTTCTATAAGATCCTTCTCCTGACATCAATTTTATTTATAAAGATATAGAGATTATTGCTCCCTTGCAAAATTAAAAAAAAAATAAACACCTATCTACCAAAGTGACTTATTTTTTTTTTATTTCATAAGATCATTCTCCTGACTGTCACAAAAACAACCCCCCCCCCCCCCCCAAAAAATAGAGAAATCGCTCAAGCCGTTCCCGCGTGATGCGATGACCAAGGAAAAAGGCGATTCATATATATATATATTATAAATTAATACAATATATATATTATATATATATATATATCATAAATTACAATAAAATGGTTAAAATCAAATGAAATCAAGATTTATCTGAGTCAAAAAATTTATTTTTTAATTTTTAATACTGCTATATAATAATAATAGGCTTACCGAACCCGAAGATTCGATGCCGATTCCACCAAACTCCGCCGTTGTTCACCGTTCAAGCCCAAGCCCCAAAGATCACCCTTAACGCAATCCTCCCATCGACGCTTCGGTCTACCTTTCGGACGCCTACCAGTCAGTTCAGCGAATACCAACTTTCTCGGAATCCGTTCCTCACCGAGCCCAACAACTTTACTCGCCCATTTGAGTCTCCGCGATGCTATCAACTCAATTATATTCACAGGATACAAGCTCCGAAATTCCGCGTTGTGCAATCTCTGAAGTCCCCAGTGGCCTCATCTTTCTTCGGACCAAATATTTTACGCAGTATCTTATTTTCGAAAACCTTAAGCCGTTGTTCATCCTTCAAAGTAAGCGGCCACGTTTAACATCCTTAAAGAACCGTTGGAAGAATAATATTTTTATAAATTCTAACCTTTAAGTTTTTAGACAGAAGCCGCGAGCTAAGCAATTCAACTACTGAATAATAACACGCATTTCGCATCTTTAACCGGGACTTTATTTCTTCCTGGATTTAATTTTTTCTTGTTATCATTGAACCTAAGTACTTAAATTTCTCTACTTGTTCAAAAGTATGCCCTGACATATCAATATCACTAAGATCGCCACCGTTTCTGCTACTAATCATATATTTCGTTTTATCGGTATTTATTTCGAGTCCTATTTCTTTACCGGTTTTTATTGACACACTTGTATTTAGTTGTATGGTTTCCGTGTCTTAATACGTGCTACTGTAAAATATTATCGAATAGATGTACTGTCAAAATATAACGTTTTCAACGTTATTATCTAGTTTTAGAACATAATACCTATTTATATAGAATTTTTTATTTTAACCGTTTTTAATGTAATTTGTGGAATTTTTATAGCAAAAAATTTAATAATTGTAATTTATAAAAATTCTTTTGTTATTATAATTATTATTTTATTATATCCTGTGTCATAAATAATTGTTACCTAGAGATGTAATTGGAAAGTTGTAAGATTAAAGATTTTTAATAAAGTGGTTGAGAGAATTGAGACATTGATTTCCAAATGTACTATATCCATTCGAGAAAATGTTACAGGAATCATTATTTACTATATTATTAAACCAGCTTATTTGATTCTTTTTGTATTACAATCAATAATTATTTTTTAACTATATTAAAGTTGTGAAATAAAATGTTTTCGTATGATTTGGAACGAAACTATATGTGTAATTAGTATCTTTCGAAAATAATTACTTTTCCAAATCGCGTTTTTAAATGACTTGAGTGTTCATTAGATAAAATCAAACAGATGATTTTGATAAAACTAAATGATGAGAATACAAATATGTCAACAAATCAATTTCCTAAATTAATTATTAATTACTTTTTGGAAATCAATTCAATTGACAGCCTTCATTTTATCAAGTAGATTTAAATTTTCACCTTAAATAAATCAACACTCGGAAAAACATTTGCTATCCACTTAACTAATTCATACTCTCAACATTTATTTTTATTTAAAGAAAATTTCATTCTTTTCCTCTCTCTCCTGGTTTATTTTATACAAATACCTATATAATAAGATAATACCTATTTCAAAGACTTTTCCTTTAAAATAAATATCAATTCAGCATCATATTGTGGTTTTTATTTTATAATGAATACTGCTAACCATAATTCTAATTTTATTTTCTTTAAATTAAATCTCGTTCGATGTTTACTAATTTTTCAACCGAATCACACCCATCTAAGATTCTCCAACCGTCTTTGAGGGAAAAGAATGGGGGGGGGGTTAGAATTGTCCCCTCTCCCCACTCCCTATTCAACCGTAAAAGCATTTATGCCTCTGAAAATCCATCGGCTTTTCTTTTTTTTCCCTTTTTTTTTTTTTTAAACGCACTCCGAAACCACTTATTCGCAGACTTTAAAGTCTCCGTAACTTCGAAGAATCCACGGTAAAACTCCATGATCCCGATAAAACTGCAGGCTATTCATCAACTATAGCACTTATTAATTTATATATAATGTATTATTTATGATAGATAATAATAATAATAATATTCATCCCTTGTTATGCGATAATTCGCAAGGTACATTGAAATGGTTTCCACTAATTCCTTCTAAACCATGCGACAGATTTTGATACGGGTATTTTTTCCTGAAGGTTTATTAGTAAAATAAAATAAAATTGTAATTATTTTTTTTCTTTAGCTGAGAAAATTTAATTTTTTGTTGACAAGGCAAGTTAACAAATAATATTTCCTGAAATATGATTAGTAACATATACGTATAATATACCATTGATAAAACACATGATTTTTGGAATACGCAACAAAAAAAGTCGTACATGTTAATAGAAAGTTTTTATTAGCATGTAAGCTTATGAACATATGTTGTTTGTAATGTTGTAATGACGGAGGTTATGCTGATTCAGTGTTGTCACTGTATTGTATTGTACAATTTATATTCTTCCATTTAGATTTTAGAAAAATATTACGTTATAATATTTGTATTCATTATTTCTACGTTTAGATTAATTCAAGTAAACAGACTTTTCCCTGTAAAGTAAATGGGATTTTCATGGATAGTTAAAAGCCTATAAACTTGTGAACATCTCTTCATCTCAAATAAACTGATTATCCAAAAGGGATAAACTCTTAATCGGCCAAACAGTACGTATATAACACATATAAAAAAAACGACACTACATTTAAATTGCAACCATGCGACGGGACCGGTCACTAATTTTAATACATACGAGATTTACTCAAACGTATATTGGGTCACCTTTGGTGTAGTGGAATAACGGTTTTCTATGCCTAAGTTCGCGGGTTCAAACCTGACAGATGGTCCTAGGATTTTTTAAAGGGAATCAAAATCCTTGGTTAAGCCTACCTTGGAAGGGAATGTAAAATGATGGTCCTGAACCTGTGCGATGTCAGGTACTCGTTGAAGAACCCTATCCTAATTAAACTTTGTTTTTCTCTTTATTTTTTAAATTCACAACTGTTAATTATAAACAACCAGCAAATGAGATCTGGAAAAATGTGGTACAATAATAAAAAGGCGTGTCAGGCATGAGGAAGAGAATTACCCAGTGGCTATTCTTCAGTCTTGATTTTCTATTTTTTTTTTAATTTAAGGAGGTCTCTCATCCAACTCCTTCTCAGCCTTCTGCGGATGCTGTTAGGCATGTCTTCTGTAGTCATGTCTTGTATAAGTTTCTTGCGATTAATTAAACTTTGATTGGTAAAATTTCGGACTCCCACTGTAGCTTCGTCATATTAAACACAGAAGAATAAAAGTTACGTTAAATGAATAAGCAAAAAACTACTAGAACATATGTAGTTCAAATATTCGACTTCTATAATATATTCATAAATTAATAATTATTATTTTATTTGAAAATGATTATTAAAATAATCTTTACTTTTCTCTTGCAGGTGAGTTTATGGATGGAATGCTGTCTGTTAACAACTAATCTGAAAATACGGTAACAATAATATCTGACCTAGACTGATAAGTTTTTTATTTTTATGTAGAATATTTTCAACTTTTTTCGCCGTATAAATAACGTTAAAAATACTTTCTCCAAATAACGTGTCCAATTATAATTTCCGAACGTTTTTTGATATTAAAGTCAAATTTTTACCTTTTCATATTTTAGAAATAAAAATGAAATTGATGATTAAACAATTATTATAAACCCAGATACGGAGCAAGAACAGGTAATGTACTGAAATATTAAATAGGAAAACTAAATTTCATAAAATAGTTCATTTTGGTGAATTCATATATCGTATAATTATTTTAAACATTTTCACAATTGAGACGTTGATTTCCAAAAGGTACTAAAGGACATTTTTTTCAAATTTGATATTTTCACATATTTGTATTCTAATGGTTTAGTTTTATCTAAATCCATCATCAAATTTTATCTAAAATACATAAAAATCCTTTATAAAAGTATTTTAAAATTGCATTTCATTCCAAAAGGTACTAAATCCGCATTTTATTTCATTCCAAAAGGTACTATATCCATGTTTCGTTCCAAAAGGTACTATATCCTATGTAAGCAGATATAACCTTTCCTTTCATTTCCTTCCAAAAGGTACTATATTTCCTACTATAGGACAGGAGCACCTAATCCCGTAATATATCACCATTAATTTATTGTTTTCATCATTTTATTCACTTTTATTGGTTCATTTAGCACGTCTTGAATCACCGCTATTATTTTGATCACTGGTTTTAACCTAATTATCAGTTTTTAGGCCGTTTTAAACAACTTAATTGCTTCGCTTTGGTTCTCGTAGGTTGTCATTTAAATTAAGTTTTTTTAATAGTATTTCTTCTTGCAGCAATATAAATTTGGTTTAAAATTTTTCAGAAACTCACATTTTAATAGAATAATGGTATTTGATGCAGCAAATAGTTGGAATTAGCATTCCACGAACTTGCTAAATATGTGAAGAAAATCCGTGCCTGATCTAACTTAGTAGTCGATTTTTTTATGTTAAATAAAAGCTCAAAAGTTATTCTTTATCAGTATCTATGGTTAAATATTGTTTACACGTAGTTAATAATATAGTTAAATTTGCTAAGTTCACACAAATAGTAAATACATGTTCAAAACTTACTTCATAATTACATACTTTCTTATTATAGTGCCATAAATAGATAAATTGTCCTTTGAATATTCACTTTCTTTATGAAAAATAGATAATCAATGTAATTAACTAACAAAGAAAGATATTTCTCAGAGGGAGAAGAAGGAAATATGCATAACTTAGTAATTAACGATATAAAGACGTTAGTTTTGGTAATGTATCAGGAAGGTTATAGTGACTGTTGCCAACTTATCTCGCGTTATATTCTTCCAAAAAGTACTATATCCCTTTTAATTCTTTCCAAAAAGTACTATATCCATGTTTCGTTCCAAAAAGTACTATATCCATATTATACTCTTTAAAATCATCAGAAAAGTGCAATAATTTGGAAAAATGAGTTGGCAACACACTTAAAAATCAACTTTAGATTTTAATAAAAAAATAATCACGTAAATTGGTCCAATAATAAATAAATGCCAAATTTTTGCGTTTCCTGTAAAATTTTCTAAAGTGGATATAGTACCTTTTGGAAATCAATGTCTCAATTAATAATCACTTTTTTGTTTACTAACTTTTGATAATTAATAAATCAACTTTAAGGAAACCGGTTTTTAATTATTTTTTCTCTTAATTTAATTTATTTTTAAATTTAGATGTTAACGTGGCCCTTCGATTAAGTTATACGTAATAATTGCTATTGGTTTAAAAATCTGTTTTATTGTCCGTGAAATCTTACGATACTTATTATAATTTCATGATAACTCCTCCGTTTGATGTAATGTTTATTTCATTGAGTCATACTTCCAATTTATTTATATCATAACGTTAATCTATTCATTCAACATGTGATGTCTCTTCTTCTATATACTGTATTCTATAAATAAGGAAAAAATTCATATTACCTTGGATTTCTATCATTATTTACTATAAAAAAAAATATATTAGTATCAGTATTTTATTAACAATCCATCTTAAACCTAGAATTTTAAACTTTTTCATACTACAACTACATTATTTCTAATGTTAAAAAACATATAACCTACCATTTTTATGAAGTAAATTAGCCGAAATTATGGATTCAAATGTTTAATACTCACAAACAGGACTTTTTATGATTATTTGTTCCCAATTAATTTTTGTTTTATTTAAAAATTTATAATTGGGGTAACAAGTTAATGATAAAAAAATAAAATTATACATGTTTTTATTAATGAAAATAATGCCAATTACTTTCCATTCATTTCTGCCACCGTGTTTGAATCCTTATGTGTTCATTAGCATTCGAGTTGCTTACACCGGGGTCCCTATGCTCGAACAGTTTTTCTGGAAATTTCTTCCACTAAAGCTCGCGAAACATCGTCAGCAAAGGATTTGATTCCTTCCAAGACTGTTTTTTTTTTGTCTTCCAGGCTCACTAATTCTTCTATCGCGCCAGATTTCGTTGATATTCCTGGCCGTTTCGTGCAGTTCCGCCCAAACATCGTCACGAAGAGAGCTTATTTGTCTTCTAGGCTAAAGTATCTCTCCAGAAATCGTTTGAACCGCCATTTTTATTGCTGTTTCTTATAATCTGGACACCGTTCCGGCCGAATTTAAACTCTCAAAACAAAATTATACGAAAATAACGCTTTGACTTCTTAGTCGTGACTGAATTATTTCCAAGTGGCTAAAAGCTATAGAGATTTACAAACATTTTCTTTTGGAAGAGGATTAATAAGTGTTGACGTTCATACAAATGAATAAACCAGTAAAACGAAACACTTTATTATATAAAGGGGAATTTAAAGAAAAACCTAAAATCCGCCATTATTTTCGGGACAACCCAATAAAATCTACCTGCTATTATCTACTGTTACTAGTAGATAATAACAAGCTGACAAGGCTAGTTCAGCCTATAGTATATATTTGTAAAAAAATGACATATATTTTTATATGTGCAATATAAATGAATGATTAAAGGATCCTTAAAAATGGCAAAGGCCGAAATGTAGGGAGAGAGAAAAAAAAAAAATAAAGGAGTGTTGAATGGAAAATGGATCGTTTTATTTAAAAAGAAGGTAGAAAAAGTCTCAATTTATGTTTCTGTGAATATAAGATATTTTGGGTGTCCTGAAACTCTTGTAATTCTTTTCTCTCAATGACTATCTTCTGATCTTTATAAACCCCACGAAAAATCTTACATTTTGTGATTAAACTGTCATCTAAATCTACATTTCTTATCTAATCATTGTAGAAAAACTTTATTCATTTCTACAGTTTTTTTTTAATGATTGCAAGTTGTTTAAATTAAAATTGTATCAACCGAAACCTAAGGTAATATGAATATCCTTGACCATTTCCCCTGGTCATTTTCGGCAAGTCCAGCTTCATTCTGTGTGTATGTTTACTCTGTATTTTTTCAGGATCAACATACGTCGGTGAAGGTAAGATTTAAAATTTAAGGGGGGTTTGTTGGGGGGGACCAGCCGAAATGGGTGATTCTCCCCCTCCCCCCTGTCTAGCGGGGATCTCCTCCTGACAGAATCATTCTTAGCTTGTATCACACCGCTCTGTTCTAGCTGTATCATAATTTCTTCTTTTCATTTCCCATTTCCAAACCGGAGGAACCATTGATAATTAATTAATCATAAAAAAAAATTAATATTCCAAAAAATAATTTAAATAATTTGATATTCCGAATAGAACTGAATGCCAAAAAGGAAATATTCTCATGAATAGAGATATTCGCTTAAACCTAAAAAATAAATTGTAGGTTTATATATTTTTCTCTAAACAATTTATTTTTTCTTATTACTAACGTTTCGGCCTAGTCCTTTTTCAAGGAACCTAATAACATCATATATATATAAATTAAAACATAATCATGAACATTTATAAATTTGTATGAAATATTTACATACCACTAATCTGTGATATTCACATATACATATATATATATATATATATATATATATATATATATATATATCGTTTGATTAGTTCTCGACTGTTGTTAATTTAAGTTTTCTACTATTCTTAGGTTTCAGTCAATAAATAAAAAAATTATGCAACGTTTAAAGAATTTATTGTTCTCATATCCATGCCTTAACAGTGAAAATACAAAAAAAGTCCTGGACTCCCGAGGTTATGAATTTGGAAAATCCTCCATACCTGAACTATTCCTTAGCGTCTTTACTTCAGTGTTCTTGCAAAGTTTATAGTATACACATTTGTCTATGTAAGACACTATTTTATCTCAAATTGTTAATGAATTTCTAATAATATCGGTAATGTAAATTCAATTCATTAAATTGTACAAAAATAATAAATTTCTGTTTTTTTGTTTTTCCACTGTTAAGGCATGAATGTGAGAACAATAAATTCTCCAAACGTTGCACAAATAAAATTGTTTAAATAGTGACTGAAACCTAAGAACAGTAAAAAACCAATTATATATAGTCAATAAAATAAACACTTAAGCGTGAACTTGTATTAAAGTACTGAAGCTTCTGTTACAATACTAGATTAAGGTGATGTTTCTCTTTTTGAGATTAGAATTAAAATTAGAAAAATCATTTTGCCGAAATTTTAAGCAAAATAAATCTATAATAAAATTACAGTTAAGTGAATTTTTGTTTTCAAAATTAAACGTTTTAGGGTTAACTTTTTAACTTAAATATTATTTGAAAGTTAATTTAATGTGATATTGTTATTGAATTTTATATGTAAAATGATTTAGAGATTTGAATTGTTATTTTATCTGTTTTTGTAAGTTTTATACAAGAAATTTTAAAGAAAGATATTGATAAATAATGCTTTATTCGAATAGTTATTAAAATTGAAAGAGAAACATTACTTTAATTTTGTATTGTAATAGAAGCTGATATGGCAAGTTTATCCCAAGGTATTTATTTCATTGATAACATATATATGTATATTTATATATGACTGTGACAGATTAATGTTATATAATTATTTCATAGCAAGATATAAGTTTTGATGATTATCTTTTAATTTATAGAAAAAATGTTATCAGGTTCCTTAAAAATAGCTTCGCCGAAACGGTAGAAATAAGAAAAATAATTTCTTGAGAGAAAAATGTAGATCAAAATTATTTATAAAAAAACTTAAAAAATAAAATTACCAAGACACCAAAGCGTGTACGTTTTCCGTTTTAAAATTCTAAAATCAATCCATTATATATTTATATAAATTATATTTGGCATTTCTTAAGAATTTAATTAAGCTTTATTCATCAAGGTGTAGTTTACCATAGCTCTCTATCGTTAATGCGGAAACAGTGTCAGTATTTATGTAATTACTAAAACCCGATCGTTTCAATCTTCAACAGTGTGAATCAGAAGCTAACAAAAGGAGTCAAATACGATATATATTTTTTTTTTAATTGGATTAAGTACACTAGGAAGATTTATGATGGCATTCTTAGTAGCTAAGAAACAAAGGGTAAAGATAGCCAAAAGAATAATGGTCTGTAAAGAAAACTGTGAGGTTCAAAATTAAATGTATGGTTAGAAGTATATAAGCCATCACACATTTTAAAAAACAAACATTTTAAATAATTTTTGCTGTCAAATTACCCTTGGCTTCTGCCCCCGTTAACTAACATCCAAATCAAAATAAAACACACACACACACTCACACAAATAAACTACCATCATGAGCCTTCATATCAAGCCAATAAACATTTTTTTTTTATAAACAAATACATTAATCATAAATATAATTATTATTTTAATATCAATACTTAAACTCACCTACACGAAATCGGGGATTTCGAATTAAATATATGTTTTAACATATTCGATTATGTTTCATTTGAAAAAATTAGAACGGAAATAATTTTAATTCCATTATGTGTTTATAAAATATACAAATTCTACGTGTTATACTGTTTTGTATCTCTTCTTTAATTGAAAAAAAAAAGAAGAAAATTATCAACAAATCGGTTAAAATGGCCGCATAAATAAAATTAAATTCGCATTTAACTTCAGTTTACTTACTAAAACAACAATAAAATCCGTTCTTTCCGGTCTAAATGATAATAAAGTTAGAAATAAAATTAATAAATCTGTAAAATAGATTTTTATTACACCTTAGAATTTACTTTTGGTTACTCCTCTGACTATGCATGACAATATTTTTATTTTATTTTTTGTATTGAAAACATATGATAATTTAGTGTTTTTGTGATATTTATACACAATGATGTAGCGTAGCTTAATTCATTAAGTGTTTTTTAATTTTTTTTATATTATTTTTGTTTGCAATTTTATTATTTTAGAGTGATATTATACGATGAAAACCTCCTATATTTACGACAAACGAAGTTATTAGATATTAGATTAAAAAAGTTATTCAAATACCAGTAAAAAAAGTTTATTACAAATAGGTTACATTAATAATCTTGATGCCATACCAAATTAGTACAATTAACTATTGAATGATATAAATTATTAGTGAAAAATATGATAAAAAAAAGTAACTTGGAACATCATAAATAATTATTCCATTTATAATTAAAATATATTTCTATCAATCAAAAAAGAAGATTTCTAAGAATTAAAAAAATATTTGAATTTTTTTTTTCGTCTGCTGAGAATTAAATTAATAAATTGCTTTATATTTGAGTTAACAGTTGTTAATTTTTCATAATCGTTAAAAGTTGGATAGATTTATTACATTTTAATCCATGGTTAACGTTAAAATATATATGAAAAATCTTTTAACGCAATCTATCAATTCATTCATAAGTTAAGTTAATTGTTCTATAGGAGTTTTTCATTTAAGTTTTCTATGATTCACGATAATATTTAAAACATTAAAATACACTTATTGGTCAAATAAGTTTAAAGTTCATGTTCCAAAACATGATATTATAGAGCATGACCTGATGAAATAGATTTAATTTTAAATTTTTGAAGCAGGTTTATTTTTAAAATTAAATAAAATAAAATTAAATTACTTTAAAACAATTTTACCTGCAATATTTTTTTTTTAAATTAAAAAACAGTGCTTCTATTTTTTGCTTTATCTTGGAAACCTTTTTTCCACAAGGTGAAGCAATGATGCTTAGTTAGATGTTTATAATCTGTGTTAGTCTGTAAGAAAATTCATCTAGGTTGTTCTTTTCATCTTGTTAGGAGTAAATAAAATGGTTGAATGTTAAATAACCTTTTTTATCAATCAACATCAAGTTCAGTTTAAAGTTGTATTAAAAAAAAAAAAAAAAAATCTTTAAGTTGTAATTTATTGATTCATGAAAACAATAGTATTAAAATTTGTTTTCTATCATAGTACAAATCAATAGAAAAATTTTGGTTTTATATTAATTACTAAAATAATAAACATAGCTTCTTTAATTTTTTTATAAGGTAGTTTCTTTTATGCCGCATTTTTTCCCTGTAATATGGTGTTTATACGACATATTTGAAAAGCATTATAAATATTTCACTTAAATGGAAACTGAGATTTTATCTATTTTGTAAAGTATTCATTTTGTTCATAATACCATAAATTATAAAGAATTCAGTAATGTTTCAAAAACCGAAAACTCAGAACACCAATCGATTACACACACTATAAAGTATGTTAAAACAAAGTAAGAAGTACCTTTACAATCCATGGAGTATCTCGGGTTCAGTAAATATATTGATTTGTGCTATTCTAGGACAACGGCTGTGAAAGGAGGGGATTAGTCGAGATCACTCTTAACCGTCAGATTTATTCATCAAATAATGGGTATCCACTTTGTAGAGGTTAGGAGTGCCCCAGGAAAGTCACACTACCCCAGCGCCTCCTTTGAAATAATAAAATAAATAATTGTTCTGCCGTGATTCGAACCCTAAACCCGGAGAACAATGGCCTAGATACGCCTCTCTTGTTATCCAGAAAATATTATTTGATATGTTTCTTAACGTAGTTTAACATGTTAATGAAAGATTGTTCGGTACCTAACATTTAATCTCGAATTAAACTGATATTTACTCCCTTTTAACGATTGTCTCATTAAAAGAATGTATATTCCTCCTTTGTATTTTTAATATCATTAAATCATCGTCAAAAATCATTAGGCTAATTACGTAGACTTTTTAACGACAAGAAAATACTATAGACGTGGCATAATACAATAATAACTTAATTTTATAATAAATATAATAATACGTCCAAAAAACATTTTTTTATTGAGGTTCCGTCAATAAGTATAAAATGTGTTCAGGCTAAGTTTCAATAATTTATTTTTCTTATGTTCGTGACTTTTGAAATCAATATTCTTTTAAGGATTTTAACATGCGCATAGTACAATCTAAGAAACTATTGTAGCGGAGCTTAACTAGAGCAGTGGGTTCACACCCTAAAGTCACCGGCCGGACAAAAGTAGACTTACTATTAAATAATATCATTATTAATTTTAATAGAAATTATTATTTAATTAAATAATAACATTATTATTTAATAATAATAATAATAAATAACATTTAATAATCTTGTTATTTAATAAATAATTAAGTCTTCTTTTGTCCGTGCTGTGACTTTAGGGTAGGCGCCACTAGCGCTACCTGTGAATAATTATGTGAACCCGCTTCTCTAGTGTAGCTCCGCTATCTTTTTAAGAATTGGTATAAATATAAGGACAATAAATTCTTGGAAAATTGAATGAATATAGTTGTATATTTGTATTGAATGATCTTCTAGACCAATATAAATACAATGTATGTTAATTGTCCTTCTATCATTAATTCTTTATTTTATTGTCAGATAGTTACACATTGACTGTCTAAGATCATAAAAAAACTTTAACTGCTTTCAATGAGTCAATAAATTTAACTTGATGATTCTCAAATTTGAATTATTATATCATTGTACCTTCAAACAAACTGAACTCTATTCAATATTATTATATATATATTTTTTTAATTGATATATTAAAAGAAAAGAACAGCCAAGATGAAGGGCTGATGGAGTACTGATGGTGGGGCGTGGGGTCTAGGTCACAGCGGTGTGAACCAGCTAGGCGGTGTCTTTGTCAGTGGGCGACCCCTGCCCGACTCGACCAGGCAGAAGATCGTCGAACTGGCACACTCCGGAGCAAGGCCCTGTGACATCTCCAGGATTCTCCAGGTCTCCAACGGATGCGTCTCCAAGATCCTTGGCAGGTAAACAAATCTTTTTTTGTTATACTTTATACTCTTTTGATATATTAAATAAATCGAAAATCAGTTGACAATGTGAGGATAGAAACTGCAACCTTGACTTTGACTGAGGCTTAATTTTTTTTATTATTATCATTATTATTTTTTATTTTTTCTGAGATGTGCATATTACATATTGGGATGTACATTATTTTTTATTATATATGTAATCTGTTTGAGTGAATACATTTATTTTTAATGTTGGAGTTTAGTTGACCGATGAAAATATTAGACGAGGAAGATGGTTGGGGATGCGGTCATCAGAAAAAAACACACATTAAAAAGTAGTATTTATTAATTGTGAGCCAACGTTTCGGCCTACATTGTGGGCCTTCATCAGGGCTAAGAGAAACAGATAGTTACTGACATAAGTGAGTGAGTAGTAGGTTTCTTTTATAAATATATATTAAATAAAAAGACGATCCATCCTTAAATGAAAACACTCAACAATCCTTCTATTTCTTTTTTCTCTCTCCTACGTTTCGGCCATTGCTATTTTTAAGGATCCATGTTGATTGTTATCTTGTTTTTTTTAGCCCTGACGAAGGCCCTCAATGTAGGCCGAAAAGTCAGCACACAATTAAAACAAGTACTAATTTTTAATGTGTTTTTTTCTGATCACCGCACCCCCAACCATCTGCCTCATTAAAATTTATTTTTAGGTTCTTTTTAAATAAAAATATGATCCATATTTTAGACTCAACAATCCTTTTATTTCTTTTTTCTCTCTCCTACGTTTCGGCCTTTGCCATTTTCTTTCATTATCTAGTGGCTATAATTTATATAGATGATAACAAGCTGACAAGGCTGGTTTCAGCCTAAAGTATATATTTGTTATAATGTGATAATATATATTTTTATATATGCAATATACAGGACTGATTAAAGGATCTTTAAAAATGGCCAAGGCCAAAACGTAGGAGTAGGAGAGAGAAAAAATAAATAATAGGATTCTTGAGTGTAAAATATGGACCGTCTTGTTATTTAAAAAGAATCTAACATTCGCTCACTTATGTACTCATCGAACAATTTAAAAAATGACTATGATCATGAAGCTGAATTTATTAGTGAGGTTTATCTTACTGACATTAAACCATTAGACTGTAATATAAATAATTTCGTCAAAACAGTACTTTTAATAAGGTTTCTTTACTGTGTTCCTCGCTACTTAAAAGAAAACTTTAATCTGAGCACAGTTTTTAAGAAACCTTTTAAAAAATTACTGTTTGGAAGAGATTATTTTTATTTTTAGGGTTATTACCAAGCATAGAACTTTTATGAATATTGTAAAGGCTTTTTCTAAAATTTATTCCGCTATGAAATAGGGTAATTTTGTCACTAAAATTATTTTCTACTTTCCTAGAACCAGAGATATTAAATAAAATGTGTTTTTCGCGCTCAAACTTTCCGATTTTATTTTTTACGCGACCCCTGGAGAACTTTGGCCTATAATATTTTGCAGCGTCTAATGGTTTAATATCTTGTTTTACCAACAAAAATATCATCTAAATCTGTGAGACACATATGGGATCCTTTCCTTGTGAGTGTATGTGCAGTAAAGCTGTGTTTACTAAACGTTTCCTGAATAATTATAGAAAAGAAAATCAAGCCTCTTTTCATAGCTAGTACAACTATAAAATAGGTTAAAAGAACGATGTTGAATAACGGGGCAAAAACGAAACAGTTTTTAACATACAGTTTAGTTATACAGTGAATAGTTTAGATACGCTAACGCGTAGGGATTATATTGTCTTATAGTCTAGTCAGTTGCTTAAAAATAAATAATAATATACATATGATATAAAATATATGCATAATATTAAAAAATATACTCCGGACTTTAGCTTTATTGTGTCGCACACGTGGAAGTGGTGCATTGAATTAGAGATGGGCATATACTCAAATTAAAAGTAGGAAGTATAGCCTGAAATTCAGCTGCTGATACTATGTTTCCTTGAGCCGGAAATTAAGATCGTATCATGAATCGTATCAATTTTTAAATATTGTAGGTAATGATTAATTATTATAAATTCAAAAAATTATTATAAATTCAAAAAATACTCAAATTATAATTCTGAGTACAAAAGAAAAACCGAAAGTACTCAGGAAAAAAACTCTGTTCGAATTCTTTTCGTACTTCACAGTCACCTCTACTGGAGTACAGGCTACAGTGTCTCAGTACTTCAACGCCCTGAATATTCAAGTAAAATATTTCGCACATCTTTTTTAAATATTTGCCCATCTCTACCTCGAATCAATCCACAGGGTACGTCTATCTTATTATTATTATTCGATTAGACCTCTTTGAAGATCACGTTGGTAGACTAATTTGAAGCACATTTCAACTTCTTAGGTATTTGTTCTTCTCCTCTCCCAAGAAGCCTTCATCTGTTCAGAAAACCGCTGTTTTCGTTCTTCCGTCCACTTAGTTCCCGTTCTTACCCTCATGTGTTCAACTTGAAAACAACCCTTCTTGACTTTTCTCCGAATATTTTTCTGTTCGTTATTTCTTCATTGCCGTTCGAGATCTTGTTTTACTTCCTTAATCCAGGTTATAGCCGTTTTCATTTCAAACACTTTGTGGACTAATTTCTTGACCATCCTGTTTCCTTCCATCCTCCGAACGTGCCCGAAATATTTTAATCTTCGCTTTCTAATGATTTCATTTATTGGCTCATTACTTTGTTGCTTCTTAGTCTTTACTGTCCTTCACTGTTCTTGGCTGGTCCCATAATTCTCCTTAAGATTTTTCCTTAGTTTGTTTCCAAGCCTTCCAGTTTTCTCTTTCCCAAGGTTAGCGGTATGTATATCTATTTATCTTTTATTTTTCATGTATCTGGGAAGAGTCTGAGTGCTATCATGTGGTATTACCTCGACACATTTGATTTATTTATAAGTATGTAAATTTAAAAAAAATAAAATAAAAATAAATAGTGTAAGGTAATTAACATTTTAATGCCTGCTTATCTCCTAATCGAAGTATAATTTTAAACTAAAGTAAGCTTCTTCCTTCATATCTGTAGCCGGGAAAATTTCTCTTCCAATTTGTTTTCACCGACCCCGCTTCAGACTTGAGTTAAGGTTACGCCTTACGAATCTCGACTAACACGCCCTCAACACTTAGCAATTATGCATTGTTCTTAAAAGCATCGGACAGCCGTCCGTCCTTTTCTGACAAAGCGTGTAGCTTATGGATCGAACAGGTGGGGCAACGTCACCCTATCTACTTAACTTTTAATTAATAAGCTAACTAATTAATAAAATGTTTACGCGTAAAAGAGATTTTGGATCCCCAGACATTTAAAAAAAACCCTCCAATTTTGTCGAAAACGTTATACACAGTGGATTCCCATTCTTTCAAACTGTTATTTAGTCAATGATCATTCGATGAGTAAACGCGCATTTAATATATTGGGTTGTTTCACATGAAATGTCCGTTTTTATAGTTTCTGAAATACATAAAGGATTTTGCAAGTCTCTGTTGTTTTCTTCCGAATGTTTACATATTTAAAGTAAACAGTTACTAATCCTCTACATTTGTATTATAAACATTAGCTTCCCAATCAATTACCCACTTTTTAGTATACCTCCAAATGAAACACGCGATTTTCGAGTAATATTTTTGTACGAGTTTAAACTCGGCCATTCAGCTGAGGATACCGACTTGGAAAACTTGCCCCGAGGAAGACCTCCGTCCGTAATAGGCAACGATGTCCTCAAACATACAATCGAAGAAAACCCCTACCAAACAGACTCTCAGCACAACTAAATGCAAGTGCATCTACCGTTACCCAGACTTTTTAAGTGTATTGGGAAAGTAAAAAAGCTCGATACACACGCCTATCGATATATACCTCATATACGCATATACCTACGAAGTTCTTCCGCACCCACCATATTCTCCCGACTTGTCTCCAACAGATTACCACCTGTTCAGGAATTTAGACAACTTCGTCAAAGGAAAATTTTTTGAAAATAATGATCAAGTGAAAATTGCGTTTTCAGATTTTGTTTCACTTCAAAGCTCAGAGTTTTTCAGTTCGGGGATAAAAAAGTTGGTGTCACGTTGGGAAAAATGTGTAGAAAAAGAAAGTAAATACTTCGAATAAAATTATCTTGTTATTTCTTCTAGTGACAATATAAAAAGTATACTGTGACGATTGAACCAAAAAAATTTACTAGATAAAAAAGTTGAAATATCACAAATAAATACTAGTGAAAAAAACAAAAAAAAAAAACATTGAATACATTATTGGTATTATGAAGTATAACCCACAATGTTTAAAGATGTTAAACCTCCTTCAATCCCCAGCCCCTAAATAAATTACCCTGGGTCGCCTCTGATCGACATCCAATCTGCGGTTTCGTAAAGCCTTTTTTTTTATTTATTAGTGTTTTTTTATTAGTTCGCCTTTCCTATTCATACTTTGAAATTCCGTCGGATTCCAAGGGAACGAAAGAGATTAGGAGGAAGACCACTGACGAGGTGGATGGAATTAGTTCATGTTGTGGAGGCTACAGTGGCCAGAAATAGGCAAATATGGAATAATGTTACAAAATCTATTATTAAATACATGGATATAAATTTTAGTTTTAACCAGGAAAGAAATGTTTTATTGTACGTGTATTGTGAGTTATAAAATGTAAATATTGTAAATAGCAGCATTTTATTTTTATTTTAATTCCATACTTATCCCTCCCAAGGGAGATGCTTATTGTTCGGTTAAGGTCGAAATAAAGCTTTGGGTTGTGTCACATGAAATGTCCGTTTTCAAGGTAAAGGATTTTTATTAAAAATACGATATGAAAACAAGATAATTTTATTCGAAGTATTTACCTTCTTTTTCTACACATTTTTCCCAACGTGACACCAACTTTTTTATCCCTGAACTGAAAAACTCTGAGCTTTGAAGTGAAACAAAATCTGAAAACGCACTTTTCACTTGAGCATTATTTTCAAAAAGTTTTCCTTTGACGAAGTTGTCTAAATTCCTGAACAGGTGGTAATCTGTTGGAGACAAGTCGAGAGAATATGGTGCGATGAACGTAGCCTGCCGCTCAGTGAGTTTATGAGGTACCCATGTATCGATCTTTTTTACTTTCCCAATACACTTAAAATGTCTGGGAACGGTAGATGCACTTGCATTTAGTTGTGTTGAGAGTCCTTTAACTGCTTGGTAGGGGTTTCCTTCTACTGTATGTTTGAGGACATCGTTGTCTATTACGGACGGAGGTCTTCTTCAGGGCAAGATTCCAAGTCGGTATCCCCAGCTGAAAACTTAGCAAACCAACGGCGAATGGTCCGTTCATTAAGACTCCCTTCCCCAAAAGCCTAGCAAATATTTCTAGCGGCCTCAGCTGCTGAATGGCCGAGTTTAAACTCGTACAAAAATATTACTCGAAAATCGCGTGTTTCCATGTTCATATTTGGAGGTATACTAAAAAGTGGGTAATTGATTGGGAAACTAATGTTTATAATAAAAAGGTAGAGGATTAGTAACTGTTTACTATAAATATGTAAACATTCGGAAGAAAACAACAGAGACCTGCAAAATCCTTTATGTATTTCAGAAACTATAAAAACGGACATTTCATGTGAAAAAGCCCAATATTATTATTATATTTGATAATGACGAATCACCCAATGGATATGATATTCAGAATGGTGGGGACAGCTTCTTCCAAGTTTACAACAGTTTCCAAAGCTGGGAGTGACCGATTGACAACGTTACGGCTGGCGGGAGGAGCCGACGAACTGATGAGGAGCCTAGACAAGGGGACAGTGTATAATAGCATTATCCTCTAAGCCGTCCCAGGTACTAAGGGGATTAGCTACAAGTCAGCCTCCTCCCATTCAAACAAGATTAATAGCACTTAATACCACCCCCTCCCCACCCCCCACTCGCCTACAATATCGCCAATAATTATCGAATTCTCGCTTATTGAAAGGACGCTTTTGTTGTATTGTATTCCCATAATGGACAAACGTCGAAATCATGAAAACGTTGATCTAGCTATTAGACGTTGTTTTCGCATTAAATATTTTTTCACAGAGGGCTGTTATTTTATTTTGAAGACACTACAAATAAAATTAAATAATATTATGGATGATTCGTATAATCGTAAAATTTTACTAGCTGACCCGGCAATCGTTTTTCTGACCCATAAATTATTTCTACTGAATATTTTGGTTGTTAGATAAATTTGGTGCGAGCAACACACGAATTTCACTTACTTCCCTTGTTAAAATTAATTTAAGAATTTTTAAATACACTTATAAACAACAAGAAACTGTTCGTAGATACCGATTACTACAACACTTACTTGACAAATGTTCAAAACTTCCACTCTATTACAAAAAACTTATATATATGTTACCATTATCAGGACCATATGGACATATGGAATCGAGCTTTGGGGCTGTACTAAACCATCTAATTTCTCCCGCATACAATCCAAATTCTTAAATGCTCCTTACTTCATCACAAATAAAATCATCCATAAGAACCTTAATGTCCCATTTGTTGCAGACCTTTCTCGTACCAGATATACCACTTTCAATTACAAACTCCCAACCTACATAAACCCTCTTGTTCGCAACCTATCAACCCACATATTCCTGATAACCCTCCGAGGCGATTGAAAAGAAGATGGCCTCGGGACCTAATTGCTTAAACAGACATCGTAGTTCTACCACTGGGTGGTTTATTCGCAAGCCTTTTCACGCCCTTTATTGTAATTCAACAGTTTTACTTGTTGTATTTATGTATATACAAATGTAAAGTTCAATAAAATATAAATTTAAAAAAAAAATACACTAAGAGATGAAAAAATAATCTATTATATATTAATCTACAACAATCAGTTTTATCGGCTTTTCATCACTCTCCATTAACTTATACAAGCTTGTGGATAAGATAATATTTCTATAATATCTAAAATCTTTAGCTTACCAATGGTATATTATACATCTATATTACTATTCTTGTGTTCAAAAACACAAAAATTGCATTAAAAATATTTTTGCACTTTTCTCCTTTAGTTGTTTATCGAATTCACTCAACTTGCATATTTCGCCGTTATTTATCAATGCTGACAAGATGACATGCCTACATTTTTTAAATCTACAGAATTAAAGGTACTTTAAAGGAAGAAAATTTAAAATATCGGCATTTAGGCCCTGTCGGGATATTTCAATCAGAATATAACCTACATAAAATTAAAGCCCATTAAATTTCACATCCTTTTTATGAAAAAGTTGCTGCAACACCTCGGGCTCATAGTTGTCCTAAATATGAAATTTCAGTTTCATAAGACTTTTTTTGCGCTAGACTTGCCACACATAGACACACGGACAGACTTTTTTGCGGGATTTGGTCATTTGGACTCAGGGGACCCTAAACGTGTATTTTCGGTGAAAACTGGATTTTACAACTTTTCTCGATCGCAATACTTTCCCTTACTATATACTTCATATATAAGTAAATGAAAGTAAAATAACGCTTTGCACCTTTTTACGATTTTATCAAAAACTGCTCTAACGATTGATTCAACTTGTCGTCAACATATTAACTTAAGTGGTTGCATTTTGGAAATCTAAAATCGTGAAGATGCTGTCTCTAGCTTTGAAATGGTGATATTGAACTTTCTCTCCTCTTCTCTTCCTCCCCTTTGGCCAGGTATATTATTATTTTTTTCTATTCCATGGTGGTAGAAAAAGGATGGAACGAAGGAACTAGAAAATTTATGTGGTACATCCAGCCAGAACCTGCAACAAAATCGGTTATTTATTGGGCCACTGAGGGCGCTGTACTTGTTCAACAGGCAGCGAGGTGGCGGTATATTTCATTTTCGGAACCCGAAACAATATGTGATCGTCAGGTGAAGCTGTAAATAAATCTTATAAATGTATTCATTATTAATTCAAGAAAGGAGGATATCATAAAGGCTCTAAGGGAGAAGAAGGTCAAACTGGGACTACATAAAGGAATCCTAAGTCTTTACAAAACACAAAGAAATGTCGTGAGGACATGTAACCAAACATCGGAGGAATTAGTAACTTCCCAAGGTATCAGCAGCCCAACCTATCAGGTGGGATGCAGCCTAAGTCCATTACTTCATGGACAAAGCTTAGTCGAAATGAGACCTTACCACCTAGGATTCAGAAACCTTAGGCCAACTAACCTTAGTATCCTCGCATTTGCCGACGACATAATTTTCTTTGCAAACAATTGTAGAAACCTCCAATTTAATTTACGCATTCTACAAGAAGATTTAGGAATGATAAATATGGAAATAAATACAGGCGAAACCAAGATCATGAGGGGCTGTATATGAGACAAGGGTGGAAGGTCTAAGACCGAGGAAGACTTGGAAAGGCGCGATCCAGGAAGCCTTTGACAGAAGGGGTCTGGAATGGAGAAGGAGAGAGATTTATGGATTAAGCTAAAGGATGCTCACATCGTCGGCGGTAGAAGCGTAGAGGATCAAATAAATAAAATAAATTTATTCATTAATCTCTACAAACTCATCTCTTTTTCCCAGGGAGGTCGCCATGTACTAGGAATCCATACGTCGAAAAAAAAAATCGCGACTTTTAATGAATGACTTTTAGCAATTGTAATAACCTCTTATACCGTCGATCGGCTAGGTCATTTGACGCTTTCGGACGCGAAGATAACGCGATTTGAGGGGATCTGTTTAATTGTGGGCCGTGACTAACCGCTACAAGCAGGCCTTTGAGACGCCGCGTAAGTCCATTAAATCAAATTGATGTTATATCGAGCGTGCTCCTGGGCCTCGCCTTGTTAGACCAAGGCTACGCTTCAACTGCCTTCAACCTCCTTCGTCACGGCCCCCTCCACTCTCTCAGTCGTAATTTTATAACTCAATTGTTCAAGTTATCTAATATTTTCATTTCAAATCGAAATGTTTATCGAAGATATTCCTTTTTATAATGATATTCCTCGAGTAATCAATACCGTTTATTTCCCTCTCCCTCCCAGATGTCGATTTTTTTTTTTCAATTGTTAAAATATACAAAAAATATGCCCCAAAAAATAACTACACCAAGCACACTGTGAGTCCCGAAGTCATCTTCTTTTCAAGGGCCAATGGAGAATATATTGGCCTGTTTAAGGGAGAATTGTCAGGAATCAAACATATTTGAATGGCAATAGAGCTTATTATGGAAGGACAGGCATTTCGTTCTACCTTAATTTGTAACAGTAGACAGTTCAATATGGAAGGTTATTGGTGACAATATTATCTAATAATTTTATTTCGAATCGAAATGTTTATCTCAGATGTTCATTTTGATGTAGAAGATTGTTGGGGTGCGGTCATCAAGAAATAACACAATAATAAGGAACACTTATTGTATTTGTGTGTCTACGTTTCGGCCTACATTCTGGGCATTCATCAGGGCGACTCTGAGAATGTGTCTCAACAAGTCTTCTTTATAATATATGTATTCCAATATTGGCCAAAAATATATCTTACAATTATAAAAAGAAAAATTAGGACTGTGATGAGAAAATTTATTTATCCCTTTATATAATGATTCAAAGTATTGAGTAATCAATACCCCTACCCCTCCGAGTCCCACAAAAAAAAAGAATTTTTTTTCTATTGTTAAAATCTATAACAATATATGCACCAGAAAATAACTACCCCAAGCACACCAGTAGTTAGCCCCGAGGCCATCTTCTTTTTTGGGGACTTGGAGAATTATAAGGAGTCAGACAGAAAGCTAAATTTGAAATAGACTGATTTGAATTGCAATCGAGCTTATCATCACTTTGCTCTAGCTAAATCTGCAACGCTAGAAAGTTCAATATGGATGGTTATTCGTGACAAATGATAGAGTATCTTAAGATAGATTTTGGAATACGAGTGGTACAAGATGGTTTGGTGGAGGCATAAAGCTCAAATCTTTCAAGTTCAAATATCCCTCATTATAAAAAATGTATATGAATTAATTAATTTTGTAATTAATTGGAAATTTACAGCGTTTTTCAAGTAAATAACATCATATCAAGCTAAAAATAATATTGTTTACTCTCGCAAGACTACGTATTCTCGTAAGAACCTTTAATATTCTACTAGCCCTCAAGTTGTCAACTGATATCGCTAGAAGTATGAAAAACGAATATGAATAAAACTGCTTTATTTTGTTAATCTAAATATTTGTAGATCAGTACTTTCAACAACAATTATTTTTATTGAATAATATTACAATATGTCCTAATTTGGACATTAATGATAGTGGTAAAAGATAACATTCATACTACATCCATACAATATTTACATAGCATTTTCAAAAGTCAACAATACATTATAATTTTTTTTCGAAGAATCCACGGAAAATGTGAGATTAGACACTATAAATTAATATCCAATTATAAAGTTGGAGGCTAATATTTAACTTCACCAGTATTCTATGTTATTATGACGCACTACGTTTTGGCTGTAATGCCATCTCCTGGTGCAAAGAACAATTGGGGTACTTAAACCCAGGAGCCTCATGTCTGTAAGTCATGATGTAAGTACCCACTCACCTTAAAATAAAAATTGTTCTTTGCACCAGAATATGGCATTATAGCCAAAACATATTGTATCATAATTAATTAAAATAGTGGTGAAGTTAAATATCAGCCTCCAGCTTTATATTTAAACTTTGACCTTCTCCTAAAATTCAATTTTAAATATTTCGAAAATGTTGGGTTGTGTCACATGAAATGTCCGTTTTCAAGGTAAAGGATTTTTATTAAAAATACGAAATGAAAACAAGATAATTTCATTCGAAGTATTTACCTTCTTTTTCCACACATATTTCCCAACGTGACACCAACTTTTTTATCCTCGAACAGAAAAACTCTGAGCTTTGAACTGAAACAAAATCTGAAAACGCACTTTTCACTTGATCATCATTTTCAAAAAGTTTTCCTTTGACGAAGTTGTCTAAATTCCTGAACAGGTGGTAATTTGTTGGAGACAAGTCGGGAGAATATGGTGGGTGCGGAAGAACTTCGTAGCCCAGTTCTTTCAATTTTTGCACGGTATGCTTTGAAACATGGGGTCTTACTGCCGCTCAGTGAGATCATGAGGTACCCATAGGGTAGGGGTTTCCTTCTATTGTATGTTTGAGGACATCGTTGTCTATTACGGACGGAGGTCTTCCTCGGGGCAAGTTTTCCAAATCGGTATCCCCAGCTGAAAACTTAGCAAACCAACGGCGAATGGTCCATTCACTAACACTCCCTTCCCCAAACGCCTTGCAAATATTTCTAGCGGTCTCAGCTGCTAAATGGCTGAGTTTAAACTGGTACAAAAATATTACCCGAAAATCGCGTGGGTATTAAAAAGTGGGTAATTGATTGGGAAGCTAATGTTTATAATACAAAGGTAGAGGATTAGTAACTGTTTACTTTAAATATGTAAACATTCGGAAGAAAATAACAGAGACCTGCAAAATCCTTTATGTATTTCAGAAACTATAAAAACGGACATTTCATGTGAAACAACCCAATATTTATTAACCTTTGGTTTGGTCCATTTAAATATTTTAGAGTGGGGATGTGAAAATAAAAATTTTGATTATGATTCACGATGAAAAAAAATCTATATTATAGCTCTTTATTTTTTCATAGATATCTAATAAACATATGACTCATATTTTGAAAATTCTATAGTAAATGTTATCTTATTTAGAATTATTTTAGTCCAACATTTTTCAATTACCGATTAGCTTGGCTATGATTTCTAGATATCTCAACCCGGAATTGAATAAAATAGTATTCAAAATAATTGTATTTGTTTCTTCAATACTATATACTCATTCGAAGCCGAAGACTAGGGCTTTTATGTGGTTAATTACATTACTGATGTATAGTATTTTAGCGAAGTTAAAGGAAATTATCATAGATTTGTCATGTTCGATTTCTAGGTACTACGAGACTGGTTCCATCCGACCTAGAGCCATTGGAGGTTCCAAACCTCGAGTGGCCACCGCAGAAGTGGTCAGCAGGATATCTCAGTACAAGAGGGAATGCCCGTCCATCTTCGCCTGGGAAATCCGGGACCGGCTTCTTGCCGAAGGAGTATGCTCAAACGACAACATCCCCAGTGTGAGTAAACATTATCTTTATTTATCATTACATAAGTAGATAATATATTTGTATTTCAGCTTAAGTTTATAATAGATTAGGTTACACACAAATTAAAACTCGTTCGAGTCATTTATCAAGCTATAATTACGAATTACATCATACCAATTTACGTACTTCTGTAAAGATCAATCCTATTAACAAGAAAAGTGGTTACAGCAATCTAATTGTGCATCAGAGTAAAAATTTGATTACCAATAATGATTTGCATGATTTCCTACAATTGTTTTCGTTTCTAGTTACAAAAATATAAGCCTAGGATGTTACACCAACTTTTTCACCAAAATCGGTGTATATATTGCACATTTTTAAGATTTTCTCAAAATGGCACTAACGATTTTTATTAAACTCGCTTAATCTATGTAAAAAATGGGATTTAATACCATGTATGTAATATTCCGATTGTTATAGAATAGTCTGACAGGGCTTAAATGCCCCTATTTAAAATTTCCTTCTTCCAAATATACCATAAATATTGTAAATTCGAAAAACATAACCATTCCAGTTAATTAGCATTGATAAAAAACGTCTAAATTTACAAGTTAAACGAATTTTATAATCAAATTTTGCAAAATTAATGCTTGAGGCTAGTTGGCGGTTACCCTAGATGAACGCCAATTGACCTATTAAATTATAGTTTAAATATGCCTAGCTTATATTTCAACTTTCACTTATAAATTAACCATAGATCTTTTTAATTCTTGAGCAAATAGTAAGCATGACCACATAAGGAAAATCTTAATTATTAAAGCCGATTTAGCTTATAAAGCTTACAAACATAAAAGGCTAAACAATATTTTTATTAAAATACAATTTTTTTTTTAGAGGGTTTTTCATTTTTACTATTGTTTTCCCTCTTGTACTGTACTTTAGTAGATTAATTTAAACCATGATTATTTTTACTCCTATGTAAAGTGTAAAAAAGCCCAGCCCGACTTGAAACTTTACTTGTATGTTTTGTACAATATTCTGTATTGTATATATATATTCTTCTTAATAAACATTTCATTAAAAAAAACTAAAATTAAAACCAACTAAAGGAGAAAATAGCAAAAATAGATGTATTATATAACGTTTGAAAGCTAAATATTTGAGAAAAATATGTTATCTTATATACAAAGTTGTGAAAGATAATGTAAAGTGATGAATAGGGCATACACTTACCTCATTATTTTACTTAACTATTTCATATAGTTATATTGTTTAATCTAAAACATATGTTTCCTACAAAACTCAATAATAATAAATAATAAATCTGTAAAAAACTTTATTTAATAGTTCTCAATTAATTCAAACGACCGAGGTCAAGGAATATAGTAAGGTGAAGTATTGCGATCGTGAAAATTTTCGAATTCCAGTTTTCGACGGAAATATACGTTTTAGGGTCCCCTGAGTCCAAATAATCAAGTGTGTGTGTGTGTGTGTGTGTGTGTGTGTGTGGTTACTCCCGGGCGGAAACGGTAAGTCCTATGAAACTGAAATTTCATATTTAAGACAACTATACGCCCGAGACGTGATAAAACTTTTTTCATCAAAATGAGCTTACCTAAAGAGGCACTTTATACCATGCATTTTGCACCTTTTTTCGATTTTCTCAAAAACAGTTTCGACGATTTTGATTAAACTCACTATATCGATGTAAAATTTAATGAGCTTTAATATCATGTAGGTTTTATTCTGATTAAAATGATGTGATAGGGCTTAAATGCCGGTATTATAAATTTTCTTCCTCTAAAGTACCTTTAATTTTGTAGATTCAATAAAAATAACTATATTATCTTGTTAACGCTGATGAAAAACAGGTAAATATGTAAATTGAATAAATTTTTTGTAACCCAAGTAAAGGAGAAAACAGAAAAAATATTTTTTTAATGCATTTTTTCGTGTTTGAACATAAGAGCAGTAATATACATGTATGATACACCGTTGGAAAGCTAAAGATTTTAGAAAAAATAATATCTCATACACAAGCTTTTAAAAGTTGATAGAGAGTGATGAAATGAACATAAAACTAACTGATTATTTTAGATAATAATTTAATCAATTTTTTAATGAAACACATGTTTCTATTTAAATTCAATTTAATTAATTCCTTAATAGGTTCACGTATTTTTATCTCTAACTGTTTTTGAAAATTCTTTCATTGATTTTAAAAATGGAGGTAAGTAAAAGTCGTGTGTTGCCTGCACCAATTTTTTTATGAATATTACAGAAAATTTATATCGATAGATCTGACGGTATTAATATTTCTAGAACTTATATATCAACATTTATTTCTAATATGGGACCATGAGAGCAGTAGCGTTTATTTTTTCTGTTTCCAAAGTCGGACTGAGACCCAAGTACGTCCTTGGACACTGTTTGCTCAGCCGATTTCGGATTCGGGTCGACGTAGAAACTGATGCTGACTATTATCCTATAATAACTGAGAGAGGAGAGGATGTTTGGCCGAGAATGGCAATATTTGCCCAGTGCCCCTTACCAGTGGACCGTTAAAAAGTCCAATTTCTTCGGGCTGGTGAGCAGGCTCTCTGCCCCTTATTGGGAATATGCACGCTGCCATGGTAACATCTCAGATCCACGCTTCTTTAATTACCCTCTAGGATAGCAAAAATTGCAAACACCTCTTCGCATAATCGTTCTCTTCCCATTCTTTTTTTTCGGTGATTATCGCTTCTCCCCATCTCCTCGTTCATTTATGCAGGCCTAACGATCGTATTTAGCGCGGCCGAAAGCTTTTTAAGAAGGAATCTTTGGATTAGGTATTAATGTTGATTACAGGATTTTAAAATATCGGCATTTAAGCCCTGTCAGACTATTTCAATCAGAATTAAACTTACATGATATTAAAGCCTATTAATTTTTTACATCGACATAGTGAGTTTAATCAAAATTGTTAGAGCCGTTTTTGAGAAAATCGTAAAAAGGTGCTAAATGCATGGGATAAAGAAGAACTTCCGGTCAGCCGATTTTAGTGAAAAAGTTGCTGTAACATCTTGGGCGTATAATTGTCTTAAATATGAAATTTCAGTTTCGTACGACTTATGGTTTTTGCGCTAGACTTACCACACACACACACACACACACACACACACATACACACACACACATACGGACACACAGACCTTTTTGCGGGATTTGGTCATTTGGACTCAGGGGACCCTAAAATGTGTATTTCCTTCGAAAACGTACGGAAAGTAAATAGTCAGCGACATAAGACAAAAAAAAAAAAGAGCGACCAATTGGTTCTTTCACAACAGATCAGTATTTAAAAGTAAAAATAAATTTAAGAGTTATCAATGATCAGTGATCTAAGCAATTGCCTTTATAATTGTATCGTTATTTCGAACATTCTGATTCGACATCTCTCAAGCCATTTGAGTGACCTTGAACAACAGAAATTTCGGGCAATTAACTGATTGATTTGAATTAATTTAAGAGACAAATTGAAACTAATCCGTTCACCAATCAACCTTCAACCTTGGATAATAATAATCTTGGCAAATTAATTATCAGGAAACTAGAAGTTCGAGCGGAAATAATCCCCAGTTAATTTACATCTTAATTAATATGTCTTTAATTGCCTCATGGACTGTGATAAATCATGGAATATAAATTTATTTATCACATTTAAAACAATTTATAATTTTAATAAATATGAAAATTTTTGGAGGTCTTTTAAGGATGTATATTGTCCAATACCAATACCAAAATGTTTCCCCAACAATTGTATATATTATGTATAGTCGAATATAGAGTTAATCATTATGTGGTAAGTCTAACTCAAAAATAAGATGTCGAACGAAATTGAAATATCATATTTGAGACAACCATATCCCTGGGACATCACATCTACTTGTTCACTAAAACTGACTGTAGCGAAGTGCGACTTTGCACCATGGATTTTGCATTAAGATGCACAATGGACGGCGAGATTGGAAAACTTGATATACACCCATTTATTTATATATACTAGTTCTCTTCCATGTTTAGCAAGCAAAATACTTCTTAAAGATAAGAAATGACAAAGTCTAATATGGAATCCGCACACAAGACTGAAACGACAAGAAACTGCCCTCGCTTTCGCTTACTTCGACACTTACTGGACTGACGCTCTAATATTCCACTTATCTACAAAAGGCTATATCACCATCATAAGGCCTATCTGCACTTAGTGAGTTGAGCTTTGGGGCTCTACTAAACCATCAAATTCTTCCCGCATTCAATCCAAAATCCTTCGACAAATTCTTAACGCTCTTTACTTTGTCACGAATAAAGACCTTAATTAATATGTTGCTGATTTGGCCCGAACCAGGTATCAATCCTTCCATAACAAACTCCACTCCCACTATAACCCACTAGTTTCAATCCTTGCTTCCTCTCATATTCCTGACAATCTTCCGAGGCGTCTGAAAATATGGCCTCAATACCTTCTGGTTTAGATTACCTAGTGGAGTGCTGCCAATGAGCATTTTCTCTTCATGTAATAAATCTGACAACTAATTTACTTGATGTATTAACTAATACAGTTGCAAATCTCAAATAAATAATTAAAAAAATAAATAAATAAAGCTAAGCTATCAAAATACCATTTAAAGATAAGGAATCTCGGTTGAAAGTGATGCATATAAGCACCTTGACTAGTCCTATTTTAGGATATGTAAACATTATTGACCTAGTAAAGATTATTTTATAATCACAGAGAGGATAAAATTTAAATATTGAAAAAGGCTACGAACTTTTTTTACAATGCAATATATTGGGCTGTGTCACATGAAATGTCCGTTTTCAAGGTAATGGATTTTTATTAAAAAATACGATATGAAAACAAGATCAATTTATTTGAAGTATTTACCTTCTTTTTCTACACATTTTTCCCAACGTGACACCAACTTTTTTTATCACCGAACTGAAAAACTGAGCTTTGAACTGAAACAAAATCTGAAAGCGCACTTTTCACTTCAACTTCGTAGCCCAGTTCTTTCAATTTTTGCACGGTATGTTTTGAAACATGGGGTCTTGCTGCCGCTCAGTGAGATCATGAGATACCCATGTATCGAGCTTTTTTACTTTCCCAATACACTTTAAATGTTTGGAAACGGTAGAAGCACTTGCATTTAGTTGTGCTGGGAGTCCTTTAACTGTTTGGTAGGATTTCCTTCTACTACATGTTTGAGGACATCGTTGTCTATTACGGACGGAGGTCTTCCTCGGGGCAAGTTTTCCAAGTCGGTATCTCCAGCTGAAAACTTAGCAAACCAACGGCGAATGGTCCGTTCATCAACACTCCCTTCCCCAAACGCCCTGCAAATATTTTTAGCGGCCTCCTCAGCTGCTGAATGGCCGAGTTTAAACTCGTACAAAAATATTACTCGAAAATCTCGTGTTTTTATGTTCATATTTGGAGGTATACTAAAAAGTGGGTAATTGATTGGGAAGCTAATGTTTCTAATACAAAGGTAGAGGATTAGTAACTGTTTACTTTAAATATGTAAACATTCGGAAGAAAACAACAGAGATCTGCAAAATCTTTATGTATTTCAGAAACTATAAAAACGGACATTTCATGTGAAACAACCCAATATATACAGAGATGTATACCTGTACGTATGTATATGTATAAGAGGAGGAAATAATGAGAAATATAAGTTAAAATATGAAGTTATAATAATATGTATGATAGGGGTGTGGGTAAAATAAGGCAGGGCGCTGTGTTTGGAAAGCACCCCCTCCCCCCACACTTAGCGGAGGCACCCTCTTCGGAAATGGCTTTTTTATAACTGCTCCTCAGCCGCCGAGCCACAGCACCCTCTCCATCCATCATTTAATCAACTATATAAAATGCTAACGCCGTTAGAGTCAGTTATAAGGAAGGAAGTCATTTACATTTAGATCAGATTTCTTTCAAGACCCATCCAACATGTGGGCGTTGTTGGGCGCCTCGAGGTCAGCAGTAGCTCACTCGATATCTGTCCTTGTAATAATGTTTTCAAGTACCAATAATAATGACATGCCTGTGTAATATAGCAGATGATAATATGGCGCACAGTGGGAAATAATTGCGATTTAGAGGCCAAATTTCTGTAACTTTTAATATAATTCTTATGATAAACTAGTGAGTTGTCCCTGCTTCACCCGAGAGCGATTTAAATGTGAAATGAAATGAAAAATGAAATTAAATGAAAAAACTTCTTTATTATCCTGGGACTAAAGTCCCTTAAGAATAAAATAAAAATACAGAATTGATGACCTGAAACAATGAGGTACGGAAAACAATGTAGTCCTAGAAAGGACTTGTCAAAGGCAGCAGTACGGTGAGGAGGAGGGTAGAGGTCAGAAAGACGGGATCTGGTAGAACGGGACTGAATTATTGATTTAAATTGAAGGGATTGGAAGATATAGCTGGGACGATGAAATCTGATAACCTGGAAGAGGAAGCTAGGAAATACTGGCATCTGTAACGAGGATAAAGCCACTTTAACTCGGCGTAATACTGGGTATATGCGTGTCTCATGTGATCCGGAATACAAATCGTATTTCACAGTTTATAATATGCTTGAGTTTTGCTTCGAGCTCACCTGAAAGTCTGCTGTACACCTCTCAACCGTAGTCAAAGTGGGGAAAGACAAGGGAAGAAACAAGGAGTTTACGAGTATTGAATGGTAGGTGATGGAGGCGACGGGACTGCTTCAGAGTTACTATGGTACGGCGGGATATTTGGGAGATGTGCAGTTTCCAAGAGAGAGTTTTATTAAGTGTAATACCTAAGTTCTTCACAGATGAATGAAAAGAGATAGTATTGTTTAGGAAAAGGTTGGGGGAGCTGGGAATAGATTTAAGGAGAGATGTGGTGTCATTTATTTTTTTAAATCTACTGTCTGGCCGATTTAGAGTATCACAAAAAACAAAAATCGCGAGATGATTTTATATATAGATGGAGAAGAGAAAAAGAGACTTGAGAACAGGAATATTCGGTACTAACTTCCATGGATAACCATAAATTTAAAAGAGTGAAATGGGTAAAATAATATAAGAAAAAAAATGATGTTCATCTTATACCAGTGAATATTAAAAAAATAAAACAGAAATAACAACGGTTCCCATTTATTAGGATAATTATTATTTAATTTTCAATTTAAAATACATATAAAAAGTTTAATTTAGTTTCAATGAAATTCCCATTTAGTTTAAGATGAAACATCTGTTTTCATGAAATAAAATTTAACGTGAAAGTAATTAATAATAATGTATGTTTATCGATTTATAACAACCTTCGTTTTATTTTAATAACTTACGATTTGAGTAGTGACGTGGTCTAGTGAGGATAGAGCACTTGTCTACTGTTCTCCGGGTTCTGGGTTCAAATCCCGGCTGTGTTAGAAAATTATTTATTCTGTTATTTCGGCCGAGGAGCAACCCTAGGATATGGATACTCTCCTAGGGCAGACCCTCTAGAAAGTGGGTAGCCGAATCTAAAACCTGGCGGCTGAGTTTAATCTCGGGCTGACCGCCTGATTGCACGGCGTGGGCTTAATATGTACTGTGCTTAAGACGGGTTGTTAGGTACGTGTGGGTACCCGTTGTAGTGGTGCAGTTATTATTTTTTTTTTTTTATTTATGATTCGGTGAGTAATATTGCTTCTAAAATCTTGCCTACTTTTTTTTTTTTTTTTTTTTTTTTTTTTTTTTTTTTTTTTTTAACATCATTTATTGAAATTTACAACTGTACTTCAAGGTACAACAAGTAAATGTGACAAAAGTTAAATGGCGTGAAACTACCCAATGGCAGCACTCCTGTAACTTTTCTACACTAGAAGGTCTCGAAGCCATCTTCTTTTCAGACGCCTCGGAGGATTGTCAGGAATTGAAGAGGAAGAAAGTATTGAAACAAGAGGATTAGGGTGGGAATGGAGTTTGTCATGAAAGGTATGGTATCCAGATCGGGCCAAATCAGCAACATACGGAACGTTGAGGTCTTTATGGATAAGTTTGTGCGTGACAAAGTAAGGAGCATTGAGGATTTTACGAAGGATTTTGGATTGTAGGGATTGGATACGGGAAGAATTCGATGGTTTAGTAGAGCCCCAAAGCTCCACTCCGTAAGTCCATATCGGCCTTATGATAGAGTCATGTAGATGAGTATTTTGTAGTTAAGTGGAAGATTAGAACGTTTGTCTAGTAAGTGTTGAAGAAGTCGAAAACGTCGTGCAGCTTATTGTCGTTTCAGTCTTGTGTGAGGGTTCCAAGTAAGGCGTTTGTCAAGGTGCAGTCCTAGATATCTGATCTGTTCAATCGGGACAAGAGGGGTATTATTGAAGGAGACAGTAGGGCAGGATGTCATAGGTTTACGACGAAGGGTAAAGGTAATTTGGTTGGATTTTTTGGCATTAATTTTAATTCTCCAGTTCTGACACCATACCTCAAGGTCTCTGAGGTGGGATTGGAGAGTTTGAGAGGCAATAGTTGGATCAGTATTGACTGATAACACACAAGTGTCATCAGCATAGGTAGAAAGGAAAGTGTTAGGATGGGATTGCCTACTTTATGGAATAATAAAACCTTTACGATACACAACAGTGAAGACACTGAATGTCATAACCTCTTTCATTATAAACATTAAAAATAACATTGTAAAGTCATTATAACGTTATTCAGTTAAATTCATTTTTCAGTATGGAATGTCCTTCATTATTGAGGGTGGAAAATTTACACACATTATGCCTCTGGATCTTATAAATTAATTATTTTATAAACTGATTTTCTTACGTTTCTTTTTTAAATTTAACCTCATTATTATATATGGGGGCATACGAATTGAAATAAATAACTTATCGTACATCTATACAGAGAATTCTGCATATATATGCATTTTTTAGGCCTTTACTACACACTAAAGATTTATAAGGAATTATTATAAATAGTTAATTTTATTTCCATAGACTACGTATATATATATATTATAGAAACTTTTTTCTTTCACTTACCTGTATATGAAATAAATAAGGGAAAGCATTGCGACCTTCTGAACATATTTTGATCAATTGACCAATTTTCGTTTCTAATTTTTGCTGACCACGACCTTAATGTTCCATTTATTTCAGACCTGATTCCATCTAAATTTTCCAAATTCCACCAGAACCTCATTCATCATCCTAATCCTCTAGCACAATCCCTATCCAGCTCCACTCATCCATACAACCCTCCCAGAAGGTTGAAACGGCAGTGGCCCCGAGACATATTGTAATCTATTCTGGAGTTCTGACACTGGTCAGATTCTCCTCTCATGTGCGGTGTGATTGTGGCTCTGGCGCCCTCACTTAGCTTCCGCTGGCTCTCACCAGTGATGCGGCTGAGAGGGAGGCGCTGGAATCCTTTGGGCTCTGCTTGTCCTTCCACAAGTGGGGGGACAAGCCCCGTCCGGGGTTTCCCGAGCTGATTGTAAATATTGTACATAGGTATGAATGAGACATGTTTTGTTTATTTATTTGTTAACTTCATTTATTTGTATTTATTTTGTCTATAAATTTTGTTATTGTATACGTTTATTTATTTTGATTTTATTTTATGTAATTTGACTTTCCTTTTGTTTATATTGTAAATATTGTATGAATGAGGTCCTGTAGCACTATTATTATTGTCTATTATGACAAATTGTAATATATACGAATAAAAAAAAAAAAAAAAAAAAAAAAAAAATTTTGCTGATGATTTAATATATAAACAAATATAGAAATAGAAATAGAAATAGAAAATAATTTTTATTCTGGGACTGGGTCCCCTAAGAATAACAGCTTTGTACAGTTTGAGTATACAGCATGTCTGGCCAACAGATCGAAGGAACATAATTTCTACTAATTACATTTATGGGTTAATTTATGTGTGTATATTACTCACGCATATACACACATATATACAAGAAAAAAAAATATATACAATGATAACATAAAGTAAAAACAATTCCTAGAAAATATTGTGTTGAACAAACTTAAATATAAATGAATAGATAACATCGTTTAAATATATACTATGAACAAATATCACTTTCAAATTGTGATGTAAGTAATATAAATATCACAGTTTTTAAGCGTCTTTTTGGGATAATAAAAGGTATTGGAAAAGTTGGGATTTGAATGAGGAGAGAGAAGCAGTTTATACGTTATAGAATAAACATAACATTTTCTTTCTAAGCGGTCAAACTGTACTTTTTCGAACATAAATGATACCTCATTCTAACTGCACCCATTCAAAGCGAAGGCGGGTCACTAGTGAAACATAAATTGCTCGTTGAACTTCCGCTACACTGGAGTGGATACCTACCTTTGCCATTCATCGAAATATAACCGTACCCTCAGCCATGCTTCCAGTTATCCTTATTAAATTTTTTCCCCGATAGGGAGCGAGGTGTTGGCAATAAGTGAAGATGTAAACAGAAGGGAGGGGGCGACTGACCGTGGGCGCAAGGAAAAAGCTGTTTGTTATTCAGGATGGCTGGTCAGGAGCAGCTCGTTAGCCGACCCTTCCGACCCTATCATTCCCCTGTTTCCTGTTTGACCCCCTGTAATAGATTTATTTATAAACTACATATATTAACCCCCTCAGCGGGCGCAGCCTTTGCGAGTCCTGTTATGTGGCGGAAAATTTTCACACCGGTAGACCCATCCATCCGCGGTAAAAATGCTAAATAAAAAAAAAAGTGCATCCTAAATCAGTTTTACTTTCACTTACCTATATATGAAATAATATCAGATGATAATCTAATAGGTGTGGCCAAAGAAAATTTGAAAAACGAATTAATATAGAGGTTATACGAATAATTTTTAAAACAAAATGTGAAATTACAATTTTTTTTTAATTTCACTTACCTATATATGAAATATATAGTAAGGGAAAGTATTGCGATCGTGAAAATTTTCGAATTCCAGTTTTCGACGGAAACACGCGTTTTAGGGTCTCCTGAGTCCAAATGACCAAGTCCCACAAAAAGGTCTGTATGTCCGTATGTGTGTGTGTGTGGTAAGTCTAGCGCGAATACCATAAGTTGCACGAAACTGAAATTTCATATTTAAAACAACTATACGCCCGAGATGTTAAAGCAACTTGTTCATAAAAATCAGCTAACCGGAAGGGCCACTTTATACCATGCATTTAGCACCTTTTTACAATTTTCTCAAAAACGGCTCAAACCATTTTGATTAAACTCACTATATCGATGTAAAATTTAATGTGATTTAATATCATGTAGGTTTCATTCTAATTGAAATAGTGTGGCAGGGCTTAAACGCCGATATTTTAAATTTTCTACCACTAAAATACCTTTAATTTCGTACATTCCAAAAGATTAACAATACCATCTTCATGACGTTGATGAAGGACGGCTAACTATACAAGTTGAACGAATTTGATGACCAACGAAAGGATAAAAGAGTAAAACTAGTTTTTTATGTAATTTTTGGTTTTTTGATAATAAGAACAGTAATATAGACGTATAATATACAGTTTGAAAGAAATTTTAGGAAAAATATAATCTGATACAAAAAGTTGTAAGCATTAATATAAAGTGACGAATAGGGAATAAACTTATTACTGAGTAACAATTTTATATAGGTACATTTTTTAATCTAAATCATGTTTCCAACGAAAATTAAATTACTTTTTTTTTCAAATCAACTTAAAATTGAATTATATCTAATAGTTTTTAAATTGATTTTAACCGTCGTGGTAAGTAAAAGTCGTGTGTTGCCCTAACCAGATTTTTTTATTGAGATTTCTTCTTCTTCATTGGCGCAACGGACGCATGATGAAAGTTTTTTCTTTGACGAAGTTGTCTAAATTCCTGAACAAGGGGTAATCTGTTGGAGACAAGTCGGGAGAATATGGTGGGTGCGGAAGAACTTCGTAGCCCAGTTCTTTCAATTTTGCACGGTAATTGAAACATAAGGTCTTGCTGCCGCTCAGTGAGATCATGAGGTACCCATGTATCGAGCTTTTTTACTTTCCCAATACACTTTAAATGTCTGGAAACGGTAGATGCACTTGCATTTAGTTGTGCTGAGAGTCCTTTAACTGTTTGGTATGGGTTTCCTTCTACTGTATGTTTGATGGCATCGTTGTCTATTACGGACGGAGGTCTTCCTCGGGGCAAGTTTTACAAGTCGGTATCCCCAGCTGAAAACTTAGCAAACCAACGGGAATGGTCCGTTCATTAACACTCCCTTCCCTAAACGCCTTGCAAATATTTCTAGCGGCCTCAGCTGCTGAATGGCCGAGTTTAAACTCGTACAAAAATATTACTCAAAAATCGCGTGTTTCCATGTTCATATTTGGAGGTATACTAAAAAGTGGGTAATTGATTGGGAAACTAATGTTTATAATACAAAGGTAGAGGATTAGTAACTGTTTATTTTAAATATGTAAACATTCTAAAGAAAATAACAGAGACCTGCAAAATCCTTTATGTATTTCAGAAACTATAAAAACGGACACTTTATGTGAAACAACCCAATAATATACCGTTGGAAAGCTAAAGACTAGCCTTCATCATATTATAAAAAAAAAGGAATAATTTTATATTACTATTTGTTACCGTAGTTTATTACAGTAATATTGTTATTAAACTCTTAACTTAGCATTATTTTTTCCTTTAATTTTAATGGTTGTTGTATAGTTTTATTTGGACCTCATGAAGCCCTATAATTAAGGCCGAAACGTTGGCACCTAAATGCAATAAGTTTTTCTTATTAGCGTGTTATTTCTTCATGACCACACCCGCAACCGATATTTCCACCACTTATCGATTTAAGTACATGTTACCGGAGATCGACATCATGCTTGCTTGCCTCTGTTCTGAACTCATTCTCATTTTAACTTGATTAAAGTGTTTAACGGGAATAGCACGTTGACAAAGGTGTAAAAACACAAAAGAAGACGGGAGACAAATATCGGAGAGGAGGCTTGCCGGATACGGTAGTTTTTCCCTCAAGCGACAATAGAATAAGCGGGAGGAAATATATTCGGTCGCCTAGGAGACACCCCAGACCCTCCCGCCGGACCCGCAGATCCCACAAAGATTAATGCACTTCTTCTCACTTACTCTGGCTGATATTTATTAGGGCTATAACTGCCTCTGAATTAGTGCCGCCACAATCATTATCACGCTGTAGATTATTTACTCCAACACTCTCCCTTACAGACTTTTCCTTGTTTCAACAATTCATTTACAACCACCGTCCGGCAAAATGTTCTGAGAAACTCAGTCGAGCATGGAACAATAAACGTTTTTTTTTTATAAATATTATCTACCTTTTTTTTTAACTTCTTTATTTAAATCAAATTACAGACATTTTAAAGTGAAATTAGAAGTCACTATCCCACTAAGGCGAGCTTGTGTGTGGGAAAGGAGTTCACCTGCGGCAATTCAATAAAAGTACAATAACAGTAACACAGTACGCAGTAAGATAAAATACAATACTTAGATAATATAACACAATTTTTATATAGAAACAGTAACACACTACACAGTAAGAAGCAATATAATACATAAGGAATGTTTTTGTTTTTTAATTTATTGAAATTTACAACCGTATGTTCATACATCAAGTAAATATGCTACAATGATAAAAAACATGAAAAAATGGCAGCGCTCTTGTAGTGAATCTACACAAGAAGGTCTCGAGGCCATCTTCTTTTCAGACGCCTCGGCGGATTGTCAGGAATTGAAGTGGAAGCAAGGTTTGAAACTAGTGGATTAGAGTGGGAGTGGACTTTGTCATGGAAGGATTGATACCTGGTCCGGGCCAAATCAGCAACATATGGAATATTAAGATCTATGGATGAGTTTATTCGTGACAAAGTAAGGAGCGTTAAGGATTTTGCGAAGGATTTTGGATTGATACGGGAAGAGTTTGATGGTTTAGTAGAGCCCCAAAGCTCAACTCCGTAAGTCCAGATAGGCCTTATAATTGTCATGTAAATTAGTCTTTTGTAGTAAAGTAAAAGGTTAGAGCGTCTGTCAAGTAAATGTTGAAGTAACCTAAATCGGCGAGCAGTTTCTTGTCTTTTCAGTCTTGTATGCGGATTCCATGTAAGACGTTTGTCAAGCAGGAGGCCTAAATAACGGATCTGTTCAACAAGAATAAGCGGGATATCATTAAAGGACACTGTAGGGCAGGATGTCATAGGTTTACGACGAAGGGTAAAGGTAATCTGGTGGGATTTATTGGAGTTGATTTTAATTCTCCAATTCTGACACCATACCTACAAGGTCTCTGATGTGAGATTGGAGGGTTTGAGAGGCAATACTAGGATCGTTATTAACTGATAGCACGCAAGTGTCATCGGCATAGGTAGAAAGGAATATGTTAGGATGGGTTGGGATATCCATAAGGAATGTAAAAATACAATCATAAAGAAACAGTAGCACAGTATACAGTATGAAGCAGTAACTGAAATAGCTAAAAAGCTATAAGAAATACATATTCATACATACAAGATATAAAATTAAGGCATGCAAATACAAAATTGAATTATATAATATCTAATTAATAAAAAAAAAACAATTAAAGAAACAGTACACAGTAAGAAACAGTAATTGACTAAACCAAAAGCAATGAAGAATACAAATTCATATATACAAGATATAAAATTAAGGCAAGTAAATACAAGATTGAATTACATAATAAGCAATTATAAAAAAACATAACATGGTAACAAACAGTAATTGACAAAATAAAAAATACATATACTTGCATACAGGATAAATATCAGAATGAGTGAAGCAGGCTGGCATTGAGAACATGCCTATAGTGATAAGTAATTTGAATTCAATAATTCAGCAAGTTTTTTCTTTGCTGAGGGCTTTCGCCCATATTTTAACATTGTAGTAATAATTTGAATACTTTGGAGGATATTATTGTAAAAAGATATTGCAGCAATGGAATAACAAGTATGGTGTGTCGTCCAGGTATGTTTTGGTCTTGGCACAACTAAGATATAGTAATTTTTCAGTCTTGTAGGAAAACGATGGTCAATCTTCCCGACTAGCTCACCCCGTCTAAAATACAGCTTATTCATAATTGAGACCATGTATAATTGCTTTGCAGACATTACATTAAGCTCCGAGAATATACCTTTAATACGAGACTTGCGAAATTAGCTGCATGCCCATCGCACATTCGTGAACTTCTGTCAGTCAATACCTACTCGCATACCAAACGCATAAAAAAAAGGGTTATTGGAAAATGAAAATCGTCTTTTGTCGTCCATACAAGGGATTACCTAAAGTTGTTAAACTCTTATTTTTCTTTCACCTTTGAAAATTTTCAAAAATACGTAAGGCCCACAAGACCAAGATCTTTGATCTAGTTCTGGTAAAAAAATAAAATGAAAGCTCTGAAACCTTTTAAGTAGGCAAGACAAATTAGGCTTACAGAATGTACATAAATACAAAACGTATTATTTGGTTTATTAGGAGGTCTTCAAGGATTTTTATTTACACTATTTACAACTGTATTACACAAATGCAATAAGTAAATGTAAAGAATAAAAGTCGTGAAAATGTTTTATAAAAGAACTACCCCGTGGTAGCTCTCCACTATTTTAAGGCTGTAGGTCCCGAGGCCAAATTCATTTCAATCGCCTCGGCGGGTTATCAGGGATATCTAAGGAAGATAGATTATGGACAAGTGGGTTTGTGTGGGCAGGGAGTTTGGAACGGAAAGAGGTAAATCTATTAAGGTCTGCGACAAATGGGAAGTTTTTTTTTGTTTTTTTTTAATAGATACTAAAATAAAAAAGAATTGTTAATTATAGGAAAACGCAAACTTAGGCCCAGAAATCCTTTCACACTTATAATTTAAACAAACATAAAGATATTGATTAACAGTCGACTACATATACATTGATAGGGTGCATTCTTTGTGTCATATAGAAAGGATTCAAAAGCATTGTCTTTTAAGCCCCTGGGATTTAAATAAAACAGTGGATGTTGTGTAGTTGGAATATTGTATATCCGTTTTATTTTCTGTTCCTTTCAATTTTAGGTCATTATATTTTTAACGGTGAATGGACATCCGAGTACCCATCAACCACGATATTATGTTTGGGGTGAAGTTTCCATGGAAAGGTGAAAACAATGGACAGGCTTTTTCCGTCGGTACGAGGGCTGTAATCGGGAAGGATGTAGGTTTATCAGGCAACCATTTATCATTCCAGCTCGAAACAAATGGTCCACCAGCTGGGGGTTGTCTCTTCTGATTGACAACCCTTTCGGTTGTTATTGTTCCTGCCTTTATTCCAGGCTATCCGACCCATTATACCCAACAACCTTACTTTATTTATGTATTCCCAATAAACAATTTTTTTTTAATTATTGAAATATAAAACTTTACATAAAACAACCAGAAAATATGCTAATAGGCAAAATGCATGAAGCAGGCTTGTATAGAAGCTACTCATTAGCAGCAATCCAGTTAATATTCTCAACCAGATGGTTTCGCGGCCATCTTATTTTCAGACGCCTCGACGGATTATCGTTTCAGTCTTGTATGTCGGTGCCAGCTAATACGTTTGTCAAGATGGAGTCTATCAGATTTGTTCAAAAGGGACAAGTTGAGTGTTGTGAAAGGATACTGCTTGGAAGGAAGTCATAGGTTTACGACAAAGGACAAACGTTATTTGATGGGATTTGCCAGAGTTTATTTTAATTTTCCAATTTTTACACCCTCGTTCAAGGTCTTCGGTATGGGATTGAAGAGTTTAGGATGTAGTAATTGGATCATTATTTACTGATAACACACAAGTGTCATCAGCATACATAGTAAGGAAAGCGTTAAGAATGGCTGAAATATCAGCTGTTAAGACTGTGTAAAGTATGGATCCGAGGATACTGCCTCGAGGAACACTAGCAGACTGAGCAAAAAGGAATGAATAGGATATAAAGAACTACAGTAAACCCTCTTTTTAACGAACACGGTTATAACGAACACCCGTTTATAACGAACTATCGTTGCAGTTCCTTGAAAAATGAATAGAAAACTAAGCTTTCTCCTCGTTTATAACGAAATATTCTCTTATAACGAATTAACGAACTACTTTTGTGGACCTCAGAATTGAATTTGTTTGGTTATTACGAAAAATAAAGAAGAAAGAAAATTACTATACGTCTTGATTCCCAGTAAAGAGTGGCGCCTTTCTGTCCAAATCCTAACCTCTTCCCTCTATTCAGCTCAATTCTGTGATTCACAGTCTGTGACAGCTTCTGGTTTCTAGAGTTTCAGATAGTTTTTCTGTTTTTATTACTTGCTTTAATTCGAGTTGAGAAAATCCATTGATTTGAATACAAGGTTAGCGATTCTCCAAGAAGTGGATAAAAAAATTTAGTCAAAATCGAAAATTCGGAAAAATACGGAATATCAAAATCTCCTCTATCGACGATTATCGCTAATAAAGATAAAATCGATGCCTCCGTTGCGTCTTCATCGGGATGTGCAAAAAAAAAACATTTTTTTTTTACTTCAACTTTATATGAATTGCTGTGATTTTGACATTGTAAGTTCCTTTTTATGTTTTGTATTTTTAATGATGGTTTACGTTAATCTTAAAGTATTTTGTAAAATGTGAAATAAGATAGATATATGTACATAGTGCATAGTTTTAACTGCTTTTGTAGTTTCTAAATAAACATGTGCCTGAAAGAGAATGCTGTATTGAAAATATTTCTTTTTAACTACCTGGATTTATACCAAGACATATACGTAATATACATACAATATATTTTTCGGATATAACGAATTCTTTTATAACGAACAGAGAATTTGTTGGTCCCTTGGAGTTCGTTAAAACGAGGGTTTACTGTATATAAATATTTTACAAGTAATGACAACGCAAGAAATATCATTCGCATATAGGCAGAATATGACTTGAATTTTCCTTTCTATAGGAATGTTCAGTCACGAATTGCTTTTGATTATAATTTAAGATATCTTCGTGATTGAAATTTCTCACAACAACATTAATTTTGAAGTCTCTCCCTCCATTTCCTCCTATCAATAGTTCCCTAGACATAATTTTGACTATATCATCAATCTCTGTAAGTCATGCCGGGGAAGATGCAGTTCTTTACTAACGCAGTAAAGTGGAAATTTAATATTATTCGATTTACAGTAACTCTTGAAAAGGAGTAAGATTGTTGTTATTTACAGAGCAGATTACTTTCTCATGATGATATTGTGGCCTTAATGCATTCGATGTGAAAAGCTTCTACCCTATACAAATCCCTGTTCACAAACGACTACGGTCTAATGGAGAACTGGCGGCCCAGATGTGCCTAATAACACAGTGCCCGAGTAAGGAGAAATGCCAGTGAAAGATATGTTCTAAATAAAAGTTGCTAGAGTCCATCAGTTGGTACACCTGACTCGTCACCTGTTGGCCACATGTCAACTTGTTCCATTTCCTCCTTTCAGTGCCTTTATTATATCCCAGGATCTTTTGTACTCTTCTTCGTCTCTCCTTGATCAATCTGGCTCATACGCCCGTTTCTTGTTGCTTATCTATTATGTTCTTTTAAACGACGAGCCTTCTGGAGAATGAGATATTTAGTATGTTCAAGAACGATGAAATAACTTATGGACTGATGACTGCCCATCAAGTGATTTGTTTTCTAAGAAACTCGAGGGAAAGAAATTAAAAAGGTTGCCTTTTTACTCACCATATTAGATAATTTTCGAAGTTGAAGTAAAAATATTTCGTAAATAGAATATTAAATATTTTATGTGACATAAAAGATAATGGAATTATCTTGGTTAATTCCTGGGTAATGACATAACTTATGGACTGATGACTACCCATGAAGTAATTTGTTTTCTAAGAAACTCGAGGGAAAGAAATTAAGAAAGTTGCATTTTTACACACCATATTAGATGATTTAAGCGAATATATGTCACACATAGAATATTAAATATTTTAAGTGACATACCAAGATAATAATGGGATAAGATAACGTATAAAAAAAATATAATGATAACTCAATGAGAAAATCTTAATCTAGAAACACTATTTTAAAAATTTCATACGTATTTAAACTTTTAACAACATATTAACCTGAAAACACAAATTTGGAAGACATTATGCATCACACGATCGATTTGAAACATTTTTCAAGTACACTTTTTGGAATTTTATTTATAAACAATTAGTAATACTATTTAATCAGTTATATATCTAACGAAAAGAAGTAAGAGATTTTTATTTTAATTTAAACTGAGACGCTGATTTCCAAAAAGAACCATATTTATTTTAGGAAATTTAACTGAAAATCTATGGAGAATATTCAAGAAATCTATTTGATTTATTTTATTATTTTTGCGTTTTAATTTAGAATTTTTATATTATATCAATAACTTTTTTTTTTTTACGGTATGGAAGGAAAAGTTTTAGTAAGACCTGCCATGAAATGAAATGTCTTCTTCGTAACTTTTGGGAAAATAAGAAACTATTAAACGGTTTATTTTATTTTATTTTTTTAGTGCGATGACGGATTTTTATTAAACTAAATTATTAAAAAAAAAAATAATAAAAGAATAAAAATATGTCGAAATATCAATTCCGTAAAAAAAAAAAAAAGTCCTTTATTACTTTATGGAAATCAGCATCTTATTTGTTTTGTTTTAGTTATCTTTGAACTTCATTTTATCTTAATACTTATAATAACACTTATTTGCAGTCTAACAAAATCGTCGTAAAATTGTTAAAAACATAATATCTATAATTACTGAATTGGACAGTGTTTACAAAATCGTAACTTATTATCTGTAATCATACGGCTGATAATTAGTAGAAGAAATATAAGTGTATCGAATATAATGTTTCTATTATTTATAAAAAATTAACATAAACATACCTTAAATCTTATTAGGTTCCTTTAATTAAAATGATCCTTTTCATTCAACTTATTTTATTTTCTTATTTTTTCTCCCTACGTTTCGGCTCTTTGCCATTCTCAAGGGATCTACAAAAAACATTTATTTTAAAATTAAAAGATACACAACATTATTTTTTACATTCTTATAAATCAATTTACATACCTCTTTATACTCCTTTATGCACTCTATGTAATATATAGATATATATTTTTGTCATAATTCAGTAAAATAAAATTAAAACTATTACAGGCTGACCAGCCCTGTCCTGGTTGTTATCATCTACTGGATTAAAGAAATAAGTTATAAGAATTAAATAAAAAGATTAAATAAAATAAGTTGAATGAAAAGGATCATTTTAATTAAAGGAACCTAATAATACAATTATTCATTCAAACTATTCTTAATTGTAATAAAAATTAATACCTTAAATCTTTTAAAGTCCTATCCCCAAAAAAAACTTTAAATTGTTTTTACATACTGACTTCTAACTGACCTACACTTCTTGAGAAATCTAAACGAAGTCGCCTTGATGGCCACAACGTAAGCCGAAACGTCGTCATACAAATAAAATACCTTTTATATGCTAACTGTAAGAAAAAACATATTAAATGGAAGAATGTTAGTATCTCTTCATTTATATTTTAATTAGTATATGTTAATATATAATATACACACACACACGTACGTGTATGTGTTATATAATTTTAAGGTAATTAATAATGGATGAGGAAACGCACGAGCGGACAATATCACGGCTCCCAGTTAGGCAAACTCGATAAGTTACAAATTTGGAGAAAATGATTGGCTTGTTACTCAGCCTTAGTTCAGATTCAAGGTTTTATTCTGAGCCCTTAATTAATTAAAGCTGAGTTTTCCGAGCGTGCAATTGGATTAGCACTGATAATTCTGATTCCCCCTCCCACTCTTCAACCCTAGTTGGATTTCTGTCGCATCTTGGGGTTCCAAAATTGGAATGTTAACAAGAACTCCCGTCATACCCGGTGGTGGGAGTCATTCCAATTTGGATAATCTTTTTCAAGAAGATAATTCGCAAATAAAAAAAAGTTAAATAAATTTAAAAAATGTATATTTGAACATAATATTGAGCATCACTTTAAAAACATGTTGGTAAGAAATAAACTAATATAAGTGTATTTAAAAGTTAATAAGACAATAGGGGTACTCACTACGTTTGCTATAGCACAAAAAATATGCTATAGCAAGCGTAGTGAGTACCCCTATTGTATACTAAAATTAATCAATTAGCCATGTTGTGAATTCTTTCTGTCTTTCATAAAATTAATCCTGCCTTCCATATTTTCCATATATATTTTATACATTCTTTTCTCTCAAATACTTAGTTACAGGGATAATATTTATGGGTTCTCCAATTTCATTAAAAATGTCCCAAATATAATGAAATCGTGCTAAACATTAACATGGAGTTTCAAACTTAACATGTAACATAATTAAATAAATAGAATCTTCTGAGTGGATCTAAAAACTGGACACGATATTAGAAAATGTTGAATATTATCATAACCATCGGTATTACATAGAGGGCAAGTCATGTTGGGTTCAAATTTATAATATAATCCATTCTCGATTATCCTCTGTGATTTCTCGCCTGCCAGTCTTAGTTTAGCGATTAACCTTATTTTGTTTATATTGCATCTAAGATTTAAATATTCTTCTCCGAAAGTATACGACTATACTTAATGTAAGCGACATTGATTAAATTGTTTTATAAATTATTTTTTGCTTAAGCAGGACAAGTGATATTTTAAATATACCCATGATAATTCTATTTATGGGTTCTCCACTTTCATTAAAAACGTCCCAAATATAATGATATCATCCTAAACATTAACATGAGTTTCAAACTTATCGCTCTAATAAATTTTACTAATTTATAAATAAATTTATTTTCTATGTTTGTCATGAGCACGTCACTTTCATGATATGTAGAGCAGTTTTAAGTTTGAGTGAAGAGCCCATAAATTTATTCCTGAAATATATATATATATATGACCATTTGTTTAAGCGAAAAAAATGATACACGGTATCATTATTCTAGAATTTTTAAATTTCTTAAATTCGCTTATTAAAATGTTGAAGTTTTTGAGAACTTCGAGAAAACCTATAAAAATTCCGGAGGTTTTAATCAGTCAGTACAAGTATAACAAGCAATTCGTAAGGAATTGCAGCTTTTTTTTCTTTTCTTTTTTTTAATAAAATGATATGGAGGATAAGATGGTTCGGGTGGCAGTCACTTAATATTACATTTTACAACTTTTGTATAAGATAATGTTTTTTTCTAAAATCTTTCTCATTCCCCAACGATATATTATTATAATATATTATATTACTGTTCTGAATATATAAAAAACAAAAATGATAAAAACATATCTTTGCTTCTCTATCCTTCATCGAATTTGTTCAAATTGTATATTAAGCCGTTATTTGTCAATATTAATAAGATGGTATGGTTAATGTTTTAAGATGTACAAAATTAAACGTAGTTTAGAGGAAGAAAATACAAAAATACGCCATTTAAGGCCTGTCAGACTATTTCAATCAGAGTAAAACTTATATCATATTAAAGCTCATTAAATTTTACATCGATATAGCGAGTTTAATCAAAATGTTAGAGCCGTTTTTGAGAAATCGTAAAAAGGTGCTAAATGATGGGATAAAGAAGGACTTCCAGTCAGCCGATTTTAGTGAAAAAGTTGCTGTAACATCTCGGGCGTATAGTTGTCTTAAATATGAAATTTCAGTTTCGTACGACTTATGGTTTTTGCGCTAGACTTACCACACACACACACACACACAACACACACACACACACACACACATACGGACACACAGACCTTTTTGTCGGGACTTGGTCTTTGGACTCAGGGGACCCTAAAATGTGTATTTCCGTTGAAAACTGGAATTTTTTTCCGTTTTGGAGTAAATCGTAAAAAGGTGCATAACGCTTGGTGTAAAGTACCATTTCCGGTTAGCCGATTTTGATGAAAAGTCGCTGAAACGTCTTGTATAGTTGTCTAAAATTTAAACTTCAGTTCCGTGCGATTTTTTTTTTTTTTTTTTTTTTCCGTGCCAGACTTACTACACAGGCACACACATCTTTTTGCGTGACTAGGTTATTTCGACTTAAGGGACCTTAAAACGTGTATTTCCGTTAAAAACTGGAATTTGAAAATGTTTACGATCGCAATACTTTCCTTACTATGTATTGCATACATAGGTAAGTGAAAGTAATAATATCAATAAGATGATTAGAAAGTTTAACAGCGTGTAAAAAAGTGATTTGCAGCGGTAAACGCCGTTGCCAGCTGCCATATGTAGCGCATCCATTCGATTCGCGCATCAGTATTCAAAAAGTAAATAAATAAAGTCTTCGAACAATAGTTAATGCTCCTTATTATGTCACCAACCATACCTTACACCGCTAATTAAATATTCCATTTATTTTAGACCTTATTATTTTAATAATTCCCTTATATAATGTTAATTCCCTTCCTTATTATCCCTTACTATACCTTAACGGACTACCTATCCATTTCCATACTACCGTTAGAAATCTTGGTGTCATCTTTGACCAAAACCTTTCTTGGAATAATCATGTATCCCATATAATTCGTAATCCCATCTTAAACTGTTCTCAAGATTTCGTGATTCACTGCCTTTCGATGTTCTTCGGCTCCTTGTTTCATCCATTGTCTTCCCCCACTTCGATTACTGCTGCCTGGTGTTCGGTGGACTCGAAATGAGACTGGAAAGACTTATGAAATGTTTCATTAGATTCATCTCGGGGTCCCTAGGCGCTCCAGCGTTTCTGACAGGTATGCCGAGTTGAAGTGGCTCAATCCTGTTTCCTGGCGAAAGTATTTCTTGGGAGTTTTTCTATTCCGTACTTTCAATACCAAAAATCCATCCTACATTCTTGACCTACTCACCCCTTGTTCATCGGTACATTCGTTTAATACAAGATCCCAGTCCACTAACCTATATATTCCTTTTCATCAAACATCATCCTTTAAAAAATCATTTAGTTTGCGTGCCACATCGTTCTGGAATTCCATACCTACCTCTATACGCAAAGCACCTTCTTTAACCTCATTTAAAAGCAAACTGTTCCTTCATCTCCTCAACCATCCATCTACAGATTGATTGTAAACAAAACGCTAGAATAGTGGTCATGTCACATTCTAAAATGAGGACCACATCAAATATGTAAACAATGTTTTAGATATATATTCACCTTTCTCTTTCTTTCTTCTGTTTTTCTCGGTGACTTTATTATACCATAAGAAGCACAATAATAATATATCTTCAGATACACATTAATGATTATATAATTATAAACATATATGCATACTAAGTAATCCTAGTTATTTATTTAACTTTATTTATTCTTATTTTTAAATAATATTATATCTTAAGTTTATATTTCTTTTATGTTTTTGTTTCTGTGCCAGACACAAGTCAAAATTGTTTACTTTTCTGTTATTCTTAGGGGACTGAAGGTCCCAGAATAAAATTTACTTTCTTTCTTTCTATTATAACTTACAACATCAAAATTCTCTAAATACCATCACATCCTTATCAACCCCTTAGAAGCTTGAAACGGCAGTGGCCTTGAGACCTCTTGTAACATGTATATTGGAGTTCTAACATTGGCTAGATTCTCCACTCACGCGCCTGTATGCTTGAGAATTGTATATAGGTATGAGTGAATTTTGTATATATTCTTATTGATTCTGTATATATATATATATATATATATATATATATATATATATATATATATATATATATATATATATATATACTGTGTTATTATTTTATAAATTTATTGATTTATATATATTGTGTGAATGTTGTACTTTATCACTATTAAAAATGTTCTAAATTGGACTGATTGTAATATTACTTAATAAAGAATTGTTTCTGAGAAAAAAAAAATTTTTTCTTTCTTTCTTCTAAAGGTAGATTTCGGGTGTTAAATCATATTTGCATCCTCATCAATATTTGCGTTTTATTTTATGTGTGCAACCGTGGCCGTGAAAATAAGGATGACTAAACGCTACCTGTATTTGCAAGTGCTAATTTTTCTGAGACTGCGGTGGTTGGGGACAGGGAGCCCTGGTTCCATAATGTATGAGCTGCCCCCTGCAATCTCCATAACACCCTCACCGCCCCCGCCAATAGGAAAAATTATATACCTCCCTCTTTCGTATACTCTATCTCTCTTCCTTACGCTCTTTAGCCTGAGAGGGCTTAGCAATAAAGGAAGAGCTTGTAATGATAAGGAGGGATTTCAATATTGTGCGAATAATATCATTATTCATCTAAGCAAGAAGAAGGCTATACTTAATGTAAGCGGTATTGATTATATTGTTTTATAAATTATTTTTTGCTCAAGCAGGGCAAGTGATATTTTAAATGATAATTCTATTTATGGGTTCTCTACTTTCAGTAAACATTTGTCAAATATAATGAAATTGTGCTGAACATTAACACTGAGTTTGAAACTTATTGCTCAAAATCTTACTAATTAATAAATAAACTCATTGTTCGATAAATATTAGGCCGTTTTACAAAAGAAATTCTTGGATATATTTTTTTTAAAACAATTTATTTAATCCAGTCATCGCGACGTTTCAGCCTCTAGGGCCATTATCAAGCTTCTGTAATCAATTAAAGTTTCATTGCATTTATACATTTTCAACAATTCAATTACAACACATAATAAATTATTTTTAATAACTATGTCACCTACCATGCATATCCATCTTAATTATCTTTCCATTTCACCGCTTTTCAGCAGCGTCGTCATAATTTTTTTTAAATATCATTTAAAAAAAAAAACCTGTATTCAAAAATATCATATTATTTTTCATCATCAATTGAAAAAAGGGATCTATTTATTCAAAAAATAAAAGAAACATTTTTTCCAACTTACTTAACAGTTTTCGGCCGCCTTTTAGGTGTTCTCGTGCGCGACTGAACTTGGGGTGGGGATGCCAAAGGATTTATATATTTACTCTGTCGATAGTACTTGCATAAAAGGTGTTTAGGTTGTCTACGTCTGTTTGGTGGTTAACTGATTTTTCTAATTTTTTGTTATATAAATTGATTCTATGATTCTCCTTTTATTTATGTTTTCTTCCTTATGTAGGACCGAGATATTATCAAAATCAAAAATATGTTTATGTTTATCGCAGTGTTGTGAAAAACCTGTAGATTACAGAAGCTTGATAATGGCCCTAGAGGCTGAAACGTCGCGATGACTGGATTAAATAAATTGTTTTAAAAAAAATATATCCAAGAATTTCTTTTGTAAAACGGCCTAATATTTATCGAACAAATATTCAAACAAAAGAACAATTACGACAATGATGAGATAAACTCATTGTCTTATATCAATTATTATTATAGAAGAGTAATTTTAATTATGAATGTATTATTCGGAACAATCTCTTCTTTTTATTTATATATATTTTTTTTACCATAACATATATAAAACTATGATTATAACACTGTAACGTTTCGAGTTACTTCTTATGCCTCATCTTCAGATCTTTTAAAATCATCTAAAATGCGATTCAATAAATATTATAAGCAACCATACAAACAATAACAAACATAATCAATAATTTAGAATTCATTTATCACCTACAATATTTACAATCTGTTTATAAAAAACTTTATTAAAATTCTACTTACATATATTTCCATATTATATCATAATATAGGTCATATAATAATGTACTATTATTCATATATATTCCCTATATACGAATTATCCTGTCGAACTCATTGAGTATATTTAACATGAAAACCACTATTTCATGAGGTTTAGAGCATTTTTAAGTTCGAGTGAAAAGCCCAAAGTTTATTCCTGAAATTTCTCTATAACCTATTTGTTTAAGCCAAAAAAAGATATTATTATTATATTATTAATGAATTTTTAAAATTCTTAAATTCGTTTATTAAAACGTTGGATATAACAGTTTTTGATTACTTCGTGAATATACCCATGATAATTCTATTTGGTTCATAATTAATTAATTAATTTAGATTAAATTAGTAACAACAATAACTTATCTTTATTTTATTTTTAATCTTTTCAACGTATATTTTTATACCCATACTACTAACATTATTTCTGTAAACTAATGTTCGACCAGGGAAAATATTTCACCTTTAGTTAATTGTTTAATTATTTCATAGTTGTTAATACCATTAGCGATAATAAAAGATTAATATTTCAAATAAAATAATTAAACTTTAGATTAAACCATTGAATGAATGAATGAATGAAAAGAGAACTTTATTCTGGGACAAGGTCCCTTAAGAATAACATACATGTACAAATAACATAAGTATTATAACTGGTCAAAAAACACATAAAAAAGAAAAACAAAAACAACTGATAACATGAATAAAACAATAAATATATACAATTATTTTAAATGTTAAAAAGAGAAAGAAATGAAATTAAAATTAAAAATCTTACAATAATATCTAAATGTAATACAGGACTAACAAACCAAAAAAAAAAAACATTAGAATAATTAAAAATAAAAACGAAAACTTTATTTTAATTTATGTCATGAAGTGTAGAAATTTCTAGCATTACTTTAATCGTTATACTGAAATTAGTTGGCGTCTGGTTTGGAAGCAAGAAGGTGTTTAAAAAGGAGAGATTTGAATGAAGATTGGGAAGAGCATAACGGATGTTTGATGGGAGAGTATTCCAGAAAACAGTGGACCCGGCTAAGGAGGTCGGAAAGACGGGATCTGGCTCCTGAGTATGGATTGTCGATTTAAATTGCAGGAGACTATATTCGGCGTATGAGCCCTACCACACTATTTAAATAACGATAAAATCTGAATATTTAGTTTTGCACTAATATTAGGAGATTAAGAAAATTCGATAGAGTTCCCTTTGAAAATGGAGACACGTGTAAACTTAGCGTATAAAATGGCCTATCCTCAGGATTAGACAAACAATTAAAAAAAAAAAAGTTTTAACACACATTTTTATTGAATGAATGACACCGATTAGTCTTAAAAATTATTATTATTTTTTTTTCCAAGGCGCGTTTGTGTTTGATTAATGTGATAGAACATTTACTTTTTATTATTTGTGTTCTCAACCATTTTTTTTTTTTTTTGAGAATAATTATTAAACTAATAAATATTAAATATCCCCAAAGAAGGATGGACAAGCATTAGTTAATCAAGTTAGATTAAGGTTTGGAATAGTTGTTAAAAATAATAATAATTGTTCATAAATTAAATATAAATAAAAAAAATGTTTTTAAAGTTATATGATTTAGACTGATTAAGTATACTGTGAGTAACAAAGCAACCCACCGTATTTCGGCAGCATGACGTTGAATAAAGCGTTTTTCTCTCTAGTTTTCGGCAATGCCATTGTTTGAAAAAATTAAATGCATAAGAAATTAAATGTACACAATACAATTCAGTAAAAAAGTGTTATTAAATTTTTAAGTACGCATACAACTCTCTTTGTGACGACATCTTCCGGCACAAGGCCTCCGAAGGGAAAGCAAAATAGCATTGACAACTTTTTCAGGGAAGGGAGACACGATCCCTTAGGTGTCGGACACGACTAATACTACACGACACGGTTAAAAGGAGTATTTGTCGTCGACAATGAGGACATCTGGTGACGGACATCTCCAGGTGCTAATAGTTTCCATAATCCTGGGAACCACAATCCGTGAAATCGGCGCGACCCCTTGGCAAATGTCCCATAGGGGTTAACAACTCCGTCCACCCAAGGATGTTTACCCTTAACGTATTCGGTAGATGATCAGAAAAAAAACCCAAAAGTGGGTGCTCCTTACTTGTACTTACCTATATATGAAATATATATCAAGAGAAAGTCTCGCATTTTCAAATTCGTGTTCTTAACGGGAAATGCACGGTTAAGGGCTTCCTGATCCCAAAAGAACAAGCCCACATACACTTTTTCGTGTGTGTATTTTAAATATTTTTTAAGGAAATACATGTATAAGCAGTGTATATCTGTCTGATACTGGCGACCCGCCCTTAAATTTAAATTTGGTATTATTTATGTTTAAACAAGTTCAGTTTGACCAATTAAGAGTTTATTACTTTGGGATTATGAGTTCTTCCTACAGAAAAGTGCACTTGGCAAGAAAATATTTTGCTTATTATATAAATTTATTAAGGTAGATTTCGGGCTGAATAACTTCTTCCGTAAATACTCAAATTTCTTTTTATTTCATCAACACGACGTTTCGGGATATTCTCCCATCTTCAGAAGTCTACAAAGTAAATTTAGCAATTACCGTTACTTTAAAAAAATACTATACTAAACTGAATGGTATAAAACTATATGAAAAAATATTATAAATTAGGTGTCCATTGATAACAAATTTAAAACTATTAAATAACAAATTTAAAATCAGAAGGAGGCATTAAAAGCAAAAATTAAAGACAAAAACCTAGTCAAATGTGTGTATTAGTGAAAAAGCTGGGAGTTCTAAATATATAACAAGGTAATTTTATAATATTTATTTAACTAATTAATATGTAACATCGTTAATTTTTGCTTTTAATGCCTCCTTCTGATTTTGAATTTGTTATTTAATAGTTTTAAATTTGTTGTCAATGGACACCTAATTTATAATATTTTTTCATAACGTTTTAAACCATTCACTTCAGTATAGTATTTTTTAATGTAATGGTAATTGCTTAATTTACTTTGTAGAGTTCTGAAGATGGGAGAATATTGTTGATGAAATAAAAAAAAAAATTTCTCAAAAACCGTTCCGACGATTTTGATTAAACTCAATATATCGATGTAAAATTTAATGGGCTTTAATTTCATGTAGGTTTCATTATGATTAAAATGGTGTGACAGGACTTAAATGCCGATATTTGAAATTGTCCTCTTCTAAAGTACCTTTCATTTTGTTGATTCTATAAAAATAACTATATTATCTTGTTACACTGATGAAAAACAGGTAAATATATAAATTGAATGAATTCGATACCTACCTAAAGGAGAAAACATAAAAAAAAAAATTGTTTCGCAATCTTTCGTTTTTGAACATAAGAGCAGTAATATACATGTATGATATACCGTTTAAAAGCTAAAGATTTTAGAAAAAATATTATCTTATACACAAGCTTCTAAAAGTTATTAGAGAGTGATGAAAAGCCGACAAAACTATCTGATTATTTTAGATAATAATATAATAGATTTTTTAATAAAACACATGTTTCCATAGAAATTCCATTTGATTTTTATCTCTTTTACTTGAAAATTCTTTAATGATTTTAAAAATGGAGGTAAGTGAAAGTCGTTTGTTGCCCGCACCAGATTTTTTAGAATATATTGATATGAATGAATGAATAAAGCCTTTATTGCAAGGATAACATTTAAAAATTATAATATTAACTTTTAGTTCTAAAATAATTTCTAATATAATCTAATATAATTTCTAATATAATCTAATAAAAAGTTCTCATATAATTAGAAAAAAAAAATATATAATGCTATGTGAAAAATAATAATAATGCATATACTTGTTAAATGAAAAAAAAAAAAAAAAAACTATATAATTAATGTTCCTTAGTTGCTTAAGATATTTACAATATGTTATCCCTACAGGCCTCTCCTTACGGAGGTGATGGTCTAACTTCCCCGGTGCCAAACCTATTGGGAAGTGGATATTGATATTATTATAATATTGATATAATATATTTAAATTTATTGTTTTGTATATATTGTGTGAATGTATTATAAATGTACTTGATCGCTATTATAAATGTCCTAATAAGGACAGATTGTAATATCAATCCATAAAATTTGTTTTTGGAAGGTAAATAAAGGATGTTAACCTGATATATTAATATATGCATCTTAAATGCTACAGCGTTCCAATAGTTTTTTTTAATTTTTACGATGACATGAAGCCTGACGTGCACTGTAGGAAATTCGTACACCGCGCGACAGCCTTGCGCAGATGATATCAGATGGGGTAAGAGGAGGATGATTAGAAGTGGAATGGTGAAATAAAGGAACAAAGGGTAAAGCGGACAATGGGACCTCCTAGGCGCTGTTTTACAGCATTTTTAGAAAAACAAGAACAATGCAAAAGAAAGAGACAAAAGCACCCCATGCCCATCTCATCTTCCTCCAGGAGCCCTTTCTATGCCCTTATGGTACATTTGGGAAAAGTTCACTTTATGAAAGATAGCCATACAGGTCTCTATACCAGATATTAACGGAGACATTCCTCTTTTGACAAATATTAATGGAAAATTTTCATATTTTATGTGTGTGGGATATCCTGTAACATTATAGGAATCTTATAATTTTAAAAAATCTGGTACGGGCAACACACGATTTTCACTTACCTCAGTTTTAAAAATCGATTAAGAAATTTTCAAATACAGTTAGAGATAAAAAAGAGTGAAACCAACACAGAATTAATTAATATGATTACGTTGAATTTCTATAGAAACATACGTTTTATTAAAAAATCTATTTTATTATTATTTAAAATAATCAGTTAATTTTATTGGCTTTTCAATTCTATTTATTAACGTTTACAAGCTTGAGTATAACATAATATTTTTTTCTAAAATCTTTAACTTTCCAACGGTATATTATACTCGTACATGTATATTTATGTTCTTATGATAAAAAAAAAAAAAAAAAATTGCAATGAAAAATTATTTTTTCAGTTTTCTCCTTTAAGTGGATATCGAATTCGTTAAACTTACATATTTACCTGTCTTTCATTAGTGGTAACAATATAACATGGTTATTTTTATAGAATCTACAAAATTAAAAGTACTTTAGAGAAGACAATTTAAAATATCGACATTTAATCCCTGTCAGACTACTTCAATCAGAATGTTAGAGCCCATTAAATTTTACATCGATATAGCAACTTTAATCAAAATCGTTACAGCCGTTTTGAGAAAATCGTAAAAAGGTGCAAAATGCATGGTATAAAGTGTCTTTCCTTGTTAGCTCATTTTGATGAAAATTTTTCTGTAACATCTCGGGCGTATATTTGCCCTAAATATGCAATTTCAGTTCATAGGACTTTTCGTTTATGCCTGGAGATACCAAACACGGACACACACACAGACCTTTTTTCGGAACCTGGTCATTTGGACTCTGAGGAACCTAATAAAACGTGTCCTAAACTTTCACGATCGCAATACTTTGTTTACTATATATTTCATATATAGGTAAGATAAAGTAAAAATCACCCATTACTTTCATCACATCTCTGCTTGAAATCAATATTAAATGTTTTAAATTAAAAAAAAAAAACAGTTTCAATGAAATTATTTATTTAAGTTTAATAATATAACAATAGAAATTATTTTATTTATTATAAGTAAGTTTATGCTATTTACGTCACTTTCTATGATGCGATGTATACAAAAAGTTAGAATAATGTTACTGGTAACATTCCATTCTAAAATGAGGATCAATAAAAATAAAAATAAAAAGGTTTTTTCTATGATTTTATGATATTAGTGAAATTATAGTATCAATTACATACACATATCTTTATTATTATATAAACATATATATATATATATATATATATATATATATATATATAAATTGCCATTGAAAAACATTTAAAATGCCGTTTTAAAATGAATGAAACAGATCAATGATATTAAATGCTAAACACTCTAATTGAAGGGCATATGCTAGCACAATAACACCGCATGAGGGTGATATAGTCTATTGTTTTTTGGGCATCAATTCATCATACAATAGAATTATTTCTTTTATTCATACGATCATAATATCAAAAAAAAAATGCTTTTAAAAATTAAATATATGTGAAAATATAAATAATATCGTTCGTACGCATTCCTTTTAACAAAGTAGCTATCCTGAAAATTATATGATAAAAAAAGTAAAAACATCTTTTCTTACCACAGGTAGTAATTAACTTTATATTATCTTTCTAAAGTAATTTGTTATACTTATATTACTAATATTATTTCTGTAAATTGATTTTCGACCAGGAAAAATATTTCACCTTTGGTATTTAACTTAAAAAATAAAGTAAAAGTGCCAATTTGTGGTAAGCAGATTTTTGTGATAAAGTTGCTATAACATGCCAGGCGTGTAAGTTAAATATGTAAGTTTTATTAATGGGACGGTTGCTAATATTGAAACTGAGTTCACAAGAACCTCCTTGAGCACATCCATCCTTTATAAAGTGAGTACCCAAATATTAGGAGGGGAGAGGAACCTAGCGGCTGATTGTATTCGGATCCATATATGTACTTAACCTTCTTGGTCTCTAGAGATACATTTTTTTTATTTACTTATCTAAAAGACTTCTTAATTTCACTTACTATATATGGTAAGGGGAAGTATTGCGATCGTGAAAATTTTCGAATTTCAGTTTTCAACGGAAATACACGTTTTAGGGTCCCCTGAGTCCAAATAACCAAGTTCCGCAAAAAGGTCTGTGTGTGTGTGGTAACTCCCGGGCGGAAACGGTAAGTCCTATGAAACTGAAATTTCATATTTAAGACAAATATGCGCCCGAGACGTTACAAAACCTTTTTCATTAATATGAGCTTACCGGAAGAGGCACTTCATACAATGCATTTTGCACCTTTTTTCGATTTTCTCAAAAAAGTTTCCGACGATTTTGATTAAACTCGCTATATCGATGTAGAATTTAATGGGCTTTAATATCATGTAGTTTTCATTCTGAATAAAATGGTCTGACAGGGCTTAAATTCCGATATTTTACATTTTTTTCCTGTAAAGTACCTTTAATTTTGTAGGTTTTGTAAAAATAAATATATTATCTTGTTACCCCCGATGAAATACTCATAAATATATAAGTTGAACGAATTCAATATCTAACTAAAGGAGAAAACTGAAAAATATTTTTTTAATGCAATTTTTTTATTTTGAACACAGCAACAGTAATATACATACACGTATAATATACCGTTGGAAAGCTAAAGCTTTTAGAATAAATGTTATCTAATGAACAAACTTGTAAAAGTTAATAAAGAGTGATGAAAAGCCGATAAATCTGATTATTTTAGATAATAATATAATAGATTTTTTAATAAAACACATGCTCACATAAATTCAATTTAATTAATTCTTTAATGGTTTCACGTATTTTAATCTCTAACTATATTAAAAAATCATTTCATTGATTTTAAAAATGGAGGTAAGTGAAAGTCGTGTGTTGCCCGCACCAGATGTTTTTATTTTGTAAATACCTTACTTGTTTATTTATTTATTTTATAATTATTTTTTATTTATTCATTTATTTTTTTAATCTTATCTGATTTGCACTAAACGAACATTATTTTTAGGTCTCATCTATAAACCGAGTTTTGCGGAACTTGGCTGCCCAGAAGGAGAGCGGAGGCGGCGTGGCTCACCAATCACCACCAGATTCATCCTCGGTCTACGACAAGATCCGGCTACTCAACGGACAGGCAGCCTGGACCCACAGGCCTCCTCCCTGGTAATTGTTTATAATAATATCATATAATTGTTTTAAATTTAAATATAAAAACCGACTTGATAACAACAATGTTTAGAGATAACCTGGGTCAAACTCCACATCCAAACATACTTGCAAGTTTGCTCAGGATGACCCTCCAAAGCGTCTAAATTGAAAATGTTCCATTCCAGTCTTATTGGCAGATATCTAGATTATCAGATCAAATTAATATATCAACTCAGCATAACTACATTTAATATACATTTGTAAACATCATAATTTTTTTTTTTTAAATTTCTAACCCTCTATTTTAACAATATTTCCTGTAATATGAAACAGAGAGATATAAATAATTAGTTTTCTACTGCCCTCCATGTATTCTATACCCTCTTGACTTCACACATTTACGTAAGAGGAAACTGACAAAATAGTTTAACTATTTTATTTTAGTAAATAGTGTCTAAAACCTTTTCCCCCCACAGAGATGCCCAGCCGTATTATAAAATATATTTAAACAATAGTGTTATGCGAACAATTTAAACTTTTAATGAAATTTCTAAACTTTACACTCATAAATCATTTTCTACTCCGAATTGCTAGGAACATACATCATACTGGATCAATCCGGAGGACAGTCTTAAACAAACTAGATTGCTATCTCTTTCTATTACATAACAGTAAAAAGTCATGTAAAAATATAAAAATTGATCATGGAATTGAAAAATCAGTACAAGGCTCAATCTAGTTGGTGATGCAAGATTCCATGCTCTGGAACTGATTTATTTAAAGCCCAAAATTAGCATTAAAAATAGTGTAACAGTCTTAGAAAGGAAGACTTATAAATGTTTTATAAATGATATTATAAACATGAATACAATATTTTATTAATAAATAAGTGGATGGATATGATGGATTTTTTTCATTTTTTATTAAGGTGATGAATAAACGAATAGAAATTATGGACAACAACGCCTTCGCGTAACAAAGAAATACATTAAACGCTTCGGTGAAGATCAACAACTCATTTCGATTTTCATTCGATTTCTTTTTTGTTTTTCGACTTTTACCTTTTCACATTTGGTTGGTTCCCTTTGTGGCCGTCAGCTAAAAATTTATCCACCAGTAAAAACGGAAAAGAAGGCCAGTAAAGATATAGAGAAAAGAGATAGAGAGAGATACAGAGAGTGAGAGAGAGAGAGGAGGGAGAGAGGGCAAAGGGGGAAGATGCGGATGCTGGCGGTGACGTGGCCCCGGGCGCCACTTTGTACCAGCACGGATACAATGTTGCAAATGACAAGCCCCTCGCTTTTGCCACGTTATCAATTATCAACAGTATTACGTACACCCGCCCCCACCCCCTTTGTGGTTTAATTCTTTTTTTTACATTTAATTCGAGAACCCCCTGGGACTACCTCTCTCGTGGCCAATCTACTCAAACTGATTCTTTAACAGGCTGCCCACTTAGTGCTCCTATTATACCACCCCCTTGGTGTAATCGCCTGGCTAAAGTAATATGAATCCCTCTCGCAGGCAGAAAATTGATCATCCAACACATCCATTATTTGACAATATAAATAGGGTTTAGGTAACTTTCTTTATTTTTTAACTTGTTTCCCTGCTTTTCGTCCTCCGGAAGAATATAACCGAATCAATCTAATGTGCCTAGCACGTAAAGTACTAGATCCGTTGGCAAAATCACCAATTTAGGTGGACTTTTTATTATTATTAGTTGGCAAGACCCTTAATTGTAATATTTCCCGCCATACCGTGTTTACAAATAAATAGTAAATGAGTGAATTATTCCTCTTCAGTGGAACCGGCAGTGGGATTATCTTTATTAGATGGCCATTCATCCTGTTCTAGCTGTGTGTAGCGCAAAGTCTTTTTGCTTTTATTCAACAATGGACATTGCTGAGACAGGTAAGACATTATATTGCCGCATCCGTTATAGAATATACATTGCAATTTAACAATTTGTAAATGTATGCCCCTATTCTATAACGAAAAACTATATAACCCGAAAATTAGCCAAAGGATTTGTTTGATCAATCCTTTTAGTCTTTAAATGTTGCAAAGGATTTTTACGAATTTTTTGCGTTTTGGATGATACATAATTTTTTTGGACACAAAACTCTGAATTTTACAACCTATAATTTGAATAGTTTCCTTAAATAATTTAAAATAATCAATTAGCAGGTTTATTTTCTTCTTGCATAATTGCATTTCATGTCTTTTTGGACAATATTTAATTTTCGGAATTATTCCATGGTTTTCTGTATATTTAATAGCATCTTCTTCTGTAGCCGGCAATTCCCAAATTGTTACTCTCTCAATTTCGAACAACAAAATAAGACAAAAGTATAACAGACAATTCACACTAACATAGACAACTCACAAAACAGACAAACACAAGTCCTAATAAGAGGTTACACTAGATAACGGAGATAAGGAGGTAGGTATCATGGCGTGCTAATAATGCATTAGTACCAAAAATCCTTTAATAAAAATTCAAGTTTTTTTAAAAATAAATATGCAATTTGGAAAAAAAGTAGTACACTAGCGGCTTTTTTTAACATATAGTAGTTATTATAATTATAATTGTGTGGCATGTGGCGGCCTCTCGATGGTACTCGAAGGCAGATTGAGAAGGATTATGAATTGCTTTTTAAGATTTGTGTTCGGCACCTCGAGACGGTCCCATGTATCCCACCGCTACGACGAGTTAAAGTGGTTAACCCCAACCTTTCGAAGACAATATTTCCTTGGATCATTTCTTTATCAAATCATAAGCTCCCACCATCCATTTTATGTCTACAGCCTTCTGGTACTTAAATCCTCAAACCATCACCAGGAAACAAGATCCCATCTGTCCGACCTCCACACTCCTTTCCATAGAACCAAAATATGACTGCTCCTTTTTAGCCCGTTCCACTTCCTTATGGAATACTCTCCCTTCAAACATCCTTTATGCTCCTTCCCTATCATCTTTTAAATCCTTCTTCTTTCAATACTTCCTTTCTCTTCAGACAGATGTAAGCTAATTTTTATTATGCCAACTTATGTAAGGTGAATTTTACTTTAATGCACTTACTTTAATGAGATGTAAAAGTTACATTTTATGTTTATTCTTATTTATTTATTTCTTGAATTTGTAAATATAGATGGTACTATGACCCTTTTTTCTTTTGTTCATTATTGTGTTATTTAATTGTAGTTATATATTGTTTTTTGCCAGTTGTAATTTATTATTATGTTCATAATTGTTATTCTTAAGGGACATTGTCCCAGAATAAAGTTTTTTTTCTATTTCTATTTCTATAATCTACCTGAGAAGATATTACAACCTTTCATATATTATTTAATTAAAACTTTTATTAGGAGATATAATACAAACTGAAGTAATAGTCAGAACCGAAGCCAATGAAATATGAAGGGGCAGATATTTTTCTGGCCGCATGCCTAATAAGAGCCAGCTTGAAAAAAATTTAGAATTATTATTAATTGCTTCTAAAAACTTTTCCCTTTCCGAACCCCCTTCGCCTAAGAATAAAGTAACTCCTCGAGGGTTTTATAGTGAAAAAAAAAATCTTTATTCCACTACTTAAGTTGTATGGCTCTAAGTTATGTAATTACGTAATTAATTAGTGTTTGTATTAATAAAAGCGGGTTATACCTACGAATCACAATAATTGGCTTTAGGATATATTTAAGAAAAAGTGTAGTAAGAGTAAAAATAATTGTCTTAATAGATAATTAACAAATAATGCAGAACTTGGGTGTTGTCTAGGATTTAATTAAAATTAGAAAGCTATTCATATACCACATCTCGTAATAGCTAATTGCAGAAAATAATAATAATAATTGGCTTTAGTTTTGCAAAATGAAGGAATCTTAGATCCGAATATTAAAACTTAATTTTAACATTAAGGATAAACTATTGCCCTAATTTGCCTTGTAAATACGTTAATAAAAACAGTTCATATACATTTTTTTTCGTTAAAAATTATAATTTAGAATCCAATGTAAATAAATATTTATTTTAGATCCTCTTATTCTAAATAACTGATTTTTTTTTAAATGGTCTGTCGGTCGGTCTATATGTGAACTGGCACTAAAACGGAAAGATTGACGAAATCAAAAATACAAATCTAATGTTTCTAGCACCTTAGGATGTTATAACAGCCTTTTTATTTAATGCAATGTTAAATATACAATACTAACAAGAATTTTTAATTTCGTTTACATCCTTTAAATACGAATACTAATTCGTAAGTTGAGTCCTTAAAAAAAAAAATATATTTTTGGCACCCGAGCACAGTTACGTTATCCCTTAAATTTATAGCCAATAAAATATCGAGCCAGCATTACATATAAGTCTAACTTGGAAATCAACATCATTTATGAGATGAATATGTACAGTTTCCTATTTGAATATATTTTATACGCTGAATGCGCTAATCAATATTTATCGTTACCCTTACTCTCGAATTTTGTTAATAAAATTTATTTTATTATTTCAATTTAACACTGACAGATGGATATAAATACAGATAAGTGTATAAAGAAGAATATAATAAAATGGAGTTTTTTATTGATATTTAATGAAACATAATGAAGGACCTTATTAAACTTTTTTTTTTTTTTTTGTTACATCTCCTGAATATATTTTTATTAGTTAAATTATATTTTTTATATAATTTCCTCTTGTTTATATGTCAATTTTTAAATTCCAGGTATCCAGGAAGCGGTAGCCCGTTCCAGCCGAGCCTCCATCCCATCTTGCCGATCTTGTCACAGACATAACGACAAAGAAAGGTAAATAATTATAAATAACACAATAATAATAATAATTTAAACTTATGTGTATATATATTACAGGTTACATAGAATTTTAATATTAAAATCAGTATTATGACGAGTATAATATTTTAATAGAACCATTCTCTTTTTTGGAAAAAAATATTGATTCATTAGAAATATTACATTTTCTGATACTTTTAGAAGACATATCTAAATTTTACAAAAACCTAAAACAATTATAAATATTAAAATAATTTACAAATTCTTAAAACATTTTTATTATATTTGTATCTATATCTTTTTAGGTATTGAAATTCTATTTTTATACGTACTTTCTAAACTCATCAAGGATACATAAATGTCAATGATTGAGATAGGAAATGTATTATTTAAATAAATTTATTAAATACTTTTATAATAATTCTCTTCATTATCACATATCTGAAACATTATTGCCTAACTACTTTAGAACTATTTTAAATTTATTTGCCAACTATTTCTGTATTATTAAATTATTATTATAAATAAAAAAGATAAAAAATGAGATAATTATAATTATTTTTATTATTTAAATTAAAATTTCAATTAATTCTTTTTTCTATATTCTTTATATTTCCACAATTACTCTATTTTTTGTTTAGTTTTGAAAATTCGTACGTCTTTGAAATTAAAATTATGTTACTAACTATGCTATGATTGGTTAAAGCTTTATAATTTATATATTCAATATTTTAGAGTTCTAAATCTGCAATACTGATGACTTAAAATTGAAATTAATGTTCAATAGAAAGATAACTTTTAAAAAAATAATCGATCCAATATATTTATTAAATGGATGAATATAAAAATGTTGAATTTGCATGATACAAAATTTTTAACTTTAACAACATTCATAAACCTCCAATTTATATTTTAAAATACCGTTAAGAACATTCAATAGTACAACATGATAAATGTTGTAATAATACCAGTTTGCCACAAAAAAAGTTTTTTAAATATTTGAGATTTTCAGTACATGATGGAAATGTTTACTTTTAGCCCATTATGATCTAATCACGTAATGTTTTTTTAACCTGATTATTTAGTAATGAATATATGAATTAAAAAAAATAAATAAAATACTTATGTTGTGATCATCTATTCTAAAATATTTCAATATAAAAAAAAATACCTACTGTAAATTAAATCTTTTTTGTATATCATGAAAGTAATAAATACAATTGCTATTTTGAAACTGTATGACTTGATTATAACATGATCAATGCAAACAAAGCAATTCGAAATCAGCTCGACTATTTATTTGAATATACGTTCAAAAACGACCACAAACCAACATTGCATTCAAAACCATTATTGATAAAATGATGTATCGTTATTTAATGACAAAGGGGATCCAGTCAAGCTTTCAAATTAGATTTAAATACACGCACGAGTTATTATCTTGCCCGGACGTTACAATTAAGTTGTGTCTATTTAACTTTTAACACAAAACCTACTTCCATAAACGTTTCCGAATTGGCCTATTCTTCGATGATTCAGTTACATTTTGTACAGTCACATAAAGTCATGTAAAAATTTCATCGTCTGAATAATTTTTGTTGAATTCTGCGAAGAATTCAGCATCTAAAAATGAAATATTATTAATTAATAATTGTATTTCAATCACTAAATGTATTTTATTTTACTAATTTTTGGTACGTCGTTGATGCTTAATAGATATTTTCATTGGGTATGTAATACGTCCTACACCGAACATATACTGTATTTGTTTTAATTATCTTAGGTGGTGAAATAAATAATTTGAATAGAGCAAACGTTAGTAAACATTAAACCCTATAATTATATCGTAAAAAAACTAAGTACACTTTTATATTCCTTTATTTTTTTGTTTAAATTGCATACAGCAACGTTTCAGAATATTCCTTTGCTTATCATTTAAATTTTTATTTAAACTATTATTTCAATCAATCATATAATCTATATATCAACATTCTTAAACCTATACAAATATAACATAATTTAGAGAATAATGTAGAACTTCCCAATTTATTATTATATATAAAGAAATATTTACATAATTTAATCACTTTGTTGTGACAATTTCTTTCTTTTATTACATCATTAATTATAGATCATGTTTTGCTAAAACAATAATTTTAAAGGGTACTTATTTGATTTTTTTTTTTTTTAAATAAGTAAATTAAGTCAAAACAAATATGTTTTTCTGTTATATGAGCAGTAAAGATGAAAAAGGTGATGATTAGATGACCATGTAAAGGAGAGATTTACTGTAGTTACCATTTTTTTTACTAAGGGATTTTCAGAAGTTGTTTTGTAGAAGAATTATAAGACAGTTTAGGTTAGGTGAGTTGCTGTATTGTGGGGAGTTGTAATTGTTTAAACATTGAGGATATTTTTGTGTACTGAGGATAGCTATTATTTATTCACATTGATAAATTTTGGACTATTTCAAGTTCCTTGTAGTTTTATGAGCAGGTTGAGATCCAGACGGGTGATGAATATGTGATCTTAGGACGAATCAGTGATTTGTTTTGGTGGCTTAAGGCGGAATTTTCCTTAATGTTTTTTTAAAAATATATTTATTGAAATTTTCAACTTCAATAAATGTAAGACAATATTAAACTAAGTCATGAAACTCACACGCAGCTCTCCAAAAACGAAGTTAAACCAGGAAGTACTGTGGCCATCTTCTTTTTAGACGCCTAGGAGAATTATCAGGGATTGTAGAGGAACCAAAGACAGAAACTAGTGGGTTTGAGTGGGAATGGACTTTGTCACGAAAGGAATGGTACCTGGTTAGGGTCGATTCATTAGCAAATGGAACATTAAGGTCTTAGTGGATGAGTTTATTCGTGACAAAGTAAGCAGCATTGAGGATTTTGGATTGTTTAAGATCTGGATACGTGAAGAATTCGATGCTTTAGTAGTGTCCCAAAGCACTTCTCCGTAAGTCCATGTGATAGACATGTAGATAAGCCTTTTGTAGTTAAGTGGAAGGTTTGAGCGATTGTCCAGTAAGAGTTGAAGTAGTTGGAATTGTCGGCCTTAAGACATTTTAAAGATTATTTTTCAGCTTCTTATATTTTTCTGTTGGTATGCTCTGTAATGGTGAGAAATTAACAAGATACATATGTATTGTACATTATCCTTCCAATTACAATACCTATCCAGACGAATGGACATCCTTTAAGGGATAAAGTACATAGAATAGCCGCAGATAGCACCTAACTGATAATAATTGGTGAACAAAATTCAAAGTTAATAACGTTAAAACTTTAAGGGAGCGGGCGGGAGGGGAGGCCGTATCTGGCACAAAGATCTTTTAATATTTCTCGGTGGAGGGGGTAGGATGGCTCCACCCTTCAAAAGGGGATATTAAATTTGTGGAATTTGGCGGTGGAGTGGGGGGACCTAACCGCTTTAAAACTAGCGCACAACTACCCGCCCCTTATATTAAAAACGACCCTCTCCCCTTTCGTTTTCGTAGATAGCAGCTTGCCTTCTATCCTCCTCCCTCCCCTTTTCCCTTAAACAAGGCATATTACATCCATATTATTTATAATAACTTGGCGAAACCTCCACCTCCCCCTCCCGTTAGTCCAGATTTATACGCGGCTAAAACGAGATGTAGCATGAATCCTTTGTCAACCCCACAACCAAGAGCGGATCGCTGATTAATCGTAAATTACATAAAGCGTGTAGCCATGTATTACATAGTACATCGGCTCATTTGATTATATTAACACAATGCATTAGGGAAGGGTTTAATACCTTTTATGGTTGCTGATCGCTATGTGCGGGAATATACCTATGCATACCGTATACGTTCCAGAATGATTAAGTATTGGGTTATCCAGAAAATAATGCAGGAATTTAAGTTTTTCTTAGTATACCCTTCTATATAATAAATTGTTTACGTTTGCAGAATAATTCATTTGTAACTCCCTCTTTGAAAACAAAATGTTTCCTTATCTCTGTACCATTTCGCTACTTAAAAATAATTCAGTCTTTACTTAGATGCCAAAGCATGATTTTATTATTATTTTATTTTATTAGTTTAAAACCGGAAGGGGGCCTAAACTGCCAGGACAGTATTAGAGAGTGGAGGGTTTCACTATGGAAGACAAAGAAAGTCGTGGAAGGACTGTGAGTTAAGGTGTGAGATAATACCAGAACATAGGTTATTTTAGCAAATCAACCATCGGTAACCACTATTGGAAATGTTAAGACATTCGAAAGTTGGGTTCCACACTCGTTAAACGACCGCCAAAAAAATCAGCGTTTTGAAATTTGTGCCTTACTTTTTTGCAGAAACACCAACGGAATTGTTACTTGTGATGTGACGCACTAGCGTGATTTTATTATTATTTTATTTTATTAGACTAAAGTCGACCGGAAGGGGACCCAAACTCCAGGGCAGTATTAGTGAGTGGAGGAGGATTTCAGCCCGGAAGACAACGAAGGTGGTAGAGGGACTCATTCCCTTAATGATGATTTTCTGTAAGTTTAGGAGTAAGATAATACCGGAATAGCTGTTATTGTAGCAAATCAACCATCCGTAATCATTTTGAGGCTATTGGAAATATAACGAAATTCGAAAAATGGGTTCCTTACTCTCAAAAAAATCAGCGTTTTGAAATTGGTTCTTCACTTTTTTGCAGAAACAACAACAGAATTGTTACTTGGGATGTGCCACACTAGCTGAACACTTATTGATGATTATTACCGCTTTGATTAGACCACACCTGTTTTAATACACAGCTCCTTTCCGTACTTTGCATCATTAATGCTTTAATTAGATAAAATTTAATCTGGTCGTTTCCTCGCTTATTCAAATAGAATTGATTTGGAAGCTGTAAATTTTTAGTGAAAAACTTCTGACTAGTTACCTGGTTCAGACGAACGTGTGAATACTACTGATAACGGGTGCATTATCTAAAATACTCTTATACAAAGAAAGCTCAACACTATAATAACCGGGTTTTCTGTTTGAACCTTTCAGACAGCTCGAAAAATCCATAAAGCCGAACTTTTTTTTTTATTTATTAATTTATTGAAATTTACAACTGTATTACATCAAGTAAATTGGCTCAAAATATAGATAATATACATGAAAAGACATGAAGAGAATATGCCCATTGGCAACACTCCACTAGGTAATCTACACTAGAAGGTCTCGAGGCCATCTTCTTTTCAGACGCCTCGGAGGATTGTCAGGAATGGTAGAGGAAGCTAGGATTGAAACTAGTGGGTTAATGAGGGAGTGGAGTTTGTCATGGAAGGAATGATGCCTCGTACGGGTCAAATCAGCAACAAATGGGACATTAAGGTCTGTAGGGATTGAATACGGGAAGAATTTGATGGTTTTGGGGCTCTACCCAAAGCTCAACTCCGTACGTCCAGATAGGCCTTATGATGGTAATATATATGAGCCTTTTGTAGTTAAGTGGAAGGTTAGAGCGTCTGTCCAGTAAGTGTTGAAGTAAGCGAAAGCGTTGGGCAGTTTCTTATCGTTTCAGTCTTGTGTGCGGATTCCAAGTTAGTCGTTTGTCAAGTAGGAGTCCTAGATAGCGAATCTGTTCAACCGGGACTAGCGGAATATTATTAAAGGACACTGTAGGACAGGATGTCGTAGGTTTACGACGAAGGGTAAAGAAAGCCGAACTTAAAAAAATATATATTTAACCACGGATTTCAGGGAAGGGTTTAAAATAATTGTCAATAAATACCTTTTAGGCTAAACTGTAACTAATGAGGGACAAAAGCTCAATATAAAAATGATATCAAGGGCTTAGAGAGGGAGAGAGGAGTGAAAGGAGCACATATTGGATTCCACCTGATCGCTCTTGCCCCTAATCGAATTGAAATGCCATTACACCGTTCTATTGTTTGCCGCCCCCACCATTTAATTCACTTTGGTCTTCTTTATACCGAGTGCTTAGCTCATCTCCCTACCTGTGCCTGTCCACAGGGTCCTTCGGCCGGAGCCCAATATATAACTTGAAAGCACATTTAATTGAAACATCTAAAAGTCCACAATTTAGGGAGAAAATACAGCATTACATTAGCCGACTTGCGAATATCAAATACATACTTAAGCGATAAAAATATTATTGAGAACTAGTACAGAAATCAATTTGAAAAGTTTATGACGTGTTGAATATATCGATAGAAGTAGAAATAATCCAATATACTTTTTTAAGTTCTGATTTGAGATAATAAAATTTAGTAAATAGGTCTGTGAATTCTAGCTTGAAAACGCCAAGTCGCACGATACTGAAAAACATATTTAACACTGTGAATAAAATTGGAGGCTGATTTATACTTCACCAATCTTTTATTAAAAATAAATGCACGACGTTTCGGCTAAAATGCCATCTTCAGGTGCAATGGAACTAATTTATCTAAAGGTACAAAATATTGTCACAATCACAAATAATCAATGTTAAAATATATGATAAAAAAAAAAAAAAAAAAAAAAAAAAAAAAAAAAAAAAATAAATATATATATATATATATATATATATATAATATATTATAAATATATATATATATATCATATAGATACAGTTAAAATTGTTAATAATCATGAGATTAATGTTAAATTCATAAAATTCTATCAAAACAATTTAAAAATTTACAAATAAACATGAAAAAAAGAAGAACAATGAAAATCATTTCACTATATAATTTAAATATAAATAGAATCAGTTGATGTACCATGCTCATCATTGCACAAATTTAATTAATAAATATGAAAACAAAACCAATTAACTTTAAAAATGTGCAATTACCTAGTGTGGGTAGATGCTTACAACCAAAAGCCTCATGTCTAAATTAGATGTCCATGAATTTTAAATAAATTAGTTCCATTGCACCTGAAGATGGCATTTTAGCCGAAACGTCAAGCATTTATTTTTAATAAAAGAGTGGTGAAGTATAAATCAGCCTCCAATTTTATTCACAGAAATGGACCTTCACCTTAAAGAATCTACACCTTATATTCAACTCTAGATTTACCAGCTATTTAAATATATCTATTTCTCCAAAACCAGTCAAAATTACTGATGTACAAGAAAAAATGTGTTGTTGCTTCATATGGAACATTAAAGGTCTTTGGACATATTGGAACATTGGGCCCGAACCAGGGCTCACCTCTTCCTTGACAAACTCCATTCTCACTCTACACATATCACTCACACACATATTTCTCACGTGTCATGTTTTTAGACACCTTAATCACTACTTACGGAACGAGAACATTTAATAATAATAATAGGCTTACCGAACCCGAAGGTTCGATGCCGATACCACCAAACTTCGCCTGCACAGACTCGTCCAATGTTCGCCGGTCAAGCCCAAGCCACCGAGATCAGCTTTAACGCAATCCTCCCATCGCCGCTTCGGCCTACCTTTCGGACGCCTACCAGTTGGATCAGCAAATACCAACTTTCTCGGAATCCGTTCCACACCGAGCCCAACGATTTTACTCGCCCATTTGAGTCTCCGCGACGCTATCAACTCAATTATATTCACAGGATACAAGTTCCGCAATTTCGCGTTGTGCAACCTTCTAAACTCCCCAGTGCCCTCATCCCTCTTCGGACCAAATATTTTACGCAGCACCTTATTTTCGAAAACCTTAAGCCGTTGTTCATCCCTCAAAGTAAGCGGCCACGTTTCACATCCGTAAAGAACCGTTGGAAGAATAATAGTTTTATAAATTCTAACCTTTAAGTTTTTAGATAGAAGCCGTGAGCTAAGTAACTTAGCAACTGAATAATAACACGCATTTCCCACCTTTAACCGGGACTTTATTTCTTCCTGGATTTCATTTTTTCTTGTTATCATTGAACCTAAATACTTAAATTTTTCTACGAATTCAAAAGTATGCCCTGATATATCAATATCACCAAGATCGCCACCATTTCTGCTACTAATCATATATTTCGTTTTATCGGTATTTAATTCGAGTCCGACGAGAACATTTAATGGACAAATATTTGTAGTTTATATAATATAAACATGGGAAATTCTATTCCTAGGAAATGGAAAAGTTGATAATACGTTGACAGAAATGTATTGATAGTAGTGGAGAAAATTAATTGATGTAGAATACTTAGTCGGGAATAAACTCATCCATAAAGACCTCAATGTTCCATGTGTTGCTGATTTAGCGCAAACCAGGTATCACCTCTTTCATGACAAACTTCATTCTCACTGTAACCCGCTAGTTTCAATCCTTGCTTCCTTTTCTATTTCTGATAACCCTCCAAAGCATATGAAAAGAGGATGGTCTCAAGATTTTCTAGTTTAGATTACCTAGTTGAGCACTGGCAACGGGCAGTCTCTCTCTCTCTCTCTCTCTCTATCTATATATATATATATAATATATATATATATATATATATATATATTTTTTTTTTTTTTTTTTTTTTTTTTTTTTTTTTTCTTTTGTTTAAATATATTTTATTCTGTAGCATATTTACTTGTTGTATTATCTAATACAACTACAAATTCAGTATTAGAACCAGTACCGTTAGAATACAATTATATCAAAGCATCAATTTCTAAAGAAAAATGTCCTTAAGTACCTTTTGAAAATCAACTTCTCAATTGTCTAAATAAAATGTTTAAACAAATGGCAAATTAGCCTAAGGCTTCTTATAAAGATTGAAGACACGGGACTGGGTGTACTTGAAGGGTGCTGGCTTCCTTGGGGTTCTTGCCCTCCTCCCTTTAGTTGAGAAAAAGCTAATTTGTTCAAGGGTTAAAGTGGGCTTGGATGAAAGAGCTCCTGCATGAGGCGCTGTTTGCACATTGGATCAGGAGCCCTTTTGTTGAGGACTTGTTTGTTTGTTCACTTACCGATGTTGACTCAAACCGTTCATGGCCTCATTAGCTTCAGCTTTCTTTTATGTTCCAATGGGGAAGGAAAAAAAATCTTGTGGTACTCCTTCCACGCTAATTTTATAGGTTTTCAGCTAATTAAGCTTTCAAAGCATTCTTTCTTTAAACAATAATTATATAAAAATTAATATTGAATTATTATAAATAATAGATGTACAATATATTTACTTTCACTTATGAAATATATTGTAAGGGAATGTATTGCGATCGTGGAAATTTTCGAATTCCTGTATTCAGTGGAAATACATGTCTAAGGGTCTCCTATGTCAGTGTTCGAAAAACGTATTAGCCAAAGAGCCAAATATAATCATTACGACCTTTTTTAAAAAATTGGGAGCCAAATATGCTTGGTTAGTGAACTTTTAATAATAATAATAACAATGTCGTACATTAAACATACACTTCAATATATACATGTCCCGCCGAGTGACCAATGAAATAAACTTTTATTCACAAATGTGTGAAAAAATAAAAATAAAACCAATTTATTAAGATATATACAAAATATATGGAATATAAACAAAAGAAAAAAAAATCTGCTATAAAATAATAGAGCTGAACAATTTCCAAATAAATAAAATAAATGTATTAATCCATAACTCTTGGATTTTGATAAAATGAAAAAATATTGTCTAACGTTGACCATCGAACCATCGAACCAATCCAAAATCCTTCGTAAAATCCTCAATGCTCCATATTTTGTCACGAATAAACTTATCCATAAAGACCTTAATGTTCCATACGTAAAGACCTTAATGTTCCATAAGATTCGTACTGTTTCTTGGCCAACAGCCGTGTAATTAGGTGATTAGGGCTTGATAACGCACAGCAGCTAGGGTTTTTACCCAATTTGGGCACCCATTTTAAAGAGGATGGGTCAGCCCCAAGAGGGTCTCCATACTCTAATATCGCCCCTCCCTCTCAGAATAAATGATATTTTATCATAGCCGAGATTCGAACTCAGGACCCGGAGAACAGTAAACTCTGTCCACTAGACCACGCCGCTCCCACTCCTTTAGAATAATTTAGTTGTTTTTTCTACGTTCTGTGTTTATTGTTGTCATAATATAGATGGTTATCAACATTATAATCAGGAGAAAATTTTAATATTTGGTCTTGAATAATAATAGAACCTGCGAATCATCCGTTGAACACAATCATCAGTCTATTTTAATATAATTGAAAAAAAAAAAAATAAATAAAAAGGACTCCCATTAAAAAATGTATGAGATCTATCTATAGTATGTACTGTAAACTTACTACATTCTTCCTTTGAAAGTAGCCGACATCTGTTAATATAGTACTTTAAAACAGTGGAAGTTTTAACCTTGTAGAAGTTGTAAGGGCTAAAGGCAAGGGCGTAAGCCTGAATTTTGTTAGAGGAACCTAGTAGGCTCAAAATCGTTAAGGATTTATTCTGGGACAAGTCTCTTCACTTATAATCATAGTGATTTAGCCCGAACCAGGAATCATTCATTCCATGAAAAACTCCATTCCTACTCTAATCCACTGGTTTCCATTCTGTCTTCCTCCACAATTCCTAATAACCCTCCGAGGCGTTTGAAAAGAAGATGGTCTTGAGACCTTCTAGTTTAGGATATATTTAAAGTGCTGCCAGTGGGTGGTGTCTCTACATGTATTTCATGTCAATTTACCATATGTCCATCACATTTACTTGATGTGTTTTGTATACAGTTGTAAATATCAATAAATATGTTTAAAATGAAAAATAAAGATACCGAGTTGCTTTTAATGTTATGAAATACATTTTTCTATGATCTTACAGAACTAATTCGCAACAATCTTATTATTTCGCGTTAAAAACAATTCAGGCCTTGGCATTCATTGCTTTCAACATAGTTCTTTTTAAATATTTAAAGGCAGTCTAAAAAATAAAACTAATTTTATATCAATTAAATCAATTAATGAAAAGAGCAAGAAGAACATTAAAAGTGGAATTAGAAACAATTTTAAATGGACATAAGGAAATAATATTTGAAAATCTGAAGATGAGGCATAAGGTACCTCGAAACGTAATGTAATAATCATCTTTGATATGTTATGATAAATAAATAAATATAAACAAATTAGAAGAGAATGTTCCGATTAATATAATCATAAAATAAAACTAATTAAATTGAATTGAAAACCTTTTAATAATGTAGACCTATTTAAATTTATTGGTATTTAACATCGACCGCCTGACATAGGACTTTAACAAGATAAACTGGACCAGACAATCACCTCTCGAGTTATTTACAACGTGGATGAGCTTAATCGACCCCCTGACTACAGTTTATCTAACTGACCCTAGGAGCTGATGAGTTACGATTTATCCGAGGTTGGGCTTTCGGAAGGGTCTTCCTAATAAGTTGTCAGATGGCCTGTCGTGCCTTAAAGCAAATTACTTACAGCCAAATGATTCTATTTCAATAGGGTGGCAAGAAGGGGAGTCTGGTTTTTCCCCTCCCAGCGTTCTCTCCCTTTTTGCTACATTTTGTAGGGGAGATTACCATTTTCGTACGCGTATGAACATATATGGGTATTAATATCTGAGAGGTACATCTTTTACTTTGTTTTTGGTGGATGACGAGATGGATTTAACTCAAATATAATCCTGAATATTTTCATGATTTTACAAAAAAAAATCTGTATAACAAAGCTATTGAATAGAAGAATAAATAGAGTAATCAAATAACCTTGAGTAGGTTTTTTGTTTATATTTTTCTTACTATTATTGCTACTTTCTACTAGGGGTAGGCATAATCGAATGATCGTCATAATCGGATGATCGGACTTCGATGGTTTAAATAATCGAATGATGGAATGATTAATATACTTTCTGAGAGGCAATAAGCCAAAATTCCCGTCTCTATGATAGCTGAGCTGGCTGAGTTTAGGTGCAAATGTGCATATAATTTATGTGATGAGCAAATAGAAAAAAAAAACGATTCAGTTCGAATGAATATTCCTTTCTCCAAACCGATTAATCCTATAATCGATTAATTCCAATGATTGGAATAATCGAATGATTGGAATAATCGAATGATTGGAATAATCGAATGATTGGAATAATCGTCATTCGATTATGCCCACCCATACTTTCTACTACATGTTCAAATAGTGTCTGACCAAAATTAAATTGTTGATTTAAGGAAAACCAAAATCATTACAAATATAATAAACAAATGCTTGTATCTTGTACATATGTAAATAAAACATTTCTATCCAAAAAAAAATCTAGACTTTTACTTTATTTTTTTTATTTCTGTGAATATTATGCGAATGAATCTCAGTTCATCATTACTATTTTGTACACCTTATTTATTCATTGATATCTCTTCTCTATCCTGTCTTCTCTCTCTCTCTCTCTCTCTCTCTCTATATATATATATATATATATTATATATATATATATATATACTATATATATATATATATAGCATTTCCAAGTCAATTGTAACCTTTTCCAAGTCAAATGTAACTTTTTCCAAGTCAAATGTAACCTTTTCCAAGTCAAATGTAACCCTTTCCATTTCAAATGTCACCTTTTCCATTTCAAATGTCACCTTTTCCAAGTCAAATGTCACCTTTTCCATTTCAAATGTTACCTTTTCCAAGTCAAATGTCACCTTTTTCTTCACTTCTAGCCTTAAATATTCCGTTTTATTTATTTATTTATTGAAAAATAATTAGTTTAATTAAAATTATGACTTTTTTAATAATTTTGGCATATCCTATCGCTATTTTTTTCTGATTTTTAGATATTTGATAATAAGTTCTGTTTTTTACGAACTAATATTTAAAAAAATTAATTATTGTCTATTTAGTTTTAAGATAGTTGTTGATTTTGAATTTTTAGAGGGAAGGGATACTTTTTGGGAATAATTAACGTGTTTTCGGGTATTATAATTACGTTTTTCGAGATGTATTTTTTATCACTCGCGTGCATATTAACTCGCATTTGCTTTTAATGTTTTTTATTGATATAGGGATTAATTAATGTGCTTTCGGGTGGATATGATTACGTTTTTCGAGCGGTATTTTTTATCCCCCTCGTTTATTTTAACTAAAATTTACTTTTTATATTTTTTATTGATATAGGGATTAATTATTGTGCTTTCGGGTGGTTATGATTAATTTTTTTGAGCTGTATTTTTTATCGATCATGGGTATTTCAACTCGCATATACTTTTAATGTTTTTTATTAATATAGGGATTAATTATTGTGCTTTCGGGTGGTTATGAATTCGTTTTTCGAGCTGTATTTTTTATCGCTCATAGGTATTTCAACTCACATTTACTTTTTATGTTTTTTATTGATATAGGGATTAATTATTGTGCTTTCGGGTGGTTATGAATACGTTTTTTGAGCTGTATTTTTTATCGCTCATAGGTATTTCAACTCGCATTTACTTTTTATGTTTTTTATTGATATAGGGATTAATTATTGTGCTTTCGGGTGGTTATGAATACGTTTTTCGAGCTGTATTTTTTATCGCTCATAGGTATTTCAACTCGCATTTACTTTTTATGTTTTTTATTGATATAGGGATTAATTATTGTGCTTTCGGGTGGTTATGAATACGTTTTTTGAGCTGTATTTTTTATCGCTCATGGGTTTTTCAACTCGCATTTACTTTTTATGTTTTTTATTGATATAGGGATTAATTATTGTGCTTTCGGGTGGTTATGAATACGTTTTTTGAGCTGTATTTTTATCGCTCATAGGTATTTCAACTCGCATTTACTTTTTATGTTTTTTATTGATATAGGGATTAATTATTGTGCTTTCGGTGGTTATGAATACGTTTTTTCGAGCTGTATTTTTTTATCGCTCATGGGTATTTCAACTCGCATTTACTTTTTATGTTTTTTATTGATATAGGGATTAATTATTGTGCTTTCGGGTGGTTATGAATACGTTTTTTGAGCTGTATTTTTTATCGCTCATGGGTTTTTCAACTCGCATTTACTTTTTATGTTTTTTATTGATATAGGGATTAATTATTGTGCTTTCGGGTGGTTATGATTAAGTTTTTGATGGATATTGGGATTGATTATTTTGCTTTTAGTTCTCATTATAACGTTGTTGGAATATACACCATTTAGCTTTTTTTTTATTTATTTATTTTTATTTAATATTTTTATTATTATTTTTTTTATAAAAGGATTAGTTATAGTTCCTTTTATAGCGTCCTGAGTAAGTTTTTTCAACTAAATATTTTATAATGGACCCACTTTCTCACTTTTTCATACAATTATCTGATAATTTAATTGAGGAATCGTTTATTCTATTTTCGGGTGTTCTTATAACATTATTTGAACCTTATTTGTTATCGCTTTTACTCATTTTAAGTTACTGTTCCTATTTCATAAATATTTGATAGATGGATCGTTTATAGTGTTTTGTGGAATACTAATAGAGTTTATGACATTTTTTTATAGCTAGTGCACATTTTACCTTAAATAAAAAGTGATCTAGAACAATGCGCAATCGCGATGTAACACCCAGTTAAAAAAAGTAATCGGAACGTGCAAAAACACAACAAATAATTTTTACTTCAAATTATAACATAATATCTACGGTATGTAGAAATTTCCAAGCGCATAAAAGATTAATGTTCAAAACACGTAATCAGAATCCCCTAAAACAAAAACAAAGAAACACCACTCTATCAAAATATAAAATGATATTAGCTCTAAGTTGAAACGAGCGCGAGCTATAGAATAAGCATCCAAAAAAAGTTTTTTCATAACCACCCAAAAACACAAGTATAGATCCCCTATAACAATAAAAAGATTAGAAGTAAATGCAACTTGGAATGCGAACAAGCGACAATAAATACAGCTCAAAAAACGTAATTACAACACCCGGGAAAGACAATTACTAACCTATATATCAAAAAAAACATTAAAAGTAAATGCGAGTTGAAATACCCATGAGCGATAAAAAAAAACAGCTCGAAAAACGTAATCAGAACCACCCGAAAGCACATTAAGTAATCCCTATATCAATAAAAAACATTAAAAGTAAATGCGAGTTGAAATACGCATGAGCGATAAAAGATAGAGCTCAAAAAACGTAATCATAACCACCCGAAAGCACAATAATTAATCCCTATATCAATAAAAAACATTAAAAGTAAATGCGAGTTGAAATACCCATGAGCGATAAAAAATACAGCTCGAAAAACGTAATCATAACCACCCGAAAGCACATTAAGTAATCCTATATCAATAAAAAACATTAAAAGTAAATGCGAGTTGAAATACACATGAGCGATAAAAGATAGAGCTCAAAAACGTTTTCATAACCACCCGAAAGCACATTAATTAATCCCTATATCAATAAAAATCATTAAAAATAAATGCGAGTTAATATGCCAGCGAGCGATAAAATATACATCTCGAAAAACGTAATTATAATTCCGGAAAACACATTAATTAATCCCTATATCAATAAAAAACATAAAAAGTAAATGCGAGTTGAAAAACCCATGAGCGATAAAAAAAACAGCTCGAAAAACATAATCAGAACCACCCGAAAGCACATTAAGTAATCCCTATATCAATAAAAAACATTAAAAGTAAATGCGAGTTGAAATACCCATGAGCGATAAAAAATACAGCTCGAAAAACGTAATCATAACCACCCGAAAGCACATTAAGTAATCCCTATATCAATAAAAAACATTAAAAGTAAATGCGAGTTGAAATACACATGAGCGATAAAAGATAGAGCTCAAAAAACGTTTTCATAACCACCCGAAAGCACATTAATTAATCCCTATATCAATAAAAATCATTAAAAATAAATGCGAGTTAATATGCCAGCGAGCGATAAAATATACATCTCGAAAAACGTAATTATAATTCCCGAAAACACATTAATTAATCCCTATATCAATAAAAAACATAAAAAGTAAATGCGAGTTGAAAAACCCATGAGCGATAAAAAAAACAGCTCGAAAAACGTAATCAGAACCACCCGAAAGCACATTAAGTAATCCCTATATCAATAAAAAACATTAAAAGTAAATGCGAGTTGAAATACCCATGAGCGATAAAAAATACAGCTCGAAAAACGTAATCATAACCACCCGAAAGCACATTAAGTAATCCCTATATCAATAAAAAACATTAAAAGTAAATGCGAGTTGAAATACGCATGAGCGATAAAAGATAGAGCTCAAAAAACGTAATCATAACCACCCGAAAGCACAATAATTAATCCCTATATCAATAAAAAACATTAAAAGTAAATGCGAGTTGAAATACCCATGAGCGATAAAAAATACAGCTCGAAAAACGTAATCATAACCACCCGAAAGCACATTAAGTAATCCCTATATCAATAAAAAACATAAAAAGTAAATGCGAGTTAAAAAACCCATGAGCGATAAAAAGATACAGCTAGAAAAACGTAATTACAAGACCCGCAAATACAATTAATAACCTATATATCTATAAAAAACATCAAAAGTAAATGCGAGTTGAAATACCCATGAGCGATAAAAGATAGAGCTCAAAAAACCTATTCATAACCACCCGAAAGCACAATAATTAATCCCTATATCAATAAAAAACATAGAAAGTAAATGCGAGTTGAAATACCCATGAGCGATAAAAAATACAGCTCGAAAAACGTACTTATAATACCCGAAAACACATTAATTAATCCCTATATCAATAAAAAACATTAAAAATAAACGCAAGTTAATTTGCACGCGAGTGATAAAAAATACATCTCGAAAAACGTAATTATAATACCCGAAAACAAGTTAATTATTCCCAAAAAGTATCCCTTCCCTCTAAAAATTCAAAATCAACAACTATCTTAAAACTAAATAGACAATAATTAATTTTTTTAAATATTAGTTCGTAAAAAACAGAACTTGTTATCAAATATCTAAAAAACAGAAAAAAATAGCGATAGGATATGCCAAAATTATTAAAAAAGTCATAATTTTAATTAAACTAATTATTTTTCAATAAATAAATAAATAAAACGGAATATTTAAGACTAGAAGTGAAGAAAAAGGTGACATTTGATTTGGAAAAGGTAACATTTGAAATGGAAAAGGTGACATTTGACTTGGAAAAGGTGACATTTGAAATGGAAAAGGTGACATTTGAAATGGAAAGGGTTACATTTGACTTGGAAAAGGTTACATTTGACTTGGAAAAAGTTACATTTGACTTGGAAAAGGTTACAATTGACTTGGAAATGCTATATATATAATGTTAACGCGATTCATGGTTTTCGCGAGCACCTTCTAAAGCACGCGACGGAGTTTTATACGATTTTCAATATCATTTAGGGCGTTCTTCCCTGGAGGTTTATAAGTAAAATACATCGAAATCAAGTTTTTCTTTAGATACAAAAATTATTTTTTCTGTAATCAAAGCATCAAAAAATCTATTCCGAATTATGAGTAGTAATATAGGCGTATAAAATGCCGTTGGAAAGCGCTTTAGTTAGTAGTAAATTGTTATACAAGCACAAATTTATGAACATGTGTTGTTTCTAATATTGTGATGATAAAGGTTATTCATTGTTGCTCACGTACAGTATCGTACAGGTTATATGATTCCATACAGTACAAAAGATTTTAGAAAAAATAGTACGACCGAATCGTACGTAAGTTGTTATAAATCCATAAACTAACATTCTTATTAATTGTTTCTACTTTTAGATCATTTCTTGAAAGCAGATGTTCCACCGTAATCTAGATTGGACTTCCATGTAAATTAAATTAAACTTTTTAAATGTATTTAGAAAAAGTTCTTTTAAAATGTAAAAAAGATATAAATCGAATAAAATAGGAAAACATTGTGGATATAATTAGTTGACCTTTGAGAATTACTGAAGGAATTAGTCCGGGTGGCGGTCATTAAATGAAACAACTGAATAGTTTCAACTATTTTATTGTTTGCCAACGTTTCGACCCCCATTGTGGGTCATCAACAAGGCGTCTGGTAGGCGAGTGGAAACTCGTTTATTATTATAGAGTTTCCACTCGCCTACCAGACGCCCTGATGATGACCCACAATGGGGGTCGAAACGTTGGCAAACAATAAAATAGTTGAAACTATTCAGTTGTTTCATTTAATGACCGCCACCCGGACTAATTCCTTCAGTAAAATAGGAAAACTTTAAGATAACAAACAAATAAACTGAACCACTTATGTTCCTAATTTCTGCCGATCATAAAACATAGTAATTAATAGACAATATAAAAAAAAAAAACTCATAATTCCAACCTCATTAATTCTGAAACTGAACTTTTTTAAACAAAAATGACGCAACATTTAAATTTCACTCATGCAAAAGCAAGGGCGAGTTTATTTTTATAAAATGATATCGTGTTTCTTGGTTTCCGCAAATTCCTTCTAAACCACGCGACAAATTTCTATATGGTTTTCATTAACATTTAGTGCATTATTTCCAATAGGTTTTAAGTAAAGTACATTTCAATTTAGTATTTCTTTAAAAGGAGAAATTTTATTTTCTGTAATTAAGTCATCAAACAATTATTCTTGTAACATGAGTAGTCATATAGAAGCATAATTTACCGCTGGAAAGTGAACAATAGAAGTTAATCTGAAACGAAAGAATTTGTACACGTTAATAGAAAGTTTTCATAAGCTTATAAACTTAGGAACATCTCTTTTTCTCTAATGCGAATAATCCCAAAGCTCTAAATCGGTCAAAGTGCGATTTCTTAAACATGAAGGACACTATATTCAAATTTCACCTGTGCGAAGAAGAGGTGGGTCAATTGTTACTGAATAAATAAATTAATTAATGAGTGTTTGCTTATTATTACGCTATTTTTGTATCGATTTCTATATATTTTTTTTAATTTAACGGATACATGAGGAGAGAGGATGCTTCTATATTAAGTTCACCATAATCCGAAGAATACTTGTAGAAATAGTCTATTCCTTCTTCAAGAATTGTAATTATTTCAACACGAATATATGACCACCAGAAACCTGCCGGACTCAACATGTAGAAATATATAAACAACTCCTAAGGCCTAAGGCTCGTTTTATACTCGTATATTGGAGACCAGGGATGGTAATGATTCCTTACGAGGCTTAAGCAATATCAGTATGTAAGATAAAATAATAGAAAATTCATAGATTTGGTTAATTTAATTGTACTGAAAAAAAATATAACAAAATAGATAACAGCCCTTAGGCGAGAGTATGGCCTGGAGATTAGTTATTCTCTGTTCATCTTAAATGTTTTCATTTAATTATCTACATATTAAGAATATAATAAGGACAAGTATTGTGATCATAAAAAATTAGTTTTTAAATTACACTTTTCCTAGATTTCTTGAGTCCAAATAATCAAGTTTCGCAAAATAAATTAGGTCAGAAACGATAGGTCGCGTGTATTAGTGTAAAGGTGAACTAACGTATTAAAAAATATGTTTTCTAAAAACTTTGCAAGTTGAAATATAGATCAATATTTAGCGTCCTTTGAAGAGTAGAAATGTTTTTGAAAATTTCTATCTAAAATTTAAAGCTGTTAAAGAGGATATAGACGGACAATTAATAATAACGATATACGAGCCTTTAATAATATATGTTGTTATATCATTTGTTTAAAAACAGTTATTTTAATGAAACTCAGAAGAAACTTTAAAAACCTATATGTATTTTTAGTAGGGAGATAAGTGAAAGTTGCGAGTACTTATTTATACTGAAAATTTCGATTTATACCACAATTCTCCGTGTGAACCGACTTCAATAGCTAATTCATCGGTAAAAATTGAAAAAAAAAAATACCTTGTTTGCAGAGAATTGAAAAACTAAAAATAATATAATAAAATATCTCGTTTTCCAGAGGTAATGCCAGCTTGTATAGGGAAGGACGAATTGTGGAAGAGATGAGAAATGAGTGAATAGTCGGGATAATGATAATTAGTTATACATTTTTGAATCTTTAACTCCTTCTAAACATCATCCGTACCATGTCATCCTGACACAAAAAAACTTTATGAAGTATTCTTCAAAACCATATCGGAGGGGTGGGCTACATCCATTGTTCAGACAACCGAATACAAGATACCATCTTCGTCCAATGCCGGCACAGACGAATTCTTCCGGCAGAGTTTGGTTTTAATTAAAGATACGCCTGGATTTGATTAAAAACCTGACTATTGGGGAGGAGTTTTCTGCCCGTTGGCCAATTAGAGAATGCAGATGAAGGGAGAGTTTTGTGTGAAGCGAAGCTCAACCGGCGGGTCAATACAAAAATCATATTAAACGAGGGTTGCGGCTGCCTGTCCTCCTCAAAGCACATATTGCATTCCTCCGCACACGCGCCGACAAACGCAATTCATACGCGTTTCGTCCTGCATAAGCGCTCCCCATTCCCAATGGGCTTATCTGTTTTAACAAGGTTGTGCATTTAAGCGTTAGGAGAAGAAGAATACTGGTTACGCCCAATCCGTTTGAAATTTTCATGCTAAATTAAAGACTGGTTATGAAAATTGAATCAAGAATTCTTAAATCCGAACGTTTTTAAATCATACCAGAATAACTCGTAATCTTTTTCGAATCATTCAATTTGTGTTACATCTATAGAAAAGTATTCATTACTTGTTTGTTTATTTATGTTTATCAAAAGTTATTTGAATACAATTATATTCTATCATAGAAGGGGGTTAGGGGAATCCGTTGCTGAGTGACTAGCGCGCTAGTCTGAGCTAAAAGTTGTGAAATCGAGTCCCAGTTCCGGCAGGATGTAATTAAATGGGAATCCACTCAAAGCCACTTCCCTGGGTATGTGTGAGACCCATCAGCCAAATGGTGGCCACTCATAAAATTAGGCGTAAGGAGTGATGACCCTACACCACAAAATGCGTCTAGAATGAGTGCAATTTCCCAGGAGATTACACCGTCGCGAGGCCCAGGGCCTGTCTCGCCACTGGAAAAAAATAGAAGGGGGTTAGAGCACAGTGTAATTATTTATTCGGCTAAATCGGCTGCAGGTTAATCCTGGGGTTGTATGTGCATATAAGCATTGTATATATATGCAGTACTTTAAATTAAACATATCAACGAAGAGCTGACTGTTTTTAGTTTTTGTCCTTACGAATTTCAATTATGCAAAAAGGAGGAGTTATCTGATGGCTACTAAGAATTATCTGTTCTAGAGTGGGATGGTCGAAGTACATTCTGAGAATGCTGGTGACTTTAGTATATGGCCTGTTATTTTATATGGCTCGCAGACCTGGTCTACGACCAGCAAAGACTTAGGAAAACTTTCAAGGACACAGCTCCAATCTGCCAGAAGTATACTAAATATTAAAAGGAAAGATCGTATCGGCTACAAAAATAAAATAAAAACCAAGTTATCCTCAAAAGTTTACCAAAGGAATCGATATATTGAAATAGAGGTGGGCAGGTCATGTGGCTAGGCTGCATCCCAGTAGATAGTTTAACATTTCTACCGAGTGGATTCCAAGAGAAGGAAAGAGATGGCGAGGAAGACCACTGACGAGGTGGAGGGACAAACTAGTGCAAGTAGTAGGGGATTGTTGGGCTACAGTGGCCAGAAATAGGCAAATATGGAGTAATGTGACGAAAAATCTATCATTAAATGCATGGTTATAAATTCTAGTTTTGAACAAGGCAAGAAATGTTTTATTGTGTGCATATTTAAGTTCTAAAATGTAAATGTTGCTAAAATTTTAATTTTAATACCAGACTTGTACATCCCAAAAGAGAGAGGCTTATTGTTCTATTAAGGAAGAAATAAAGCTATTATTATTGTTATTTCGTATATCTGGGGATATTTTTAATATACTCTCCTAATCGCTACTGCATTATTAAATAATTTACTTCCTAAACTTGATCCACTGCTGAGATTTCCAAGACTAAGGGTTTAGCTAATCCTTTTCCTAATTTGTTTCCCAGGATCGCTTAGCATATCGTAGCTGATAGGAAATGGTGGGGGAAGGGGACAGGGATATAGGGAGAGCTAGAAGGGGAAGGGGTAGAGGCTGACACGTTATTAGCAGCTCCAACCCTTGGGACTCCGGCATCCCTCGACTAATCACCTCCTATAAACACTAACACAGAGCCACCGTTCTCACCTACTCTCCCACTTCGTTTCACCTTGTTACTCTTTCTCAAATGGAGTGATTTCAGCCCCGCTTATAATTCAATCATAGCAGTAAACATTATATTTTAATTTATTTCTAGAAACGATAGTTCCGAGGCCTTGTTTTTACTGGTAGCGATTTGCTAGAAGTGTAGAGGGTAGCGGGTTACTTAGCGGCAAACTGACAATAACAGCAGTCCTAATTATAAGGGATGTTAAAGAATAGAATAAAATATTACAAACAAGAAATTATTCTACATTGAAATAAAAAATAATATAATATAAATTAACATAGTTAGTTATTATTTAAAATAATAGGATAAGAAAGAAGAAATATTATACAACAAAAAATAAAAATCTTCCAAAAACGATGGTGTTGAACAAAATTAAAAAATCTGGTGCGGGCAACACACAACTTTCACTTACCTCCATTTTATAAATCGATTAAAGAATTTTCAAATACAGTCAGGGATAAAAATTAGTGAAACCATTAAAGAGTTAAATAAATTAAATTTCTATAGAAACTTGTGTTTTATTAAAAAATCTATTATATTATTATCTAAAATAATCAGTTATTTTTATCGGTTTTTTGTCACCATTTATTAAATTTTACAAGCTTTTGTATAAGATCATATTTTTTCTAAAATCTTTAACTTTCCAACGGTATATTATACATTGATATTACTGTTGATGGTTCAAAAACAGAAAATTGCATTAAAAAAATATGTTTTCACTTTTCTCCTTTACTTGGATATCGAATACGTTCAACTTATATATTTACCTGTTTTTTATCAATGTTAACATGGTGATATGGTTATTTTTATAAAATCTACAAAATTAAAGGTGCTTTAGAGGAAGACAATTTAAAATATCGGCATTTAAGCACTGTCAGACTATTTCAATCAGAATGAAACCTACATGATAATTAAAGCCCATTAAATTTTACATCGATACAGCGAGTACAATCAAAATCGTTTGAGCTGTTTTTGAGAAAAGCGTTAAAAGGTGCAAAATGCATGATATAAAGTGGCTCTTCTGGTTAGCTGATTTTGATGAAAAAGGTTTTTTAACATCTCGGCGTATAGTTGTCTTAAATATGGAATTTTAGTTTCATATGACTTTTCTTTTCCGCTCGGGAGTTACCACACACACACACACACACACACACAGACTTTTTTTGCGGGACTTGGTCATTTGGACTCAGGGGACCCTAAAACGTGTATTACTGTCGAAAACTGGAATTTTCACGATCGCAATACTTTCCCTTACTATATATTTCATACATAGGTAAGTGAAAGTAAAAATAATTGAATTGACAAACAATATATACATTTAAACAGTAGGCTTTTTACTTATTTTCTTCATTCAAAATTTAATAATTAGAAATGAAATATCATAATTGTTAAGCGTCAGTTTGGGATGACAGGAGGTACAGGAAATGTTGGGATTTGAATGAGGAGATAGAGAAGCAGCATGGCGTATATAGGTAGGTAGAGAAGTCCGGAGAGTAGTAGAGCGGATAATAAAAGAACGATCAAAAGTTTTAATTTTGTGGGGAGGAACGTAAACGTCAGAATGGCGTTATCTTGTTTCAAGAGATTGGACTGAGGATTTAAATTAAAGGAGACTATGTATAAAGGGAAGATAATGGGAGTTAATGGTTTGGTAAACGAATGATCCTAGGAAATATTTTCTGCGAGAGGGGGGAAGGAGCCACTTTAACTCGCAGGGGTAACATGTGACCTTCTAGATGAACTGAAGACAAATCTTATTGGAGAAGTTCATGATTCGATTCAGTCACTTTTATTTAATAGTGCGGTAGGGCAGCGATTTGTCGCTAAGGAGCATCGCACACCTCCCTCCTTTGATAACCGACGTCTTGATGAAAATCACCAACCCTCTACGCCAGTTCTTTGATTAAATTTAATATATTTTCATTCAGTATGGTTTATAACCTACTTATTTCGTGTGCTACCCTTCTCTAAATGAAATCGCGTATGCCTGACAATCCAAGTAGGACGAAATCCCTCCAAGAAATTTGAAACCCATCAAACCATGCGTCTCATCCAATCGCTCAAGCCGCAGAGAGGAAGTCGTCATCGCTAGTTTGGGAATAGGCCATACTAACTTGACGCATCAACATACCTCACATTAGTAAACAGCCACCCCCGAAGTGCCAACTCGGTAACAATATACTCACTGTCAGACATTTTAGAGGAATGCCCTTTTTACAGGGTAACTCGACTGTCGATGATAGAATGATCGACGACGCTGACCTCTATTTATAAATATTATAATCTTTATGAATAAAATTGGAGGCTGATGTCTACTTCACCACTCTTTTATTGAAAAAATTCGCACTACGTTTCGGTTACAATGCTATCTTCAGGTGCAGTGGAACTAATTAGATCTAAAAGTACAAAATGTCAAATTCACCAAGTTAAAATGTATGGTAAAAGAATAAATAAAACAAATAAAATATATATACACACACATACACATATACACACACACACCCACATATATATATATATATATATATATATATATATATATATATATATATATATATATACACACACACACACACACACACATACATGTTTATATATACAGTTAAAATTATAAATAATCTATGAGATTAACGTTAAAATTCTTGAAATCCTATCAAAACAATTTAAAATGTTTTTTTAAAAATTATAACTAAACATGACAAAACATGAACAATGAAAATCATTCCACTATACAAACTATATATAAACAGAATCAGTCGATGTACCATGCTCATCACTGCACAAATCTAATTAAAATGATTAAAATTTAATTAATAATTATGAAAACAATAACTTATTGATTTTTAAAATGCACCATTACATAATTAGTTCCATTGCACCTGAAGATGGCATTTTAGCCGAAACGTCGAGCATTTATTTTTAATATAATAGTAGACATCAGCCTCCAATTTTATTCATAGAAATTTGACCTTCACCTAAAAGAATCTACACCTTATATTATAATCTTAATAAAATATAAAGTTATACACTCCTGGTCATATTTTAATTAATAATTTTTTTTTATGTTTTCTTTTAATAATAATAATAATAATTTCTTTATTTATTCTGGGACAAGTCCCTTCAGAATAATACATATGAAAGTAAATAAAGTCTTAGATGCCTTAGAGTAATAATGGAAGAAAAAAATACAGTGATAAAGTAAAAAATAAATACACAAGACAAAGATAACATATAAAACCAAACTGTTGAATATAATAAATCGACTTCTCATTCTAGTTCGAGTGAGAGAAACAAAAAAAAAAAAAAATAATATATATGTACATAAAACTAATTTAGATGTTAGTTAAAAAGAAAATAAAATACAAAATTATCCTTCTGTTCCTGTGCAGAGCTTTGATCAAAAAATAATTATATACAATTTCTATCTAATTAAAAAAACAAAAATAAAAACAGGAGAAAAAAAAAATAATAACTTCTATATTAACGCTTCTGTGATTTTATAAATTTATTTATTTATCATTATTATTTTATTTCATTCTTTTTCCATTTTTTTTTTATTTTTATTTTTTTTATTTGAACATTCTCATTTAAAATTGGTTATTGTCGAGATTTCTTGGAATTTGAATGGATAGGAAGTAATTGAATAGACGGGATTTAAAGGTTGGAAGGGTATTCGAGTTACGGATATGAGAAGGGATAGAGTTCCATACGGAAGATGATCGGACAATGAAAGATCTGTCGAAAGCTGCGGTTCGATGGGGCGGCATATACAAATCAGAAGGCCGTGCTCGAGTGTTGCGGGAATGAATCGAGGATTTGAATAGTAGGAGGTCAGAGATGTATGATGGACGGCGGGATCGGATTACTTGATAGAGGAAGGATGCCAAGAAGTACTTACGACGATAGGAAGGATAAAGCCACTTTAACTCTTCGTAGAATCGAGTGACAGAGGTGTCTCTGGAGATCCCAAAGATGAATCGGATGAAACAATTAAATAGCCTTTTTAGTTTTTCCTCAAGATCTCCTGAGACACCCCCAAACACCGTACAGCAATAGTCAAAGTGGGGGAATATTAGGGAGGAAACCAGTAGCCTACGGGTTTCTAGAGGAAAGAGGTGACGGATGCCATTTAATCGCTTTAGAGTGATGAAGGAGCGGCGGGAGATGTCAGAAATATGGTTTTTCCAGGAGAGGGTTTGGTCAAAAGTGATTCCAAGGTTTTTAATGGAGTGAAGGAATTCTATTGGATCATTATTTAGCAAAAGTGTAGGAATGGGAGGGAGAGTTTTAAGGAGCGGACTTGAACCTATTACGATTGCCTTAGTCTTCTTAGCATTCAGCTTTAGCTTGTTATCTGTGGCCCACTGACTAATTTTATTTAAATCATTTTGTAGCTTATCGGCTGCTAGTAATAGATCTGAGGGTGGGAAGGACAGGTAAATTTGGAAATCGTCGGCATACAAATGATATTGGGAGTGATCAATGAGGAGAGGAAGGTCATTTATGTAAATGGCAAATAGGGTGGGAGACAGTGATGAGCCCTGTGGGACACCACAGGATAGAGGCAGAGTCGTGGAAGGAGTTTGGCCTGGAACCACTACGTACTGGGAACGGTCAGAAAGGAAGGACTTGAACCATCGCAGAGCACTATTGGATAGAGGAAGATTTCTAAGTTTGGAAAGGAGAATGTTGTGATCAACGGTGTCGAAAGCTTTGGAAAAATCTAAAAGGATAAGGATTGTTAGTTGTTGGTGTTCCATGGCGGTTTGGAGGTCCTGAGTTATTTTAAGGAGAGCGGATTGAGTAGAATACCCTGCTCGGAAGCCGGATTGTAGAGGATTCAAGAGGGAATTTTCTTCTAGGAAATTTGAGAGCTGGGTTTGCACAAGGCGTTCCAGTGGCTTGGAAAGATTAGACAGGAGTGAAATAGGACGGAAGTCAAGCGGAGAAGAGGGGTTTGAGATTTTGTTCAATGGTCGGACAAGAGCGGTTTTCCAAGAGGTAGGAAATATGGAATATTGCAAGGAAAAATTGTAAACATGACAAAGAATGGGTAATAGGACCGGAAGACAGGATTTTATTAATGTTACAGGGATGTTATCAGGTCCATAATCATTGGTGTGGGATTTAAGGATTGTGGTTAATAATTCCTCATCTGAGATGTGAGAGAAAAAAAAACTATTTGGATTAAAGCTATGATGTTCAATATCGGCAAAGGATGGCGAGTTAGGAGCAAAGGATGTGAAATGATTATTAAGATCGTCTGGTGTGACTGGGATTGTGGTGAGGTTATTCGATTCTGGGAAAGATAATTTACGCAGTATTTTCCATTTTGATTTGGAATCAGGAGCATTGGAGAGGGCGGTATGGATATAGAGGGATTTAGCTCGCCGAACTGCGACCTGGGCTTCATTTCGAAGTTCTTTAAAATGCACAAAGTCTGCAGGCAGGCGAGTACGACGAAATTTGCGTCTTGCTGCTTCCCGTCTTCTCATCATTGTCTTTATTTCAGGAGTCAGCCAAGGCGCAGTTGGGCGGCGTAAGGTTCGGGTTATCATAGGAGCATGTAAGTCTAATAAGGATTTTAGATTTGAGGTAAGAGCGGAAACCATAGGATCTATGGAATTATAGGAATATATGATGTCCCAATGGAAGGATTCCAGGTCATTTTGAAGGGATTCGTAGGAGAGTAGGTTCAAATTACGATAAAAAATCACTTTAGGAGAGAAGGATTTAACGGGTAGGTTGTAAGTAATCTGGATGAGGTCGTGCGAAGAAAGGAACGGGACCGGGTGCTGGGAAGACGAAAGGACTTTGAGAGGAGAGTCTGTAATATGGAGGTCTAACCAGGTGTCAGAAAATTGAGTATGGTGGGTAGGAGAGTAGGGTACTAGGTAGAGATTCAGAGAAAACAAAAGGTTGGAGAGAAAATATCTATCTGACGATTCAGATGCCATATTAACATTAAAGTCTCCTGAGATAATGATATTAGAATAGCAGGAAACCATTTGGATAAGGGAAGATTCAAATAGGTCATCGAATGGTATGTGAGGCGGTCGGTAGACAATTACATAAAGGAGAGGAGATGAGAAAGTTGAAATCTCCACAAATATATATTCAAGATGAGGATAGTCAGGAGAAGGAGATTGGAAAAGGATTTTGGCCTCGAGGCTGTCATGTATATACAGACCCACACCACCACCCCTGCGATCAGATCTATCATGGCGAAGGAAGGAATAATTGGAGAGGGATACTTGAGAGGATGGGATGTGAGGTTTGAGCCAGGTTTCGGATACAGCTATTATGTGATAGAAATTATCTAGAAAATATTGTTGGAATTCATCGATATGGGCTATGAGGGATTGTGCATTAACGTGACAGGACATGAGGAGATTGGTCATGACTGGGAATGTGAAGTAATAGAACAGGAAAAAGTTTTTAGGTTTAGGAATAGGATACAATACATTTTTAAGAAGTGTTCAATAAAATAAGAAAAAAAATAATACAATTTCAAAAAATTCAATAAAAAATAAGATAAATATATAATTAATGACTTAATGAATCTATATAATATTAAAAATACATTTTCAGGAGAAACATAAATAAAAAAGAAAAACAAATAAAAATTATTGCTACTGAAAAGTTTTAACATAGAAAAAAATAAAAGTAAACCAACAAAAATAAACATAACTAATACTTCTGTGAGAAAAAATAAACCTTTTATAATCAGTTGGAGACTAACTAAAATATTTCAGGAAAAAACGTCCAAGTCGGTTGGTTTACTTACTATTACCACCGGGAAGCCATCAGATTTCCGACACCTAACTCTACCCCCACTAAACCAGACATACTTTATGTTCACGGCAACTTTTTTCTGCCTGGCTAACCAGTAGAGGTGTCGGTTGGCGGGTGTCATTGCTTCGCTCACATAAACTCGATGGGAATCATTTTCTCCCCAGCCTAGGTGTCGGGTAGAGAAATCTCTTTTTACTCTCCTTAACTGCACCAACTCGTCCCTTAAGGTCTGACGGACAAAACGAACAATTATAGGTCCCGGCGTTCCTTCCTGTTTCGGCCTGAGCCGCGCGGCGTGGTCCAGATCGGCCGGTGTCAGCTGGATGCCCAGTCCCGCTCCGACGCTCATTATCGTGCCCACCACGGTCTCTCCTGGCTTTTCTGGGATACCTCTTATTTCTAAGGTATTTGACAATTGGGTTTGTTCTGCATAAATTAGACGGCTCTCTAGGTCTGTTATTTTTTGTTTTAGGGTGTTATTTTCGATGGTTATTGTTTCCATTTTCTTGTTTTGTTCCTCCAGAAGATTTTCTATTTTTAATAATCTCTCCATATTTTCAAAGGAGAGGTCATTTTGTTTTTGGAGTGTTTCTTTAATACTTTTTAACTCGTCTATTCCTTGTAGTCGTGCCTTCATCTCCCTAACTTCAACGGTGAGCGCCCTCAGTATTTCTAACATAGAACTAGGGTCAGTTACTGGTGATGTTTGTGAAGCTGTGTCACAATCGGGGCATATCCATTTTTTAATATTTTCGTGGTCTATTGCTTCCATTTTAAGACATTTAGCATGATAAATGTTGTGACAACTATTACACACTATTTTTGCTTTATCGTCTCTTCCGACGCTTTTATTGCAATATTTACAATTTGCCATAGCGGAATAAAAAAAATAAATGGCGGGTAAATAAACGAAAGTGAATGAAACGATAATATAAACACTGCGTGTTTACGACGAGACTAGTGGGATTACTATTATGAACACACTGTCCCCACTCCTATTACTCGGCAGCACTGACGAAATGAATACTTTAAAGTTATTAATATTTGTTGTATATTCCTATTGCTAAAGTAGAACAATAATACTAAACTACAGGGTTACCTGACGTTTAATAATGTTTTAGATTTTCTACGGAGTAGGCCCAAGATAACTGATAAAATAAAACTTGAACTAGAGACACACACTATGAGAACTTATCACCACAAGAGATACTCTAAGACTGTGATACTCTTTTTGTTTATACTATTGTACCGTTTTAAATAGTATTCTTATTATACTGGGTAATCATAATTTTTTTTAAGTATTACTTTTTTTTGTTGTAATTATTGTTTAATAATCATTTTTTCTTAATTACTTATTACCTAATAGTCCTTTCTTATAAAGCCTAAATATACATATAGTATCTAGGCGTTGATGTCGTTAGGGTTTTACGCCTTAAAACCAAAATAAACAAACTTATTTAATGAAACTTTTGTTTTACGTTCATTAAATAAAAAAAAACAAGGAATTTTTTTTCTTTTTTTTTTCAAAGCTTTCTGAAGAAGAACAAACTGAAAATAATTGTTTTCACACACAAATGAATTTCAGGAGACCATTTGATCCAAGTAATAAAATTAATGTTTCTTTTTTTCCGTTACAATAACCCTTGGAGACTTGGGTTCCGGTATGAATGCTCGAAGGCGATTGGTGGTTGACAGAAGTGTTGATAGATGATTAATTGACACTAATGGAGGGGGGGGGTCATTGGCCGCCATCCTAAGCCACTCCCCCTGCCCCCACCCATAGCCCGCTATAGTAATGTATTAAATCCCCCCCATCCTTCGTGTCTTCTTTCTAACACCTTCCCGTGTATCCCCACTCTTCTTCTAAATCCTTATATTTCCTTCTCTTATCAATCTCACAACAGACCTTAAAAATTTTTAAATGAGTGCGTGTAACCTTTATGCGCGATTCAAGTCAAGCTTCTTAGATACCTATTTTGACAGATGACAGCTTAAGCTAAAAATAAATAAGAAATGTCAGAATTAAAAAATCTGGTGTGGGCAACACACGACTTTCATTTACCTTGTCTGTTAAAATCAATATAAAAACTATTAAATATACTTCAATTTGAAAAATATTGATAAAGTTGATTTTAATAAAACGTGTATTCACTTCGTTAGAAACATGTGGTTTAAATTAAATAATAATGGGTTGTGTAACATGAAATGTCCGTTTTTAAGGTAAAGGATTTTTATTAAAAATATGATATGAAAACAAGATAATTTTATTCTAAGTATTTACCTTCTTTTTCTACACATTTTTCCTAACGTGACACCAACTTTTTTAAGGCCGAACTCTGTTGGAGACAAGTCGGGAGAATATGGTTGGTGCGGAAGAACTTCGTAGCCCAGTTCTTTCAATTTTTGCACGGTATGTTTTGAAACATAGGGTCTTGGTGTCGCTCAGTGAGATCATGAGGTACTCATGTATCGAGCTTTTTTACTTTCCCAATACACTTTAAATGTCTGGAAACGGTAGATGCACTCGCATTTAGTTGTGCTGAGAGTCCTTTAACTGTTTGGTAGGGGTTTCCTTCTACTGTATGTTTAAGGACATCGTTGTCTATTACGGACGGAGGTCTTCCTCGGGGCAAGTTTTCCAAGTCGGTATCCGCAGCTGAAAACTTAGCAAACCAACGGCGAATGGTCCGTTCATTAACAATCCCTTCCCCAAACGCCTACACGTCCTGTCGCGCCAGAGAAAAAAAAAGAAGTACCCTTAATTTTTTATATTTTATAAAAATAACCATATATACTATCTTATTACCACCGATGAGAAACAGGTAAATATGTAAATTGCATTAATTCGATATCCAACTAAAGTAGAAAACCGAAAAAAACAAATTTTTTAATGCATCTTTTTGTATTTTAACATAAGAACAGTAATATACCGTTGGAAAGCTAATGGTTTTAGTAAAAATATCATCTTATACACAAGCTTGTAAAAGTTTCTAAATAGTGATGAAAAGCCGATTAAACTAACTGATTATTTTAGATCATAATATAATAGATTATTTTAATAAAACACATGTTTCTATAAAAATTCAATATAATTAATTATTTAATGGTTTCACTCACATTATCTCTAGTGCCTTATTAGGGGTACTCACTACGTTTGCTATAGCATGCTATTTGTGCTATTGTGCTAAACCCATCAATTGTATACAGGAAATAACTGTAGAAACTCAACGGATTTAGCAAAATAGCATGCTATAGCAAACGTAGTGAGTACCCTTATTATCATTATTTTAGTGTCTTTGAAAATTCTTTAATCGATTTTTGAAACAGTGGTAAGTGAAAGTAGTGTGTTGAAAACTTTGAAAACCTCAAATGTAATCTTTTAAAAAGCGGAACGATCGAATAATATAAGTATTCCGAACAGAATGAGATAATGGTATGTACATGAAATAGGTTATGTGTCTTTGTTATTGAGCTTGACAATACATAGTGTACTGTAGAGGTCTAGTCGAGTGGCTACTGGTAGGCTAAATGGATGAATTAGTATCAGTTTGTTATTAGGAGAGGTGGCTCCTATCTGTTGCAGATATGTGGAGTCTGTTTTGTGGGGACGCAGTGAAGCGCGATTGGAGATTGCATACCCTCCCTGGGGCCAGGCTCCCTCTAACCTACCGGTCACCTACCGCTTCTAGTTCACCACCAAAACTAATTCACAGATGACCCTCAATAAATCAACAACTTATGTGGAATGCGTATTACATCATCAGCCCGAGAAATATAACGTAAATGTTGGACCACGAGAAAAACATCACTCGACTTTAACTTACCTATGTTGCAAAGTGGGCAATATGACCGATTTAGGTGGACAAAGTTCTGAATCTTGTATATATTTAACGTTTAGAGTCCCAGATTACGGAAAAAGATATTTTAAAAAAATATGAAAAATAATTAATTTTTTGACATGATTGGCGAGCGCACAGTGGTCAAAAATCAAATTTATTTCCTAAAATCTAAAACTTCCCTATATTTCACGTTTGAAGTCCCAGAATACGGGGAAAATAATAAAAAAAATCTAAGTATGGCTCGGAGTTGCTAAAACCTGCTAATAGATGTATTTTATATCATTTAGGAAATTCTTGAAATTATAGATGGTAAAACTTTTGATTCGGAGTGTAGTGTTTGAAAAAAATTATGTATCACCCAAAACGCAAAAAATCGCAAAAATTCTTTGTAATATCTAAAGACTAGAAGGATTGATGAAACAAATCCATTGGGTAACTTGGGGGTTATATAGTTTTTCGTTATTGAATAGGGGCATACATTTACAAATTGCTAAATTAACTCTAGAGGCGAGATTGCAATGTATATTCAATAACGAGTTTGGAAATGTCTTACGTGTCTCAGCAATGTCTACTGTTAAATAAAAGAAAAAAGACTTTGCTCTAAATACCCCTTGAACATAATAAATGACCATCGAATAAAGATAATCCCACTGTCGGTTATTAGGCACTTGTGTGAACAGGAATTCATTTACTATTTATTTGTAAACACGGTATGGCGGGAAATATTAGTATTAAAAGTCTTGCCAACTAATAATAAAAAGGTGAAGCACTGAAAAATTTCAAACTTTTTACTTGACTTTTGTCCTCCTAAATTGGTGATATTGCCCACTGTGCGTTGTTAAAATCAATTCAAGGACTTATAAACAGAGTAAGACTTGAAAAACCCTTAAAGAATTAAATTGTGCTTCAGATTAAATAATCTAACAATATAAATTATTATCTACAATAATAGAATAGAATGTAAATTTTACTTTCACTTACCTCTTATGAAATATATAGTAAGGGAAAGTATTTGAAATAATAAAAGAACTTAAGCTGGCCAAGAATTAATGAAAAATAAACCAATTAAACATAAATAAAAATAATATGATATAATGACTTGTCCTAATTAAGTCTTTCCTTACATCCACTTCTGTTTTCAACTATTGGCAATTATAAGTGTTGGTTTTTTTTTAATCTCTTGGTTCAGTATTTCTTCATGGATCATGTTATACTTTTTTACCTCGGTGACTTCCATGCATTATTTTTCTTTCTCTTTTAAAACAATTCAGATGTTCTTCAAAGACAGTGTTGTAGATTATTAATAACAGAGGTCGGAAACCCCCTCCCTATTCTGGAGGAAGGCAGGAGGTCGTGCGACCAAACAGCTGCCCAAGTCAGCTGAGATGCAATGACATTATCATTGCCAATCAGAGCATAGTGTCTCCCGCTGTTCGTCTATTATTTTCTTTCTTCAGCTTCCCGCTGTTGGCTGGTGACCTTTCAGCTATCAACTCAAGTGTGTAACGTGCTACTGTTAATCCAACCGTCTCCGTAGCTTTTATTTACACTCCCATATGTGCCTACATCAATAAAAAATCGAGAAAAAAAATCAGGAAGTCCTCGCTGTTGGAGATATAGGAGAAATGCAGTTCACAACTGAATTTGAGCTTTGTTCAAGTGATTAGTACAAGAAAACTTAAACCTGGTGTGCCAACTACTGGGTAAATCAGGCCCGCAACTATAAGAAACTTGTCAATAGCGGAAAACAATTATTTTTAGTTAAAGTGCCTAATTTTGGAATTCATTGCCTATATCCATTTGTAAAGCAACCACTTTCAAATATCAATTATTACTCCATCTCCTAAACTATTGATCTACTCAATATATGTAATATTTAAAAGTGTAAATGAAAATTAGTCGTTACGAAATATCATCTAATACTTTTTAAATTCAATTTCCAATTTTGAAGAGTATATCACATTCAAATAAAATCTTCGGAAGAATCTCTTATTTTTAATATTGTTTATCAATTTATTAATATTACATTTAACGTTTCAAGGTTTATATGCGTCATCTTAAGACTGCCACTGGTCAGCAAAGAAATATGGATTTTTAGCCTGATGGTATAAATTGAAAAAAATATAGATGCAATTGAAAATTGTGATACTATAATATTTATAAGCCAATTAAGTAACCAAATGCCCATTATTAATACAAAAATAAGGATATTTTAAGGAATTTATCTTTATTTGACCAATATTGAAAGATGTGGATTTCTTTGCTGACCAGTGATTCTGAAGATGAGGCATATAAACCCCGAAACATTAAATGTGATATTAATGAATTAATAAAAAATATTAAAAAGAAGAGATTTTATTTGAATTACCTAATACTGTATTGAAGTCTTAAAATACCAGACAAATATCATTTAATTTGTACATTGATTATTTTTCGGCTGCTTCAACACTTACTAGACGAACGGCCAAACCTTCATCTTAACTACACAAAGCTCATCTACATGACTATTATAAGATAAATCTGGACTTACCGAGTAGAGCTATTCTGTAATCCTTCGTAAAATCCTCAACGCTCCTTACTTTGTCACGAATAAACTTATCCATAAAGACCTTAATGTTCCATATGTTACTGATTTGGCCTGGACCAGGTATCAATCCTTCCATAAAAAGTTCTATTCTCACTCTAACACTCTAGTTTCTATCCTAGTAACATATTCGATTCCTGATAATCCTCCGATGAGTCTGAGAAGATGGCGGAACCTTCTGATTTAGAATTCCAATCGTAGTGCTGCCAATGGGTAGTGGCTCTACATGCACACTCACCCAAAAAAGTTTCCATACAGCATGCTTTTATTTGGCATAGCTATTTATTTTCAACTTAACGATTTCCTAATGTACTATGAATTATTGATACTAATATTAGATAAAAAATAGATAAATTTATTTTCATTTCATCATTAATATAAAACGAGGCAGAATGTCATTTGTTAATGGTAGGTCAAAAAAGTTACCACACACTTTCAATATTAATCCTATTTGTTGTACTATGACAGTCTTTCCAGTGTTATATGTATAAACTTTATCTCGATAATCAAATCTTAGTTCAGTATTAACTTTACTTGGGCCTGGGAAACTGATTTCTTTTCAATGTGCGCTTTTTTCTTGATTTGAGGAAGCTTATAATTCGTAGGGCTTATCTATAAGAAAACTGCATATCTGTTGAATAAGTTACTATGTACTAAAAACATTTAGGGGGTTGAAGTCTCTGGAGGATAGACCAGGTGCTGGAAGACAGGAGACTGGAGAATCGCCAGGGGCGATCCATCCTTGCAAATCCTCATACTACCGACACCTCAATGGCCATCATAATAAATAGGTACTACGAGATTAAAGTCCACCAAAAAAACAGTCAAAAATATTCTAAGCAGGGAACGTTGCAGTAGTCGAGTAGCAAGAAAAAGCCCTTCTTCAATAAGTTAAACCAGAAGAAGTGGCTGTAATTTGCTAGGGAGTTTGTAAATAAACCAAACATTTCTGAGAACGGGTCATATTCTCTTAGGAATCCGAATTTAATATTTTTGGGCCAGATGGAAGGTCAAAACTGTGGAGGAAATCAACCTCAGCTTTCAAAACTATGAATTTATTTATGTGTGTATGGAAACTTATTTGAGTAAGTGTATTTCATTTCAGTGTATTATATACCTATCTCAATTACTTGATGTATATCTTGATTCAGCTGTAAATATAAATTTTCATGTCATTTCAATGCATCAGAAATTGGCAATAATGAAGCCGTTTTTTAGCCAATCGGAAGGTGCATGCCAACGACCGACTATGTCTCACGCGTGACGTCAAAAAATTTGTTGGAGCTTGCATATAAAACTCTGCCACATCCGCCCTGCTCTCGGGACCTCTCCCTACGGGTTATCATTTTTTTAAACACCTTAATCACTACTTTTATTTTTCCCATCATTGTCCTAAGTGTTCTTTTGGTTGAATATTTGTTCGATATATATTTGGCCGCTCTACAAAAAAAGTCTTGGATACATTTTTTTAAAATTTATTTAATTTTCAGACGTCGTAACGTTTCAGCCTCTATGGCCATTTTCAAGCCTCATGCATATCCATGTTATATATCTATTCATTTCTCCGCTTCATTAGCAGTGTCGTCATAATTTGTAATAGTATCAATTTAAAAACAATTAACAGTTATCGGCCGTCTTGTAGGTGTTCTCATTAGAAATGACCTAGAGGCTGAAACAAATGTTCAACCAAAAGAACACTTACGACAATGATGGAAAAATAAAAGTAGTGATTAAGGTGTTTAAAAAAATGATAACCCGAGAGAGGTCCCGAGAGCTGGGCGGATGTGGCAGAGTTTTATATGCAAGCCCCAACAGTTTTTTTTTCTGACGTCACACATGAGACAAGGCCGGTCGTTGGCATGCACCTTCCGATTGGCTAAAAACGGCTTCGTTTATTGCCAATTTCTAATGCATTGAAATGACATGAAAATTTATATTTACAGCTGAATCAAGAAATACATCAAGTAATTGTTATAGGTATATTATACAGTGAAATGAAATACACTTACTCTAATAAGTTCCCATACACACATTAATAAATTCATAGTTTTGAAAGCTGAGGTTGATTTCCTCCACACTTTTGACCTTCCATCTGGCCCAAAAATATTAAATTTGGATTCCTAAGAGAATATGACCCGTTCCCAGAAATTTTTGGGTTTATTTACAAACTCAATTACAGACGCTTCTTTTGGTTTAACTTACTGAAGAAGGCTTTCTTCTTGCTACTCGACTACTGCAACCTTCCCTGCTTAGAATATTTTTGACTGTTTTTTTTGGTGGAATTGAATCTCGTAGTACCTATTTATTATGATGGCCATTGAGGTGTCGGTAGTATGAGGATTTGCAAGGATGGCTCGCCCCTGGCTATTCACATATTTAGCATTCCTTGTAGAACGATTTTAACGCTGTAGATTAAAATTATTTATGATCCTAGGCATATCTCTTTTTAAATGTAATATTCCGTAGCAGCGATGAAAACAAATCAGAAAAGCTGTTGAATAATTCCTTATAAAATAATGATACCTTTTGTAGAGCGGCCAAATATATATCGAACTTAATCACTACTCACAGAACGAGAACATTTAATGGACAAAGGTTGTTTTAGTTTATGTATTCTAAACATGGGAAATTCTATTCCTAGGAAATGGAAAAGTTGCTAATACATTGACAGTAATGTATTGATAGTAGTGGAATATATTTTGGTATAAATAAAACAGTTCTAAATATTTCTTTTTAAACCACAATCATACATTATTTTCCGCACCGCCCAAAATATTGCGACATCGTGGTGTTTTCTGGTGGTTACAGTTCAAGAACCATCTTCCCCGATCTTTTCACGCTTGAAGGCAGTTAAAATTCGAATATGATCGAATTTGAATACCCGAAATATAATATTTAAAAATGAGGAGGAAGGGAAATGTTTTAGATGAAGGTAGGGGAGAGAGGAGAGTATGTTTTTGAGAACGGCTGGGAGGAGAGTGGAGGCGAGAAGGCACTTTGGCCTTATCAGGGCTTTCTGCCTCGTCGCCCAGGGCTCTCTTATCTCCCCGCCCCCCGCCACCTTACAGAAATAAAACATTAATATCAGAGGAATAGCTACCCTCCCTCTCCATGGTAAGTTTTAACTACTTCTCCTTTATACCGGCCCAAGAAAACCCAACAACGCTAACCTCTAACAATGTACGGATCATGTCCCCCCTTCCCTGGACGTACCATATCTCACTCACTATTAATCAGATATGGAGTAAGAAAACATAAATTTTTTCTTGATTGATTGAATTAAATATCAATTTGAAGATGAAACAAAACTCACTCCCAATCCTTAACCCGTTGTCGCACACTTTTAATTTACTAACGTGCTCAGAAACACATTTTTTTTGTTTATGACTGCCAGATAAAATCGAGTGTAAAATCAAGTTTTAAGATTTTTTTCTGTTATCCATGGTTTTGCGTTGAACAGCAAAAATCTCAAAATAAGCACATATTAAGCAAAAAGTTCTCTATTTTTCCTTTATTTTATTTTATTTTTTCTTGCCTCCTCGCATCCTTGATTGGCTTATGCAGGTTCGTTTTGCACCATTTTAGAGCTAATTAATTAAAGATTATTTTTCTGAAGTTCCGAAAAAAAATCTAAAATATTATATATATATATATAATATATATATATATATATTATATATTTTTTTTTTTTTTTTTTTTTCTGAAACAATTTTTATTGAGTAATATTACAATCAGTCTAATTTAGGACATTTTTAATAGTGATAAAGTACAACATTCACACAATATATACAAAACAATAAATTATTGGGTTGTTTCACATGAAATGTCCGTTTTTATAGTTTCTGAAATACATAAAGGATTTTGCAGGTCTCTGTTGTTTTCTTCCGAAAGTTTACATATTTAAAGTAAACAGTTACTAATCCTCTACCTTTGTATTATAAACATTAGCTTCCCAATCAATTACCCACTTTTTAGTATACATCCAAATATGAATATGGAAACGCGCGATTTTCGAGTAATATTTTTGTACGAGTTTAAACTTGGCCGTTCAGCAGCTGAGGACCATTCGCCGTTGGTTTTGCTAAGTTTTCAGCTGGGGATACCAACTTGTAATACTTGCCCCGAGGAAGACCTCGTCCGTAATAGACAACGATATCCTCAAACATACAGTAGAAGGACACCCCTACCAAACAGTTAAAGGACTCTCAGTACAACTAAATGCAAGTGAATCTACCGTTTCCAGGCATTTAAGTGTATTGGGAAAGTAAAAAAGCTCGATACATGGGTACCTCATGATTTCACAGAGCGGCAGCAATGCCCCATGTTTCAAAACATACCGTGCAAAAATTGAAAGAACTGGGCTACGAAGTTCTTCCGCACCCACCATATCCTCCCGACTTGTCTCCAACAGATTACCACCTGTTCAGGAATTTAGACAACTTCGTCAATGGAAAACTTTTTGGAAATGAAGATCAAGTGAAAAGTGCGTTTTCAGATTTTGTTTACTTCAAAGCTCAGAGTTTTTCAGTTCGGGGATAAAAAAGTTGTGTTACGTTGGAAAAAATGTGTAGAAAAAGAAGGTAAATACTTCGAATAAAATTATCTTGTTTTCATATCGTATTTTTAATAAAAATCCTCAACCTTGAAAACGGACATTTCATGTGACACAACCCAATAGAACTAAGTGGTTGGTGTAGACGACAATATATAAGCTTATTTAATGAAATACATGTTTCTATCGAAACTCAATATAGTTCTTACATAGCTGACTTTGTACAGTGAATTTTACATATATTTGGCATTCCCTCGAGAATGGTTTTAACGCTGTAGATTAAAATTATTTATGATCCTAGGCATACCTCTTTTTAAATGTAATATTCCGTAGCAGCAATGAACACAAATCAGAACAACTAGGTGAATAATTCCTTATAAAATAATGATACCTTCAAAAGAAAAAAAAAGGGGGGTATTAGAAAATCTGTTATTCTTTGAAACCATACACTAATAGTACTCATCATACTTGATTTAAAGTAGTAACCATGATTGACATTTACAGATGGAGAAGAGGATGGGTCAGGTGGAGACAATTCCAACCCCGGGTCTTGTGAAGAAGACCAAGCCAGGCTCCGGTTGAAAAGAAAGTTACAAAGGAACAGGACTTCATTCACGAATGAGCAAATTGACAGTCTTGAAAAAGGTAAGACAGTTCGGATATAAAAAAAAAAAAACAATAATAAAATTTAGTTCTGGAATGTCTCTCAAAATCAATATTTAATGTAGAGAGTAAAGAAAGGTTACCTGCAAGATACTATTTTTGCAGAATTTCCTATTTAGCAATTTGAGAGCGGTATGGTCTGGTGGATAGACCATTAGTCCACTGTTAGTCCTAACCAAGCGTATACAGAACCTCCAGGGGCACACCCAGCCTCTATAAAGTGAGTACCCGAAAATTGGGGGAGGGGAGGGGACCTGGTGGCTGAGCATGATCTAGGTCCCTTCACCTCTAACCGTTGCCTTGAGTGAGCCCACTATGTACTGATCCCAAGACCCTTCATAGGTTGTAAAGGTACAGGTTTTTAAAAAAAAAAATATTTTATTGATATTTACAACTTTGTCTTCTTCTTTTGCTTCTCCCTATAGTGCCGTATCAGCGTAGGGGAGCGTTTAGCCATCGGATCCAATCCTCTCTATTCTCAGCTAGGTTCCTGGCCTGGCGGAGATCTTCCTCAGCAAAGTTTGTAAACGTACTCCAGGTAGGACATCCTTGGTCGCCCCCGAGGACTTCTCCCATCTGGCACGTAATCCATGGTTTTTAGGGGATCCCTGTGTTCCTCCATTTTAATGACGTAGCCGAACCACTTCAACTGACTGATTTGCAGAATTTCCTTTAACGGCGCAAGCTCCAGTTCCTGGCGTGTCCGTTCCGTCTCTTCTTGTCTTCCCCACGGTTCTACGCAGGAACTTCATTTCAGCAACTGTGACTCTGCTCCCCTGCCGGTCTGTCAATATTCAGCTTTCAGCTCCATACAGGAGTATCGGCAAATATACTGACTTGAAGATATGGAGCTTAACATCTCTATCCACCTCTCAACTGTGTATGAAATAAATACAAGTAAATTAGGAACACTAGCATTATAGACATCAAAAAGTGTAACCAAAAGAAACCACATAGCGTAAATAAAATAAACAGCGTTGAAGTACTACAGTGTTTAAATAATTTAGGAGATCCAGATACTGAAGGCTGAGCGTTATCAAGGCCTAATCACATCCTTACTAATCTATGTACTGAACCCAAGACCCTTCATGGATTGTAGTTTTTTTTTTTTTTTTAGCCTAATAAGCATTGTATTAAATATAATATTTTCTTTCTTTAGAATTCGAAAGAACGCACTACCCAGACGTGTTTGCGAGAGAAAGATTAGCAGCGAAAATTGGTCTACCAGAAGCTAGAATTCAGGTAAAATATCTCTCTTAACAACATACCTACTTATTCATATAGTCATGCAGCCAGTTTCATTCTGTATTCCAATGTTACAAATGTTTTCAACTATGATTTTTTTATTGAAGTTCATTTTATCAGATAAATTCATAGAAAATGATAGAAAAAGTACATGATTCTCATCTTACCAGCATATCACGCTTAATTGCAAGAGATAAAAGACTATAATTGTAAAAACTGTTGTGTTTAGCTATAATTAAGCTATGATGGCTATAATTTAATTCTAATGTTCTGTACCAGGTTTGGTTCTCGAACCGAAGAGCAAAATGGAGGCGCGAAGAGAAACTGCGCAACCAGCGGCGAGCCAGCGAACAAGGAGGCAGCTCACCAGCGAGGCTTCCTAGCTTCCCGACCAACCCCATCTACCCGCCAATACCAACACCCATTTCAGATACTTACAGGTATAAATATATTAGTTCATAATCAAACCATATAGTACGAGAGCTGTGAAAGTTTTAGACAATTCGATCTAAAATTACTGTTGTTTTTATTTTACTTCCACTTGACTATATATGAAATACATAGTAGGGGAAAGTATTGAGATCGTGAAAATTTTCTAATTCCAGTTTTCAACGGAAATACACGTAGGATCCCCTGACTCAAAACGACCAAGTCCCGCAAAAAGGTCCGTGTGTTATGTAGTAAGTCTAGAGCGAAAACGATAAATTGTATAAAACCGAAATTTCATATTTTAAGGGCGTCTATGCCTGAGATGTTACAGTAACCTTTTTTGTCAAAATCAGCTAACCAGAAGATCAACTTTATACCATGCATTTTGAACGTTTTTGATTAAACTCACTATATGTATGTAAAATTTAATGGGCTTTAATATTATGTAGGTTTTATTCTGATCGACAGGGCTTAAATGCCGATATTTTAAATTTTCTTCCTCTAGAGTACCTTTAATTTAGTAGATTTAAAAAAAAAAATATGCACATCGGCTTGTTAGCATTAATAAATAACAGCTAAATATGCAAGTTGAGCTAATTTGATAAACAACTAAAGGAGAAAAGTGCAAACATATTTTTTTATGCAATTTTTGTATTTTTGAACACAAAATATAGAATCATAATATACCGTTGGATAACTAAAGATTTCAGAAACAATATTATCTAATACACGGAATTGTAAAGGTAATGGAGAGTGATGAAAAGCTGATGAAACAAACTGATTGTTGTAGATAAAAATATAATATATTATTTAATAAAACACATGTTTCGATCGAAAATCAATTTAATTAATTCTTTAAACTTATTTCGTCTCTTACGGTATTTCAAAATTCTTAAATTAATTTTAACAACGGAGGTAAGTGAAAGTAGTGTGTTGCACACACCAGATTTTTTACATATTAAATTACTGTTTACAATAGTATTCCTTCGAATTTTGGTTATTCTCACACAAACCCTCCAAAGTATTACTGCAATGTTAACCTTCAGGTATGCAATATAAGCATTCAGGAAAGAATGCACAAGAATAAGGAGTTCGAGGAAACCAAAAATCATGTTATCATTCTACATATATATATATATATATATATATATATATATATATATATATATATATAGAGAGAGAGAGAGAGAGAGAGAGAGAGAAGATATATTTAATCAACACTCACTCTGCATTTTCAATTTACATGTCGAGTGCTTTGTTGTTCTTGGCCAACGATCTCTAATACAATATACATCTAGCTAGTTAATCCTTTTTTTCTTTCATGAGGACTAAGCATCTTATTAATTTCTGTTACAGTACTATGGGTAGTGGATTCAGTATGGTTGGGAGCGGAGGAGTAAGCCCTGGAGGTTCGACTGCATGCCTTCAGCAGCGAGGAGAATATTGCACCATGTCAAGGAGCTATGACGCCAGCCTGGGACTTACAACTTACCCAAGGCATTCACCATGCAGCCCTAGTCAGACCCCTTATCAAGCTCAATACACAACTAATCCAGTCACATCGACAGGTAATTAATTGAACTATTGCTTCATTAATTCGTCTTTTACCTTACACCACAACCCAAATATTCCATTTATTTTAGACCTTATTCTATCAAATTACTCAAAATTATATTACACTTACTTTATTATGTTTCAGGTCTTATATCGCCAGGAGTATCCGTGCCGATCCAAGTTCCAGGACAGAGTCCGGAGTTGACATCCCAATACTGGCCAAGACTCCAGTGACCATGGTGGCCTTAATTTTTTTTTTTTAACTAATTATTTGAAATCATTTAATATTACTTCCGTTCTAAATCAGGCGTTTCTAGTAAATTTAGCATAGATATTATGCCAAAAATATTCTTTTGGAGTCTAAAAGTTCTTTTCTAAACTTTTGATAAAACATTTTTCATCTATCGCAAATGGAAACACGTTTGTCAATTTAAAAAAAGAAATGTAATAAAACAATTGCAAAACTGCAAATGTTTGTGTACCATAAAAAAATGTAACATACATATATAATTTTTTAATGGTATCGAATTGTAAAATCAGTATAACGACGTAACACAATTATTCTCTCTATAATATGTAACTAAATTAGTTATTAATGACTCAGTGTTTTACGTTGATACACCTTTCATGCCCATGCAAAAATATCGAAAGATAGTCAGCAAGTAATTTTATATTATATACTACTAAATGATTTTAATAGAATGGGTAAATTCTTTATTATTTATTGATTACTGTTTTTAAAATATTAACTTTTGTGAAACCTATTGTAAATAAGTGTGCTTTGTGAAGAATAAATGAATTAATGTGTGTATATATACTAATATTTAACAAATATAAAATAAAAATTCAATATGTCTTTTACTATTCCATCAACTTCATCCTTAATAACATAAATCCTTACGTCCGGAAACATATAGGAGCTGTTGGTGTCCTAGACATCCAATTTTTCTAAGTTTCCCTCCTTTCCTAGTTAGTACACATTAGGGATTGCAATCCGGTGTCATTTCCAATCCGGCCGGATCCGGTCCCAAATTTCATCAATCCGGCCGGATCCGGTCCCAAATTTCATCAATCCGGACGGATCCGGCCGGATCCGGATGGTATGACTAAATCAGGTTGATTTTCACTTTTCGGTCCAAGATGAATAGTTAGAATGTTATTCGAATATAATTTTACTCATAATACGAAGTTTATAAAATAAAAGTTATGTTAGGATTAGATATGGAGCAAAAAAATTAAAGTTAAGTAGTTTAGGTAACTAGTAAAATTTTAATGGCTATTAAAACAGTCGGCTATTGATTACAATTTGCTGAAAATAAGGACTATTTGTTTTCTACCACCCTTTTTCCAAAATCAAAATTGATTTTTGATAATATATACTAAAGTTATTAGTACTTACGTACTATTTAAAAAACAAATATTGTCAGTAGAATAATTTAAAGATTTATACTCATATTACAAACTCATTATTGTGATAATTATGCCACTCATCAGACATATTCATCAAAATATGATTGTGCCCATCATTAATGTAAGAATTTTTCTAATTGTTAGCATTCTCAAATAATTTAAAATTATTGTTATCACAATTCCCATCTGAGTTAATTACGCAAGGATAATTATATAGGATTTTATAAAGTAACTTAATAAATTAATTGAGCTATCTGAGAAAGTGAAGTATAGGAAGACGTGAGCAGTAACGTAGCTCAGTCTTCCTAGATTTCAATAGATTTGTAAGCAGTTTATCATATAATTCAGTACACATGAATGAGTCAGCACTTGAGTGAGCAATTTCTCTAAAAAAAATTAGAGTTGTTTCAGAAGTTCCTCTACAGACAACTTATAGGATGCTATAGCTCGCGTATATCCAAGATAATAATATCTGTTAACTTACATTTAGGTGAAGCACCTAACAAAAGCTCATGTACTGTCTCGTGAAAAACGAACGAATGATGTATGTTTTGGGCTGAACTGATGACGTGATGTAATTTGGCGTCGAACGACACCACCATACATGTACACCAAATGTAACGCATTTAAAGTACTTTTTTTTATTAAACTGCACTATTTTTGGCCAAAAATTGCTATAATCGGATCCGGTTAACGTATAATGAAGCCGGATCCGCCGGATTGCCGGATCCGGTTTTCCAAATTGCAATCCCTAGTACACATACACTGAATCACAGTCGAAATGATAGAAACCACACTTTAAAATTATATTGCAAAAAATTTCAAATATGTTAAAATCTGAGCGCAGATGTATTTGTAGGCATTATGTTTCACTGATGTACATTATACTTACATTATAAAACCAAACAATGTCTTTGAATAAATAAGATATTTCTTTTATGCTAATTCATAGTGACAAAGGTCTTAGTAAGGATGACTACTTTTTGTGGTGTGTGTGTGTGTGCGGTAAGTCTATCTAAAAAAAACGTTAGTTGTTTATAAATAAAATTTTATATTTTTAAAGCGTATATGCCTGAGATTTTAGAGAACCTTTTTAATCAAAATATGTGAACCAGAAGAGTCATTTTATTCCATGCATTTTTCACCTTTTTACAATTTTCTCAAAAACGATTTTTAATAACTCCTGAAATAAATTTAATGGGCTTTAATATCATGTAGGTTTCATTCTAATTTAAATAGTCCGACAGTGCATAAATGCCTATATTTTAAATTTTCTTAGGTACCTAAAGTACCTTTTATTTTGCAGATTCAAAAAAACTAATTATACCATTTTATTGGCATTGATAAAAAACGGCTAAATATACAAGTTGAACGAATTTGATAACTAACTAAAGCAGAAAAGAGGAAAAATATTTTTTCTTCTGTTTTGAATATAAGAATAAAATAATAAATATGTACAATACACCGATGGAAAGTTCTTCTTTTCTTTAACTTCCTCTTTTGTACCTCTCAACGTCACTTGCCAACGCTTTCATGGTATCAAGCCTCTTTCCTCTTTTTTCTCCAAATCGAGCCATTCTATCCATCCAAAACATTCTGGACCTGCCCTTGGTCTCCTGCCCGTAGGTCTGGCTTCGAGGAACTTACGTGGTTCGCTACGGAGTAGAGCTATGGGGCTCTACTAAACCATCGAATACCTCTCGTATCCAATCCTTACAATCCAAAATCCTTCGGAAAATCCTCAATGCTCCTTATTTTGTCACAAACAAACTCATTCATAAAGACCTCAATATTCCATATGTTGCTGACTTAGCCCGAACCAGGTACCATTCCTTCCATGAAAAACTCCATTCCCACTACAATCCATTAGTTTTAATCCTTGCTTCCTCTTCGATCTCTGATAATCCTCCGAGGCGTCTGAAAAGAAGATGGACACGGGACGTTTTAGGTTAGAATATTTTTAAAGTGCTGCCACTGAGTAGTGTCTCTACATGTATTTCTGGACAGTTTTATATATTACCATCACATTTACTTGATGTATTTTTATTTAATACAGTTATAAATATCAATAAATATGTTTAAAAGAAAAAAATATATTTTGTAGGTTGTTTTTTTTGTTTTTTTTCGTGTTACTTTTCCTACTGTCCTAAACAAAGTATTGCACTATCATTAGCAAATTCAAAGGATGATTGAATTTGATTGTCTCTGAAGGATGATTGCCTCTGTAATCATGAAAAAAGGTCAGCTGAAATCATGAAACAAAACATATTTTTATCTAGTGTACGTGGTAAATATTATGTAAATATATATTCCTATTATATCAATACATACTTTTTATTACCTATAATCATATTGCTTATTACTTAAAGATGCTAAAGAGTTCGTCATAAGATGAGCATCAAAATGGTCAATTGGTAATATTTTTAGATAATTGTATTCCATCTTCAAGTACCTTTAATTACCTTAGTTGTCTTTTGCCTATATTCTAATGGAAGAGATAAAACGATAAATAAGAGAAAACGCTACCAAGCTGAAGATTAAATTTTTTACTCATATTTCTGGAGAAAGATCGTGAGGACTTCTTAAAGATTAAAATGGGTGTGCGTGTTTGACTCCTCCCTAAAGATTCCACTCTCATATTTTAATACAGTACAATTTAAATTATTGGGTTGTTTCACATGAAATGTCCCTTTTTATAGTTTCTGAAATACATAAAGGATTTTGCAGGTCTTTGATGTTTTCTTCCGAATGTTTACATATTTAAAGTAAACAGTTACTAATCCTCTACCTTTTTATTATAAACATTAGCTTCCCAATCAATTACCCACTTTTTAGTATACCTCCAAATATGAACACGCGATTTTCGAGTAATGTTTTTGTACGAGTTTAAACTTGGCCATTCAGCAGCTGAAGCCGCTAGAAATATTTGCAAGGCGTTTGGGGAAGGGAGTGTTAATGAACGGACCATTCACCGTTGGTTTGCGTTGGTATGTCCTCAAACATACAGTAGAAGGAAACCCCTACCAAACAGTTAAAGGACTCTCAGCACAACTAAATGCAAGTGCATCTACCGTTTCCAGGCCTTTAAAGTGTATTGAGAAAGTAAAAAAGCTCGATACATGGGTACCTCATGATAACACTGAGGGGCAGCAAGACTCCATGTTTCAAAACATACCGTGCAAAAATTGAAAGAACTGGGCTACGAAGTTCTTCCGCACCCACCATATTCTCCCGACTTGTCTCCAACAGATTACCACCTGTTCAGGAATTTAGACAACTTCGTAAAAGGAAAACTTTTTGAAAATGATGATCAAGTGAAAAGTGCGTTTTCAGATTTTGTTTAACTTCAAAGCTCAGAGTTTTTTAGTTCGGGGATAAAAAAGTTGGTGTCACGTTGGGAAAAATGTGTAGAAATAGAAGGTAAATACTTCGAATAAAATTATCTTGTTTTCAAATCTTATTTTTAATAAAAATCCTTTACCTTGAAAACGGTCATTTCATGTGACACAACCCAATAAAATAGTCCATAAATGTCCAGGGTTAACCAACACTACACTGTTTTCAAGTTATCCAGAGAGCAAGCGAGAAAATCCTCTACCCAACCCCTACGGTTATTCTCAGATAAACTGTATACAATGATTTCCTAGGGCAGGGAAGCTTTTGTTCTCCACGAGTGGTCTCCTTTGTAGTCGCCTGTGAATAAGTGGTTGGCTATTTATGAACTGGACCTCAACAGCTATTAGGGAGAGCGATCAAAAGAAGATGTGATAAAGAAAAGGAGGGAAGCGGGAGAAGATAGGGAAACAGGAGCGTCGATCAAAACAAGAGTGAATAGGGTTCACATCAGCGGGGATTCGTAGATTGTAGCTTCCATTGCACTAATTGCAGACTTCATTGCCTCTGGGCAAACAACTCCGTCCCACATCAGTTTCATTTTTATCGAGAACAATACGAAGCGCCTTCTTTTGTCAACCCTCTCCATCCTACCTGTGAGAAACTACTCGATTGTAAATATAATTACGTCATAGTTATTTATAAACACTCGGCTTTCACTTACCTCCGTTATTTATATCAATTTAAGAATTTTTAAACGAATTTAGAAACGAAATAAATTGTTCAAGAACTATTTACATTGGATTTTAATAGAAACATGTGTTTTGTAAAATAATCTATGATATTATTATCTACTACAATCAGTTTGTTTTATCGGCTTTTCATCACTCTGTTCACTTTTACCATAGTATGTACAAGATAATATTTTTTCTAAAATCATTAGCATTCCAACGGTATATTATACATGTATATTACTGTTCTTATGTTCAAAAACAAAAAATTACATTAAAAAAAGATTTTTGCCGTTTTCTACTTTAGTTAAATATCGAATTCGTTCAATGTATGTTAATTTACCTGTTTTTTTAACAGTTCTAATCAGATGATATGGTTATTTTTATAGAATCTACAAAATTATAGGTATTTTAGAGGAAGAAAATTTAAAATATTGGCATTTAAGTCCTGTCAGACTATTTCAATTAGAATGAAACCTACATGATATTAAAGCCCATCCAATTTTACATTGATATAGCGAGTTTAATCGAAATCGTTAAAGCCGTTTTTGAGAAAAACGTAAATAGGTGCAAAATGCATGGTTTGAAGTGGCTCTTCTGGTAAGCCGATTTAGGTGAAAAAGTTGCTGTAACATCTCGGGCGTTTAGTTGGCTTAAATATGAAATTTCAGTTTCATAGGACTTTTAGTTTTCGCGCTGGACTTACCACACACACACACACACACAAGACCTTTTTGCGGGACTTGGTCATTTGGACTCAGGGGACCCTAAAATGTGTATTTCCGTTGAAAACTGAAATTCGAAAATTTTTACTTTCCCTTACTATATATTCCATAAATAGGTAAGTGAAAGTAAAAATTGAAAAGTCACCATTGATAGTCTCAATAATCATTTCTTTCTTTTGCCAGTGATTCTTCAATTTCCTTCTACCGAAAAAGATTCAACGCAGAAAGCTTATTTTTATCTCAGGTGTCGCAGGATAAATTCCTTATCTCTGTTCTAAAATTCCAGGATATCTGGATAGAACCTGGTCATAATGGTCAATAGATTATCTCAGAAAAACTATTAAAATCTCGTTTCACGTCTCTTATACCTGTAGCGGAGGTAATCGATGTTAATAACAGTGTCGATAACATTTTGGAATAGTCTGTGGCTAGAGATCACTTGTAGCTGGGTGGCTAGCGTAACAGCCTCCCATGCCAAAGGTCACGGGTTCAAATCCGCAGGTGGTCCTAGGATTTTTTAATGGGAGTAAAAAATCCTTAGTTACGCCGTCCTTCGGAGGGGACGTTAAAAGGTGGTCCCGAGCCTGTGCGATGTCAGGTACTCGTTAAAGATCCCTATCCTAATAAAACCTGGATAGGCAAAATTTAGGACTCCCACGATAGCATCGTCCGATTAGCCATAGTAGCATAAAGTGACGTTAAATAATAAATAAATAAATAGTCTGTGGCTAGTACGGGAAGTAGAGAGAAGGTTACAGAATGGTGCGTGGATGCTTGTAACAAGAGTGTAGTAGCTATATTTCTTATCATCTTTTAACATATGCTTGCCTGGCCAGGTTAGGAAGTTAATTGTATTTGGTTAACCACAATTCTTGTTTTTTTTATAATGTTTTTAGTATATTAAGTGACGTTTCCATAACTCTAAGTCGTTAGTGTATAATGTTTATATGTATTAGGTTAATGTTTCAAATGTTTGTATTAATAAGGAATTGTTAATAAATAGTTCTTGTTAATATTGAGTGATTGGTTTATTTTATTTTTCCTAGAGTAAAAATATAATCCAATACTATTTTACATGTAAACACGCAGGAGGTTAAATACCTGTACTTCACACTAATATCCGGAAGTAATACGAATTTTACAAATTAAATACAAACTACATTGAATCCACCATTGCTTAAACTCTGCATTTCTAGTCATTGTCTTTATAATGGATCTTGTGAGTTGCAATGGGATTTTGTTTGAGCACGAGCATTTATAATTAATTTAGAAGAAAGTAGTTTGATAAATTCTTCTTGATAATTTAGTGTTAATGTTTTAGTGACAATTTTTGGATCTAATAGTGAATTTCTGAGAGGACATTTTCTTGATTTTTAAAACTGATATTAATTATATTAAAATTTTTGATTTCCGCACGCTCCTAAGCACATGAAATAAGAAAAACCCTCAAAAGATCCTTTTGAGCGGAGGTTTGAGTCTAATCAGAATTTAAATTAATACAACTTAATATTAATGTAATTATTATTATTATTGAAAATATAAAAAATTGACTATTACTAGGACAAATATTATACATATGGATATTTAACTAATAATACTATTTAAAAAAAATCTGGTGCGGGCAACACACGACTTTCACTTACCTCGATTTTTAAAATCAATGAAAGAATTTTCAAATACAGTTAGAGATAAAAATACGTGAAACTATTAAGGAATTAATCAAATTTAATTTATATAGAAACATGTGTTTTATTAAAAAATCTATTATATTATTATCTAAAATAATCAGTTAGTTTTATCTTCTTCTCATCACTCTCTATTAACTTCTAAAAGCTTGTGTATGAGATGATATTTTTTCTAAAATCTTTAGCTTTCCAACGGTATATCATACATGTATATTACTGCTCTTATGTTCAAAAACGAAAAATTTCATTAAAAATATATTTTTTCTGTTTTCTCCTTTAGTTGGGTATCGAATTTATTCAATTTATATATTTACCTGTTTTTCATCAGCGTTAACAAGATAATATAGTTATTATTATTGAATCTAAAAAATTAAAGGTACTTTAGGGGAAGAAAAATTAAAATATCGGCATTTAAGCCCTGTCAGACCATTTTTATCCAAATAAAACCTACATGATATTAAAGCCCATTAAATTTTACATTGGTATAGCGAGTTTAATCAAAATCGTCGGAACCGTTTTCGAGAAAATCGAAAAAAGGTGCAAAATGCATGGTATAAAGTGCCTCTTCTGGTAAGCTCATTTTGATGAAAAAAGTTTTGTCACGTCTCGGGCGTATAGTTGTCTTAAATATAAAATTTCAGTTTTATAGGACTTACCGTTTCCGCCCGGGAGTTACCACACACACCACACACACACAGACACACACACACACACACACACAGACCTTTTTGCGGGACTTGGTTATTTGGACTCAGGGGACACTAACACGTGTATTTCCGTTGAAAACTGGAATTCGAAAATTTTCACGATCGCAATACTTTCCTTACTATATAATAGTAAGTGAAAGTAAAAATATATAAATTTTAATATTGAATATGAGTAGTACAGTTTTAGGTTTAAAAAATATTTTAAAGTTATATTGTTATTTGATAAATAAATTATATATATATATATATATATATATATATATATATATATATATATATTATATATATATATATATTATAAAATCCCATTGCAACTCACAAGATCCATTATAAAGACAATGACTAGAAATGCAGAGTTTAAGCAATGGTGGATATGCAAAGCTTGAATTGGTAGAACAAATTGATTAGTGTCTTCTCTTTATTATTCCAAATAGCAGAAATGGCTAGTCGAAGGGCCTCAAATTTTATAGATTAAATTTATATTATTTTGCTCTGAATATACAGATAGAAAAATATATGTAAAATACAATAAATCTTAAAATCCTACCTGACTTTGAAGCAGCTATGATATCTTCGGGTATCTAGAAAAGATATTTCAATACTTTTTTTTAGATTTAAAATAACCTTTGATGCAACAGTTTAGGAATTTAAAATTTTATAAAGTACATTTAATTAATTGTGTGCTCTTAACAGTTAAATTTCAGAACTAAATTATAAAACTGAATCGAAAAAAGATTAAACTTTTAAAGAAAAACTTAACAAATTAAACTAAATGCAATCCCATGAGCTACCAAAACTGTTTATAAGTGTATTGGGTCGACAAGAAATTAATCCAGATTAATGGTTTTAAAATAAAATAAAATATACAAAACTATACTTATTAATAAAAATACACTCCATCACTCTTGATACATTTCTACCAACATGTTAACTTTTACGACCCATCTAAATAGAATTTTGTATTTTTATCATAAATAAATTTTTTTAAATTATTTTCTATAGAGTTTTGATCTAAAAAAGATGGTTATAATCAGATTCAAGAAGACTTTTTTGATGATTCGTCTTACTCTTAAAAATTCTTAAACCATCATAAGATAGGAGAACTAAAAAAAAAATATATGTGAATATGTGAAGAAAAAAAAAATTAGAACAAAGGAAAACCTAACAACACTGCAGTTATTATAGGACTCAACATGGGACTGACATTAATTTTCACACGCAATTGAATTTATTTATTCATTCCACACTAACAAGGGAGTAAATGATAAGTTTATGAGGCAAAATAAATCAACATACTTACTATTTATACCATTAAAGGGCATAGTGACCAAAAAACAGACAGTTTTATATGGCCAATATAATATACAGTAGTAATTGAAAAGGCTTTTTTTTTAAAACCTTTATTTCTTTTCAAACCTAAAAAATTATTTAAATGTTAAAACAGAGTTTAGGTTTAATATATGTAAATTATAAGTTTTTCTAGTATTTCTTTTTTCATGAATGTAATTTGGAATTCCTGTTTAAGTGACAATGATAAGTTTTAATTTTGGTTTCCATTGATTTATTTTTGCTGATTTTATAAAAAAAAAAATCTGTCTCAGCTATATCATCTAACCAAATCTAAAAAAATCTATGGCAATTGTTTATACTAATTTTACACTAACCAGTAAATAATAATAATAAAAGTAATATTTTAGTTTGGTGCATATCAGGGAAAATGATGGCTCATTTTGATTGAGCACAAAGTCAACAATGTAGCAGAATGCGTCTAGAAAATGCAGGATTGTTCAATTTAAATTACCAAAAAAACAATGAAGGCTGAAAACAATTTTTCTATTCTGTGAAACTGAAAAGAAAATCAAGAAATATTGATTATAACAAATGCTAGGAAATTCTTTTATATACAAATATTAAAGTCTGCACCAACATTTAAGTTATTTTTATAAAATTAATATTTGATAAAAACCACTATTTTTATTTACTCCAGTATATTACATGTGGCAAAAAATAAAATAGTTCAAATTTACTATGATAATCAAAGGTAAATATGAACTTTGTGGAATATACTACATACCACTAGTGGAGGATAAATATGTCTGAGAACATTCTTTGTAAACGTAAAGCCCTCACCTTTAATAGAAAACAGATCTTAAATCAGGTAATACCTAAATCTAAGAATAATTCAAGTGCAAATCTCAATTATCTAATATGCTACCTACATAAGAAGCTTTAGAATTGTATGGGTTATGTGGATTACTTAAACACAAAAATGAAACTTTTTTTTTTTTTAATTTCAATTTCAGTCACTACTATTTCTACTTTCACTTGTTTATATATGAAATAAATATTAAGGGAAAGTATGCTGATGGTTAAAAAATTTAAATAAACTAGTTTTACAAAATTGTCTCTGCACGTGTGAGGTGAGAGCGGCAAACTAAGTCATTGAAAGTAATGAAAAGTCATTGAATAATAAGTCATCAATAAGTCATTGAAAGTAATGAAAAGTAAGAAAAAAATTTTTAATCTTAAGTAATAGTTATAGATAATCATTCCTTTTGTTACACTATTTAATTGAAAATAAACATTTTCATAGAAACTACCAGCAAAATTTTTAATTTCCTACAAGGAAGGAAGATAATTGAAAGTTGTTTGATGCATGTAACAGATTTTTTAAATATTGACTCATTTTAAAATCAAATTAAAAATTAATAATAATATTTTATTTTTATTTAAAATAAAAAAATATAATTTTTTAGTGATTTCTTTAACTATAATAACCATTAATTTAAAAAGGGATAAATTATATTATTTTTTATATGGACTTTTCCAATCTTAGTTAGGTAAAATAACAAAATTCTGAACTTTAAATTACAAAAAATGTGATCATTCCCATTGCTCTATCGTTTTCCTCATTACAGTAACCCTGCAATGAGTGCATTTATTTATACGCGTACCATCTTGCGATAGAACGCGTATTTTTATTACATAATATAAATTAAGTTACAGAACATATTTTATAAAAAACAGTATAATAACAACTGGTAAATAAAACTAATAAATATAAACTGATAAATAAATCATTTGTTATAACAAAATAATACTAACTAATTAACTAAACAAAGAAACCAGAAACAAATCATAAATAATTCATTTGTTATAACTAATTAACAAAATAATACAAACTAACTAACTAATAGACTAAACTAAGAAACCAGCTACTAATTAATTACTTTATTATAAGTATTAAATGATAACCAATAAATAACTAATAAATAAAATAATAACAACCTTAGTGTCAAGAAGAGAAACAGTGAAAGTAAATAAAATAAAAATGAATAACGAGTTATTCCCATTCCTCTCTAAATAAAAAAATCACAATTTAAACCATATTTTATGACAGATAATGGTAGAGTACCTGTAACCTGTTTAGGATGTACAACTTTATTATAACCAGTGACCAACTGTATATGTATTAAGGATTTCCAAAAGATAAATTAATACATAAAAATAATGGTTGAATAAAGAAGGAAGTTATGGGTTGGAGGCCTTAATGAAACATAAAATAGTGCAAACAAGAGAGGTGTGTATGACATGTAAAGTTAACCAGTTTATAAAAAAAAAGATACTTCATATTAAATAAAGAATAAATCATAAACAGATTCCAATTACATTTCCTTCACCTACTTACAGATGTTTCTATTGCTAAAACAAAATATAATATATTTCCCTTTTTAATCCCTTAGTTTTCTTTAATAACAGACTTATTGCAACTCTTTCATTAATGATTTTTAACATATGATTCAAAATATCTTTCTAATAAACCACATTTTGTAAGGATGGATACTTAAATGGATGCAATTACAAATATTTCATTAGGGATCAGTCAGGTAATTTCACAATCAAATAAATGCTTTTGTTTTATTCATTTATTAGAAAATAAAACATTTTGGCTAGCTATCTAGCCCCTACTTTGTATTAGAGCAGAGTGGGAAGATGATGTGCCAATAGGAACTACTGGCTGAGTATTTTTTGAGAGGAAGTGGTGAGGGCTGAGAGAGTTAAGGCGTTGTTACTTTAACAACCACTCTTTTACCTTCCAATCCCATCTGAGCAGAAGATAATTTACTTAGAAATGTTCCCACAGAATAAATCTCGGACCATTTCAGTCTGGTCAGAATAGGTTGGTAACCTGTAGGATAGCCCATCATGATTGCCTTAAATGGTACAGGAATGGACATTTAAGAAAAAAAAATTGGAGTAAGAATATTATTGCACAAAGTTGCTTTGGTTGAGAGGTTGGTGTGAAACATTGGCATACATTAAATAGTTTTAGTCTATTTTGTTATCATTTTCAATTAACTGACTCCCTACTGTCATCACTATTCGATTCCAACTATTTAATATTTTTAATCATTGAGTAATTGTTGACCATAGAGAATATATGATGGAGAAGTTGGTTGGGGGTGTGTTCATCATGAAATAGCACACTAATAATGAAACGGCACACAAACATAATAACTTTCCCTTTTTAGTGTGTTTTTTTCTGGATAACCACACCCCAACTTCAACATCATTTGTAATATTTTACATTATATATCCCATAAATTTACAGTTTTCTTAAGATCAATTTTTATTTTTCTTCTAAATTTATCCTGAAGATTGAAATTTAAAAAAAAAAAAATTGAGGCTGTTCATCATGTAAAATTGAATTAAAATAAATTAAAAAAAAAAACTACCTGTTTCAAGGTTCAGGTTTTAAAAACATGCTTCACCCAAGGAGGTGATAAGGTCAAGATCACACTCAGCTGACAGGTTCCCCAGCCCCCCATTTTTGAATTTACCCACTTTATAGAGCTGGTTGTGCCCTAGGAGGTTCTCCATACACAAGGGTCACTCCATGGCTAAAATAACAGAATATAATTAATTCTCACACAGCCGGGGTTGGAAACCAAGACCCAGAGAACAGAAGACTAGTACTCCACCCACTAGACCAAGCCACTCCACGCAAAATTGATTTGAAGGGAGTTGAAAATATAATATACGCACAATACATTATAAGGAAAAAAAAACAACGGATTACCATACAAATAGAAGCTTTGGTTATTTGGTGTATAAGAGCAGAACCATACCACCATCAATTCAGAAGAGGTATTGATTCCTAAAATAAACATTAATATTGTCTAATTATAAAGACTAATAATGAATTATTTATATTTAATGAGAATTGAAAAATTCCATATTGTATTTAAAATATTAATTTCATTACATTAGTAAATATAACATAAGAAATAGTTCCCTTTATACAGACAAATAAAATATTGCACAAGGTTTTGGTCAATTGGAACTTTATCAGGCTGATTATGAAATAAAATATAATTATCTTCAAGCACCCTCTTAACTATACTTTTCCAACTGGTCATATAAGTATGACTTCATAAATGTAAAACTTCCTCAAGTGAGACAACTTCTTGTTATTCTCCTAATATGCTAATTTTACTGCATATTTTAATAATTCTCATCAATATGATCATCTAAAAATACTCAGAACATAAGAGAAAACTGCTAACTCACTATATCTTCAGAATAAACTAAGTCCTAATAACAAACAGAAATTCCTTAGCTTCCTTCCAAGACTTATTTCTTTATTTCTTATTAAATTATTTCTATATTTCTTAGACTTGTTTATTTCAAACAGAAATAAATGTACTAATTACTAAATAAAAAAAATCTGATCCATAAACATAACACATCATGTGAGTCTACTGTTTTATTTGTTTGTGTTTTGGCATAATAGCCATTAAAAAAATAAATAAATAAAAAATAAATAAATATATATATAATATATATATATATATATATATATATATATATATATATGTGTGTGTGTGTGTGTGTGTGTTATCTATGGGTCTTGAAGGTTCAGTCAATAAATCAGCAATTGTGTTTAGGCTACATTTCGAGAATTTATTGTTCTCACATGTAAAAAAAAAAATCCAGTTGTTGGACCACAGTGATTTGGAAAATCCCTCCCTACATCTCTCGAACCATTCCTAGCATCTTTGTTTCAATATTCTTTCAAATTTAGTAATATCCACACAGATCTATGTAAAACACTATTTTGTTTCAAATTGTAAGTAAATTTGTAATTATTTATTAACGTTTAAAAAAATGTAAATTTTAATTGAGATGTTTTTATTACTACTATATATCCATTCATTGTTAATTCAATACATTCTTAAATTTATACAAAAATGTTTTCTGTCTCTGTAACAATAACTTAATTATTATTAATTATTGAATAAAAATTTTAATATTCTATTGTTTCTTTCCACTGTTGGGCATGAATATGATAACAATAAATTCTAGAAACGTTTGCTGATTATTGACTGTACCTCAAGACCCATAGATAACTTAAATTATCAATAGTCGAGAATTAACATCAATATATACATATTGATATACATAAATACACACACATTATATAAATAAAAATATAATGACATTCTTAATGATTAAAGGAGAAAAAAATTAGTAAACACCATAGCTCTCAACAGAAACTTTCAACTGGTTTTGATAAACTGTTACAAGTATTTCAAAAGACATTTTAATAAAATTGAATACATAATTTTAATCTTAGGTTCCTTATCACTGTAAAGTGATCGAAGTACTGAAATTAATATTTGATCATATTTTGTGAAATAGGAAGGATCAGTAAAACTACATCAATAGTATAAAGATATATATTTTACTAGATAATATGAAATATAAAATATTTTCTATTTATTTAATACGTTCATATAAAAATTATTTAGACTACTTATAAATACTTATTTAACTATATTCCGTCACATGTTTGAAAATGATGACCTATGAAATAGATGATTAAATTGGCTAGAATATTTTCAATTATTCATGAGACGAGATAATGATTTTAACCCTTAGCTTGGCATAGTACAGAATTTGAAACCATGATTTTGGGGATTTTCGTTCCCTTACTTAATGACTAATTATGAATTGAATTAATAACTAAATTGGTAAAACGAAGCTGACTAGGGATAGCTATTATAACCGGGAATACAAGTAAAACTTTTCTCCAGACCACACCAAGAAACACTATGGAGTTACATTATAGGAAATGTAAGTTTAATAATTTACTTTTAGCAATAAATATTGACTATTAATATTTTAGTTTGTCATTTTTAATATCAACATGAATTAAATTATAGTAATCATGAAAATAGATCCTTCATTTGTTGAAAAAATGTGTTTCTTATCCCTGAGTGTGAGGTTGAGAGTGCCCTCCCCCTTCTTAGTTAATTTTACATTTTGTCCTAAATCCAAGCTAGTTTTATTCGATTTTTCAGGTCTTGGATAGATTTTTACAAGGTTTTTATTTATATATTTTAATTTCATTGCTTTAGATATTCTTCCCATCATAAGGGCAATTCTCTGATCCATGATAATTACTTTAAGTTTCTTTTCTAATTATCTAAATTACAAGTTGCATCCACAGCAGTAGCTAATATATATTGAATGCAGATTGTCCCATTAGGTCAAAGGATTTTTCATGCATAAAATGTAAAGCAAGATTTTCATAAAGGGGAAGAAAATAAATTGATTTCATAAAGTTCATATTACAAATAAAATTGAAAGTAATCATAACAAATTATCATTAAGAATCACAGTGTGGTCTTCAAAGAGACTACATGGCAGGACCAAGGGCCAACACGGCCTGTTGTGCCAAATTAAATAAAAAATTATAACAAATGTATATTTCTATCTCTACATTTTAACAAGAAAAACAATTATTTTATAAGTAAACAAAACATAGAAATAAGAAACAACTGATTTTTTTTTTTTAAAACCCTCAGTGATCTCTGAACTTATATCATATTATCAAATAAAAATCAGTGGATTTAATCTTACCTAGCTAAGGGTTAAACAAAACTATTTTATCGAATTTAATGAAATCTATAATGCACTATGTATTAACAATAAAAGTGCCAATTAAAAAAAAATTCAATTCAATTCCAATCTTCAAACAAACAGTAATCTTTGGTGTGATTCACATTGTTAACAATATTTAATAATAATAAATAAAACTATAATAAATTTCAGCAATACTAAGAAAACATCAAATAAATATCGAATAAAAGGAAATACTGTAATAGCATCTAGTTAATTACACATGATAAACTAACCAGATGCACAAATCAAAGCTTCATTGTAGTTATTATAAAAAAAAAATTTAGATATTGTACAATACTAAAATTCATCAATTTAGATTTTAACGTATTTTTTTTTTTTTTACTAGATTATAATTATAACTATAATTTATAATTCAAGAAACTGTGAAAAATAAAAATAACTAGATGGTTTTACAAACCTTTTACTAAAAAATATAAAATTAAAAAAATTAATTAAAATCATAACACACAACTTACGGTTATAGAAAACTTAAAAAATTTAAAAACAACTTACAAATAATGATTATTGCTTAATCCACAGAGATAACCCAGTCTCTAAGTGAAATCGACTGATAGCTTCAATAATGAATTACAAATATAATTATTAATAAAATTAAATTTTAACCTAGTTTAAAAAGGATAATAAATAAAATGAGTAAATTTCTTAGATAAATCCTTACTTTTAAAATCTCAACAAAACCCAAAAATCTGATAAAATTACGATACTCTGTAGTACTTGAAATAGACTAAAAAAAAAACATTGACGAGTAAAAGATAAATCAAAATAAGCGTTTTATAGTAGATAAGGCAACAATAAATTGAAATAAACCAATTATATCTTAAACTTAAAGAAATAAACAAAAATTGACCTGAAGAAATTCTTAAGCACAAGTCCTTCCTTGAGCATGAACAGCCAACTCAATTACTGTAAAATATTACTCAATATTATACTAAAATCTTTTAAGAAATTCCTCAGCACAAATCCTAGCTCTAGCATTGACAGCCAACTTCATTTCACTTATTTCCTTGTCTATTTCTTCCATAAAATGTAAAACAAAGTCAACCAGCTTATGCTTATACATTTGTTCAGTGTGGAAGTTAGTGATAAGGAAGCTGATGTCATAACCTTCTATAGCCTTTCGCCTTAAAACAATGAAACTTTCTGACCTCATCATCATAAACCTCATAAATTTTTTACATAGAATTCTTTCAATGTCATCAGCCTGCTTTACAGCAATACTAATCCTAACAGAGTTTATAGAACCTTCAATCAACACTTTTTCTCTTTCATTTCTACTTATCAGAACAGGTGTCAATAAAAGTTCTTTGCTCGTCCTGACTTCAACTTCGGGTTTATTATGTCTTTCTACGTGTTGTGATGAAAAATTGTCCAAGCACATAGCAGCATTGAGCGTATGTCTTACAGCAGTTAAATAAGGTCTGAGAGTCGAGGACATAATTAAATACAGGCACTGAATTCTAAACTAACCTAAATCACATACAACCGGCAACTGGCGCAGTCGCGCTGGTAACTGCTGTGCTCTAAGATGAAAAAAGAACTGGTTTGGAAAATAACGGATTCAGTTTGAAATAACCTAATATTCCTCCCCCCTCCCACAGTCATCCCCTTTCGTTTAAAGCCTCATGTACTACTTACCTTTGTTATCATAGTACAGTTAATCAATATCTTTAAAAATAACGATTAACAGTTTATTTTAAAAAAAGAACAGCCTCAACAACTATTGCAGGTCATAAAGTAAATCACTATAAAAAATTAAAGTTCATAGGACGTAGCAAACAAAACTGTTACAAACAGTAGTTATCATTTTCGATAAAAAAAAATCAAAAAAATCGATACTTCAAAGAGCAAACATGAAATACTCATGCACAAATTGAATTTATTTTAAAGCTAAAAAAAATCGGACATTAAATTTTTTATTGTTTTTCTTCACTCTCTTGGGCTTTATTCTGAATGCTGTTCAGTTTTCTTGAGCCTTATTGTAATTTATACTCAGTTCTCTAGGGTTTTATTTTAATTCTTATTCAGCCAGTATAAAAAATACAGTGAGTGTCAAAAGTACTAAGAATTCACTATCATTCTATTATTTACTTGGTTTATACTTATTTTTGTTTCTGTTTTTAAAGAGTTGTTACCCAGTTTTTAATATTAGAAGGACGGTAATCAACAGCTGAAACCAAAAATTCCAAAAAAAAATAATGTTATCTTCTATGCTTTGAACATAAATTGAAGAAAACTTCAATAATAGAAGTGAAAAAGGTATTCGGAATTACGCGATTTTCTGGATATATTAATGCAGTAGCAATATATAAACATCCAATTGGTAAATCTTTTGGTAAAATTACTCATTTTATTCTATTAGGCATCGAATAGACTGATTAATTAATTGTTCGTTGTCAAATATTGTCCCATTCAAGAAGTTATTGTCTCTTCAGGTCGTTTTCATATTGAACATCATATTTCATGATTTTACTTTTTAGATTGACCCAAGAAATTTAAATTAAACACAGAAGTAATAATTGCTGTGGAGCTTCCAGAACACTTAGAAAATTGGGCTGCAACCAAATCTCTACAAATGACTTATGTATGCCCAGTGTCATGGTCTTGCTTAAGTTTAAAATTTAATTTAGTCACCTTTTTTCTCCTACTTCTAATTCTGGCTTTTCATGATGAAAAAACAAAACAAAGCTATCAATAATTTCGTTCATGAATTATTATCAGCCTCTTTGCAAAAAAAAAAATAAATAAACCATAGTCATCATTAAGTGCTCCGTATTTTACCCTTTCGTACAGAATTCTTTATTTGGTTTCCTCATAACAATTATTCTTTCGTAAGAACAATGCATTTTACAATGGGATCCTCCTTTAAACACTTAAAATTTATCCGCCTTCTTTCTACAAAAATGTTGCTAACATCCAGTTTATTCTCTAAATCACGTGTCTGATGAAAGGCTTTTTTTTGGGAGGGGGGTTCTTTTACAATGTGTTTCTTTCCATCATATTTTTCTAGAACGTAGCGAACAGTTGAAATACTCGTTATGGATCCAGAAGTACTAAACAATTAAGGACTAAGCTAAGGTATTCTTATTTGTAACTTTTTTCTCGTTACATAAATAATGAGTCTTTCATTCTTAACAATTCATAATTTTGGAAGTGCACTATTTTGCTTCAATATTTTATTTTAATTTTCCCCGACATTGTGCTTAAGTTTTCACATATTCCCACCGATTTTTTAAAGCGTTTCTTCCATTTATCTTTTTAAAAAATAATCAAAGCCACTGTTTATTCCTTAACTTTTTGTTTTTATTTTTAAAACTAGTTTTTTAGGTTGGGTATTAGTCACATAGAAGAGAAGAATAGTTTCGAAAATAAAACTATGTTTCGGATTAATTAAAATATGGACATTTGAAACCAGCTAACAAGATAAAATCTGAATACTTTTGAAACTTCATGATCTTGCATTTTTAATTTATTAATTGGATATTTTGCGAAAACAAAATATTTTTTGGTTATTGGCGAGTGATTAGGCTTTATGGGAATTTCTTTCAACGATTTAATGACCAAAATGAATTAACAAAGGTAATAGTTGTGAAAAATTCAACCAAATAGACTACCTGCTTAAACCGTTTCGCCACCAATCCAACCCCATCAGTAGTAGAAAATCTTGTGGCACTAACGTAGGTCCGAAACATAGTAACAAAGACAATGTAAACAAATTAAAGGAACCTAAAACTTGCCAAAGATATGAGGGACAATTCAGCCATCAAATGAATTTTATAATGAAAATAAAGAGCAATTATTCTTAACTAGATAGAATATTGAGCTTTCTGAAAGAATCGATAAGGATGCCTGGAGAAAAGGCGTTAGGATACAAATTGAGAAATACCAGAGATGAGTGATTCGATTAATTATGTCAAGCAGCAACTAATGTTAAAAACTGCATATGCATAAGAGCGTCGGAAGAATATATTGGGTTGTTTCACATAAAATGTCCGTTTTTATAGTTTATGAAATACATAAAGGATTTTGCAGGTCTATGTTGTTTTCTTCCGAATGTTTACATATTTAAAGTAAACAGTTACTAATCTTCTACCTTTGTATTATAAACATTAGCTTCACAATCAATTACCCACTTTTTAGTATAACCTCCAAATATGAACATGGAAACACGCGATTTTCGAGTAATATTTTTGTACGAGTTTAAACTCGGCCATTCAGCAGCTGAGGAGGCCGCTAGAAATATTTGCAAGGCGTTTGGGGAAGGGTGTGTTAATGAACGGACCATTCGCCATTGGTTTGCTAAGTTTTCAGCTGGGGATACCGACTTGGAAAACTTGCCCCGAGGAAGACCTCCGTCCGTAATAGAAAACGATGTCCTCAAACATACAATAGAAGGAAACCCCAACCAAACAGTTAAATGACCCTCAGCACAACTAAATGCAAGTGCATCTACCGTTTCCAGACATTTAAAGTGTATTAGCAAAGTAAAAAAGCTCGATACAGGGGTACCTCATGATCTCACTGAGCGGCAGCAAGACCCCATGTTTCAAAACATACCGTGCAAAAATTGAAAGAACTGGGCTACGAAGTTCTTCCGCACCCACCATATTCTCCCGACTTGTCTCCAACAGATTACCACCTGTTCAGGAATTTAGACAACTTCGTCAAAGGAAAACTATTGAAATGACGATCAAGTGAAAAGTGCGTTTTCAGATTTTGTTTCACTTCAAAGCTCAGAGTTTTTCAGTTCGGGGATAAAAAAGTTGATGCCACATTGGGAAAAATGTGTAGAAAAAGAAGGTAAATACTTCGAATAAAATTATCTTGTTTTCATATCGTATTTTTAATAAAAATCCTTTACCTTGAAAACGGTCATTTCATGTGACACAACTCAATAGAATTTTGCGGCAAGCAGAGAAAACTTCATATTAAAAGAAAATAAGAAAACCGGGCGAAAGGTGTATGAATATAATTGTCACTAAATGTATGTACTCACACATAAGCACGTATCGCGTATACCATATGGAGCCACTGATGGATCATAACGTCTTTCACATTACTTTTGTGGTTCTTTTTATAGCATAATCTCTAATTTTTTTTTTTTACATCAGTCTCCCATTAGAACATTCCCGCCTGATTGATCAAACCGCATTGAAACTGATCCTCAAAGGGAGAAAACTTTAAGAAACTTCATTATAGATACATAATTAGTACTAAAAACTATTTTTAAAATATAACCATAAATGTAAAATATAATAAAAAAAAAATATGGAAATTTTTGCGAATATAACAAAATTTAAATATTAAACATTTCGAAAGTTCGTTTCCCAGACGCTGTTGGGTTTTGAATAAAAGTAAAAAAAATTAAATCTTCTTAAAATTCAATATAACCATACTTGTGCCACAACGCTTTTTTTAAAAAAAAAGAAAGATGTATAGCCTTAAAATAAAAAACCCGTTAGTTTTCAGAGCATTGTGACACACAGAAATCTTTCAATGTCGAAAACTTAAATTTTTTATGATTACTGTATACCAAACTATATATAACAATGATAAATACCCGATCTTTTGTGAGCTAAGCACCTCTATTGGTACGATTGGGCTGGACTGAAAATACAAAACCAGTTAGCGGTGTAACGAATAATGAATTCACAAGTTACTAAAATTACCGGCTACTGGATCACGTTATCATTTCGTAGCTGCTACTTTATAAGCAGCTATCCAGATTTCGCTGTTTAGCCCAAAGAGGTCATAATAGAATAAAATCTCATCTTTCTACTTTAACCGAGCAGTACTATTCGATTATAGTATGGGATACAAAATGAACTACTCTTGTGCTAACGATAAATAACGGCTTCCTTGAAGTTTTGAATTTTCGAGGCATAATTGTGAATAGTAAAATGTCAACTAAAGGAACGCAGTTTTCTTTTAATGTAAGTTAATTTCAGATTTTATTTTCTAATTGGATAATTCATTGTTATATATTGAATTTTTCGTAGTACTTACATTTTCTTTCAATTTCATTATAACAATTTTAATATCTTCATTTTAATTTTTTATTCAGCAAACTGAAAATAAACGACTTAAACTACCTGGAAAGGAAACATCTAACCAACCATCTAAGCAAGTTAGAAGTGTACTTGCCGAAATAGGAAATATTAATATAAACTTAGATGCTGATAATGCAAAACAAAAACTTTTAAAAAATGGAATATCACTTCAAAAAAGGTATGTTATTTGCTTTTTCTAAATCATTTACTTCTCTAAGTATTAGTATTTCATTGAAATTTCAATGTTTAATTTTCCAGAATTCTAATGGTTAGTTATTGTTGTGTCCTGGTTTAGATTCAATAATCATATATGGCCATAAAATTTTTAATTTATATCTGTCAAATGCTTTTTTATTGTTTTAATCTAGGAATTGTTAAACTTTTATGTTAAATCACCACATATATCATTTAATTCTCATTACCTTATGATAGTTAAGATTATACCTAGACTGAGGATAGGATGAACCCAAGAATACATATTTAATTCTTGTTGTGTTTTATTCACATTTAAGTTTTTGAAGAATTTGCTATCTTTAAATCTAATTGTATCATAACAATAGGAAACAAGACAGTGGACATAATAATAAAGATGGTGTAACTTATATTTTATTGTTAAACATATAATATTTCATAAGTATATTTTACCATAATTAATATTTATTGTTTATTATAGTATATAATAGTTTCTATTTTTTTTACTGTCACTTACCTGTATATGAAATTTTTTTTTATATTTACGATAAGAACTGCAATATGTATTATATACCATTGGAAAGCTAAAGGTTTTAGAAAAAATATTAGCTTATGCGTAAAGTTGTAAAATGTAATGGAGAGTGATTAAAAGCGGGTTAAATTAACTGATTGTTTTAGATAAAATTTTATATTGTTAAATTATTCAGTCTAAAACATATGTTTCCACCAAAACTAAATATCATTCTATAACCCTTTTTTAATTCTATTTATTAGTTGTTAAATTGATATTAATAACCGAGGTAAGTGAAAGTCATGTATTGTCCGCACCAGTTTTTTTGTATTTATTTCTGATGCATACATATGTATTGACTCCTCTAAATAAGAATATATATGTATGTATAACAATTTTTACATAGTTTTAAGAATTAATCTTAACTAGTATTTGGTCAAATATCCATATTCCTTTATTCCTATCATTAACTTTTTTTTTTTTCTGTTAAAAGATTTTTTTGTTTTTAAATCTGCCCTTCTCTGCTAATTATAAGGATAGCTTATTTGTTATTGAAACTGATTTGTTTTGTAATGTGCCTTTTTTCTTTTCTATATTTTAATCAATTTTGTTAGACTAATTTTATTATTTTTCCAGTTGCATTCCACAATTGAAGACTAATCCACCCATTGTGAAACAGGGACTTGTTCCTAAACCCCTTGGATCATCAACAAGGTAATTATTTTTCTTGAAATATTGGTTATGCATCATTGGTGTTTGTAATATGTTACATTAGTATATTGGGCGGCTTGGTGTTTCTTCTGAGTGTTTCACATTTCAAAAACCTACAATACTGTATAAAATCAATTGCAAAGTAATTAATTTCTCTTTGAGATATTGCATTTAGTCAAATCTTGGTGTTCGCACAAACGGGACACCTGTCAAAAGATCTGTCGAGAACGTTTACTTAGGAGTAAAATTCTATTTTCAAACAAAATCAGGGAGTACTGAAAAGGCAGTTTAATGTATTATATTGTAATGTAATTTTATTTTGGGCCTGTTAACATTTATCAGTGGGAGAGCCTGTGGCTATGTGATTAAAGCACTTGTCCACCACACCAAAGGTTGTGGATTTGAACCCCAGTCCTGGGAGGACTTTTTCAAGCATACAATTAAACAGGAATTCTCTCATTCTCACGGGTATGTGAGGCCTGTCAGCCAATTGGTGACCACACAAAATATGCGTAGAGAGTGATGAACCTACCCTGTAACTGTCATCAAGAATTGAGGTGTTTTTTTTTTGCAAAAAAAAAAAAAATGCAGTTTGTTGTTTATTTATTTAACGTCAGTTTATGTTAATATGGCTAATCGGACGATGCTACAGTGGGAGTCCTAAATTTTGCCTATCCAGAAATGCAGTTTGTTAATTCATTCTTAGTGGTAATAGTAGCGTGGCACGACAATAGAGGTTAGCATAATAGAGGTGAAGGGAAAGGCATAATTATTTTTAATAAAATGTTGATAATAAAATCAAATATTACTTATTAAAAAAAATTTTTTATATTATTAAATATTATTTTTAGAAAACCAACAAAACTAAACAAATTATTATGTTACTTTAAAACAAACAGTTGTAATATACTCAATATGAAAACAAGTTTTAGTAGTTAACAAGTAAATTTAGAAACAGCATTTTAAGAAATGAAACATTATTCATAATAAAAGTTAAAAAAAAAAAAAATGATAAAGTCATTTATAAAATACAGATTTTGTTTATTTATAGTAAAACGTTGAAACCGTGTGATGACTCACTATCACTGGCTTATCACCCACTTACAGCTTTTACTTGACTGTCTCCAATGTTTTGTAGCTGGACCCTAAACCATGGTGAAAACCTATTTTCAGTTGTATGTTCTTTAAAATCATAAAGATGAAGTAAGAAATCTTAATATTATCAAGCCTCTTCAATAGCTTAAATTATAACCTATATCATCCAAAGGACCCTCCAAGCAACTTGCTTGTAATATGTTACATAAACCTATTTGCTCATCATTTGTTTGTCCTAATGTTTTCTCCCAACATTAAAATATTTAAAAAAGATATTTATGCCTATTATTTTTCTTTTATTGATCTGATATGCCATTTTACATGAATCCTTCAGTATGAATCTATCTCTTTTTAAATTAGTTATTTTCCCTATACTGATGAGGACAAAGGTAAACATAACTCATTTCTAATTTAAATGGATATATTTAAAATTTGCGCAATGTAATGTTTTCTTATTTTCAATTTAAATTAGTTATGTTTAAAGACATTAACATTTTTTTTTTTTTTTTAGCTGCGTTCCCCAATTGAAGGCAAATTTCCCAGTTGTGAAACAAGTAATAGCTACTAAGTCTCATGTACCATCAACAAGGTAATCATCTTTCTTGAAATTTAGGTTAATAATCTTTGTTGCTTATAATGTGATCCGTATAATCATGGCTTGTTGCCCCTGAGTTAAACCAAACCTCATGTATTCCTCTGAAAATATCTTTTTACATTTTAATGCGTTCTGATCAGACCCAGTGATGCTGAACTGATAAATCGTATCTAAAAAAACATGGCTCAAGGGTTGAATATTTTCATTCATTTCACACGTGGGATCCATTTAAAAACTGAAAACAGTCTTAAAATATTTGTCACATTGTTATCTTACTCTTTAACCATTGCTTAACTAATACACAAAAAAAAAAAAAAATAATAATCTCGCCTACATTAGTTGTGCCCTAGATCACCAATCAGACTAACATAGGGCACTAGGAAACTTTAAGCCCTCTCCTTTCTAGCTCTGGCGACCGAATCCCAACAAACAAAACTAACAACTGTTGGAATTTAATCATTTAACAATAGAAATAATCACTATATAAAACCCTAAAAAGTAATCATAAATATTGTATATGTAATGTCCTATTATCAAAATTCTAGCTAATACAATAAATTAATTTTGTCTCTTAAAATGAAAGTCGTGAACTTATGATTTTGCTTCATAGCATGCCTTGCAAAGGCAGTTTCTTCTTTGTGGCAGTCAACACTATATTTTTGCGCATAAATTCTTTTATTTAAATACTGGAAATTCTTACCTACATATGTGCCTTCAAAATTATAACAGTAGACATTTTAAGTAGTGGCTCAATGTAAGAGAAGCAACACATTTTCCATAGTCCCCAACTCATCAAAAAAAACTGTGATCATTACTGTATATATATGTATACATTTATACATATTCCAGTGGGTGGGGTTTACTGACCATAATGGGTAACAGAGAAAAAAAATGTAGAACATTTCATTATTATTTTTCCATTAAAAGTCAATTATATAATTTCAGTCATGCTGTAATGTGAGCCTGTGCTTTTTTAAGTTAATTATCTTCCCTCAGATCTTATAGAACATTTTCATTGAAATTTCTATATTCAGTTATTGTGGTAATAAACAATTTGTTTATTATTTTGATGATCCTTGTCTATTCCATTCAAGATAAGCAGGAAAGATTATCGACTTAGTCTAGCCATAGAGGAAAGTTTGAGATTAGAGATGGGCTCGGAGAACCGTAGGTAACTGTAAAGAAACGAGAACCTGAACAGTTTAAAATTCAGTATAGCCTACCCATCACTAGTTGAGGTTCATTCTTTGGGACTTGACGTGATTTGAACCAGTGAAAATACCTTACCTCTCTCTCTCTCACTGTTTCTTCTTATGTGTTGACGTATTTTCCTCTTTTAATTTTAAATTAAGTTTATTTTCATTATTGTTTTTGTTGTTTTAGTTACATCTCACAATTAAAGGCAAATCCCCCAATTGCAAAACAGGGACAAGTAACTAAAGTTCATTTACCTTCAACAAGGTAATTATTTTTCTAAAAATTTATGTTTGTCACTATTGTTAAATGTTATATGTATTGTGTTGTAAAATAAGATTTAAGTGTTTTTTACTGGTTATTTCAATATAAACTTTAGATTCTTGGAAACATTTTTAATCGCTTATATATGACCCAGTGAAGAGCAAATACACAAAATAAAAAAGTACAGAGTACTGTACTCAAATAAAGCTCGCTACCATTAACAAAATATAGTCTGCTTTCTTCCTGAGTACTTTCCATTTTCCCCAGTACTCAACATTTTTATACTTTAAGTACTGCAGTACTCTTTTTATATGAGGTCACGAGAGTAGAGTATGTTACCTACATGTATTAAGTATGGGTTTCATCCATTTTGAATTATATTAATAATTTATTTAGGCCATCTTTTTTTTTCATATTAGCAATTTTAAAATAGATTAATTTAATCTCTCAGGGGTCTATTATTATGTTTACTTGTAGAATCACATAGTAATATTGTTTTAAAAATCATAAGCTTGCACTGTGAGGATTTTTTCTATTGCCTGCCTAAAGTTGCGGGTTCGAACCCGGCGGATGGTCTTATCTTATTTTGTATATATTTTCAACCAACATTATATATATTTTTACATCCCTTTTGGAGGATGAAATAACCAAATATTTTTAACTTCCTTAAAAATCCTAGACCATCTGCTGAATTTGAACCTGTGACCTTGGGCATGTATAAAAAACACTCTACACTGCTGACCATATATAAAAAAGTACTCAGGAGGAAAGGAAAGTAGATTTTGTACTTCCCAGGGAGCATTATTTGAGTATAGTACGTACTCTCTCTCTCTCTTATATATATATATATATATATATATATATATATATATATATATATATATATATATATATATATATATTTTAGTATTTGCCCATCACTACTGATTGACCCATGTTGATCTATTATATGCTGCCGTTTTTTAGGTAATCCTGCTTTTGGAGTCGTTAACCACCGTTACTTCATTTTCCCAAGACTTTTTCCTCACAATATATTTACAGAATCCACTTTTCATCCCCAGTTATCAACCTCTTTAAAAATGGATCATTAACATTGCGTTTCAGGAGGGACGCTAATGGAAATGCAGTCCAACAAATTATTTTCTGTCAAATTGTGAGGAAACCATTTGTCACTTATATATGGTAACATATCCCACAGCCCCCAAATGATTTGAGACACTTGCATGAGATATGTTCAGCGTTTCTGCAATATCCCGTGTCATAGAGTTGTCTGTGGCCAATGCTTGAATTTGGCGTTTTGCATCTTCCTAGTCCGAATTTCCGGTTCTGAACCGAGGAAACCACTTATGGACAGAGCTTTCACCTAAGGCATCATTGCCATACACACTGAAAATTTTGCTAACCCTCTGTGCAGCAGATTTTCCCTTTTCGGAAATAAAAAATCATTAGTGACAAAAATGAATTTTTTTTTCTCTTCATTTTAAGCTAACAAAATACCACTTAAAGATAAGGAATCTCTGTTGAAACTGATGCATAAAATCAACTTAACTGATCCTTTTTTAGTGTATGTAAACATTATTGACTAAGAAAACATGATTTTATAAACACGGAGAGGATTAAATTGAAATATTGAAAAATGCTACAAACTTATTTTACAACCCAATATATCCCTAATATTGTGGTCTGTATTTACTCTTGCGTTAGAACGTTTTGCTTCCGCGAATGACGAGCTTTATGTCAGCAACAAAGGCTAAGTGGTATCAGTTACCTGCATACTTTTTTCCTCTGTTCTACCTTTTATTACAGCCCTTGAATACTATTTGGTTATGTTTTTCATTTTTATCCTATTTCTTCTTTATTCGGACTATGAATCGACACTGATATAATTTTTTCTTTTTTAATTAATATTTATAAACTTATTGTTTAATAATTCAATTTTGAATGATGTAGAAAAAACAGATGATGTTAAAGGCATCAAAATGTTATTTGTTCTTTCAGTATGTATATTCCTGGTAATTTTGAGAAGAGTGGATTGTGTGGAAAAGCCAGGTTGGGAATCAGATTGGAGAGGATCAAGTGAAAAGTTTAGACTTTTCAAAGAAATTAGGTAATTGATATTGGACTATTCTTTCTAAAGGTTTAGAAAGGTTAGATAGGATGGAAATTGGGCGATAGCCTTTATGAGATGTTGGGTTAGAGGTTTTATTAATCGGATGGACAGTTGCTTTTTTCCAAGTCGCAGGAAGTATGGAATTTTGGAGGGAAAAACTATATATGAATAGAAAAACTGGTAGGTAGGATTTCAGGAAGGCATAATTTTATCAATTTGACAGGTATTCCATTAAATCCTATGGAGTTGGTATGCTATTTTATTACAGAGAAGACAAGGTTGGTTGGTGAGATATCGGAAAAATAAAAATTATCTGGATCAAATGATGTCACTGTAGAAAATTCAGAAAAATTTGGCAAAGAATTATTAGAGGATGAAGATGAAAATTATATATTTAATTCATCTGGTTAGTCTTGATAAGCTGGTGAGGAAGAGGATTTGCAAAGAAACATTTGGGGAAGGAGTTGTCATTTTGGCCTGGAATCAGGAGCAGAGGTGTGGGTTTCATGGAAATAATTAAATTTTGCTTGTCTGATTGTTGCGAGATTGCGTCTGAGATCGCGGAGTAGCCTGAATGCTTGATAGTCATCCATCAGTCTTGCCCATGCCTCTTTTGTAAATCATTTATTACTGGACTCATCCAAGGAGCAGTACGGCGGTGGAAGGTGCAGGTTTTGAAGGGAGTTTGGCAAGATCCATACTGATGAGGTGGAAAGTGAGGATATTGATCATTGAGTCAATGGAGGTACTTGAATATATATTGTCCCATTTTAGGACTACAAGGTCGGACTGGATGTTTTCATGGGTAAGGGTGTTAATATTATTCAAATTTATTGTTTTAGGAAGGATTGTTGGAATTTGGATATTGTATGATTTGTGTATTAGGTCATGGATGGATAAGAATGGGACTGGCTATTGAGATGAACAGAGAAGGCTCTGTGATGAATCAATTACATAAAGGTACAGCCATTTAAATGGCGATCTATTCTGTCGGGTGAGCCAGTAAAGGTGTCTGTTTGCTGGAGACATTTCCTTGCTCAGGTATATGTGGTGGCAAGCATTGGGCTCCCATCTGATATTCAGCTTGGTCAAATCCTGTCCGACCTTTCTTTGCTTCACACCAGTCCCTCATGATTTGCCTTTCAAAGTGGGCAACGACAGGAGGTGGTCTTTCGTCACCCAGCTTCGATCTGTGTCGCACCGCCTTGTCCAGGTCCCACAGAGAAATCTTCATGCCTAGGCCCGCCACTTCACTGGTCACCAGAGCCGCAGGGGTTTTACCCGAGTGTATCGGAATGCCCCAAATTTTCAGGGAGCTACGAAGTAGGCCCTGCTCGGCCTTATTAAGACGAACCTCGTGCTCACCAAATTTATTTTTTAAGGTCTTATTCTCTAGACAGTTCTTCAATATATTTCACCTGGCCTTCTAGATGTCTTTCAATTTTGGCGAGCTTCCCATTTAATGCAAAGCTAAGTCCTGCACTTATCTAGGAAACCCCGCATGATTTTAAAATCCTTATTGACCTGGGCTCCTAGGCTGGTCACTGCTGCTATTATATATTTGCATAACTGATATTAGTTGGCATAACTGATTGCTGCTGACTGATCTTAGTAGGTGATGAAGGCTTATCACTCATTTTTTTTTTTTTTTTTTTTTTCTCTGGGTCACATTTAGGACACAGCTATGATTTTTAATTAATTCCCAGAGTTTCAATTTCCTTTTCTTTTTAAATTACAGTTTGACGTTTACCTAGTATTTGACGTTGGCCTAGAAACAGTACGAATCTGTCTGTACTAAGCCCAAGACCCTTATAGGTTACAGAGGTACAGGTTTTTTTTTTTTTTTTTTGTATAAATATTTTTAATACTCCAAAAGTTTATTAAATCTATATCATTTTAAATATAAATATTGGCCACTATTTCCAAACAGCTACATTACAGTGCCATCTGGAACTACCTTTTACTCTCTTTTTTTTATATGACAATTTATATACTTTATAGGTTTGTACAGGATTTTTGTTAGTGGGGCCAATCGGGTTGAAAATATAACTTATTTTGTCATACACTGTTGTTTATATAACTATAAATTAAAAAATTAAGTTTGTACATGGAAGTAAAATCAGTTTAGAACCTCATCCTTTTTTTTTTCGTTTGGGCCATCTAAGGACCACAGTGCTTGTATTTACATCTGTTGTCTTCCACTTCTGGCATATTGGATGGTTGCTTTCCTGCCAATACCTTTAGCTTTTCTGTTGGCCCAGTATTCCTTCATTAAGACCACATATTTTATCCTAATACCCTATTTAATTTATTTTTCCCTAGAATCTTTAGGTGGGTAGAGCATGCCCTCCCCCTCCCTTCCATCTACGTTTATGCTGTTAGATAAGATTCTAAATAATACATTGTATATTTGTAGGTATAGATATTATTGAATATAAATAATAATTACAAATTTTCTTCATAGGTTTATATAATATATCTGCCTAAAAATAATGAATTTCGTTGTTTTTAATATTGAACTAATTGGCCAATTGACTTTTACAGTAGTCATGGGAACAAACATCCAGAGGAGTTGCTTCCAGCTGTTACTCGAAAATACCAAAATACTGAAAGAAAGGAGGTAGATAAAGTTTCAATAATTAAACCATATACACATATTAGAGATGTTGATAGAAATGATCAACGTGACATCTTCCTGCTTGGTAGATATGTTAATCACATCTGCCGATATCTATTAGATCTTGAAGTAAGTACAATATATGTTAATTTTTTTTATTTATTTTTTTTATCATTGTTAAATCCTTCTATTGCACATTGGCAAACATTATTATCGGTACAAAAAAACTAAATGTCAGAACAGCATATAAATTAAATAATGAAAAAGTTTATGAATTGAATTTGAAATATTATTGTGGAATGGCTTTTTTGTAAATTTAATTTGTTACCAAAACTTATTCAGCAAACTTTTCCCTTTTTTTCCACTTCCCTCCGCAAAAACATGGAAAAGACTTGATTTCATTGAAACACTTATGGAAAAAATTGTACAGAATTTAATTAGCTTTAAAACTCTTGTCTTAAAAACTTTTTAACTTCCCCCCTTCTACTTATTTACAAAAGTAGAAGGGGGGAAGGGTAAATTTAAATAAGAAAAATAGGAAAATGCATATTTTGTGATTCCGCCCTGGAATGCCGTTTAGTGAAAGTTTTTCTTTTTTTTTTTACTTTTTGTGATCAAAAAATGCATGTAAATCATATATGAATCATATACATGGATAAGGGAGAGAAAAACTTTACTCATATAGTGAAAAAAAAAAGTTTGAGATTATTTTAAGAATGTAGAATATAAAACCATGCATTACAAAGAATTCACATGAAAGTAAGAACTTCAAAAAAATAAGGATGAGAGAGCTATTTAAAAAACCAGAAACGCTTTACAGGTGTGTTTGGGAGGAATGACCCTTCGGCATAGTTTCCAAATTGTATCGACAGGTATCCAATCGACTGTCCATGTGGCCAATAACTTAAATTTTTAAGATTATACCTCCCTGAAATCCTCCCAGTTCTTCTCTTTTTATATAATTTTTCCCTCCAAAGTATTTCCTGCATCTTGTAAAAATGGACGATCCTGCCCTTTTCTCTAAACTAAGAATCCTCTTCAACAGCACTTCAATTCTTTCCACTCAGATTCAAGCTGTTGCAATTCCTAATCACCCTTATCTTCTTTTATCTTGAGGGCACACATTAATCCATACTATTTATTATGATATATTAGCTCCTGTCTATTGAAAGAAAAAAATTGATAGACAAGCATTTAAGGCAAAAAAATTGACATTTTTGTAGTAAGAATTATATTTTAAAAATTTACCAGTTTTAAATATTATTCAATTTTGAATGTGAAATGATTTATCCTTTCAAGTTTTTTACTCAATCTCACTTACTATTCTTCAGGACTTTTAATATATATTACTTTCTTTACTTATCTACATCACTAAAAAAAAAAAAAAAATTATAATAAAAAAAAAGACAAAAGATTTAGTTTGACTGAATTAATGGGCATATAGGAAGTATTTCCATTCTTTCAATAAAGTTGAAGTACTATATGTTGCCGAGAAGTAATGACGAGATTTGCAGCTTAACTTTTGTAATAGGTTATAAACAATCATCACTATTATTTTAATATATATTTACAAATTTTAAAGACATTGCTGTTGTTTTATCAATAATTGAATATATATACATACATATTTATGTTATGTATATATATATATATATATATATATTATATATATATATATATATATATATATATATATATATATTATATATTATGTATATATGTATGTGTGTGTGTGTGTGTGTGTTTTAAATAAAAATGTGATTTATTTTAGATGAAACTTCCAATAGAACAAGATTTTTTAAATGGGACATCAGTAACAAGTACTATGAGAGCTACTTTAATAGACTGGCTACATGATGTTCAGATGCATTGTCGGTTTTTATTGGAGACTCTTCATTTGGCTGTTTCCATTTTAGATAGATATCTTCAGGTATAATATTACTTATTTTGCATACTAATTATGTTGGAAGATTAGTAGCAATAGACTTTAATTGAACTGTATTGGGTACTCAAATTTATAGTAAAAAAGAAAACTTTTATAAAAGGATGTTGTGTTGAACTGTAATTTACCTAAATCTAAAACATACTGGTTAATTTTTAATATTACTTTCCTCTCATCTTTCCAATGATCTAAAATGCAAAATTTGTAGATTAGGCATAATCAAAAAATACCTCTTTGATTTTGTTATTTTAGTATCCTACATTTAGTAATAAATCATCAATAATGTTAATTATATTCTTAATTAGTTTTGTTACTATAATTTATTTATTTTTTGTCATTGCAGGTTTCTGGAGTTATTCAAAGGAAAAACTTCCAATTAGTAGGAATCACTTCCATGTTACTTGCATGTAAATTCGAAGAAATTCACTATCCAGAAATTAGTGATATTATATATCTTACAGATAATGCTTATACCAAATTGCAAGTTATAGACTTGGAAAAGGTTATAGTTCAAAAATTGGATTTCCGTCTAGGGCGCCCAATATCACTTACATTTTTAAGAAGGTTCGGCAAAGTAGTGGAGGTAGTTTTAAATTTTATTTAATTCCTTAAAATTATACTTTAAATTTATGTTGCGAAAACTTACTTCTCTTTGTATTTGGGTCATTATTATCTCAATAATACTTGATTCAGTGACACCAGTTAACAGATTAATAGGTTTAAAAGTTTAATACCTGAAAGGTTAATATTAAATTGTGCTTTTTAAGTTAATTGGAAACAAGTTATTTTTCACTAGGGGTTAAAAAGTAATTCAGAGATGGTATAAATGAAATTATTTTATAAAAAGAAAGGAGCTATAGGAAAATTAATGCTTTTTCTGGATTGAGTGGATTCTCGACTGTTTATTTTGACTAGGAGTTTTTGTATCCTTGTCTTACTAATGAGGGTTTACTTAACTATCAGATGACCATTAGGTCCTTTCTCACCTCTAATGATTAGATAAAAGAGAAATAAATAATAATTAAATTATTTATAATTATGTTTCTAATTCATAACTTTTTATGTACCTCAGGAATGTGTGTCCGAAAAAGCAAATGTCAATCCTTCATAGATTCGGACTTACTTTTTTGCTAATTTAATAATTTTGTGATTGTCATCGTTGTTTTTTAACTTATAAATTTAAATTTGAGTACCTAATTATTTTTTCAGGCAGACCAATATCTTTACACTACTGCGAAATACTTTATTGAGCTTGCATTATTAGAAACATGTTTAGCTTCTTCTCGACCTTCACAAGTAGCAGCTGCTGCTATCTTTATAGCATTGTGGTAAGATTTTTATAGCTTTGGATTTAAAGGAAAAAATATTGAAAAAAGACCAGACTAACTCTAAAAATGTAACCAGACTAACTAATGTAAAGAAGACATTTTTAAAGTCTATCCCACGTAACAACCAAACATATATATATGATATATTTATATTTATGGACTTCCTTAAAAATACAAAAAGAAAACCTGCTTTAATATAGATATTTTTGGATATATATATATGAACGTCCATTGATAGAGTTACCATTTTTGTTTGAACCAGTAGATGTTAGTTCTCTCTTATACCACATCATAGTCAGTATATGCCTTACAGCATGGTGGTCTCTTAACAGTTAAATTTAACATTTTTAGGCTTTTTTTTTTTTTTTCATTATCAATTATTTTTTAATTATTATTGTATTTAATTTATATATATATTTTTCTACATTATATGATGTTATCACTGAAAAAAAGTTATGATTTTAATATACTAAATTATATAATATACAAAGAAATATTAAAGTATATTAATGAAACAGAAATAGTCAGAAACACCATATTTTGAAACTTTGGAATAAAGTATGAAGGTGAATGTTACCTTCCTGAAAAGTAAAGAATTACCAGCTGAACCTTCCTGTAACACTTCTTTAATTGGTGTATAACAATTACATATTTTCCACCATTTTGAGGCATTTTATTATCCTGAGGGTTTTGCCACTTGATGATTTATCAACAATGAATTTAATTTCTTGATAAATTCTCTCATTGTATCATCGATATGGTGTTCCAAGTCCATATTCATATATTTATTAACCATTAATTTTTAATTAAAGGGTTTTTCTAATATAGTTATAATTAATTTTGAGAACAATTCTCTTTCTGTAATAATTCTTTAATTCTTATATATTAATCACATATATTCCAACTTAAATAATGGTTGATAAATCATCAAAACCCTAAGGATGAGACCAGGTCTTAAAAAAATTGTGAAATATGTAACTATTATGCAGAAATTAAACAATTTTTACAGGTACAGAATTATTCTCAAATTTAATTATATCTCTATAAAAATAATTCTTCAATTAATAACAATTAATGGTTAATAAGTATTAATAATGTTTGAAATTTAATTAAATGTATTAATTTCAAAAAATATTTTAGTATTTTTTATTTATGTTTTTAATGCCCTTGTGTTCTAGCATTAAACACAATAAAGTCTCGGAAGATCATTGGTCATCAACACTGGAGCATTACTCTTCTTATAAGTTGCGAGATTTTACTGAAGTTATTGCAAAATTAGCCACAGCTATACTCGAAGCTCCAAATTCAAAATACCAGGTGATTTGATTTCATTAGTGAAATTATTTTTTATATTTAGATATTTTCATGCTGGTAAAGTTCTGCCCATTAATGATTAAATGTTTCTTATTTTAATTATGATGGAAGAATTGTTCAATGTACAATGAAATATAAGAGAAGCTGTTTAGAGGGTTTGGTCTTTGAAACCCTAGCTTATTTATTGTGCCAGTTTTTCGGCCTAAATAATGTTTAATATCTCAAGTTGTATATTGTATTGAGTGGTCCACTGTAAACTGCAATTCCTCTTACATTGGCGAAGCCAAAAACCTGATAGATCCTACAACCCATTTCTTTAAAAAAACACTATAGCCTCTGAGCTCTCTGTACATTCTTCATTGTTGAACCATTCATTGATTTTTACAAAATTTACGTCGTTGCCACCATTCCTAACCATAACTAACGATTCATTACTGAATGTATTTATATACAATTAGAATCCCTTCCTGTTGATTAAAAAAATAAAATAAATAAAATGGACATGCACAACTTATCCTTATGTTTGTGAAGATGTTTATTTGTGTTTTTATATAGGTGTGTATGTTATTTAAGTATATTCTTAATATTAAAATCAGTAAAATCATAATGAAGAGTGTAATATTTTAATATGAATTAATGTAGAAACATTACCATTCTCTTCTTAAACAAAACATTTATTTACTAGAAATATTGTATTTTCCAATAATTGTTTATGTTTCCAAGCAATTTCTTTATTTTCAAAAAGTTTATAAGAACTTCCATATTTATATCAATCATTTTATTTTAATCCATTTTCTTCTTTTATTGTAAGAACGTCAATGATTAAGATATTGACAAGATATTTATACATATTTCAAAGTATAATACCTCCTACCTCATGTATGTATGCCTAGAACATTATTTTTCATAATTCTTCATTATATTCTAATTATTTGGTTTTTATAAATATTATTTTTTTTTATTGCTATTTTCCAAATTATCTTTCATATCACAATAGTTTTCCTATTCTTCTTTTGCTCAAGATTATTATTTTTTTTATTTTTTATTATCATCATGGTTTAATACTTACTTACTCATTACTGTTCAATTGCTTAAAACTGGTTGTTATACTCTTTTTGCTTAGCCCTGAAGATGTACTTAAATTTAGACCGAAGTGTTGCCACAAGTCTTCTTATTTGAAGTGCTTCAATGACCTGTATATGTTTCTTATTTTAGTTATGTTGTATCATAAATATGTGTCACAAATTTAATGCTTATAATGTATTTGAATTTCATAGAGCATACGAAACAAATATTTACGGACTGAGAATTTGAAGGTCAGCAATGCAGAAGGGTTACTCCCAGAATCAGCCATTCTACGGAAATTATGCAAGTTAAAATTAGGATAACTCATTAACTTCATATCTTTTTGTAAACTTTTAAACCAAATTCTGTAAAATGACGACTGTTTTAATTCTTATATTAATACGAATTTCCCAATATGACTATTATTGTGCTATGTATTTATTTATATTTTTTAAATTTAAGATATATTTGTAAATTGAGATTAATTATGCTTGTAAAATTGTGCATACATTTGTAATCATTTTACATTAAATGAATTTGAATTATATTGATTTGAGTTTTTTTTTCTATGATTATATGAATTGATTTGAAAACTAAAGGTAGATTATGTTATTGCTTTGTTAGCACCCACGTCATGTTATATTGATACTATTTTCTTACCATTCTGAAAATTCATATGAAATTGATTTGTTTCATTTATTAGTAATTTAAAAAAATGTTATTTATCATCAAAATTATCTTTCAAAACTATTTATTATTGTTTTGTTTGGATTTAAACCTATTTTAAGTGATCCTGTAATAAAAATAAATGAGCTTTTAAGTATATGTAGAAATTAGAACTTTAACCAACTTTTGAGTTACATCATTATATAACATGTATGTATGTACGATGTAACATTATGAGTTACATCATTGGCATTGATGCTAAAAAAAAAAAAAAAAAAAGTATGGATTAAGTAATTAAATATGATATAGAGATTGTAAAGTTTCTATTTTAAACATAATCCTGCTTAATTTCTGGATAAAGAGAGGTTATTTTAAACCCCCTGTGTTTGATGGAATGGGTTTTTTATACCATTATTTTGTTTGTCTCCGTAGTCAATAGTGTGTTGTTATTATAATGTTGGCAGAGAGAGTTAAGGCCTATCTCCTTAACTACCTCGAGTCATATGGCTTAAGATCGAATCTGGTGTTTATTGGTTAAACTTTACCATGGAATGTATTTCTACCTCATTCTGTTTAGAATAGATAGGCAACTTGCTGGACAACAGAGCTTGGTTGCCTTAAATATAGTGGGAAAGGTCCATAAACATAATTTACAAAACGAATACTATTTTTTGAGTTAAAATAATTAGAGTTTTTAATATTTAGATTATTTATCAGTCATGTAATTAACTTTTCAATAAAATTTTTTGCCTTGTTAAACTGTAAGTTCAAAGCTTTTATTGTCAGAGGTCTAATTTAATGTATAAAATCTCAGGCTGTGTGTCTTGATCTTACAAGTTTGTTTTTTGGTGCTTTTAAACTTTTGTGGCCTGTTTAATTTGCACTGATTTTCTCAGCTATTGGAGGTTGACTACCCCACTTTCCCAGTTACTATGATATCTTTGACCACAAGTTTCTGATTTCTAGATTCAGTTATTTACAAATGGTGCAGATTTTTTATCATCCAATCAAACGGAAAAATGATTCATTTTCGTTCAAATAAAAATTTTAAAAAACATTTCAGCAAGATGAAGCAACAAAACATTCTTCCTTTAAAAAAATATATACTTTTATTTGTAATTGAAACAAGTCGGATGAGGGTAGAGTAAATTAGTAAAAAAATGGATTGGTTAAGGCATTACAAAATAATTTGCCTGCATCTCGCAACTTTCACTTATTCCTACTAGAAATAATTGCCAAAATACTATATTAAGTTTATGTGAAAATATTTATTTTGATTTAATAATATCATAATATAAATTATTATAGCGATCGCTTTGGTAATACAATTCTCATTCTCATCACTCCCCAATTGCAGCAGATATATTTTACCAGTTTAATTTTTTTTTGTTCATAAATACACTGCCAGACAAAATTAAAGGATCACTTCAATATTTTGAAATTACTGAACTGTATAGGGTATTTTTGAAAATATTCATTTTTCTTTGGAAGTCACACTTTATTATAAGGGTAATAAAAAATTCTTTTATAAAATTTTTTAATAGGAAAACAAATCAAAAAATAAAAATGTCCTACAGTCTCAAAATGAAAAAGTAAAAACTTTGAAATGAAATGAAATAACAAAACTGAATAAAAAGGAAGAATTTGAGGAAAACGATCAATAATTGGTATTCCCACCTCTAGCTCTGATAATTGCTTCCATTCTCCTGCCCATTCCAGCGACCAGGGCTCTTACATGTTGTTCCACTCTTCCACTAACATTTCCCTTAAATCTGCCAAATTTTGTGGGTCTCGGGCGCGGATATGTCTTCCAAGCATGTCCCATACACGCTCTATTGGGTTCATATCTGGATTTCTGGGTGGCCAAACCATAACGTCAATTTCTTCTTGTCTGAGGAAATTTTGCACCGATCGAGCGACGTGAGGTCGGGCATTATCGTGCATAAAAATAAAGTTAACTGCGATATTTCTGGCGAAAGGTATTACATGTGGCTCATGTACCTCCCTAATGTACCTGTCAGCAGTTATAGAGCCACGGTTCACAAGAACCAACTCTGTAAGGGAGTTTAAATTTATGCCCCCCCCACACCATCACTGACCCACCACCAAACGCAACCCTTGGAGAAAAAGTGCATGGAGCATACCTCTCTCCCCGCCTTCTCCATACCTTTTTCCGTCCATCTGGAGATCGGAGACAGAATCTTGATTCATCGCTGAATAATACGAGGCTCCAATCTTCCTGGGTCCAGTTTAGGTGCTCCCGAGCAAACCTCAAGCGCTCAACCCGGTGTTCCCTGGAGAGAAGAGGTCCAGTGGCTGAAGGATGGGAGGTAAATCCATAATCGTTGAGTCGTCATCTCACGGTTCGCTCTGAAATTTGCACATTCCTGAACCTCTGGAGGAGACCACGCAGACTGTTACCAGTTGATCGGCGATCCCGAAGAGCATGCAGTTGCAAAAATCTCTCGTCATGGTGGGAAGTTGACCTCGGACGGCCTTGTCCGACTCTTCTTGTATGCCCTCCAGTTTGACGGTGCCTATTAAGCACTCTGGACACCACGGATTGTGACCGCTGGAGCCGTTGCAAAATATGCCTTTCAGAAAACCCTTCTTCACTTAAAGCAACAGCACGTATTGATTCCTCTTCGGTCAATGCTCTTCTGTTGGCCATCACAATGTTCTTACTAAACTCACAAGTAAAAACTAAAGTCTCTTAAAGGTTAGACAATCTTCAATAGGATGTATCTTTGCTAACAACTAACCATTTACTGATAGGAAGAAAGAAAAGAGGATTAACTGACCCTTTTCTCCATAAACGGGTGGGAATATAAACAGGTAGAGGATTAACTTGATAAGATACAACACAAAGTTTAGTCTGGGACAAAGAAATTCCTATTTTTATCTCTTATGTAATAATAATATGAATATTTGTAAGTGATCCTTTAATTTTGTCCGGCAGTGTAGAAATAGTAACATACATGTATAATATACTGTTGGAAAGTTAAAGATTTTAGAAGAAATTTTACTTAACATTCAGTGTCATATTATTTAGTCTAAAATAAATGTTTCCTCTAGAACTCTTCTATGTGATTCGGTTTTATTTTTTCAGTGGTAACTTTATTTAAAAGAACTAAATGGGCCTAGCGGAATAAGCATGTGAAATCTGCACCCATGTATATCAGAACCAAATTTTTACCATTGATTCAGACTAATGAGAAACTACCTTAAGCAAATTTTTAGCCCTGTGTGGAAGGGAAGTTATGGCAGGGGAAAGACGAAACAAAAAAAAATTGCTTTCTCCTGAACAGCTCAACTGATTTTAACAAGAAAAAAACATATGTTAGGGATTTCCAAAAAAGGTCTAAAAAAATATTCCTTTCCACAAAAATTGAGACGAATTTTTTTTTTTTAATTTTTCAAAAACATTTTTTAGACTATGTTGGATTGGTACATCTCCAATTTTATTTCATTGAAGGGTCTTATGTAATATAATGGCAATTGTATCCCCATGGTAAAAATTTCTCCTGAATACATCAACCAATTTTCACGAAAGAATATATGTTAATTGTTTTCTAGAAGGTTTATAAAAAACATTTTTTTAACAAAAACGCAAGTCAATTTTTTTTTTTCAACCTTCAATTTGTTGTTAATATATTTCATTAGAAGATCCTGCACAATATATATTTTTTCAAGTTGATCTCAAATGTATCTAATGGTGAAAAATAAAGAAAAACAGTCTTTTTGTTAGATCTCTCACCAGCCATGCTGTGAGTAGTAATTGGTCATGCTGAAGAGTTGGGATAGAGCAGTGGGATCATGGGGATGGACAATGGATTTTTTCCAAGAGTTAGGGAACATTGAGGTATGGAGGGAAAAATTATAGATAAACAGGAGGACTGGCAGGATTTCTGGGACACATAGTTTGACAGGGATTCCATCAAAACCTATGGAGTTGGTGTTGGATTTCATTACAGAGGTGATAAGGTCAGTCGGAGCTATATGAGAGAAATAAAAATTGTCGGTGTTGAATAATGGAATTAACAGATAATGTGAAGATGATGGTGAAGAATTATTGGATGATGCAGATAAGATATGGGAGTTAAATTCTTTAGGTGATAATGGAATTTCTGATGGAGTTGGTGATTTACAGAGGGAGAGTTTTGCCTAAGAGAGAAGGATTTGCCTCTTAGACTTCGAATCAGGAGCTGGGGAAAGGGTTTCATGAACATATTTGGATTTTTCTTGCCAACTGCTGTTTGTGTCAAGTTACAGAGTGCCCTAAACGCTTGATAGTCATCTTCTAGTCTTGTGCGTCTATAGCGTCTTCGGGCACGGAAGGTACAGGTTTTGAGAGGAGCATGGGTGCCAGGATGCTTAGTAGGTGGGAAGTGATGATGTCTACCATTGAGTCTATGGATGAGCAGGAAAAAAATTCATTCCATTTTCGGGATTCAAGATCGTTTGGAGTTGGGATATTATATGATATTTTTATTAGATAATGGGATGATATGGACGTCCAACCAGGTGTCAGACCAGGAAGTGTGGTGGTGGGTACAATTAAAGTAGTACAAAGTAAAAAGGGGTACAATTAATAGACAGAGAGAAAAGCCCAGGTTTTCTAGATAGAGACTCTCATTAGAATAAGAAATGAGGAACGTAAGATGAGGACGTAAAGCCCGACGCCTCCTCCTGTTCGGATGCGGTCGTGACGGATGAAGGAGGAAAAGAAATAGAAGAGGAGGGGATGTAGGGTTTTAAACATGTCTCAGAAACGTCAATTATATGATAGAAGTATCGGGTGAAATATTGAAGAAATTCATCATAGTGGGCGGGTAAGGACTTGGCGTTAACGTGGCTGGCGGTTAGGATACTAGACATGCTGGGGGTGAGATGGAAAGTACATAAGGGCTTAATGGAAGACGCTTGACATGACAGTGCAAAAAAGGGTAAATAAAGAAAAAATAAAATAAGTGAGTCAATAGTGCACACAATCAAAATGATTCTCGAAAAAAAAAAAATGAATTTTTGAAAAGTTGATTGCCAAGAAAAGTACTAAATAATGAAATATTACTAATGAGATAACCCATTGAAAAGAAGAACCGTTAGCGAAAATCCGAATGAGAAAAACCAGTTGACGGGAATACAGGTGTCAGCCGAAAACCTCGAGATCCTGAGAGTGGACAAGGTGGCGTCGTCCTTCCGGGAGCGCACTCTGCCGCCCGCAAACCTAACATACTTTAGTTTTCGAACAGACTTCTTCTGACGAGCGAGCCAATAGAGGTGCTTGTGTTAGCCGGGGTCATCTCCTTGCTGATATATATATAGGTGGCAGTCATTCTCCTGCCAACCTATATTCCTCGTAGAGAAGTCCCTCTTTATCATCCTTCTCTTGATCAGCTCATCTCGCATGGTCTGCCTGACGAATCGAGCGATGACAGGAGGCGGTGGTGGGTCATCTTTTCTCTGCCCCCGGCGTTCCACCACGTCCAGATCCTACATTTTGATTTTCATCCCGAGGGCCGCCGCTACATTGGTTACCAGAGCCACTGGGGTTTCGCCCGGACGGACCGGTACGCCCCTAATTTCTAGTGACCTGCACAGTAGGCAATGTTCTTCCTTATTTAAACGGATCTCCAATTCGCTCACTCGGAATTGTAGTTTTAGTTAAGAGTTTTATTTTCTGAGACTATTTCTTCTAAATACTCAGCCTGACCCTCTAAGTGGTTTTCGATTTTGCCAAGCCTTTCATTGAGCTCGAAACTTAGCTCCCCGTATTTTCGAGAGATAATTTTATATCTTTGATCTCTTGGTTGACAGTGGCGCCGAGTTTATTCACAGCTGTAAGTATTTCTGAATGTGATGGCTCCTTAAAATGTGGGTTATTCATTACGGGTGACGATTGTTTTTCAGCGGCCATTCCAGCTTCTTTCCCAGCTCACACTTTGGGCATAACCACATTTTTTTGTGTGTTTTTACTGCTTCAATGTCTTTATCTGGTAAATCGCAGCATCTTCCGTGAAAAATAACGCGGCATTTACTGCAACTCACACTGCTCCTTTCATCTCGGGCAATAGCACCGTCACAAATCGAACACATAGCCATTTTTAATTGTAAATAATAAATAAATTTTGTCACCTGCAAGAGAGGGGTTTTTCAATAAAGGCCTTGTGTCAAAGTCCTTTAGTACCCCAAGGCTTAGTAATTAACTTGAGCGCCGCCAGTCAATGCAGAGTAAAGCATAAATTCTTTATTCATCCTGGGACAAGTCCCTTTAGAATAATATTACAAAGTACATGAAAGGATTTTTAGTGTCTTAGAGCACAAAAATGAAACAAAAACAAAAAAAAAGATAATAAAAGTCAAAATAAACGATAGTAATAAATTAGAAGGCAGCTTCTAATAATAATAATTCTAATTGTTAATTACAAAACTAAAGAGAAAAAAATAAAATATATGAATATTATATACAATGAATATGAATGTACAAATCTTAATAACAAATTTTGATTATAAGGTTATAATCATTAGGTAATAGTTGAGATTTCGATAAAATAATTAAGTTAGATGCGCAAAGTCAACACATAGTAACATATTATATTTAAATTGTCGTATCTTTATATAATCTTTTTTTTCTAATTTTTATAGAAATTAACAGATCTTTTTTAGTTCTCCGAGAGTTGGACAGAAAGGAAGTGATTGAACAGACTGGATTTGAAGATGATAGTCTCGGAATGACGAATATACGAGGGAATGAAATTCCATACTGACGAGGAGCGAATTTGGAAGGATCTGTCGAAAGCTGCGGTTCTATGGGGCGTTATAATAATAATAATAATAATAATAATTTCTTTATTTATTCTGGGACAAGTCCCTTCAGAATAATACATATGAAAGTAAATAAAGTCTTAGATGCCTTAGAGTAATAATGGAAGAAAAAAAATACAGTGATAAAGTAAAAAATAAATACACAAGACAAAGATAACATATAAAACCAAACTGTTGAATATAATAAATCGACTTCTCATTCCAGTTCGAGTGAGAGAAACAAAAAAAAAAAAATATATATGTACATAAAACTAATTTAGATGTTAGTTAAAAAAAAAATAAAATAAAACAAAATACAAAATTATCCTTCTGTTCCTGTGCAGAGCTTTGATCAAAAAATAATTATATACAATTTCTATCTAATTAAAAAAACAAAAATAAAAACAGGAGAAAAAAAAATAAAAATAACTTCTATATTAACGCTTCTGTGATTTTTTAAATTTATTTATTTATCATTATTATTTTATTTTATTCTTCTTCTATTTTTTTTTTTTTATTTTTTTTTTTTTATTTGAACATTCTCATTTATAATTGGTTATTGTCAAGATTCCTTGGAAATTGAATGGATAGGAAGTAATTGAATAGACGGGATTTAAACGTTGGAAGGGTATTCGAGTTACGGATATGAGAAGGGATAGAGTTCCATACGGAAGATGATCGGACAATGAAAGATCTGTCGAAAGCTGCGATTCGATGGGGCAGCATATACAAATCAGAAGGCCGTGCTCGAGTGTTGCGGGAATGAATCGAGGATTTGAATAGTAGGAGGTCAGAGATGTATGATGGACGGCGGGATCGGATTACTTGATAGATGAAGGATGCCAAGAAGTACTTACGACGATAGGAAGGATAAAGCCACTTTAACTCTTCGTAGAATCGAGTGACAGAGGTGTCTCTGGAGATCCCAAAGATGAATCGGATGAAACAATTAAATAGCCTTTTTAGTTTTTCCTCAAGATCTCCAGAGACACCCCCAAACACCGTACAGCAATAGTCAAAGTGGGGGAATATTAGGGAGGAAACCAGTAGCCTACGGGTTTCTAGAGGAAAGAGGTGACGGATGCCATTTAATCGCTTTAGAGTGATGAAGGAGCGGCGGGAGATGTCAGAAATATGGTTTTTCCAGGAGAGGGTTTGGTCAAAAGTGATTCCAAGGTTTTTAATGGAGTGAAGGAATTCTATTGGATCATTATTTAGCAAAAGTGTAGGAATGGGAGGGAGAGTTTTAAGGAGCGGACATGAACCTATTACGATTGCCTTAGTCTTCTTAGCATTCAGCTTTAGCTTGTTATCTGTGGCCCACTGACTAATTTTATTTAAATCATTTTGTAGCTTATCGGCTGCTAGTAATAGATCTGAGGGTGGGAAGGACAGGTAAATTTGGAAATCGTCGGCATACAAATGATATTGGGAGTGATCAATGAGGAGAGGAAGGTCATTTATGTAAATGGCAAATAGGGTGGGAGACAGTGATGAGCCCTGTGGGACACCACAGGATAGAGGCAGAGTCGTGGATGGAGTTTAGCCTGGAACCACTACGTATTGGGAACGGTCAGAAAGGAAGGACTTGAACCATCGCAGAGCACTATTGGATAGAGGAAGATTTCTAAGTTTGGAAAGGAGAATGTTGTGATCAACGGTGTCGAAAGCTTTGGAAAAATCTAAAAGGATAAGGATTGTTAGTTGTTGGTGTTCCATGGCGGTTTGGAGGTCCTGAGTTATTTTAAGGAGAGCGGATTGAGTAGAATACCCTGCTCGGAAGCCGGATTGTAGAGGATTCAAGAGGGAATTTTCTTCTAGGAAATTTGAGAGCTGGGTTTGCACAAGGCGTTCCAGTGGCTTGGAAAGATTAGACAGGAGTGAAATAGGACGGAAGTCAAGCGGAGAAGAGGGGTTTGAGATTTTGTTCAATGGTCGGACTAGAGCGGTTTTCCAAGAGGTAGGAAATATGGAATATTGCAAGGAAAAATTGTAAACATGATAAAGAATGGGTAAGAGGACCGGAAGACAGGATTTTATTAATGTTACAGGGATGTTATCGGGTCCATAATCATTGGTGTGGGATTTTAGGATTGTGGTTAATAATTCCTCATCTGAGATGTGAGAGAAAAAAAAGCTATTTGGGTTAAAGCTATGATGTTCAATATCGGTAAAGGATGGCGAGTTAGGAGCAAAGGATGTGAAATGATTATTAAGATCGTCTGGTGTGACTGGGATTGTGGTGAGGTTATTCGATTCTGGGAAAGATAATTTACGCAGTATTTTCCATTTTGATTTGAAATCAGGAGCATTGGAGAGGGCGGTATGGATATGGAGGGATTTAGCTCGCCGAACTGCGACCTGGGCTTCATTTCGAAGTTCTTTAAAATGCACAAAGTCTGCAGGCAGGCGAGTACGACGAAATTTGCGTCTTGCTGCTTCCCGTCTTCTCATCATTGTCTTTATTTCAGGAGTCAGCCAAGGCACAGTTGGGCGGCGTAAGGTTCGGGTTATCATAGGAGCATGTAAGTCTAATAAGGATTTTAGATTTGAGGTAAGAGCGGAAACCATAGGATCTATGGAATTATAGGAATATATGATGTCCCAATTTAAGGATTCCAGGTCATTTTGAAGGGATTCGTAGGAGAGTAGGTTCAAATTACGATAAGAAATCACTTTAGGAGAGAAGGATTTAACGGGTAGGTTGTAAGTAATCTGGATGAGGTCGTGCGAAGAAAGGAACGGGACCGGGTGCTGGGAAGACGAAAGGACTTTGAGAGGAGAGTCTGTAATATGGAGGTCTAACCAGGTGTCAGAAAATTGAGTATGGTGGGTAGGAGAGTAGGGTACTAGGTAGAGATTCAAAGAGAACAAAAGGTTGGAGAGGAAATATCTATCTGACGATTCAGATGCCATATTAACATTAAAGTCTCCTGAGATAATGATATTAGAATAGCAGGAAACCATTTGGATAAGGGAAGATTCAAATAGGTCATCGAATGGTATGTAAGGGGGTCGGTAAATAAGTACATAAAGGAGAGGAGATGAGAAAGTTGAAATCTCCACAAATATATATTCGAGATGAGGATAGTCAGGAGAAGGAGATTGGAAAAGGATTTTGGCCTCGAGGCTGTCATGTATATACAGACCCACACCACCACCCTGCGATCAGATCTATCATGGCGAAGGAAGGAATAATTGGAGAGGTTTGGGGATGGGATGTGAGGTTTGAGCCAGGTTTCGGATACAGCTATTATGTGATAGAAATTATCTAGAAAATATTGTTGGAATTCATCGATATGGGCTATGAGGGATTGTGCATTAACGTGACAGGACATGAGGAGATTGGTCATGACTGGGAATGTGAAGTAATAGAACAGGAAAAAATTTTTAGGTTTAGGAATAGGATACAATACATTTTTAAGAAGTGTTCAATAAAATAAGAAAAAAAATAATACAATTTCAAAAAATTCAATAAAAAATAAGATAAATATATAATTAATGACTTAATGAATCTATATAATATTACAAATACATTTTCAGGAGAAATATAAATAAAAAAGAAAAACAAATAAAAGTTATTGCTACTGAAAAGTTTTAACATGGAAAAAAATAAAAGTAAACCAACAAAAATAAACATAACTAATACTTCTGTGAGAAAAAATAAACCTTTTATAATCAGTTGGAGACTAACTAAAATATTTCAGGTAAAAACGTCCAAATCGGTTGGTTTACTTACTATTACCACCGGGAAGCCATCAGATTTCCGACACCTAACTCTACCCCACTAAACCAGACATACTTTATGTTCACGGCCATTTTTTTCTGCCTGGCTAACCAGTAGAGGTGTCGGTTGGCGGGTGTCATTGCTTCGCTCACATAAACTCGATGGGAATCATTTTCTCCCCAGCCTAGGTGTCGGGTAGAGAAATCTCTTTTTACTCTCCTTAACTGCACCAACTCGTCTCTTAAGGTCTGACGAACAAAACGAACAATTATAGGTCCCGGCGTTCCTTCCTGTTTCGGCCTGAGCCGCGCAGCGTGGTCCAGATCGGCCGGTGTCAGCTGGATGCCCAGTCCCGCTCCGACGCTCATTATCGTGCCCACCACGGTCTCTACTGGCTTTTCTGGGATACCTCTTATTTCTAAAGTATTTGACAATTGGGTTTGTTCTGCATAAATTAGACGGCTCTCTAGGTCTGTTATTTTTTGTTTTAGGGTGTTATTTTCGATAGTTATTGTTTCGATTTTCTTGTTTTGTTCCTCCAGAAGATTTTCTATTTTTAATAATCTCTCCATATTTTCAAAGGAGAGGTCAATTTGTTTTTGGAGTGTTTCTTTAATACTTTTTAACTCGTCTAAACCTTGTAGTCGCGCCTTCATCTCCCTAACTTCAACGGTAAGCGCCCTCAGTATTCCTAACATAGAACTAGGGTCAGTTACTAGTGATGTTTGTGAAGCTGTGTCACAATCGGGGCATATCCATTTTTTAATATTTTCGTGGTCTATTGCTTCCATTTTAAGACATTTAGCATGATAAATGTTGTGACAACTATTACACACTATTTTTGCTTTATCGTCACTTCCGACGCTTTTATTGCAATATTTACAATTTGCCATACCGGAATAAAAAAAATAAATGGCGAGTAAATAAACGAAAGTGAATGAAACGATAATATAAACACTGCGTGTTTACGACGAGACTAGTGGGATTACTTTTATGAACACACTGTCCCCACTCCTATTACTCGGCAGCACTGACGAAATGAATACATTAAAGTTATTAATATTTGTTGTATATTCCTATTGCTAAAGTAGAACAATAATACTAAACTACAGGGTTACCTGACGTTTAATAATAATGTTTTAGATTTTCTACGGAGTAGGCCCAAGATAACTGATAAAATAAAACTTTGAACTAGAGACACACAATATGAGAACTTATCACCACAAGAGATACTCTAAGACTGATATACAGGTCTGAAGGCCGAGTTACGGGAGTGGACGGAGCATTCGTATGGAAACATATTTGAGATGTACGATGGACGACGGGATTGGAGAGCTTGGAAGAGTAAGGAAGCCAGGAAGTACTTACAACGGTAGGAAGGGTAAAGCCACTTCAACTCTTCGTAGAATCGGGTAATAGAAGTGTCCCTGGATACCCAGAAGATGAAGCGTATTAAGCATCTAAATAATCGTTTTAGTTTTCCTTAGAGTCACATTCATACACCGCACAGCAGTAGTCAAAGAGTTTTTCAGTTTTTTTAGTTTAGTTAGAAGGATTGTATGGTCAACTTCGAATGCTTTGGAAAAATCTAGGAGGATTAGAATGGTTATTTTTTGGTGTTCAATGGCGGATTGGAGGTCGTGGATTATTTTTAGGAGAGCAGATTGTGTTGAATAACCTGGTTGGAAGCCGGGTTGGAGTGGATTGATAAGGGAACGTTCTTCCAGAAAATTCAATAATTGATTTTGAACAAGACATTCCAGTGGTTTGGAAAGGTTTTAAAGCAGAGAAATAGGACGGAAGTCGAATGGTAAGGAAGGATTAGGAATTTTATTTAGTGGTCGTACCAAAGCGGTTTTCTAAGATGCAGGGAATGTAGAGTTTTGCAAAGAAAAGTTATTAATGTAATATAGGATCGGTATAAGAGCTGGGAGATAGGATTTAATTAATTTTATTGGAATGTTGTCCGGTCCGTAATCGTTTGTGTGGGATTTAAGAATAGCAGTTATTAGTTCGTCATATGGAACATGGGAAAAGAAAACACTTTCTGGACTGAAACTGTAATGTTGAATATCGGTATTGGGAGATGAGCCAGGAGAGATAGGGATACGAAATAATTATTGAGATCGTCTGGTGTAACATATGTAGTGGGATTTAGCACGTCGCCCTGCTTCTTGGGTTTCATTACGGAGAAGTTTAAAACAAGTATAATCACCTGGAAAGCGAGTTCGGCGAAATTTCCGTCCCGCTGCCTCTCTTCTTTTCATCACATCTCTTATTTCAGGAGTCAACCAAGGAGCAGTGGGACGGCGTAAGGTTTGGGTTTTTAAGGGAGCATGCCTATCTAGTAAGGTTTTCAGGTTTGAGGTGAGAGAGGAAATCATAGGATCGATCGAATTAGAAGAGTATGTGGTGTTCCAATGGAGAGATTCGAGGTCGGTTTGGAGGGATTCGAAAGAAAGGAGGTCCAAATTACGGTAGGAGACTACTTTAGGAATGAAGGATATTACCGGTAGATTGTATGAAATCTCTATGAGGTCGTGCGATGAAAGAAACGGAACCGGGTGCTGAGAGGATGAAAGGACTTTTAGAGAGGAGTCGGTTATATAGGTCTAACCAGGTGTCAGAGAATTGAGTATGATGGGTAGAAAAATAAGGAACAAGGTAAAGATTTAGGGAAAAAAAGTAGGTTTGAAAAGAAGGATTTATCGGATGATTCGGCTAACATATTAATATTGAAATATCCGGAGATGATAATACTGGAGTAACTGGAGACTAATTGGACTAGGGATGTTTCAAAAAGGCTGTCGAAAGGAACATGAGGAGCTCGGTATACAACACCATACAGGAGAGGAGATGAGGCAGTTGAGATTTCCACAAAGAGGTATTCAATATGAGGATCATCATGAGAAGGGGATTGGAGTAGGGTTTTGGCCTTGAGAGAGTCATGTATTTATAGCCCCACCCCACCACCCCTGCGATCAGATCTGTCATGGCGAAGGAAGGAATAATTGGTAAGGGATACTTGTGAAGAAGGAATGAAAAGTTTTAACCAAGTTTCGGAGATAGCTATGATGTGGTGAAAATTATCTGTAAAATACTGTTGGAATTCATCGTAGTGAGCAATGAGGGATTGAGCATTGACGTGACAGGAGATGAGGATATTAGTCATAACTATGGAAGTGGAAATAGGGATAACTGTAAATGGATTGGGAATTAAGGAAAGTGGAGAGCGAAATATTAAGTACAGTGTTGGCATCTAATAAGAAAAAATTAATAGAAATGAACGATCTTTTGTAAACGGATAAAATAAAAATATTACAATATTGTAGTAACCTAAAATCAAAACTCAAGAAAAAATATCTAAATCGGACGGACGAAGCAAACCCACTTTTTATAAGCCTCTGGGTCGGTCGTTTCTAATTTAACAAATTTTGTGTGAAAAATATTTTGACAAAGTGCGCATATCAATTTTGATTTTTCTTCTCTTCCGACCGATTTACTACACAATTTACAAATAGCCATTTTTTTCCCTTTTAATTATTTAAATTATATTGCGAAAGAAAAAAAACATAATGACTATAATACGGAATAGTATTGCGTGTTTATTCGAAGACCTGTACGATTAGGCTCGTAAACAAACTATCCCCACCACTAACACTCAACAGCACCAAGTTTATAAAGTTTTTATTTTGTATAGTCTTAGAAATCGATTATTAATATTAACTATACTGCAATATATAGTTACCTATTGAGGATAATCAATTTGTAAAGTTGAAAGGTTCAAATGTTCAGTAGAAATAAAACAAATGTCACAGGAATAAACGGCAGAACTCTTTACACTACAACAGCTACTCTAAGACTGGAAATATGTGTAGGTTTTTGTTTATTCTAACTTTGTATCGTACCAATTCACTTTATTTTATTTAAGTACTATTATTTATGTGTACGTGTACCTGAGTGTGTGTATGTGTATATTTATGTGTGTATGTGTATATTTATGTGTGTATGTATGTATATATAGTTTCATTGACATTTATCTTTCAGATATTTTAAAATTCATAATTGTTCTTAGCTACATCGTTTTCCTACTGTCTGTATTTCTTCTTCATCCCTATGTCTAGTATCCTAAACGTCTGTCTTGTGAATTCCCAATCTTTGCCCGCTCATTATGATGAATTCCTCCAATATTTTACTCGAGATTTTTATCATATCATCGCAGTCTCCAAAACCTGGTTAAAACCCTATATCCCCTCCACCGCTGGATCCCTACCTTAATATTCCTTCATACGTCATGACCGAATAGGCCGTACAGGCGGAGGCGTCGGTCTTTACGTCCATAATAGCCTAAAATACCGCATTTTAGAAGTCTCAACCCCAACCGACCTACCACATATTGATTTGCCTTTTCTTGGAAATCACATGCAACACCCATCCTATCCTAATCGCAGTTGTGTATAGCCCTGCTCTCGTTCCTTTTGACGCTCCATTTGAAACAACCCTCTACAATTATATTCCTCTCTACAATAATATCATAATTTCCGGTGACCTTAATACCAATATCCTTTCCGATTCCAATGACAAACAGTACCTAGAAAATCTTTTCTTTTCCCTCAACCTCTATATTGTTCCTTTTTCTCCAGCATATCATACACGATGTTCTGACACTTGGTTAGATGTTCATATCATTGGTTCAGCACAGACTCTTCTCTCCCAATCTCAATTGCCAGTCCCATTTCTATCCACCCATGACTTAATCCAGATATCATATAATATCCATACTCCAGAAATCCTTCCAAAAATCATAACTTTCCGTAACATTAATTCCCTCACTCGTGAAGACATCCTACCCGATCTTGAAACCCTGAAATGGGACATCTATTCCTGTTCCTCCATTGATACCATGGTCGACATCCTCACTTCCAACCTGATCACTCTCCTTGACAAAGATGCTCCCCTAAAAACCCGTACCTTCCGTCGCAAACCTGCTCCTTGGATGTGTCAAGAAATAAGATAACTACAAAGAAAACGTGAGGCTGCCCGTAGGCGCAGACGTACGAGGCAAGCAGATGACTATGAAGCGTTCAGGGCCCTCCGAAACTTGACACAAACAATAGTAAAGCGAGCGAAGTCCAACTATTTTCAAGAAGTCCTGTCCTCCGCTCCTGATCCTAAATCCAGATGGCAACTTCTTCGTAAACTCTCTCTCTGTAAATCCTTTACCTGTTCAGTCTTCCCTGTATCACCCAACGAACTAAATACATACTTCTTAACCGACGCCACCAACATTTCACCAGCCTTTTCTCCTAACTTATCCCTTTCATCATCTGTCAATTCTGGCAATTTTTATTTCTCCTACATTTCACCAACATACCTCATATCTTCCATAATGAAATCCCGTAATATCTCCTCAGGTTACGATGGAATTCCAGTAAAATTGTGTGAATTATGCCTTCCATAAATCCTGCCATTCATTCTTTTCATCAACAATTTTTCCCTCCAAAACTCAGTTTTCCCTTCTTCTTGAAAACAAGCTTTAGTTCATCCTATAAACAAAATCTCTAACCTATCAGCTCCTAATGACTACCGACCAAGATCCATCCTATCGAACCTTTCCAAATCCCTAGAACGAATAGTACAATTCCAGGTATCTAATTTTCTAGAAGAAACCAACAAACTTAACCCTTACCAATCCTGCTTCCGACCTGGTTTCTCACGCAATCCGCTCTGACCAAAACCACTAACGATATTTATACCACTATAGATGAAAAAAAATTAACTGTCCTAATACTTTTAGAGTTTACCAAAGCCTTTGATTCCCTCAACCATTTGATCCTTTTATCTAAATTAAAATCATTATCCTTTTCCAACAAAGGATTCTGTTCGATGGTTTCAATCCTTTCTTTCCAACCGCACTCAAGCGGTTGTCATTCCTAATCAACCCCTATCTAATTTCCTCGCCCTATCCTCAGGCGTTGCCCAAGGCTCGAGTATTTCGCACCTTCTGTTCAATACCTACATCAATGACCTTCCTAATTCAATCCACCGCTGTTCCTACCACCTATATGCTGACGATCTCCAAATCTGTTTATCCTTCCCTCCCTTCGAGTTATCTGTAGCTTTTGCCAGTATTCAGGAAGACCTAGATGGAATCAGTGCCTGGGTAAACCTGAATAACTTGAGGCTTAATCCTACAAAAACTCAGGCCATCCTTATTGGTTCCAAATCCCTCCTCCGATCTATCACCACCCTTCCTCCGCTTTTGCTTAATGAACATCCTATTGTTTTTAGTTCCTTTGTTCAAAATCTTGGCATCATCATTGACCAAAACCTATCCTGAAACCCCAAATTGCCCAAATTTCCCGTCGATCGATTTGTACCTTGAAATTATTCCACCGATCCCGCCATCTTCTACCACAATCTACCCGTAAACTCCTAGTTTCATCACTCATTTTCCCCACTTTGACTATGGTTATAAAGCATGTGGCGGCCTCTCGAAGGTACTCGAGGGCAGGTTGAGAAGGATTATGAATTGCTACTTAAGATTTGTGTTCGGTACCTCGAGACGGTCGCATGTATCCCACCTCTACGACGAGTTAAAGTGGTTATCCCTAACCTTTCGAAGACAATATTTCCTTGGATCATTCCTTTATCAAATCATAAACTCTCACCATCCATTTTATGTCTACAGCCTTCTAGCATTTAAATCCTCAGCCCATCATCAGGAAACAAGATCCCGCCTGTTCGACCTCCAAACTCCTTCCCATAGAACCAACAAATATGACTGCTCCTTTTTAGCCCGTTCCACTGCCTTATGGAATACTCTCCCTTCAAACATCCGTCATGCTCCTTCCCTATCATCTTTTAAATCCCTCCTCTTTCAATACTTCCTTTCTCTTCAGTTAGATGTAAGCTAATTTTTATTATGCCAACTTATGTAAGGTGGATTTTACTTTAATGAGATGTAAAAGTTACATTTTATGTTTATTCTTATTTATTTATTTCTAGAATTTGTAAATAGAGATGGTTCTATGACCCTTTCTTCTTCTTCTTTTTTTTTCATTTTTGTGTTATTTAATTGTAGTTATGTATTGTTTTTGGCCAGTTATAATTTATTATTTTGTTCGTGATTGTTATTCTTAAGGGAAATTGTCCCAGAATAAAGTTTCTTTTCTATTCTATTCTGTTCTACCAATAAAAGGATTTGAGTTTATTTTGGCTTGGATGATTTATGGAATATCAGGACTTTTGACTTTTCCATGTTTAAGGTTAGAGAGTCGCTTGAGCAATATTGCTGCAGGATCTTTAAACTTCTTTGCACACTATGCCAGCTATTATTTTAAAAGTATAATGTTGTTTGTCAGCGATATCATTATTGTCACATGATTATGGTCAATGCTAACCCCTGTGGCTCCGTTATCCTGAAAGAACTGAATAATATCCTACAAGAAGAGGATGAAGAGTGCTGGGCTGAGGCTTTCACCTAGTAGCAATCGTAGAGTTACGTCTGCTTCTCGCTTAGCTGAAATCGTTTATTGAAATTTGGGTAGTAGCATTTTCATATAAGTTCTTCATGATTCTAATTAATTTACCGCTAACCCCAAGAGTAAAAAGCTTTTCCCATAGCAGGTTGTGGTTAATGGAATCAAAGGCCTTCTTCAGATCTACGAACACTGCATATAGGTAATTTCATTTTTCCTGAAATTTATTCCTATCAGTGCATTAAGGATAAAAATATGATCAATGCAGCCCCTTTTGCTTCTAAATCCTGCCTGATCTTCAGGGATAAAATTTTCAGAATCAGCCCATAACATGAAGTCTTCTGGTAAGGATATTAGTAAATAATTTTTTCATTTTATTTATCAATGATATTCCACCGTAATTATCAGTATCTTTCCTGTCACCTTTCTTAAACAACAAATGAAGTTTTGAGTTTGACCAAGAAAGCGGTGGCTTTTCGTGGTTCATTTTAAGGTTAAATAAATTTAGAAGATAATGTTCCCACTCAGGCATAAGGTTTTTAAATATCTCATAGATAATAAGATCTAATCCTGAGGATTTTCGATTTTTGGAGAGATGCACACACTGTTGTAGGTCTTAATCATTTAATCATTGTTCTATATGTTTTTCTTATAACTCTTTTGGAATTTCCACAATATCCGTCAAACCATGGTTGTTTAGATTGAAACTATGGATTGTTTGATGATTTGGAAGTTATCATTAGTTTTTTCTTAGTCCCTATAAAGGCCTACAGTTTAGATTGAAACGTCTGCACAGAAATACAAAAAGTTTTCCTTATTAGTGAGTTATTTCTTGATGAATGCACAACTAATTAACTTTTTCATCATATAGTCTCTATGGTCAACAATTACTCCATCATTATATATTTTATATATAATGGAATGAATACAAAAACTAAAGATACTTTAAAAGAGGAAATTTTGGAATATCTGCTTTAAAGACTTCTCAGACTATTTCAATTAGGATAAAACCAACATGAAATTAAAGTCTTAAATTAATTACAGGATGATAAAAAAAAAAAAAAAATATCACAATTATTACAGCTGTTTATGAGAAAACGAGTAAAATCTATCATATAAGGAACACCACCAGTTAATTGGTTTAAATGAGAAAGTTACTACAACATACCAAGTTCAAAGCTATTTTAAATATGCCATGACATTTTTTTTTTTTTTTTTTTTAGCAAAAAATACTATGTACACAGTCACACATAATCACTTTGGCCTAAAAGGACCTCTGAAAACCTGTACTTCCCTTCAAAACGTAGATATAAATATTTTCATGAACACAATGCTTTTCCTTTCTATATATTTCACATAAACATAAATAAGTAAAAGAAAATTATATTGGGTGAAATACTATAAAAAGCACTTATACAAAAAACAAAAAAAAAAAAAAAGAAGAAAAGTTTAATCAACAATCCTATAGAGAGAGGCAGAGATGAATACATTGATTTAATTTTGCACCAAGTTTTGAGAAGTTTTTGTGTAAAGTTCATGTAATTTTTAAACTATTGAAGTTGAGATGAGTTTTTTTATATCCTCAAATGGAAACTTATTTTGTTGTGTACATTTTATTAGGCCCTGATCAGGGCTGACATTCATCAATGTTCCAAGAGAATTGGTTTTATAAAAGCTCATCCATACTTAAACTGCACTCTAAACATAGTTAATAGTCCATCCCTGATGAGTACACATTAAAATAATATTTCCTTATTCATATTTGCTTCTATTTTTAATAATTAACATCACTTTATGCTAATTAGAACAATGCTACAATAGGTGTTTTAAATTTTGCTTATTCATGTTTTGTCAGGATAGGGATCTTCAACGAGTACCTGACACCATTCATGCTCACAACCACCATTTTAGGTTGCCTCCAAAGGATGGACATTCAAGAATATTTTACTCCCTTTAAAAATTCCTAAGGTCCATCAGCTAGGTCTGAACCTTAGGCACAGAAGGTTGTTATGCTAATCACTGCTCATTCGCATCTTTTCATTGACTGTGCGCCTACCCAACTTCTCCCACCTCATTTGCATGGTTTACTGAGCACTGATTGCCTTCTGAACTATCTTTATATAAGTATATCATACAGATTATATAATACTCCCAGCATCATCCCTACATCCAGTCTCCTTCAATTTAAATTCTCAGACCCCTCACTTGAAACTAGATCGCACAATTCTACCCTTTACTTTCCAACCCAATGAACTAAAGCATTTTATCCTACCAGGCTGCTTCTTTACCCTCATTCAAATCCCACCTTTTCAAATGCCTTCTGTCATCCCAATAGTGATATAATTCTAGAAATCTACCATCAAATGAATGAAAATAATTGCTAACAGCATAAATAAAAATTTATTGTTTCAATTCACTTAATGAACAAAATTGTCTAGAGAATCTTTTGCTAGTTTTTATTGTATATTATTTCCTTCTTTCACCATTGTTAATAATAATTAATTATGTTTCTTTTCTTTGGGAGTCATACATATTATATATTTCAATTTCACATAACTGTTGTTCTTAGGAGACCCAGTCCCAGAATATTTTTTGTTTCTATTCTATCAATGTATTTTGTATTAATTATTAATCATTGTCCATTTAGTTTTAAGTTATTTTTATTGTATCACAACATAGTTTTTTTCCCTTGTGTTAAAATTATGTTACTTAATCATTATATTATATTAATTTACTTAACCATAAATACTTTTTTTTTTTAATCTACAAATTAACATTTATCTCCACTCATTTCTGAGAGATAATTAATGTCGGAGAGAAACAGAATGTAATATCTCAGAAAAATTAATAAGGGCCTTGATAAAAGCATATTTTTATACTATAAGACAATCATATCTTCCATATATCAGGTAGTCACTAAAGAGGAGGAATAATGCAAATAATTCTAATTAATTAACTGATATCATTTTTATTTACATCCTTGAGATCAAAGAATGCCTCGTAATTATGGTTATTAAATATGATAACAGGTAAAATAATAAATATGATATGCAAGAAACCATTTTTAAAAACAAGTATATTTAATAGTACAGAACAGACATTAAAAATATTGTGACTATTAGTAAATCTTTCTTGGTAAATGGTCATGAACTAAAACATTCATTACAATACAAACTAACTTATACACAACTTAAAAAGCTATGTACAAATACATCAATGGTTATTCATAGACTAGATTATTAACATCATTAATGTTCATCAATAAATATTAAAAAACGTAAAAACAACAAAAAAAAATTATATATGTGTACTATCACATTAACTACATAGTTTACATAAGATTCTTCAATAAAATTTAAAAAACAATATGAACTATAAAACTTTTATAAAACTAAAACAAAAACCAAAAGGAGATTAAACACTTTTTTAAATCCCCGAACGAATCAAGAGGTAGAAAGAACAAATAACAAAATATATAAGTAATATTAAATTCACTAAAATAAAATTCTCTTAAATACATGAAACAAAAGAAAAAAAAAAATATATATATATATATATATATATATATATATATATATATATATATATATATATAACTTAAACTGACTTAAACATTTTTGTTTAAAATCAAAATTATCACAAATTAAATTTTAAAAAGGTATTCCTTACATTTTATTTGTAGCTGATTTGGACCTGAAAAAAATAACAGAATTTTAGAATTAATAAACTTAAAATGTTTATAATTTAGACAATATTTCATAAAATAGTCATAGAAATGAAAGATACAGATACGATACAGATGACTTAATATTATATGGCAAGAGAGAAAAGATTCATGCTACTAACAGGGAAGTATTCAACCATATGCTAACCTTACTCCATAAAGTAAAATGATTGATAAAAAATAAAATAACTACATATAAGATAAACTTTGGTTAACTTATCATGAAATCATTAATTCTTTTAAAATCATTTAAAGTAAGTTTATTAAATTTGAAACCTTAACCTATGTTGCATATCTGTTAACTGATTCATCGAGGTAGGAAACCTAAAATTTCCCAACAATTTTGACTTAATTCTTAATCCATTATTTTATTTTCTATTAAAATAAAAAGCTTTATCAATACATTCTTGATTTCTTAACTAGAAATGTATTGGTATATATTATAAATTGTTCGATTTTAGGAGGGGATAGGTGATGCCTTTGCCAGAAACATACTTAAGTGAGTGAGATAATGGACTCCTAGCTTCTGGGAGCCAAGTTCAAGTTTTACAAGTGGCATAAAATTTATTATGCAGAAATCAATGATTAATAATGGAGTTGGATCTTCCACAGGATTCTATCCAACCTCTATAAAGTTTGTACAGTGCCTTCCATTAAGTAAGGAATAAAATCTGGTACTGCAGCATGAACAAAAACTTCAAGTATAACTGGAGTGTTTTCTAAAATGGCGACTGGCACAGTTCTACTTACGTATTGCTCTATGTTAGTTTCCTTCTCATCAATGTGATACTGCATGAAAATGCTTCAAACTTTGTAAATCGTGAGTGGTTGCACTGATAAACACATTAACGAACACATATCACGAGGTGAGTGGCAATTAGTTCGATAGACAATAATAGACTGGTGGCCGTCCTAGGCTGGAGATAAGGCCTAGGCTAGGACTTACTAATCCTCATCTTTGTTTACAAGGTCTCGGTCGGCAATATTGACATTTCCGACTTCGTAACCTAGACGTTCTTCATATAAACTTTTATTTTCTTCCTGATAGATTTTATTTTAATATATATATATATATTTTTTTTTCTAATGTTTTGTGTGTTTTTTCTCTTTTTCTAGGACATTATTTTATTTTACTAATTCAGAAATGTTCATTTTGTTTTACGTTTTTTATGTATATGTATATAATGTAAATAGTTTAGTTTTAAGATCTTTACTTTAATTTTCTATTATTAGTAATTAATATAAGTCAACATAATTTTTTTTCTTCTTTTTATTTTATTTTTCAATTTATTTTTATTTAGCTCACAATATAAGAGGACTTTATATTTATTTTTTTTCTACCGTATTCATCATGGATTTAGACAAAACTCTATCTAATGATGAATCAGGGGAAGAAACGCCATTCTCTGAGATTAGTGAATCAGATTCCCAATATTTAACGCGACGCCAGAAACGCCACAGGAATAACACTGGGTCCGGCGGTAATTCGCCAAACAAAAAAAAAAATAAATCGGCCAAGTCTAAGCAACAGCCAAAATCAATTCCTTCTCCGCCAAAAACCCGCAGCACCACTGCAGCCAACCAACTTGAATCTCCAGCGCGTCCACTTCAAACGCCACACCACTTTCTTCTATTATCAACCATTCCGCTTCAGTCAACATTGAAAACCAGCCTCACGGATTTTCTGATCCTGAGCCACCTCCTATCTATGTATCCAATATTAGTAATTTTATATCGTTTGGTGATGAAATCGCCGCTCTCATCGGACAACCGAACTTTGAATGTTTCTCCCGAATAAACGATATCAAAATTAATACAACCACAAAAGAAAATTATAAAAAACTAGTAAGTTACTTGAGCTCAAAAAACTACGATTTTCACTGTTATCAGTTGAAACAAGAGAAGTCATATCGAGTGGTTTTACGCGGGCTCCACTCATCTACTCCCACTGACGCAATCAAAAGAGGTCTGGAAGAAATTGGTCATCACGCACGGAACATTTCTTCAGTGACACACCCCAGGGAAAAATATCCCTTGCCATTATTTTTTGTAGATCTCGAACCAGCCGGTAATAATCCGGAAATATTTCAGGTGAGAAGGCTGGTGTACTCATCTGTCCGTTTTGAAGAGCCTAGGCAAAGAACTACTATAGTCCAGTGCACCAAATGCCAAACCTTTGGACACACAAAATCTTATTGTTACCACCCGGCTAGGTGTGTTAAGTGTGCCGGACCACACGCCTCTGACACTTGCCAGAAATCTCAGACTGAACCAGCAAAATGTGTTCTTTGCGGGGAAGGCCACCCGGCTAGCTATAGGGGTTGTGTCGTTTACAAAAGCCTTCTTCGCCAGAGATCACAAAATTCATCAGTACAAAGAGTGGATCAGAAGATTCGTCCTCAGGTACCAGAGATGAATAATTTTTCTGATTTTCCTGAAATTCAGAAACCTGCCAATAGGATCGCTCCACAGCAGCCTGCCACACCTGCAACCAGAGTTCCTACTGAGGAAACCAGGAAATCTCTCTCCGAAGTCACCACTCCAAGGAAGCAACCAACTACTAGTCAGGCGCCTCCAAACTCCCAATTCAAGCCTCCGGTCTCCCGTCCTAAACCACCAGCTTCCCGTCAACCGATCCCACCCCATAATCTACCTTTACAGGTGAAACTCCCTCCTGAGAACCCTAAAAAAATTCCTGAACGTCCTTATGATCCACCGAATCACCCAACGCCCCAACTTCCATTATCTCAGCGGACTGAACAGATTCGTACTCCACGGCGAGTTCAGCCCCCAGCCAACAATCCTGAACCAATAAATTATCCACCCCATGTATCTTATCCACATCTGTATCCAAACCAAGATCCTTCCAATATATACTCCATCCTTGAGTCCTTTCTCTCTGATCTTAGAGATACCATCAAACCACTAATCACCCTTCTCACCAGAGTCCTTTCTCAAGTCCCATTCAATCTCCAACGATGAGTGTAAAGCCCCTAGCGATTATCTTGTGGAATGCTAATGGCCTGCATAACCATCGTGACGAACTGGACTTATTTCTACATGACAACCACATTGACATAGCACTACTTACTGAAACTCACTTCACACAACGATCAAATTTTTACATACGTGACTACATCACATATAGATCTGACCATCCCGACAACACTTCCCATGCTGGATCATGCATCCTTATTCATAAATCTTTATCCCATTCCCTGATTCCTTCTACTCCAACTGATGCCATACAATCAACCTCGTAATCATTTCAACTCGTCCTTTCCATCTTACACTCTCAGCTGTATACTGTCCTCCTGGTAACTCCCTTTCCTCTAATCAACTTGAAACCCTCTTCCGATCCTTAGGACCGCGCTTCATTGCTGGAGGAGACTATAACGCCAAACACCAACGATGGGGTTGCCGGACATCCAACTCCCGTGGTAATGTCCTTTCTCGAGTCTCTACCTCCAATTGCTATACTATCCTTTCTCCTACTAGCCCAACATATTGGCCAACATCCCTCAAAAAACGTCCTGATATCCTTGATATATTTGTTTCCTCTCAGATATCTTCCTCCCAATCCACAATAAAATCCCTAAATGACCTGTCATCTGATCATAGCCCAGTTTTGCTTTCCTTGCACACGAGCCTTGTTCCTAAACCCACCATTCCCTCTCTGATTACAGGACGAGTGGACTGGGACGGATTCAGATGTGACTTGGAAACCAAACTGAACTTACAGATCCCACTTAAGACTAAACATGATATTGATAAAGCCGTTGACCATCTGACTGACTCAATTAGCAATAGCATACTTGACAACACTTCAACCATTACTACTACTAACTCACAGGAGACTACCTTGCCACAGCACATTCGAATCTTATTAAGGGAAAAACGCAGGGCAAGATCGAAGTGGCATAGGACTAGATATCCATCAGACAAAACTTATTATAATAAACTGACTAACAGACTAAAATCAGAAATCAGAAAAATAAAAATTCAAAACTTACTTAACTTCACCGAAAAACTTACTACTACAGACAGATCATTATGGATGACAACAAAAAAGCTACTAAAGTTCAAAAACTGTAATCATCCACTCCTAACTGATTCCCGTATCTGGACAAGATCTGATGAAGAGAAGGCCCAGATATTCGGTCAGCACCTTTTTAGAACCTTTAATCCACATCCAGATATCCTTAATCCCGGGCACACTAAGTTTATAGAAGATGAATTAGATATCCCACTCCAAATGGTCCTTCCTCCTAAAGCGTTCCATCCTTCGGAAATATCTAACATCATTCAGAGTTTACCATCCCGCAAAGCTCCTGGGCATGATCTTATAACTTCCCATATTTTAAAACTACTTCCTCGGAAAGCTATCCTATATCTCACTTACATATACAATTCCGTACTCCGTTCCACATACTTTCCTGCTTCCTGGAAATTATCCATTGTCAAAATGATACCCAAACCTAAGAAACCGCCAGAAAATCCATCTTCTTACCGTCCCATCTCACTTTTACCAATCATGGGAAAAATCTTGGAAAAGCTTATACTGAAACGCCTGTATCCCATCCTTGATACTAATTCCATAATTCCTCATCATCAATTTGGATTCAGAACGTCCCACTCCACTATCCAGCAATGTCATCGTGTGGTGGACGTTGTATCGTCTACATTGGAGCGCGGCTTGTATTGTACGGGAGCCTTCCTCGACGTGGAACAGGCCTTTGACCGAGTCTGGCACCCAGGGTTGCTTTACAAGCTCCGCAAATTCCTCCCCCCAACATACTTCCTTATTATCCAGTCCTACCTCACTGACAGATCCTTCAAAGTCAATCATAATAATTCCTATTCATCCATTTTTAGTCAGTTTGCTGGTGTTCCTCAAGGCAGTATCCTAGGACCCATTTTTTACACAGTTTATACAGCTGATATCCCTTCCCATCCTAACACTTTCCTTTCTACCTATGCTGATGACACTTGTGTGTTATCAGTCAATACTGATCCAACTATTGCCTCTCAAACTCTCCAATCCCACCTCAGAGACCTTGAGGTATGGTGTCAGAACTGGAGAATTAAAATTAATGCCAAAAAATCCAACCAAATTACCTTTACCCTTCGTCGTAAACCTATGACATCCTGCCCTACTGTCTCCTTCAATAATACTCCTCTTGTTCCGGTTGAACAGATCCGATATCTAGGACTGCACCTTGACAAACGCCTTACTTGGAACCCTCACACAAGACTGAAACGACAGGAAACTGCACGACGTTTTCGACTTCTTCAACACTTACTAGACAAACGTTCTAATCTTCCACTTAACTACAAAAGACTCATCTTCATGACTATCATAAGGCCGATATGGACTTACGGAGTGGAGCTTTGGGGCTCTACTAAACCATCGAATTCTTCCCGTATCCAATCCCTACAATCCAAAATCCTTCGTAAAATCCTAAATGCTCCTTATTTTGTCACGAACAAACTTATCCATAAAGACCTCAACGTTCCGTATGTTGCTGATTTGGCCCAATCTAGATACCATTCCTTTCATGAAAAACTCCATTCCCACCCTAATCCTCTTGTTTCAATACTTTCTTCCTCCTCAATTCCTGACAATCCTCCGAGGCGTCTAAAAAGAAGATGGCCTCGAGACCTTCTAGTGTAGAAAAGTTACAGGAGTGCTGCCATTGGGTAGTTCTTCTTCAAGTTTGTATAACGCCATTTAACTTTTGTCACATTTACTTGTTGTACCTTGAAGTACAGTTGTAAATTTCAATAAATGATTTTAAAAAAAAAAATAATATTAAAAAAAAAAAAAAAAAAAAAAAAGTATAACTGTTAAATAATCAACAATATTTTCTTGTTCAGTAATGAACCCAAAACCTAACAATGGTTCAATACTATACTATTATAAGTTTTCATAGATTCTAATTATTAGATTAATTTTTTGTTCATAAATTGTTTTCCCTCTTTAAATTGCTTCCAAGACTATAGAGGAAATTGAGCAAAAATCCATAGGAACACTGACTAGTTCACATGCTAACACCATTACAAGCAAAAAATGCATACAAATTTGAGGAAGTTTTTATATTTATTTTTTCTTTAATTCATTAAAGAGAAATCATGTGTTGATATGTGTTTAATTAAGAGACTGCTCAACTTTTGGAACAGAATTATGTCTGTATATTTTATATACTGCAATAAAGAATAAAAAAAACAATGGCGCAACTTGGAACAAAAACAAACAAGCAGATAGATGCACACCAGCACAACTAGTTGGAAGCCAACTCCCAATGAAAAAAAAAAAAAAAAAAAAAAAAAAAAAAAAAAAAAAAAAAAAAAAACCTTACTCGCACTAACACCAACAGCATACCAACACTCAAAAATCCATAACCAAACATACTAGCACACCTAATCTTACATATGCCTACAATGATCCTCCCAAAAGCAAAAACTTAGAACAGGAACATTATTAACACTAATAAAATCATTTATACCAACACTAACATCTTTAATTATTACAATAACTGTAATAAAGAAGTTAATTATATATTAAGAATCAAACTAATTACAAACTATAATAAGACAAATTACAAAATTTACTTACATTTCAGATGTAGGAGTTGGTGGATTAATACTAGCAGGATCTTCGTTGTGCAGATATTTACATTGAGAACAACTTGTTACAAGTTTAGTAACATTTGATTCAAGAGACTTGGTAACTACAATAAGCTCATCCCACTAAAATATCATTAATATAAATGTAAAAAGTACAATCAAACAACTATTTAGAGAAAAAATCTATACAATTAAAAAGACTTGTTAAATTTATTATATACAAGGTGTCCGAATTTAAATGGCAAATTTTCAGGAGCGTGTAGGGCACTAAAAAACTAATTCAAAAATACCTTTAGCAATTAGTTTGTTTTTGCTTCATTTTGGAGAAAATCACACATATTCAATATCTCATTATCATTAGCTCTCTTGTTATACACTTGTATTGGTGATTCTTTTGATGTTGAGATATTTTAACACTAAATGGAATCCGGTACTGGTAATGGTTTAGAAGCAGTGAGAGAGAAAGCATGTCAATGCCTAAATAGAAGAATGCCATATCGATAAGTCTTTTCATTGTCTTATACAAGAGCTTGAGTCATTTTCATTTAAAAAGGAAACGACCAATTTCAACCAGATTGTTCCAACACCACTTTGATAACAATCCTGAGATTATCGTCCAAAGAGCATTGTCTGCATTTGGAATAACATCGCAGGCAGTAAGTGCAAATTTATTACCTCAAGATTAGGTCAAGACATTGAATCTTCTTAATGATTGATTTCTTGAACAATTATCAATCACAATTTATTTCTATCAAAATAATATAGACTGATGGAAGAGGAAGATGTGTTCACAAGAGGAAGAATTATTAACCAAAGAAATTATCATCTAAGGGACCATGAAAAAAATTGGAGAAAACAGGTTTCTGCATGAATTTGTTTTAAACGTTCAAATAGGCATTTTGAACAGATTGCTGCTGGTACTTTATTTATAATCTGAAAGCTTGAATAGAACCACATTTATGCATTTTGTTTTAGAGAACAACTTTCCTAATTATTTTGATATTAATAATAAGTTCCAACTTGATAGATGTCCACCTCATAATAGCAGAGCTACTCGATCTTGGCTGAACATAAATTATCCCTGATAGATAGGGCATGAAAGAATAGTATCTTAACCACCTTTATCACCTGATACGGCACCCATGGACTTCTTCGTAGGGGAAACCTTAAAGCAGGAAGTTTATTCCATGCCAACCAATTCAAGAGGTCAATTCAGAGGGCAAATTCAAATATCACCAGACCAATGTCTCGTCACAATTAATCAAGTCAGTACTAGATGTAATTCTTGCGTTGTTTAATTTTTATTTATTTCTTTTTTTTTTTTTTTTGGATTGATGTGAGAGGCTGATAAGGCCCTTAACCACACGATGTAATCTCCTAGGAGAATACTCTAGTAAATGGAGGGTTTTGGTGACCTCGAAGGATTAACAAGCGCATGTTTGGTCTTTGCTTGGTTTAACTCATAAATAAATTTAAAAAAGAAACATAGTTGTTTTGTTTTTTTTCTATTTTCTCAAAAATGAAAAAAATCTTCACAAGACTTAGATTTAGTTTTTTGGTCCCTTACATGCTCTTGTAATACAGTGAAAGGAATTAGGAATCCATTTGACGAGTTGAAAACGAAATTCAAATATTTATCCTGGAAAAAAAAAAATCTAATATATAATAAATAACTTAACCCTTATGAAAAAATTGAACACTTCATCATCTTTGCATGTAGAACTTAATGCTTTAGATTTATAATATATTTTAGTGGGATTATTATTCAGTCCTCATCATTTGGTCCATTTTGGGTATGTTTATGAATAAGGGATAATGTATTCGATGAAAAATTTATAATAAAATATTTAGTTATCATTATGACTATAACTGTATAAATATTTTATTAGAATAATTAAAATTTACGGGTTTCAAATTTCCATTTATTTATTTTATCTGTAAAAAAACATTAAAAAACCTAGCAATATAAACTTTATGTCCCCCCAAAAAATAACTATAACAATCATGTTGAAAAATATAAATATTTTCAGCATAAACTCCCCATCATTGAAATTTTAAAAGCTAGTAGTAAAACCATCTAAGGTGAATCTCTTTTTCTTAATTAAATTTTACATTGCTAAAAGTAATGTTTTTTTGCTCATTTTTGAGATACGTTTTTAAACACTTTCGTCAGATTTTGTGAACTCAAGAAATTTGAAGTCAGCCCTAATCATCTTTTAGGTTATTTTTGTCTTTGATATCTCAAAAATTACTAGAGTAGAAGACATTTTTCCAAACTTATTTAAAAAACAAACAAAAAGAGGCTAACATTTTTTTTTTTGCTTATGGTTACGAATCGAACGTACAATAGGGTATATCTTATACAAAAAATTGAAAAAGTTGAGTGACATGGGCTGGACGATTTCAAATGGCTCAATGTAGGAGCATATTGACTCAAACTCATCATCATAGATGAGTTATTAATTATTTATTATACATTCTGTGGCTAAATAGTCTTTAACAGGAAATGAAAGTTTCATTTAAACACGATACATTTAGACATTCAAATTAAAAGGAATAACTAAGGTTATAGAAAGATCTAAACTGCCAATAAAAATAACGGTTACTAATTCAATACATACAAGATCAATAAATTAATATAGATAAAAATACATACATCTTTTGTCTGAGCTTTAATATCACTTCGTAATGAATTAATATCACGACTTTGCAACTTCAAATCATGGAGAGTAGTATTGATTAAACTTTTTAAATATTCCGATTCATCCGTCAAAGTGCTAATGGTTTTCTGAAAAGGAAAAGAAAAAAATTAAAATATACAGGTTGATAATATATAAATATATCTTCAAATCTTAACAGAGGACTTTAGCATACTGCTACATTCTTAGGTTCATTCAAAATTAATTTAACGTTAATAAGAGATCATAAATGATTAACAACTTTTATATATTACATACAAACAGATGACAGCAAATAGGGGGGGGGAAATAATGTTTGCTATTTGTTTTAAAAGTAGGTTACATACAACATGAGGAGCTCTACAGGCTAGGAGAGAACTGCTCAAACAACCAAGCAGAGAAATTAGTTGTTCTAAATACCACTGATTATATCCTTCAATTAAAGAACTATTTAACACTTAAAATATATACTCACAATAAAACTTTAATAAACGCCATAAAAAATTCTAATTCTCATGAATTACTGACAGAAACAATTAGGTGGAAATACTATAAATCTTTGGAAAATGCACGTAGAGTTAAAATAGATGGCTTAAGGGCCAAAGCGGGATTGCTAGGAAGAAAACAGCATCCATTTTGCAGAACAGTCTCCTCCTCACAACATATGATGAAGTCCCTAAATTCTATATAAAAGAAGAGTATTTTGGCTGACATGAATATTTGAAACCAGCAAATGGCAAATAACAGCAAAAGGACGACCACTACATGAATTTATTTTATATGTCACACTCAACAATTATGACAAAATTAAAAATATACCAAACAAACCGACACAATATTAAACTGAACATGGACAAAGCAAGTTTTATTTCAAAATTTTTATTTGCTCTCAAATTCAAGCCATAACAGGAGAAAAAACAGAATTTTTATTTAATTTCAATTATCAATTCATTTTCAAAAATTCTGTTTTTCACTGTATTTTTTTACATAGTCAACGTTCTAAATTAACATCATTTGTTTTATCATAACATCACGATATATTTCACATATTCTCAAATACACATATTAAGGGTTATTTTCTTACAAATCTGTAGGTAATTTTTGAAACTAGTTGTTATCTTGTTATTTCCTTAGCTTTGCTGGGTAAATACTGTTTGTAACCTAATAACAGTGACTACATATCAGGAACCAATGAAAGCTGTCTCGTTTTGAAAATGATTTATAGAAATTTTAATAGGTCTCAGGTGTTTGACAAGTTAGTCATATAATTATAAAGTTAGGATAAATATCAATATTCATAATCATTGTCAAGTACATATTTTCATACATCAGTAGTTTTATATAAATAAGTAATTAACCTATAAAATATAATTTATACCTGAGCTTTTTGTAGATCATCAGATAACCATTTTACTTGAGATAAAGTGTAATTAACTAGTTCTATTTTTGGCTTTATTTTTCTTATTATTAATTCAACTAAATCATCTTTACTTCTCTGATCAGATGGTGACATTCCAGAAGAGTGCTTCTTAAATTCTTGAAGTTCATTCTTTAAATACGAAATAAAAAGTTAAGTCAATAAAAATATAATATCAAAAATAAATTAAATTAAAAAAATAATCAAAGCAAATAAGAAAACTGGATACATGTAAGTTATTTTTTGTTATAATTAAAGAAAACAAAATTATTGATAGAAAGAAGGAGCATAAGCATAAAATTAGGGATAAAAAGATACTGTAGTATCAAAGCAAGACGGTTAAAGATATATAAATAAGGATAAGAAAAAATAGTTAAATTATTTTAATTCTTCCATAGATAAACAGAAAACATCTATCCTGGTCCTATTTGACTTCTCAAAATCCTTTGATATGGAGAACCTTACAGTCCTTCTTTCAAAATTATAAAACCTCACAGTATCCAACAGTGTCATAAACTGGTTCCTTTCCTTCCTATGTTATCAATCCTAAACTTTTATAATTCCAAATAAACCTCCTTCCTCACCTATTCTGCTAAATCATGGAGGTCCCCAGGGGTCAGCACTTTCACCTATCCTGTTCTATATTTATATTAATGAGCTTTTAAATTCAACACATCACTCTAAATATCATTAGTATGCCCATGACCTCCTAATTTACTTTTCCTTCCATCGCACCCCTAATGTGGTCCAAAAGTTATAAAAAGACACAGACAGCATAAATACATGGGCCAACAAGAATGGTCTAAACCTTAAAGTCAACAAAACCAAAGCCATTCTCAATGGTTCTAAACATCTCAACTCCTTTCCTCACAACCCTTACTCTGGTTCAGCTATAAACCCATCATCTTTCTCATATCTGTTAGAAACTTAGGTGAATTCCTCGACCAAATTCCTATCTTGCAATAATCACATCTCTCAAATTTTCCAAAAATCTACTACCATTCTTAAACATTTCCAAGGTAACGTGATTTAATACTCATTAAAAAAGCCAGCTCCTAGTTCCTCTCTCATCTTCCCCCACTTCAATAATGGCTGAAGAGATTAATGAAATATTTTATTAGATTCATCTTCGGTACTCCCAAGCACTCCCATATTTCCACCTGGTATGGTGAGTAGAAGTGGCTTTCTGCAAATTTTTTACAGCAATACGTACTAGGGTTCCAATCCTTCGGAATTAGAAAACCTCTGCACCTAAGTGTTCACCCCACTCTCCTCTCTCCACTCAATAAATACAAGATCCCAGATTCCAGCCCATGAAGTCGAATCCACTCATGTTTATATCTCTTTAAGGTAACAATATTACTTTTATATAAGTATGTATGCATGTACGTGTGTGTATGTATGTATTACACATATACACATTTGTATATAGTGTGTGAATAGTAATACACACATACACATTTGTATATCATGATATATAAGGATCCAAAAAATAAATAAATCCACTTTTTGAACAAAATTAGAACAAAACCTTATTAATTAACGATACATATTACTTTAACTTGCCTACATATGAAATATAATACAATTTCACATAAAACAAAGGTGGATCCAGACAACTTTTTGGGAACATGGGTGTCTAAGAGAGATTTCGATTTGGAAGGGGGAAGGTGCCAACTATAAAAAAACCAAGCAGGCTATTTATATTACAATAACTCACAAGTATTGACATAATTAAGTATTTAGTATGTGTAGTAGTACTTTTAATAAGCTATTATCAATTTATTTTTTTTGGTGGTCATTTTTGGGGCTAGGGAAGTAAGTTTCACTTTCTCCTTCCACCCTTAGATCAACCACTGTGTGGAATAACTATCAGTTTATGATTTTTTCATTAGAGTATTTATATTTTCTTAGAAATTTGCTAAGGTAATGCAACTATCAAAGCTTTTATAAAATAATAAAAGAATAATTTACATTGACTAAAGAGATATTTCCCGATAGACCATCAATCAATTTTTTTATTTCTGTTTGTTGGTTAGCTATGTTAGATGCTTTCGTTTGCATGTCTAGAATTTCAGCTTTTGTTGCTGCGATTGTTGCTCCAACTTCTTTAAGCATGTCTGGAACCAACTGTGGTGAAGGAGATTCATCTAGTTTTCTCTCAATCTTAGTTAAATTGGTTTGTATTCCTATGATCTAAAAAAAAAAAACAATTAAATATATATTTCATAAACAACAATATTATAAAAAGCTTTAGTGTATTATTTATAAAAATGATATCTATCATTTCAAATAAAATAGTATAACATCAATCACAATAAGTATTATAAATCTTATATATGCATTATTTGTTTACATTTCACTATTTAAATAATTATGCACACCCACGTACAAGACACACCCACAGGTAGGTTTATACCAGTTTTGCAACTAGTGGCTATTCATGTCTCTGCTCCTAAAGTGTCCATTCTTCCTTTAGGACTCACCTCAAATGCATTAACTTTAATAGATACAAATCTTCCTTGATAGTTTTATTCATTTTGAGCAGCTCATAATAAATTAAACCATGATGCCACCAAATTGAGAGAAGCTTTGAACCAATGATTTTCCAAGTTTAACCAGTGTCTGATATGGGTCCATTGAAATCCATGGGCCATTGAATAGTCTAAAGATTAATTTTGAGAAAACCCCGATTTGTTAGGAGCGAGAAATTATTCAAGGTTCGAAAAGACATGGAAACGTCAATTTAATAATAAATTCAAATTACAAAACACACAGAGTAAGATTAATAAGCTTCGATTGACTAAGAAAACACCAAAAATTACAATAAGTATGTACACAATAATGTCAAAGAATATTTTTTCAAGAATTTTACTTTTCAAACACACTCTCTAAATCCCACAAGGCTGGATTAGTTCATGGACTGATGAAGGATTGATTTAAGGCAATGACAACGGCAAATGAAGACGCCAAAAAGGAACATGGAATTACAAACTCCATACAGAGCTGGAGCTCTTAAGGACCTTACTGAGGTATTACAGAAGGGATGTGTATGTATCTTGGTCAAATCAAATGAGATAGACTGGAAAAGGCTGCCTAAAGGGTGGAACCAGGATCAAAAATATATTTGGGATAGAAATTACAATCCCAAATAAAAGAAAATCTCCACTCTTCAGACATCACTTCAGTAAGTTAAATTGATCATCCATTAATATTCAACAAAAACTTAAGGTATGTAGATGATGTAAGATTTTATAGACCATATAATGTGTTGATACCTAACAAAAACTAGAAAGAAGAAACTTTATTTATTTACATAATATTTACAATGTACACTCAATACAAATATGTTTGGTTTCATGATTTCAGTGGACCTTTTTTCATGATAACAGAGTTTCAATCATCCTTTGAATTTACTAATTTTCATACAATATTTTATTTAAGATAGTAGGAAAAGTAACACGAAAAAACCTACACAATATAAAATACAATATTAGTTTAAAAGTACATGTTTGGTTCTTTTGTGCGTGTAGCGCTTTAGTGATGTTTTGTTGTAATTACCAATTTCTAGTTTTAATGGGTTTTCAGAAGCTGTGGTTTTATCAAAATAGTTTTTGGTTACTGTGTAGATATACTGTTTTAATGTTGGAAGATTTAGGTCAGAGAGCATTTTTGAAATTTTAGTATATCGTGGGTAGTTATTGATTATTCGCATACATGTATTTTGTATCGTTTCTATTTTTTTATAATTGGTATTGCAAGTCGAGCTCCAGACGGGCGATGCATAACAGATCTGGGCACGTATGACTGTTTTATATAGTAGTAGTTTGTTCTGAGTGCTTAAACTGGATTTTTTATTAAAATATGGGAACATTTTATAAATACATTTTTTTGTTTTTTCGGATTTTCTATTGATATGTTCAGTATATGTTAACGATTTGTCTAAAGTTATGCCTAAGTATTTAACTGATTTAGACCAGTTAATGTGGACTGAGTTTAATAAAAGATGGTGGTTTATGTTCGGTCTGCGCTTAGTAAAGATTATGGCTTCTGACTTGTTTGCATTTATTTTTAATTTCCACATATTGCAATATTATTTATTTTTTTGAAGTTTAGCTGCAATCTGTTAACTATGGTATCGATGCGATAGGATGATGTATATAGGGCTGTATCATCAGCGTAAAGAGACCTTATAACGTGCGGGTGGCTTGGAAAATCGGATATATATACATTAAATAAAGTTGGCGAAAGGCAGGATCCTTGAGGAAGGCCGGCCGTTACAGGAAGTATACTGGATGTCGAATTATTTACACGAACATAAAATCGTCTATTGTCAAGATATGAATAGATAATATGAATTAGGTAAGAAGGGAAGTTGTATTTAATTAATTTGTGAATAAGTCCTGTATGCCAAACGGTGTCAAAGGCCTTTTCTAAATCTATTAAAAGCATACCGGTATGTTTCTTTTCGTTAAAAGCTTTGGTTACGTAATCAGTAAGCCTTGCTAGTTGGTCTACAGTAGAGTGGTGTTTTCTGAAGCCGAATTGGTCATCTATTATGATTTTGTTCTGTCTAATATACCGATTTATTCTGGTTAATATTAGTCTTTCTAAAATTTTTGATACAATATTTAATAGGCTAATCTGTCTGTAATTCGAAATTTCTTTCTGGTCTTTATTAGGTTTGGAAATAGCGATAGTTTTGTGGGTTTTCCAGATGTTAGGAAAATATCTGAGTCTCAAGATGGAATTATAGATTTTTGTTAAGTGTAATATTGAATTTTTGCTAATATTTTTGATTACCAGGGAGGGAATACCATCATCACCTGATGCTTTCTTTGTGGCGAGTTCTTTGATTACTTTGCTAGTTTCTTTTGGTGAAATAGAGGAAAAGTTACTACTTATAGGTATTTTAAAAAAATCACGAACTGATTTTGAAATTTTATTATTTTGGTTTTTTTACCCAAGTTTGAAGTGATACCGTGAGACTCTTGGAAATGTTTGGCTAGTAGTTCAGCCTTATCATTATCAAGATAAGCGAAATTGTTTGTGAGTTTAAGCGGAGGAATTTTTGATGGCTGTTTTGTGATATGTTTATGTATATTCCAGATAATTTTATCTCCGGTCCTGCAAGAGCTTAAAATTCTAGACCAGTTATCGTTTTTCCACTTATAAATGCGAGTTCTCACAAAATGGTTGAATTTGTAGTAAATAAATTTAGTTTGTGGGTTTTTGGTTCGTTGATATTTTATACGAAGTTTATTTTTTATTTTAATTAATGCTTTTAAATGGTTAGGCAAAATATAATAGTGATTAATGTGAGAATATTGTTGAGAAATGGACTCTACCATAGCCTGTTTAATACATTCGTTTAGTTTGCTTATATTATTGTCAATATCTTTTTCATTACGAATTGACGGATTTATGCATATTTGAGAGTCCAGTACCCTCCGGAACTTACGCCAGTCCGCTTTGTTGAAAATAAATTTTTTTGTCAACGGGTAAACAGGTAATGACTTATCGATACGGAAAATGACGGGGTTGTGGTCCGAACTAAGACACGGTAAAGAAATGAGTTGGGTTAATTTTTGTAAATATTTTGTGAGCGCGAGGTCTATGATACTGGGTTTACAATTACGCTGAGAGGGTATATAGGTAGGTTCAAACGGACTATGTAATTGTATTTGATTGTTTATAATGAAATTTAATATGGCTTTTCCATTTTTATTAGTGCTGTGGCAGTTCCATTGTACATGCCTTGCGTTAAGATCCCCAAAGACAAGAACATATTTATTTAAACGAAATAGTTTATTGAGATCAACGATATTTATTTTATTTGGTGGAATATATGTTGAAATAACGGTAGTTAATTTATTGTCTATTGTAGTGTTTACAGCAACCGCTTCAGTACAAGTCAAGTCGGGGGTTTGAATGAAATGGTGCTGGACATCGGAGCGGATTAAAAGCATGACTCCTCCTCCCGCCCTATTGCGATCTTTCCTATAAATATTGTATCCCGGAACCGAGAATCTGTCCTCATTCGAAAGTCGAGTTTCACAAACTGAGATTATGTGCGGAGCATTATTTTGTAAGAATAATTTAAATTCTATATCATTACCTCTGATCGTTTGGGCATTCCACATCATGAATTTTATTTTATCGTCAGAAGATGTCATTTGGAGTCAGATAATATAATGAAATAAACTGAGCTTTGTTTACTTCTGGAAACGAGGATGAACGAGAAACGAATACAGAATAATTAATCTCGAGTTGATAGTATAAATGAAGTTGATTATTGTTTGGATTAAGAGAAGAATGACAATAAGGATTATAAAAATAATGAATTCGATTTAAAGTAAAAAAGTTCATTAGCGATTTTACGAAAGTGAGACCGGTAAAAATATCGTGAGTACAAGTACAGTTTGAACTTTTATTAACTAATATAATAATTTTTGTAAATTATTGGTTAATATAATTTATTTTACGACGAGAATGCAAGGATGGGCGAGTTATATAGACCGAACTATATTTTAGTGTACATATGTACCTATTAACGTAAAATAAATAGTTACCAATATAAATAAGAATATAAAGAAATGTGTGAACTATGATGTTTTGAGAATTGTATAGTGTAACTAAAACAAATCGAATAAGAGTGTACAGCTGTATTTGTTTTCGTGAATACCTGGCTTGTGATAGATGTTTAAGCATTAGACTATACAAGCAATATTTACTGAGCGTGTTGTGGATATTACTTCGTAAAATTGTTTTGTACATAGGAGCATGTTTGTTTTTAATTAGTAATACCATTGAACATTGTACTACTGAGATAAGAGTAATACATGAAATTAGATAGTTTAACATACACAATATATTATAAATAATGTCAAATTTATTCGATGTCAGGTACTGATGAACCATTAATCGAACAAAGATATTAAGCCTTCTACTATAATAAAAATTTTTGACATACTATCGTCCGTATTTTTTATCTCAGACATAATAGATTTAAATTTAGATATTATATTATTTAAATTAAATAAACAAAATATATTTTTAATTTCTTTAAAGCATTCTATATTAGAAGGCTCATTATTAGGCTTAATATTAGTAGTATCATTTTTAGTATCCGTAAAAGTTTTTTCAAACCATTTAGAGTTGGTTTTAGGTAACGCTGGAAATTCGGTAGGTTTTGCTTTATAGACAATTCGTTCTGATGGTTTTGTCCAGGGCCGTTGTTTACTTTGCTGTAGCAGTTTGTTTCTTTGAAGCACGGTGCATTTTTCAGAATTTGAGAAGTGTTCTTCATGACAGTTGCAACATTTTGGTTTAAATCCGTCTGTCATTACATTCGGACACTCTTTGGATAAATGCTCTTCTGAGCATTTAAGACATTTTGGTTGTTTAGAGCAATTTCTGGCCACATGGTTGAACTCTTGGCATTTATAAATTGTGTTAATGTTTTCTTGCTATTGTATTTCTCCCATTTTATATGTACGTTGTTACAGTATTTTATATTATTTAATTTTGATAACTGTTTTTTGTTCTCTAATATTACTATAGATAAAGGTAATTTTTTTTCTATTCCATCTGATTTTTTTATCATTTGGAATATTTTATGAACTTCCAATCCTTGCTCTTTTAAATCTGATAAAATATCGATTCAGGGGGCATCCCTTTGAGAACGACTTTTGGCTTTATATCGTGTTTTGGGGTATAAGTATGAAATCCTTGGTTAAGCGATTTTAGTTCATTTTTTAAGGTGGTAAAATCTTCGTCATTATAAACATAAAATATGGTTTTGTTACCTCCGTATTTCATGTTAATATCTTTTATTTTTGTTTGTAGATGGGATAATATATTTTTCGGGTTAGAGTAGGTTGTATTTACCACAACTGGTGGAAATTTTGGGTGGGTCGGTTGGTTAGTTTCGACTTCGATTTCTTCCTCTTCATCAGAAAAAATATCAAAATAATTTTGAGTTGGTACATTATATTGGTACTCACCTCTTTTTCTTTTCGGATGACTATCCTCTATTTTTGATGTGCTAGGAATAGCGACATTCATGTCAGTAGTTTCCCCGCAGGGGGCATTCTTCTGTTTAAGATCAATTTCAGATGTAATAGTCTTTCACTAAGTTCGATATGAATCACTAATTAAAAACAGTTTATACGATGAAAAGTTTTTATATAACGAATGAATACTAATAATTAGTATAGAGCGCACAAGATAGACGTCTGCACTAGCCGGATGCTACAGAGAGACTGGGAACAAAAACTTAAGCTGTATAGATATAGGATTTTATAGAGGATATGACATCAACTCAGACAATTATCTAAAAATGATGAAAAATCTAAGAATCAAATACACAGTTAAGACACAACTCCTTTAAAACAGTGAAACAGAATTTCTAAAGAAATAAGGGAGGAATAGGCTTTCCATGAAGTTTCATGAAAAAGCTATGAAGGGAACAGTCAAAGAAGCTGCAGGAACTAGTGAAAGTAGATGGAAGTGTACCGAGGCAGGATTGACCCATACTGAAAAAAAAATGGAAAAGGTTATGATGATCTTCATTTTTTCTTCTTTTGTTAGAAGTAGCAAGCTACTTTTTCTTTTAGTATTGGTATTTTGACTATCCACACATAATTAAAAAACCATTAAATAAACAATATTATTAAGTTTCACATATATAGCATATATTTTAGAATGATAATATATTTCTATGGCTTCTTAATAAATCCTAATTAACTTTAAATAATACTATCAGCCATTCACTTCCTATCATTAAACTAAATGCATAATAAATTTAAACATTTCATATAAATGTTGGAATGTTAATAACATAAAGAGTAGAATAATTCGATAAGAATACATGAAAATATTTACCACAGTGGAAAAATTAGTGAGCCTTTGAGCAACTATTTGTAATTGATTGTTTATTTTTGTCTGGTTCTTCTCTAGCTGTCTCGTTAGAGAGTGACATTTTTGTATTGATTCAGGAATCACATCACTTCCAGCTGAAACTGTAAAACCAAATTATGAGTAATAAGAAAAGAGAAATAGAAATTAGAAATGAATAAATAGCCAAATAAAATAAGTCTACATAACAATTCAGAACATACAAGGAAAAACAAATAGAAATAATTTACAAAGGCATAGAAATACAACAGGAAGTGGTGTGGTCTAGAGGATAGAGCGCCAGTCTACTGTTCTCCTGGTCCTGGATTCGAATCCTACCTTTGACAGAATATTATTTATTCTGTTAATTCAGCCGACCCTAGGGTATGGAGACCCTATTGGCGCAGACCCAGCCTCTTTAAAGAGGGTACCCAAATTGGGGAAAAAACCTGGCAGCTGAGTGTGATCAAGGCCTGATCACCTCATTGCATGGCCGTTGGCCTAGAAACAGTACGAATCTCTATATGTACTGAGCCCAAGATCCTTCATGGGTTGTAGAGGTACAGGTTTTATTAAAAATAGAAATACAACAAGTGTGTATATGGCTATTTTGGCCAAACAAGCTAAGGTGTAAAAAAAATGGGAATCCAAAGTTAAGCACTGAAGAGCAGGGTTAAATTATGTTTATAAATTGTTTCCCTAAATGTCTGACAAGGGACAACAGGATTCATAGGAATTATTTCTTTCCCTCAGATAGGTGTGGTCAGACAACCAGCTACAATAGATGAAGTTTGGTTCTCTTTGGTTAGGTGTGAAAATTATGTCCATAATCTGTGTATCTTTACCAGAATCACAATAGTTTACAAGGAAGTTAGAAAAACCTGCTGCATTTGGACACAAACTATTGTACACTCCAATTTCTGAATGGATATGGGAGCCACTATAGTTGATCAGTGTATGGCCGGTCTCCCCAAATACCAGGCAAATCCTTCTAGAATTTCGCTCCAGAATGGTGACTAAACTAAATCAAAACAGAACTCGACATGAAATGGAGGAAAATGGGGCAACAACTCCTTTGTCACCACCTCACGTAGTAATGTCCGGATACCCTACCTATTACAAGACAGAAGTATTGAAGGTATGAAATCAATAACCATATTTTTTTAAAAATAATCTGAGTTTTTCAACATGCCACCATTTTTCTAAATAGCAAATTACATCACTGCAAAAGCAGTTCCAGCTGGTGGTTTCAATCAGGAGTTCATCACATAGATCACCAACCAGTAACTCAAGAAACGAAGAACCAGTGTGATGCAATGAAGGCAGGCCTTATTTCAATAGGGAATCAGAAAACATAAGAATACAGAAACATTAGAGGACATAGAGCGGAAGAGTCCGAATCCTTCACTACAACGCCACCTCACCATAAGGCAGTATATTTGGGTCTCACAAATGGATACTTAAGCATCATTCTGTATCATTACCTGACCTCACAGTTTCTAACAAAATTTTAACATATGCATATTAGTCGATTCGTTTTGAAGGGAGACCAGAGGTAAAATGCATATTAGTGACCAATAACACCGATAAAAGGATCTATGAATAGATCAGGCTTTAGGACCGGTATTGTCCCTGCAGTTGAACCTTCATCATGGCACACATTAAGAAGCTTACAAGAAGCCTTCCTATAAGAGTATAAACTTTCTGTGGATCTAAAAAATAGGAAACTATTGGAACAGCAAGTAATTTTGAGTATTAATTGATGAATATCCATTATTTCATCCATAACCTTATATGGTAAAAGCCTATTTATACATTTACTCTAGAAGTTTCCCAACATCATCACTTGCTCTTCAACCATCCAAGGTATTAAAAAATGTAATAGAAAACAGAGGTAAACTCATCATGAATAAAATCCATTGCCTTCATCCTGATATATACAGATTTTTCAAGTCATCCTGACCCCCCCCCCTTCCCCTAAGATGACCTTCAAACTTTGGAATACCTAACAATGGTTCCCTTCATCCAATGGCAATGACATGTATATGTATATGTGTATATATGTATGTATGTATATATATATATATATATATATATATATATATATATATATATATATATATAATCAACATTACCAGTGCTTAGGAGAGAATATCTTTAAGCAAAGCGAAAATCTTGGGGTGCAGAGAAGACGAAGCAAAGGCACAACTTCAAGGAGAGAATAATGCCAGTTATCAGAAGTTATGTTAGAACTGAGAGTGCTGCAACATGTTTATAGCAGAGGAACAGTAAAAAAAAAATTGCTGATGATGGCTGCTAAGGGAATAGGGATTTTTTAAATTAGGTTGATTAACATACCCCAGCAATTGCCTTACATAAGAAACAAGAGAATAGGATGATAAGCATCCCAGGAAATACCCACTGGGAACTGAATTAAACATACAATGAGACATTGAAAGTGGGATCTTGGTCTGGTGGTCAACAAATATAGGACCAGAGCTTCTTAAAAAATAGTGCCTACCACATTGAGTAGGAAAACTTAAAGATGCTTGGATAGAGGATATTTCTCGAGCCAGAGGATTACTAGCATGATAAAAAGTAGACTAAGGCATACTGACTCATATGATTCTTTCCTGTAGACAACAAAGTCCTGGAGCATTCAATCATTAAATGTTTACAATCAGTTCTCCAAGAAGTGAGCCACCTATGATAATACTAGTTGACAAGGAAGGATGCTGCTTATACACTGATACGAGTAGGGAGAGATGTTGAAGAGGGGTTGGAGACTATGTATCGAGAATATATGTAGTTTTATATATTCTGAGGCCTTCAGTTTAATGTTTCCACAGAGATTCTTCCCCATCAAGACTGAGGCTATGCTGCAGTTATAATAGTGCTTACTCTATCAACCTGAATATAAAAGAAGAGGTATGTTTCTGTGAAGACAGTGTCACAAATAGAGGGTGTATTCATGGGGGCAGGAAATAGAAGCATACCAGAACTACTTATAAGGGAGTAACGTTGAGTTTTATGAATAATGCAACCTTAACATCGTATCATCAATTCCGATATATGCAGGATGAGAAGAAAGTGACAAAACAGAGATTAGCACTGACACCAATAAATTTTATGCTGAAAATCTAGACCTAGAACCAATTTAGGATGAACTGCAGCTAAAAGATTAAGTGAGTAGAAATAAATTATTTTGGAAGGTCTCGCTCACTTAATGACCTAAGACAATCCACTAGCAAATGAGTGAGACATTAATAATAAATAAAGTAGAATTATTACCCTATCATCTACTCCAGACAAGTGGATGATTCTTATTAGAAGGCAAGGCTTCACAGATATTTTCTTTAATATTATTAATTCAAAATAATTTCCTAATAACACCCTCTGCAAAACCCAGAAGGTGCATGGACTATTTGTTGGAAACCACTGCCTTACAATAATGTGTAGTAAAATCCAGCGAGATAATGGACAAGTGTCAGCCAAGAGGAATATTTTTATCTATTGACTTTTAGAATAAAATTATTTGTGGTAATGGAAAAATTTGTTTATTTGTAGTTCTATGTATGTATGTAAAAATGTATATATTATCTGTACATACTGCAATGAATATTATATTTCTTGTCCAGATTCCAGGTTTTTTATTTTATGGTTGAAAAATCCTATTGAGAATATTATGAAAATACAAATGAACATTAGAGCAAACAAATTCATTAATCCCATCTTTTTAAATAAAAAAACAAACAAAACATTAATCAAACTACTTCAGATCATCACACACATAATAACAATTACCGATTCAGTTTCATTATAGTCATAAACTACAAAAATAGATTCTTTGAAAATCCCATTTAAGAATTAAATAATCACCAAGTACCAGAAGAATCAAATTAAATACACAATTTAGAAATAAAAATAAAGTATAAATTCATTTTGATTATAAATAAAATTTAGAACTATATAATTAAGCATGCGAAAAATGACTAGACATGCAAAACACTTATCAACACAATTACGTAATAAAAATTATTTTAATGTAATACATGCAACGGAAATGTGCACTTCAGTATAATGAATAAAAATGTAAATTCTATTAGAAGAGTTAATAATTAATTATTCACACAAAAACAGGACAGAAATATGATTATTAAAAGTATCATACCAGCAAAATAAAAACAGCAATCTTAAAATAGCCACTCATATTATACAGATTACTATTCCATCAATGAATATTTTTTCAAAATAAAAACTAAATCGAACATTACTTAAACAGGCTTCAACTCTTTGAAAATTAACATGTTCATTAACCTGTTTATAATATTAACTATTTTTCTTTATAATACAATTTAAAAAATAAATGGACCATAATTTTAAAAAATCATCATAAATACAGTTTTCACACATGAAATAAATGTATCTTTTAATAATTTCTAAGGATTTGCTATAAGTACCATCAAGTAAATTCATTGGAAGAGATTATTATTATCAACAAATCAATAAAAATATTACAAAGTATGTATATGTATACATATATATTATATATATATATATATATATATATATATATATATATATATATATATATATATATACATAAATATAAATGAATGCATGTGTGTATGAGTGTGTGTGAAGTAATATACAAACAAATTAGTAATGCAAATGGATTCATTAATTTCATAATTTAAGGGAATTGTAAATTTCTTAATTAAGTATAATTACCAATTTAGCATAGTAACAGTAAATTCACAAAATATATAAATAAATTCTTTAAAACCCCATTTAATAATCAATTGTACATATATCTAAAAACATTAAGTTAGCTAACTGTGGTATAAGCAGGCATGAAATAAAATAACATATTTAGCTACATAAAAATCTTTAAAGCATACAATTGTTATTTAAGAAGGTATTTACTTTTAAAAAATAATAACAGTTAACAAGAATTAAATAATAAATACTGAGACTACTTCATGGGCTACTTACTATTTAATAATTTTTTATATAATTTAACTATATATTTTCAAGGTAATGCAGATATATATCAACAGAGCACATATTTATTTATTTATATATATATATATATATATATATATATATATATATATATATATATATATAAAACACACACATAAATATTAACATTTATTCTACAACAAATAGTAAAATACTAACAAATAATAAGAATCAGTTGAATTTAAGTCAATGTGATAATATAAATAAAAAATTGTTTTCTTTTTCTAATCAGTAAATTAAAAAAAAAAAATGGCCAATAGGGGTACTAATATTAATTATCAAGAATTTTTTTAATATTTTAACTTCCTAAGAAACTATCAGAAATTAGGAAAATTTTCTCCCAGACCAATTTTGATATTTTTTTTTTATATTCAGAAGGTTTTGTGTGATTTATACACTTCATGGTGTCATATGCTTTAATTATTATTGATATATATTATTATGGTTTATAATATATTTTTCTCAATATGTCAATAAGGGTTTTACTGTATAATTCATATGTTGGATGCCATGATAACAGTCTATATAATGGGCAAACACATTGGCATACATTAATTATTACAGGACTGCTGTTTGTTTTATTTTGTAATTAACAGAAGCAAAATAATAAATTTAACTGCTAAAACAAAATCCTGGCTCTTAAATAACACAGCAGCATGATTAAAATCGATTACTCAGCAAATACAATAGTAACATACCATAATATTCTTAATAAAATCCATCAACTTAATAGAATGCACAATATGGACCACAACTGAATGATCTCTGCAACTGAAAACAATTTCTTATCAGCCTCATCTATACAGATTATGATAATGATATTTAATTTCAAGGACAGAACCAATACTACAACAGACTTTAGAGGATTTATAAGCAATATAAATAAAAAATGTATATAACCTACACCATTTCTACACAATTTCCTAACCTATAAAAAATTGCTGGAATATTATTAATGATTAAATAAGAAAAATAAATACTAAAATTTAAATTGTTTTATACCTGAAGAAAATAAACTGAATTGTGATATAAATGTCATGTGAACTGAGTGAACACAGATAATGACTATTACTGCTCCGATTTAAATATATGTACTGCTAAATCGAGTGAAACAAATAAGCCATGAAATTGAGTTTAAGTATACTTCAAGCATAAATAAGCAGAAACTACTCAAATAAACATGTGCTACTACATAATAATAAATAACAACAAAAACTAAATACAAGGTGCATATCTGATTGTACAACTACATTTATTATGTACAATAACTACTTAATATATGATCTAGTTGTTTCATTAATTATTAAAGTGGCAATAAACAAATCAAGAATAAAAAGCTGAAGAACATGTATAAAACGGCAATAGCTAAATGAATTTAGTTTGAGAGATCATACTATTTTAAACCTTGTAATAAATTGGTGATGGTAGTCATAAAAAAGTTAAAAATTTAAGCAAAATAATAAATGGTTTAAAAAATAAAATGAACGAGCAATGAAAATTCAAAGTAAAATTTATGTTTACTAGTGGACAGAAAAGATCTAATCCTAAATTAAAAAATATTGTATGTAAAGGAAAACTAAACAAAGCAAGAAGTTATAATACTGACAGAAGATATGTTAAACACCTAAAATGCAAAGTTAGTAAACAACAGCAAGCAAAATATGGAAATAACCTTGATCAAGTTGACTTCGAAGAGAAGTAGTTTGCTCTTTTATATCAATAAACAGCCACATTACAGTTATAGTAGCAACTACACATGCCATAACGAGTAGAATGGTACAAAGTCTTAACAAAGCTGTGCATGCACTTGTGTGTCTTTTTCCATGAGAAGTACAATACAATTTTCTTCCTTTTCCACTCCCCCCCTTGGCTGAACTCCAATATTCTTCTTCCCCAGTTGATTCAGATAGAAGTTGATCTTGAGGGCTTACGCCACCACTACCAGGACGTTTACAACCTCCAGTGGATCTTTTAGCTCCTACTCCTCCAACTAGTGCATCCAATTCCTTCCTCTTCCTCATTTTTTTTCCTCCTGGACCCCCACGCATACCTCCCACATGCCCACGACCTGACTCCATTTCACAAATCTATGCTACAACAGAACATTAAAGTATTTGCCAATACACATAAAATAAAAGTAATAGAATAACAAAGTAGACACTAAATTCAAAATAAAATATAAATTTGCATTGGTATCAACCTCATAATATAACTGAACAGAAACTAAAAAGAAAATCACTAATAGTAAGAGTTGATTGATAATTAGATATTTTTTAATGATTTATTAAACATAGACAAATCTTTTCTCTAGTAAAACATTTGTCAAACATTTTGCAAAAAACTGCAATTCTTATCACGGAAAAATGTTTGATGATTTTAATACAATGGCTCGGTGATGAGCTCCTCTTCGATCCAATAAATTTTCAAAGGCTTCACAAATATTATTAACATTAAGCTGATATTACTAACAAAATGATACCACAACATAATTGACAGAAAATATTTTACAGAAAAATATTTAAAAAAAGTTAAGATCTATAAAATGCTTCAGATAACTAAACTAAAATAATAATAATACTTTTCCATGTATAAGAATAGCTAAGTGGATTAATCTACTCTTCTGCATTGAAGAAAAGGGAGATAGTGTATAAGTTAAATTCAAGGGAGTATAAAAGTTTTATATACAATAATAATAAAGCTTAATGAATCAGAAATCAGAACCAATTCAACTAAATTACAATGTAAATCTATAAAAAAATTACAAAAACTGATTAAGGTCTTCTAAGGCGTGAACACTTTTGCCATGTTATGACCATTCCCAAAGCTAACGTTGATAACCAATAAGGCAAATTACTGGACTACCCTAAAGTGAAAAACAGCAAACTGAACTTTTCTGAGCCTTAAATTACTTTGGGTTTAAATTATTTTAAGAAAATACAATTAAAATATGTCAAACAAATATATATAATAAATTAAAAGATAAAAATACATTAATACACAAATATATTTATGTGGCACTCACCGCAAACAAATGGAGTAGACTCAACATCAGTTAGGCTAGACTAAGAAAATTAACCCCCTTATCTTAAATTTGCCACCATTAAGAATAGCATTGCTGGGTTAGCTTTTTGGCTCCTTTGAATTGAGCAAGAATTAGACTTGATATATTTAGACATGTACAGTTCCTAAGTGGACAGTGGTAGTAAACTAGTTGCTACTTCAGTTACAGGATTAATTTTAAAAATAGCTCAGTACTTATTTTAAAAGCATTCTTAGTGTACGATACCTTAACACACACAGTCCTGAAAAGAATCGTGGAATACAATAGCCCAAAAAAAAAAATATTTTAATATCCAAAAGAAATTTTACCGAATTCAATTTTTAGGCTGGTAAACAATAAATAAACACAAGACAATCCAAATGTAAGTTCCATGACTTCTTCTATAAACCTGAGATCATATATGTGGCATTGTCATTAGAACAGAAGTAGAATGGTAGTAAACCAGAAAGTTTTAGTTATCAATTCAAAAATACCTTTTATAGAAGTCAAAGAAAGTTCAAAAAGAAGAAAAAATCAACAACCTTATATCCTGATAACTAAAATATGCAAAAGCTTTTTATAAATATAAATTCCTGTATATATGTCAAACATGTCATGATTTGTTTTTCATCAATTTCTGAATTCCAAAAAAGTCTAATGTATTCTTACTATACTATGTAAATTTTCTTTCTAAATATATTTTCTAGGAGAAGTTAGTTGAGGGTGCAGTCAAATGAGCACACAAATAAGTATAACCTTAATTTAATGGTGCCAACGTTTCGGCCTAAATTATAGGCCTTCTTCAGGGCGATTAAAGGAGTGAGAGCCACAACAAACTGATTGATTGCTATGACTCTCACTCCATCAATCGCCCTGAAGAAGGCCTATAATTTAGGCCAAAACGTCGGCATCATTAAATTAAGTTTATACTTAATTGTGTTTTCATTTGGCTACACCCTCAACTAACTTCTCCCATATATACACACAATCAACCATTCTCACTTCAAGATAAATATATTTTAAATTTATAAATCACATAAATAAAATGTGAGTGGATAGTTGAATGTTAAAGGAAACCTTACCTTTCTCGGTAATATTTCTCAGATTTTGTATATCAGTTTTCAATTGTGTGGCAAACCATGTTAGGCCAAAAACCCATAATAGATTTCCAACAAAAAAATATGCATAATAAATGCCAACAACATTTATATATCAAGTTGCATGTGTAACTAGATGAAGAAATTAGCCTTTGTTTTACAGCAGCAGTTCTTGGGCGTTGTCTCCTAAAAATGAATACTATAATTGATGAAATGATAAACAACAAGTCAAATCATTGCAAATATTAGATATTTCTGCAATATAAAAATAAAATAAACAATCAAAAAGCAACAGAGATCTTAAATGGTAAGAATCGGGACAGTTTAATAAAATATCAAATCTTGGTTTCCCAGAATTACTCCTAAACCATGACAGATTTTGATAAAACCATAATTTAAGCCGTTCATTCCTAAAGGCTTATATGTAAAATAGATTGCAATTGGGTTTTTCTTTATTTGGGAAAATTAAACTTTCTATAATCAAGACATCAAAAAATTAATCCTAAATTATAAGTATAGACGTATAATATACTGTTGGAAAGTGCTAGATTTAAGAAAAGTTAATATCTAATAAAATAAGCCAAACAAGTTAATAGAAAGTTGTCATAAGCACAAAAAACGTATGAACATATGTATATGATTCAGTACTGCTACCATACATTATCCTAGAGGGTATATTCTCACATAGAGTACTCAAGATTTTAGAATAATATTACATAAATATTAAATAAAAACATGGATGTGGATCCATTGACAACAGCTCAAATCGTCGCTTTAGCATTAGATGGAAGAAGCCAGCAAAACATTGCAAGATCCCTGGAATTTCCAAGACAACTAGCATTAGAACTATACAGAAGAGACTGGTCAATACTCAACAAAACCAGTTTCAAGCCGACCAAGGGTGACAGGACCCGCAGATGACAGATTTATTGTAATGAAGGCACATAGATAATGTCACTAGACATATTTTGAGACAACTTTGAGGCTGCACGGAATGTGACGGTAAGTGTGGATATGGAGTGTAGGAGGGTGAGTGAAGTGAGCCTCCAATCAAGGGTTAAAGCCACCGGGCCTCTCTTGACTGTAGTGCACCAGGTGGCTCAACTGCAATTTGCTTTAAATTATCGGCGCTGGACAGATGAAGAATTGAGCCATGTACCCTTCACAGATCAGTCCAGATTTTTCCTTTATAATCCAGATGGACAAGTGAGAGTATGGAGGAGGCATGGCAAACTGTTTGCTCTGAGTAATATTGCTGGAACAGTAGTTTGTTGGAGGCTCTAAATTGGTTTGGGATGGCATTTGTTCTAGTCCTCGCACGTACTAGGTGGTGATAGGCAGGGGGTTAATAAATGCTCAAATATACATAGCCGATATTTTACAAGATATTGCAGTCCCTTTTGCCTTTTTCATTGGTAACGATTTCTTATTAATGCATGACAATGCCCGCCCTGATAGGGCAAATATTGTAAGCGATTACCTGGATGACTGGAATTTGAACCCTCGAGTGGCCCGGACCTGAATACACCTGGGACCATCAGAGCCATGCCGTTAGACAATAATAGAGGACCCCATTGAGTCTCCAAGAACAGCCATTGTGGAAGAGTGGGAGGAAACTCTGCAATATGGCATCGATGGCCTGATGCAAAGTATGCCAAGAAGGTTGGAAGCTGTCATATTGGCAAGAGGAGGAAACACACGGTATTAAGAGTAAACTGTAAGACAAGAAGATTTGTTCATTTGATTTAAGGTATTCATTCAGTAGACTGTTTGACTTAAGTTGAGAAGATTGTTTTTTTTTTCATTAAATTTTTTTTATCAGTTCAATATTCGTATACCTCTTTGTAAAAGGTGTGTGGTGGCAGCGCCACTGTATAATAATAGTAAGTCTGTCTATAGCATGCTGGTAGTGATGACATCTTACCGTAGTGTAAGAGATGAATAAACAATTTATAACTATTCATATTGTTTTTATTTGTGTTTCAACCTCAAAGTAAAAGTCAAAAGGTTATGGGCCCAGCAGTTTCCAAGTGTTGCGAATCGTGGAGTTTTTAGTAAAAATGATGTGATGTACTGTTCTCGGGGGAAGCAGCATGGCAGATCAACAAGTTACACACGTGGTCAAACCAATTGACGGACGGAATTTCTCTACTTGGGAGATTAGATTGAAAGCATTGTGATGCTAATAACTGGACACGATTTCGCCAACCAAAGAAGTTAAAAAAAGCAACGATTTCGCTAAGAAGGATGCGAAGGCGCGTAACCTCATCATTCAGTTATTAAGTGACAATATAATTTCATTGATTGCAAATGAAACAATTGCGGAAAATATTATAAAGAAATAGAGAAGCACATACGTTAAAGTAGGTCTCCCTATCCAAGTTGATTTGCAGCGCAATTCGACCATAAGTGGATTCAACATGGTGGACATGTTACCGGACTTAAACGCTTCTTGCTGAATTTGAGAATTGTGTGAGTGAATTGCGGAGTTCAGGTGCTAATATTAATGAGTATGAGGTAGTGTCACAGCTATTGGCAGCTATGCCAGAATCATATAAGCATGTTGTGAGTTTCAGAAAGACCCTAAAAAAATAAAATATGAGTATGTCAGGAATGAACTACTGACAGAGGCTAACAACCAAAAGAGGAGTCAATCGAGAGAAGACGTAGGTAACTCATTTTATTCAAAGAAATTTAATGATAGAAGAAGGTTTGTACCTAAGCAAAATGTTGCCCAAAGGGAATTTAAATTTCAATGCTATAAATGCCGAAAGTGGTGTCACAAGAAATCGGAATGCCCTGAAAACAAGAATAACTCTAATATATATGAAGAAGAAGGTGAGGGAGAAATAATTTTTGAGTTATATGATGAATGTGACTTCTACAAATGAAAAAGTGAAATTTGTTATCGACTCGGGTTCAACAAATCATTTTATTGGTCCTGATCTTGGAAAGTATTTGGTTAATTGGAAAAAAACAAGGTTAGTGATTAAAGTAGCAAAGAAAAATCAAGAGATAGTGTCAAGTCGGTGTGGAACATTATTACTACATGACGACGAGGGAGGTGTAATCAGAATAAAAGATGTGTATGAATGTCCAGAGTTGAGTAAAAATTTATTATCAGTCTCTAAATTGCAGGAGCTGGGCTACTCAATAATGTTTGTTGATAAAGGTGTTAAGGTTCTCAAGGGTGAATCGAATGTGCTTCGAGGTAACTGGGAAGGTAATCTGTTTACTGTAATCTTCTATCTGTCAGAACCCAGTGTAAACAGTGCATCAGTGGACAATGTCATGTTGCATCGACGAATGGGCCACTCTTTACATTATCCAGCCAATGGAGCTAGTGATGTTTGTCTTCAATGAAAGCAAGTCAACTTACCTTACAAGAAATTGCCAGAGAGAAAAGCCAGAAGAATACTTGAAGTGATTTCGTCGGATATTTGTGGACAAATTAAGCCTTCCACTTTTGATGGCTACAGGTATTTTGTGACTTTTATAGACTCTTGTACAATTTTTTGTGTTGTATATTAGATAAGGAAAAGACCGGAACTCTTGGAGAAATTTAAAATGTACTGTCGAATGGTGTATGCTAAATTTGGTAACAGTATCGAGAGACTCAGAGTTGACAACGGTGGTGAATACAGTTCACATGAATTTAAGAAATATTGTCAAAGTTTAGGCATCCAAATACAGTATACTGTTCCTCGTAATCAAGCACAGAATGGTATTAGTGAGCCCATGAACAGGACAATTATAAATATGGCTCGCTGTATGATTAATGACAGTGGACTTGATAAATGTTTTTGGGAAGAAGCAGTAAAAACAGCAGTGTATGTAATAAATAGATTGAAAACGTCTGCTGTAAATGACAGTACCCCTGCCGAGTTATGGTATGGATATCCACCTGACTTTTCTAAAATAAAACGGTTTGGTTGTGAGTGCTATTCTCATGTCGCAAAAGAAGACCGAGCAGGCAAATTAGACAAACGTGGTGTTAGATGTATGATGTTGGGGTATGCACCAAATGGTTATTGATTATGGCATTTTGAGAAACAAAGTGTATTTATTGCCAGGAGTGTAGTATTCATTGAGGAAAGAAACTCTACTAACGGTGGTATTCAAATTCAGCTAGATGAATCCAATGAGGTGACGGATCCTATTAACGAGAAACCTTGTGTTGAACAAAGATATAGTTTCAGAGGAAGAGGAAGAAGCCTTGAGAAGAAGCTCCAGGAATAGAAAACCTCCTACCTGGTTGGAAGATTATGACATTAACTTGGCTGAAGTAAATATCAAAGATCAAGATTCAAGACTAATACCTCAAATGTACGAAGAAGCAGTAAAAGATAAAGGTTGGAGAGAAGCTATCCAACGAGTGCTCCAGGCTCATCAGGAGATGGAAACATGGTCACCAGCCGAGATGCCTCCCGTAGCAGTTAAAGTTGGTAACAGATGGGTGTCACCGAGAAAGACAACGGAGTGAAAAATGCGCGATTGGTGGCCAGAGGCTTCCAGGAACCAGCAAATGACATAATGGATAAACCATAATCTCCAGTTTGCCGAATGTTTTCGGTGAGATTTCTTTTGTCCATGACAGTTCAAAACAAACGGGCACTAAGCCAATTTAAGATGTCCCCACATCCACATCCACATCCCCAGGGTGATTCTCTAGCACTGCTACTCTTCAATATCTTATTACACACGATAGTAGCAAGAGTCTTTCTGGAAGAGAGCGGTAATATCTTGAATAAAGGGGCACAATCATTGACATATGATGATGATGTGGAGATAGCTGGAAGGTATCTACATCTACTTCATGCCAAAGATGCTTTTGGTAAACTGGAAAAGGAGGCCAGGAGATTTGGTCTTAAAATTAATATTATGCGGTTATTAAAAATATTAATACTACTATTCATATTTAAAAAAAGGTACTTGATGTTTTGATTACAGAAAATTTAAATTTCCAATCTAAAGAAAAACTTAATTGCAATGAGTTGTACTCATAAATCTTCTGGAAAGAATGTCCTTAACATTAGAGAAAACCGTATATGAAAATCCATCACATAGTTTAAAAGCCAAAAATCACGACATCATTTTATGTTTATTTGCATAAATATATATAGATAAGTAAATGTAGAAAAAAAAAAAAAAAAAAAAAAAAATATATTATATAATATATATATATATATATATATATATATATATATATTATATATATATACATATATACATATATATTGATAAGTAAATATTTGGGCTATCACATGAGGCCACAATACTATTAGCAGGACTGTTACCCATCCAACTGAAAATTGAAGAACGAACAATTTTATGTAATATTATTAGACATAAGACAGGCTATAAACACATACCACTGGATAAAATTGAAAGATTAACAGACTGCAAGTTCTGGCTACACCCAGCAACTACTTTATGGACAACACGACAGTGCACTACTCTTATTACCGGGAACACTGACCTTTACACTGACTGAAGTAAGTACAGCGATAATGTTGGTTGTGCGTGGTGGTTCCAAACTACAGCTGGTATTAATGAACAACAGCAATACAAGTTAGAATTGTATTGTTCTAACAACCAAGCTGAAAAATTCGCTTTACTGAAAGCGACTAAGTACATGACAAATGAACCTAGGCAAACCAACACACGTAATACTATACATACAGACAACAAAACTTTAATTGATTCTGTTAACAATGTACACATACATGACCATTTGACAGACCAAATTAGGCAAAACATGTTACATCTTAAACAGATAGGGAAAACAGTAACTTTTAAGTGGGTAAAGGCGAACGCCGGGATCAAGGGTAACGAACGGGCAGATCAACTAGCCAAAGAAGCTGCTACCAGTAATATGCTGCCTTCCTAAGCACCTCTATCCTATGTCAGGAGGGATATGACAGCTGATTTTGTTGCAAGATGGGACTAGATGTGGGTGACCTCCACCCAGTCTCCAAGTTTACATAGATTTATACCAAACATAACATTACACGACTATGTATCTGTACACAGAAATAATTATAAACTAACACAGAACACGGAAACACAAAACATTATCTCAAACGATTTAATATAATATAAACAGACTTATGTGGCGAAGACGGACAAATTCAAAATTTTAAACATATACTTTATGACTGCAAAATATTTGACAGACAAAGAGTTCATTTAATTAAAAATATAACACTTAAAACGGAACTAGCCAGAAACGGAACAAATTGTCTCTAAATTCAAGACGACTTACTTAAATTCATTAAAAACATTGACTTCGAATCAATAACTAAATATGGGCAGCGTAGGTAATTCTCTTGGTTAAAATTTTATTTTAATTTGTTATATTTAATGTTAGTTACTTTATCTTTTGTTTGATTTAATTTGAAACATTATTCTGAAATAATTGTTAAATTAAATACTTCTTTCATTTGTAAATTAATGTAATCATATTATCATTCATGTGGTGTACCATTAAGGTATGGAAAAAAAAAAGTAAATATATATATATATATATATATAAATTACGGATCAATTAAATTTCAGATATTTATAAGCTTCTACTTATAAATGGTGTGATTTTACTGATGTATGTATGTGGATGTATGTGTGTCTGTGTGTGTGAGTGTACGTAAATATATATACGTAAATACAGACATATATAGAGAGGAATACAGTAAATTCACACATTAATAAGTAGGTGTTCATAAATATCTGATATTTGATCGATCAGTAAATTTAAAGAAAGTGGCACTTTAAATTTAATGTTATAAAAACAATAGAAATGTTGATTAGTAATAAAACACATTATATATACTGGTTTTCTTTTATATATAATATTAAGGAGAAGCAACATTTTTATTATAATTTTTTGGGGATAATGAACATAATAATTTAATTGTGACTTACTTATGTAATTTAGAAATTGTAAATGAAGTTTTTAATTATAAATTAAGTTTATACTTTATAAATTAAGTGTATACAAAATTTAAATTAAGTTTATACTTAATTGTGAGTTATATTGACTGCACCCTGAACCAACTTCTCTCATAATAATTTAAACTTCAATCTTGATTTTTGTCATGAAAGAAATATCATTTTATTCCAAAACAATTAAATCTAGATATTGTTTTAAACAGCATAATTTACAAATAACGAAAACAAACCACCATCGAGAATAAATATGGCCAAATTACTTTTATCATTTAAATAGCATCTGAAAAAAATGAAAATCACAGCACCTTGAAAGATTGGCACAGGAATAATCATAGATGCTGTTAAATGCAAATTTGTAAATTAAGAGACCAATTTAAACAAATCAAGGAAACAGTATTGGGTTTAACAATACAAAATTCAATAAAAGAGTCCAAAATAACTTAAAAAACACTTGAACCATCTGATCTTTCATTTAAAATAACTTAAGCTAAATCGATGTTACAGCATAATTAACAAATAGACCGCAAAATAATAGGATTTGAGAATCTTTCTTTTTTACCTTATTCTTAAATTCAATATTCTTAGACTATGGCGATTTTCAAAAACAAAATTATATATTTGATAATTTACAATGGTATACATATAAAGAAATAAAATTATGCACATACGATCACAACATGAGAAAATAATTACCTTCGAAACTGCCTTTTTTTATTAAAGCGCTCAAATCTGGATTCATCAGAAGTACTTTCGCTCTCCCTCAGAGCAACTAATTCATAACTATCGGCGCAGGGTTCCATTTAAGACGAAGTTCCTTTCAAGCATTATCAAAAACAAATATACACCGAGTAGAAGCTTTAAGTATCGTTCCATGAAAAGACCTGCAATTGAAAACACTCCAAACTTGAGATTTCTTCCGTTAAGTACTTCAGTCAATAAGTTTGACAACTAAACAAGTAGATTTGAAACCTACCCTACAGCCAATAGCGATGCGTTCAAATTATACTGAAAGGGTGTGGTCTGTTGAAATTTTTAAGTATTTTACGAGAAATAAACATGCCATTCAATATAAAAATGAAATCTAAATATTCGTCATTGTAATTAAACCCATAGTGCTTTCTAATAAACATGACATTAACGAAAATCATTTATTCATTCACATCTATGAATACTGACGAACGGGTTGTACAGTGTGTCTGTCGCCGATTTTGATAAAGCTTTTGGGGTGATTTTCGGCTGATAAAAGGTCGATCCATATATTTCCGTTTCGTCCAGTGTGCCCAATATATAACCTGAGAAACAAAACATATCTAAACTTCTGTAATTTATATCTCGTGTTTGAAAGATGATATCATATGATTTTTCTGGAAAAAAGAGTTTAATTAAAGGGTCGTGGCGGATGCTTCACACACTCGCTCACAGAGAGCGCTAGCGTCGGCCGCATGGATTGCCGGCCGAATATATGAATGAAGACGTACAATTTAATAATTTTGTATAATGTAACTCGTTAACACCATTGTAAATATCTTTGTTTATGCAACTGATTTATAAGAATTAATAAACCTATCAAGGTAATTTGACCGAGGGACTAGAGCATAGCTCTCACCGTCAATTATCGACATGGATGACTAACATCCCCAAGAGCTGGCACAACTCTTCAGATCACCTAACCTGGTATCTCCCTAGGTCAGATTAACTCTACCTTTGTAACATTATGGGGTCTAACTTCTTGCAACTTCCTTCATGTACCTTTTCTCCTCCTAAACTTTACTACTGTCGTGCTACTACCACGCAGGATGAATTATCTCTTCCTAACCAACACTACTGTCGTGCTACTACCACACAGGGTGTAACCCATCCTGACCAGTCCCTTTTGCTAAATGGTAGGTGCGGGTTCACCCCCTATCTGGCAGAGTTACCTCATACCTGGTGTTGCGGCTCGTGCTTCTACCACGGCGAGCACCCAATTCCATCTAACTATCTTCCATGCATGAATACGTAATAGTCAAGCACCAATTCCATCTAACTCTCTTCTATGAATGAATACGCCATTGTCGAAGCCTTCTGATACCCTTTCTTGTCCAGTATAACAACTATACCTCGACAGGGTAAATAGGAAAAATATAAAATAATTAACTTTTGGTCGAAAACTTTTTTAAAAATCATGATTATGTAAATTAGCGCTATAGATTATTTGACTACAAAAAAGTAAATGAATAAAACTTTACCTCTACAACCTCTGAAATAAGCCGCTCCCATTTTACTACATAACTGATGCTAAATCTCAATTCAGCTCCCTATAAAATCCTTAGGTCCGTTCCTTCTGATCTATTATGCATTCTGCGCATATGTGAAGTACATATTTCTGCCTCCAATATTCCTTCATACGTTCATTGGAGTTTTTATTATAAACTGCATTAATATTTATCAGACTATGTTTTTTATTGCTGAAAAATTTAATTAAGGGGTTTTGAAAAATTACATTTAGAAGGTTTTAATTACATCTTTTTGTTTATTTTCATTGAACTCAAGAAATTGAAATAAATTACTCCTTCCTGTCGCTCCGTTTCCATACGGTCATTATTCCAACCAAACCTCCCTCATCGCCGCTTTATCTCTTTCGAGATGTTCCCCAAGGAACATCCCTCTTTCCGACCGTATTTTCGATATTCATAAATGACTTACTTAAATATATCTAAAACTCACAATGACTTACAAATTTACATATCCTTCCATCCTTCTTATATACTCGAGGCTTCCAAATCCAAGAAGATATTAATAGCGGAAAATAAACTGAGCCTGAACCCAGCGAAAACAAAGGCAATGCTTATTGTCTCAAAACCTTCCCTCCATCCACTTCCATACTATCCACTCTTTTCCTCAATAAAACTATTCAATTCCAAATCTCCATAAAAAATCTAGGGGTTATCTTTGATTAAAATTTAATGTGGAGTAACCATATTTCCCAAATTACCAGAAAATCCATACTCCATAATCTATCCTCAAACAACTTCTACATTTTCGTGACTCTTTTCCTAGAAGTACCCGCCATCTCTTTGTGTCTTCTCTCATACTCCCACTTGGACTCTGGATGCCAAGTATATGGAGGGCTCTCTGGGGAAAATGAGATGAGGCTGAAGAGATTAATGAATAGATATTATTATTATTATAGATTAATAAGATATATTTACGGCCTCCCCAGACGATCACATATTTCTAACTGGTATTCTGGTCAAGGTTTATTCTGATTCCCAAAGAAAATACCTACTAGGTATCTTATTATTCCAATCTTTGCGAGCCAGAAAACCTTCCTATTGACTTCCTTACTCCTCGCTCATCCGTACATACCCTAAATACAAGATCTCAACCTAGCGATTTAAATGTACCATCCCACAGAACTGCATCCTATGAAAAGTCCTTCATTATTCGTGCAACCATAGTTTAAACTCATTACCCATCTCCCTCCATAAAGTATCATCCTTAACCACTTTTAAACTCCAGTTATTTCACCTTCTCCTCAAAGATGAAACTTCCGCACACATGTAAATGGTCTCATTCTAATTATGCGCTACTTAATTCATAAACTTCTCGTGAGTTATAAATATTCTAGCTATTTTAATTTTATATGTCTCATAGTTGTTATTAGATATGTAATAATCACTAAATAAGACTAATAGATGTAATAATCACTAAATAAGACTAATAGATGTAATAATCACTAAATAAGACTAATAGATGTAACAATCACTAAATAAGACTAATAGATGTAATAATCACTAAATAAGACTTAGAGAAACCACACAAGTCTGTGAGAGTTTTATCCATATTTGTAAAGGATTTTTCTTATTTATCCATCTATCACCCGTTTGGTAATCCGTATGTAATAAAACCGGGTTGTCAACAGCCGGGTGTAGTGTACAAGCTCTAACTATGTCTCTGTAGCAACGACCAGCTTCCGGGCATGTTTGCAAAATGCCCTTAAGTTCTAAGAAATTCCATAAAATTGGAGTTACAGTAGTCGAGTAAAGTTTGCATACTCCGACTAAGTCCCTATAGTTAAGCAGTCTTGCCGGCGCTAGTTATTCAGCAACCATTAAAAATTGGAAAACATTACCATTAGCAAATAAAACCGACGATCTAAGCCTGAAACACTATAAGTGTGAAGTGATTAGGTTATAGAACCCCTCAATAATTATAAATTCCATTTCTAGAGTCCATGATCTCTTAATACCTTGAGACGAAAAGTTTTTTTTTTTTTTTTGTGTGGCTTCAGAGAAAGAACTTTGCAAAATTCAATCTGATAGCAAGTTGATAATCTCATTGAGTTTGTTTACAGATAGGTTATTATAACCAGTCAAACATAAATATTGTTTAAATGTATTAGTTTTTACTTTTTATGTAGTTTTTGTAATTTATAATTGAATAATACTTCTTATATCATGGAACAAGGAAATAATGTGCACTCAATAGTTTTCAAATATCCTTTAAATAAAAATATTTCTTTGTGTAATGGAGAATTTCAGGAAACTATCCAAATTCCATGTCTGGGAAATCCTAAAGAAATTTTTGAAAAAATATTTAGTGAAATCAAAGTATCACCTCGTGTGAAAATGGGTAATAACTTCTGATAATTAATAATGCTAAAGATTTTTTTTAAAAACATAGTGTTTAACTTTCATATGTCTTATATTTACAAATTGTATGTGATAAGAAGTAGGAATACCTGCCTATATTCCTTAACATTATCCTCAGTATAATAATAGTAATATTATCTACTGATTGTGTCTAGAACTCATTCTATGTATGGCTTTGTGGATAGTCCTTTTTGTTCTTTAATGTTTATAAAAACAAAATATTATCAATAATAGCATTAAATAATCTTTAATACACCTTTCTTTGTATTACTTAACCTTGGAAACATTACTCTATGAGATAAATTTTAGGGGTTATAAAGTTACTCTTAACACTTTGGACCTTTCGGGTTCTTTTACATCATGACTGATGCTTGGATGATTAATGTAGAAATATTAATGTAATAAATAATAGTTTTATAATTATTTTGATCTAAAATATGAGAAATGAAAAGAAAAAATGTTTTTGTTATTCTTTTAAATCACCTCTTCCTAGAGATTAATTTACCAAGACTATTAAATATAATTGAGTATTTGTTACATCCACATCCCTTTTTATAAAAATATTGGATATCTAAGTTTTTGTCACTTTTTAAAAACATTATATTCTTGTTCCCTAATGAACTTATGAATCTATGATTTGATCCAGTTACTCAACATAATCCGCTTTCCTCAAAATCACTCATTACCTTCCAATCACTATTGAACTAATTTAAAATAGCTACCCTTATTCTTTTTGATTTCAGTAAAGCATTTGAAACAGTTTACTTTAAATATACTTCTTCCCAAGCTTTACCTTACAGTTTTGTCATTTGGTTTGAATCCTTTCTTTTTGATTGATCTCATACATAGTCATTCCTGGTTAGGTCCCTTTCGAGATATTACCTATCATCCATGGAGTACCTCAGGTTTCGTTTTATCACCGATGCTAGTTGTATTCTTTAACTTCTTCATTGTGCCATTTCTGGGGTCAAGTAACCTCTATCCAGCGCAACCACTTCCTGGTCTCTGCTTAACAGCTCTATTTGGTTCAGGGATTTTCCTATTCTACCTTAAATTGCTATTTATCATTTATCCTTAAGCACACCAAGCCGATTCCCTAAAGACTGTCCACATCCGAAGCTAGGTATATTTCTCTGAATCTATTTAACTCCAGATGGGTGATTTAGCCCAGTGCCTCCCTTTGCCCATCCATCATTCTCAATACATCAATGTAAAGTTTTGCACTTTTTTCCACATTATTTCCTGTTTCTTTAGATATTTAAAAAAAAATCATCAGGTTAAACAACTATCTTAATTTTATATATATTGGATAAATTGATAGTAATTTTAATAAGTTATTTTTTTACCAATTTTATTAGTATAAATAGTACTCATGTTTTAGAGAGTGAGAGATAATTTTTATGTATCAAATGTACAATAGACATAATGTATTAGAAAATTGTTTGAACTTACAAATGTAACAGTGTTCCAATTTAAAGAAATTTACATTAGTAAATTAAGGAGGAAAACAAAAACTTGAAGGAAACCTCACATTTTTAGCAAAATTATAATGAAACTTGAATTAATGAATATAAATTAATAGTGTTACATGATATAAATTAAATTGATATATAAATGATATAAAAAAGAAAACAAACTTATATTAATAAACATGGATTTCCAGAAATATCCTGTTCAAATTAAATTAGAATAACACTTTCACTAAAATAGAATAAAAACAAACATAAACCTCATGTTTCAGTCTTTTGTGTTTATATTTTCTGCAGCACAGATTATCTTGTGCATTGATAATTATCCTGCTTATATGCTCGTGTGGGCTATTGTGGCAGAAGTTGAAGATCAGTTGTTAGTTTTAGTATATATTTTTGGATTTCGGGAATATTTAGAACCTCATACATGTGTATTATTGGGGTTCGTCTTAGAAGTGATTCTATCAGTCTCATAAATTTATTTTGTACAATTTGAAGCTTTAAGTAATCAGAATGTCTATTTTACCATATTGGGCATGCATAGAGCAGGACAGGTCTTATATATGAGTAATAAATACCTCCTCTTTGCCAGATTTAAGCTAGACTTCTGTTTATTAGGGGAAAAAAGGTTGAAGTAACCCGATTGCTGTATCACATTGATTGTTCATATGTTTTGTAAAAGTCAATTTTGAGTCTAAGGTTATACAAAGATGTTGACTTCTACACTATAATTTGTCCCCCTACTTTAACCTAGCTGCTCATGTCAGGCCTTTGTTTTATAAATACAATAACGTCTGTTTTACACTGATTTGGCTTAATTTTCCATTTATTAAAATGTTTAAACACTTTTTGTATTGTCTTGTATTTGGATTCAACAAATGGTTACACTACTGTAATAAAGTAGACAGAAGTGATTAGCAGAGGTAAAAATGGTTCAAATTCACTAAGAAGGAGGAAATAGCCTCCTATACCAAGTTTAGTTGAGAAACAAGCACTTCTTATATTTTAACAAAAAACTAAGATTTTTTTAAGGATATTATCTTGAAGTCAAATTATATATTTGTTTATACATTTGTATTTTCTCTTTTCTTATTGTACATATTGCTTTCCTTCGATACTAAAATGTTGTTGATTCTTTTTAATAACATATTAAGATATATATTATTTAAGAATTTCTCTATTGGCTTATTTTTATATGGCTATTTAGAGACAGCCATACTAGATTTTTTTCTTTCATTTTTATACTAAATTATGAATTGTTTTTCTATGTATATAGATGCTATGAAGCAATTTTTGAAGTTTATTCAAGAAAATAATGAAAAATACTATGATGAAAAATCAGAAAAATATATTTCATCATTTAATCCTGGAGATTCCACTTTGGCCAAAGTCCTAGATCTTTGGGAGCCCTTGTATTCAAAGGTGAACTGCAGTTCATATTATTTTTAACTGTATTAATTATGTATTGATTACATCTTCGTTATAATTTTACGTGGTTAAAATGGGAATTTATACATTAAATTTAATTGTTAATCATTTAAGAATTATAAATAAGAACTTCATCATCTCATCAATTTTTTTTTATTTATTACTATAACCTTAATAAATTTGATGACACATTCAGTATTTATTTAACGTTTTTGCCTTTCTGATAGGCCATTTTCTAATATAAGTCATATTTCTATGAAAAAAAAAAAAAAAAAAAAAAAGTACAATTTTGTATTACTAAAAACTTATATTACATAAGTGTTCTTCTTTATTAAACTCTCTTTTTTCTTTTTTTTTTACAGTGATTCATCAACACTAAAAAAATACAATCATTTAACAAGTAATCAAATACTAAATAAATATACTAATGTTACCTGGAGGGTGCTCTAATGGCAGACCAATAGGCACCTCTATTTTATAAATTATATTACTGTTGTAATATATTTGGTTCTTAGAGAAAAAGAATCAGTTCTTTATAACACATAATTTATTATTATAAAAAGGAAAAATAAGTGTAACCTTTTTGTTATCCATTTCACATATGATCTCAAAAATAAAGTTTTTTTTTTTAAACACCTGTTTTCCCCAGTACAATTATGTTACACTCCCTCTCTGCTGAAAGTGTGCATCCTTGTTCTGACAGCAGGATATTTTGAAGCAGGTTTTGGGGATGGTCTTTTCTCATCTCGGGGACAACCTCGTGTTCTTCTTGGTTTCTGTGGATGTGCATTCTTCTTCATGGAATGGGCTCAGTAGAAATGTGTGCCATCGCTCCAAGACCATTTCATATCTTTGTAGGTTCACTATTTGACATTTAGTGTTTCCTAAGCTCCTTTTAATGAAAGGGATCGTCGTGCCACGGTAACAACGTCCTATTTACGTTTTTAGTGGAGTTACTTAGAGGATGAGTGTTTACGCACACATATTGTCCCAGATGATATTTAGTTGCTTCTCTTCTCTTTTGGTTCGCATAAATGTTCTGCATGATTTAATTTTTTCTGGATCTCTCTCTGGCAATTTCAATATTCCTCCATAAGTTCTGTAGAAATGATGTAAATTTGGGCATGAATGAATCTATGCTTCGAATTATATTCTACATCGTTTATGTTCTACATCAATCATGAGCGTGATTCACGACCAAATGTTATATGTGGGGGTGTAAATCCAGTAAACTCACATTTAGTAGAGAGTTTTTGATATATCTAATTGCTGCAAGTTGAGAATCCGTTATTTCCACTGATTTATTTGTCAAATAAATTTTCATTTGATATGGGTGATAATTTTATCTCTTATTTATTTTCCACTTGTAATTATTATTATAATGATTATTCTCCTTTAGGAGAGAGATTGAACACAAATTCATGACTTGGCATTATTACTTTTTTCCTCCTAATACCTCTTGACCCTCTCAGAATGTTCTTTTTTCCTTTCAATGCCCCCATTTTTTCCATGTTGCCACAATATTCTTTGTTTGAATTTCATATTTTTAATATTTTAATCAGTATAATGAAGGGTATAATATTTTAATATAAATTAATGTTGAAACATTCTTTTGTAAACAAAACAAATAGCTTTAAAAGGTCAACTATTATTAGAAAATATAATATTTCTAATAAATAAATTTAATTAGAGAATATTTCTACATTATATTTCTGGCATTCGGTGCGGTCCCCAAAATTTTTTATGTTAAACAGTTCTCCCTCTGAACCTCTTTTAGCCATTCAGTCCCACATTTACTCTTAGTTATGACATTGAATAGCTTCTTCCATCCTATAAATGTGGTTTTGTAACCTAGCTCAGTGTTTCCTAATTTCTTAAATTATTATATTTTTGATAAAGTTAGTTCTGTGATCTTCTCATCCAAATGCCATTTTTATTGATGCCCTCATAAATCTTTCTAAGAATTTTACGTTCCTGATTCTTTATTTCCTTAATTCTAGAATGACCATTAATTTCTATAGTTTCAGCTATAGAAATAACAAATAGGCTTTAGAAGAATCACTGTTCAAAATGCACTTTTTATTGAAGTGAACCCAGGCAATTTCGTGGGCTCTCTGAAGTTTTGTCACTTCATTAGTAATTCGATTCTGATCTAAGGACTGTATTTCTACTTGAATTATTATTATAAATAATAATTTAATTATATTAAAATAATAAACTCTTTCCCAGTTCATTAAAGAAAGCTTTTTGTTTTTAATTTCATTTTCCTGTGAAACAGGGAGGCCCAGTTAGTCCTTATTCAAGTAGACTTTAAGTTTATTCATTCAAGATTTTAAATGTTTTCTGTTTCGAGGGCCTCCAGATGTTTTACATGATCATGCTTTGGATATATTTGTTTGGGCCAGTGCTGAGTCATTTTACTGTAGGTAGTATTTAACTGCTGACAATATGCTGGTTTGGCGAATTTTGGTTGAATCTTTGACAGACTGGATGGTTTTCTTTACCTGAACCATCCTGATCACATTTTTTTGCAGACTTGTTTTCTTTTTTGAGAATTCAGAGGCTCCATTTCCATATCATTCAGACTGCTACCATAATCATGAAAAATTATGTGGAATTTCCTACATCCTGATTTATCCTTGTACATTTCTGGTGATGACCATTTGACAAATTGAGCACTACACTATTTTAATAAAAAATAATATTTGAAAAACAACATCAAGTACTCATTGATATGATGGTTGTCAGAAGTAGTGAGTGGCATCCTTAAATCCTCAGAGACCTAGAGATTAAATTACTCTGAATTGTCTGTGGCACAGTAAACATTGATCTTCTTTGTTTTTAAATATCTTTCATTGTTAGTTAGAATAAAAAATGCACAGACACAACTCTAAAAAAAATGTATATCAACAAAAAAAAAAACATGATCCCAGATTGAAAACAAATTTTAAAAATTAAGATTATATAATCTAAATACTGTTGGAAAGGTTAAAAATAATTCTCAAGATTTGAAGTCATAGAAGTTATAAATTAAGTGATTGTTGCAGTTATTAGTCTACTTTTTCTTAAATTTTAGAAAATAATTTAAAATTTTATGTAATATAATTGATGATTAGTTTATACTATAGAAGATATTTAATTTCCTCAATTTATTAATATTATCATTATTATTTATTTTTTTTTTTTTGTAGAACAGTACAGTCTGTGAAAGTGGTAGTATTCTTACTGATGATTCAGAGCTTTTTTCTACTGTTTACCATAAACTTGTGCATTCTCCTGCTTTAGAAACAATTTTAAATGTTGAACATGCATATTCTCTTCTTACCCAAGAATTAATTTATGCTAGAGATCAAGATTTGGCAGATCTTTCAACCAAGTATGTTCACTATTTTACTTTAATAACAATGTAGTGTACAGTTAAGTGTGATTTTGGGTTAACAAAAAAATGATTAACCAAGACTAGACTATAAAAGTATTATAATTTAACTTCAAGCTGATTTTTGAAATGTGATTATGCACTGTTAAACATTTCTTTCTCTATGACCTGCCTCTATGTAAAAATCAGGTCTTGCATGCTCCTTCTGTTACTGAAACCATTCTGTTCCTCTTTGATCTGGCAGTTGACAGTTCTTATTCCTGCTTGAAGGAATCTTGAGTTGAGTTAGCTTGGCCCACTAAGCAAGGATCAGAGTTGGGCATATTATATTAAAAATAACTAATAAAAACATTTCATCATGATGCAAACGTTAAGGAACCGTACATAGACAGCTAAAGAAACCGCTTGTTGGCTGACTCACCAGGTGAATGTGAGTGTATGCACAATAAGGAGGAGGCTCGCCGAAGTGAATTTGCACTCCAGGGTCCTAGCAACAGGTCCTCAGTTGAAGGCAGCTCACTGAAATGCTCACCTTCAATTTTGCTGAGAGCACACTAACTCGACTGAGCCTGATTAGGCCCCTGTTATTTTCAGCGATTAGTCCAGGTGTAACTTCTATACTCAGGATGGCCGATTAAGAAGGGGAGAGAGGGACAGTCAGTGCAACATCGCTGAAGCAATGAGTTATGCTGGTGGGCCTGTTATGGTGTGGGGAGATATCACATCACAAGCGAGCACAGACTTTCACTTATTCAACGGACAGTCCTCAATGCAATTTTGTACATTACAGACGTTCTAGAGGAATATGTGATGTCTTTTAAACCTTTCATTGGCGTTAATTTTTGTCTAATGCATGATAATCCCTGCCCACACACAGAAATGTAGTGACAGAGTACCTGGATGAGTTCGGCATTCGTACTCTGCCGTGGCCAGCTCGAAGCCCAGACCTGAATCCTATAGAAAGCTATGGGACCAGTTAGGGAGGTGTGTCTGACCCTCCAGCTACCCTAGAGGACCTCAGAACAGTGCTAGTGAAAGAGTGCGAGGCCATACCCCTGGAACGGGTAGCTATCCTCATCCATAGTATGCCTAGGAGGATCGAAGCATTCATCTGAGCCAGAGGAGGGAATACATGGCATTGAGGATGCATCTTTTTGTTTAATTAAAGTTTATTAATGTTTTCTTTTTTATTATGTATTTTTTTTTTTTTTCCTCGTGTCTCTTAGAAGCATATAGTATATACTTTGCTAAGAAAAAATTGGGAGGTTTATTTTGATTTAACAAAAAGATAATTGCAAAAGTCTAGCTGCGCCGGTTTTTTTTTTTATTGCTGGATTATAATATCCGTTTGTTATATTTTTCTTGAGCTTAAAATGTATATTAAAAGTAAAATTCAATAAAAACTTTGAATTTTTTTTAAATATTTCAAACGAACTGTTTGAAAAGAAAATTTATGCATTTAAAAATGAGTAAAATTTTGAATATGAAACATTGACTGTTCCATCCGTTCATAGCATTTAGGGCTGTTTGGATCCTGTATTTTGCTGTGAGTATGGATTTATCATGACTCCAGGAAGCTAAATCATATGTGGATAGTGAAGCTTTGACATTTCTTGGAAGTTCTTTGATTATATCATAAATGAAACTGAGAAATAAGTTTGGTAAGAAAACTCCGCCTTTTGGTTCTCCACTTCTTCTTCGGTTCTTTGCCTGCTTCTTTGAGTACCTGAGCAAACTGCACCTGTTCTGTTCCTCAAAGAGTTATTTAGCCAAGTGAGAGCTCTATTCCCATCTTGACAATTTTAACCATTAGACCATTGTTCTGTACCTTGTCAAAAGATTTTTCAAAGTTCACACAGACTGCAACTGTATATTCCTTTTTTTGAAAGCTTTCCTCCATCTCCTGTGTGATCATAACTCTGTCGTTAGTGATTCTATATTTTCTGAACGCAGCTTGTTCTGGGATAAGGAGTTTTTTCTATTCCAGGGTCGAAATCATTTTTTTTTCAACTAACTGCTCCATAAGCTTTCCCCTGTAACTCAGTAATGTTATTAGACATTATATATTTACATACCCTGAAAGTTTTCCTCCTTTTAAGGGAGGAACAAAGTTTCTCCTTTTCCAAAGGTCAGGGAAGATGCTCCTGTTAAATAGTTTGAGGTGCTGAGTCTTAGCAATCCTTCTCATATTGGTCAGAAATTCATTCATTTTGCATCTTCACTTGGAATACATTTTAATTTTAAAGAGCTCAGTGTGATGTTAATTTCCACCATGATGTATGATCGTATTTTAGTTTGATTTCTCTGCTGCCATAGTTTTTGCTTATTTCCAGAGTTTAGAATCTTCTTTATCCTGATTTGACTCCTTTGTATTTTCTCTTCTAACCTTCTTCTTTAAAGTTTGCTTAGCATGAGAATTATGTTTGCTAGAATAATTTTGTTATTGAGAATGTTCTATACATTTCATTGGAGAAATTTTAGGTGCCCCTTGGTTGTTTTTTTTTTTGTCAGTAGCTCCACTCTTCTGGTCCCTACGAGTTGGGCAGATGCTCTACTCACCTTTCAGTAATCTTCAAGAGGGGTAAATCTTGTATCAATCTATTTCATCCACTCATAATAACTATATTTGGGAAGTAAATGCATCACATTTGTTTTGTTACCTGATGGAGGCAAGGGTATAAAGAGAATGAGAAAAGCACGGTTACTAATTCTGAAGAGATCAAAGATAAAGATGGAAGTGTTATGTGGCTAGCTGATTAAACAATGGAGAACTGGTGATTATATTTCAAGGAGCTGCTAGAAGGGAGATATGTCAGTTTGGATAAGATACAAAGAACAAAGACAATTTCATCAGGGAGGAAGAATTGCAGGAAGCCATTTACAAAATGAAACTCTCAATATGATTTGCTTCATCAGCAGCAAAGGTGAGAAATGTTGTAGACCATGGCATGGCCACTTATAAATGACTGGTCATTGTTTTATCTCCCCTCTGTGTGAGATTTTTAGGATTTTATATATTATAAGGTGCTAAACCATTTAATAATTTCCTTTTTCAAACCAATTATCTGATGGTAAACTTTAGTAACTTTTTATGTGACTTGAGATATTCATCTTTTCTCAAAGGATGTATTCCTATATGTAATGTATGCCTTAAGTATGTTATAAACATGCAATAATATTACAATCAAAAAAGCATATTTTTTAGACCGATTCAAGTACACAACGAAAATGTATATAGAAAAATGATTTGGAATCAAGGTTTTTTAATATATCAGGACACAATTAAAATGCAGATAATTTAAATATCTTAATATAAATATCTGAATGTATTTATCTTGGTTTAATATATAGGCAGACAAAAGAAATGTCTAAAGCTGTTGAAGGTCTCAGCTTGGGACTTACTGAAGCTGACATCACTGCTATAGCCAATAGGCATCTTGAGGAACATGGTATGCAAATAGCAAGTTGGCAGAGTAAGGTATTTATTGTTTTATTTCTTAAAATTTCCATTGCTTTTCTGTTTATTTAATATACTGCAAAAATATAACCTATTCAGCCGTATCTAATTTAATAGTTTCAAGAACCTAGTGAATTTGAAATAATTCAATTTAATTATGATTATTATAATGGGTACTTTAAATAATTGAATATCTAATTGGTGATCTAGGAACTTTCAAACAGATATGAAGATCAGATATACAGGAAATTCATCGTGTATCTGATATCCTTAATTTTTTGAACAAGGAGTTTCCATTGGCAACCTCGGGATAAAAAAAAAGTACAATCTTTACAGAAAATAACTTATGTATTTTATCATCCACATTCACTGATTAAATAAAATAATTTCCAATCATGGCTTGGTCTCTAAATACTCTGTTTTGAATAATTTTTCAGAAAAAGTTCATTTTGAAAGTATGAATATTTTATTTTATCTCTGATAAGTAGAGTATAAACTCAAATAGCCTTTGATTCCTCTTTAATTGAATGCTTCAATTGTTCTTTGTTTTTCTCAATAAAAAAATAAAACAAATTTGACATTTGGTGAAGAGGAGGGGGGCCATTAAAAGGTTATTTTCTCGTAAATTCCAAAACATCATGTGTGAAAAATTATCTGAAATTTATCTAGATTTATCTATCCAATGAAAATGCTCACCATGCTAATTAAAAGCTATGGTAGAATATCCTATTACAGAGATTAGTGGAAAATGAAACCAAACTCATTGTTGAGATGTTATGCTGTTGGTTAGGATAATGAAATCTGTCTGTTATAATAAACATTAAAAAAAAAAATATATATATATATATATATATATATATATATATATATATATATATATATATATATATATATATCCACGATGATGAATTTCTTCTAAAATATTTTTTTCGAATGATTTCCTCTTGTTATATCAGTTCAGTTTATGATCACTAAGAAATTTTAGAAGATAAACTGGAGGTTAAAAAGGTTATTTTATGGATGCCTGATGAAGTGGGTATGTCCAAATTAAATTGTAACTTTTATCTATAGAAATTAGATGTTATACTCCTCCTTTGGTAATAGTAACAGGTTTGATATTTTAGCTTGCAGGATTACATGAAAGTCAAAGGACATCATATAGGGAATGGCTTATGTCTTTACTGGAACAAAGTTATGATGATAATGTACCTTTGACACCGTAAGTTAAATAATTAATTTCTTATTGTTATTTATACACATATTATTAAAGCCACATAATAAGATTAATTTGTTCTCTAACTCGTGGAGGCCAAAATAGGAGGACTACTGGAGATCCCAGCATTACTCTCTCAACCCAGTTGCTCAAAAAGAAGCTGAGTAAGAACAGTATATTCATAGTCAGCAATAGTTATATGTATAGAGGTGTCAGAGGCATTGTTGTTTCAAGAGGACAATGTCAAGGTTGTTTTTATATAATGTGAAAACGACTGTCCCAGTGAAATATGATTTATCAAGGGGCTGTCTGATAGCATCCGTATTTCTTTTAGTTATCAGAAATGTGTGAAATGAAGGCAGACTTTTTGCATAAAGTAAATAAGAGCCAAATCTTACTCTGATCTTAATTGGACCATGTGAAAACTCTCTTAGTTAGAATGCGTCCAGAAATTAATCCTGAAAATTAATATGAGAAAGATCTGGTAAAGTAAAAAAGAATAATCTAGTAAAATTTTATTAAATCGATGGTATGAAGTACTTAAAGATTCAATGAATATGAAAGGCCTTAATGAATATGAGAAATTGATATCATGAAGTAAGATATTGTTTATTATGCCATGTACAGCAGACATTGGTCATCTACTCTTTGCATATTTTGTATTTATAACTTTTCAATTAACTATTTGTTTAATTGTTATTGAAGTCCATTATTAGATGGGCTGTTGAACTTAATTTTAGCACTAATAAGAAGCATCTTCAATATTTCTCTTTCAATTTACATGGACCATATTTCCATATTGATGATGTTTTTTTATATAATCCCACCTTGTACTTGTAATACTTTCCAATCAGGAATTGTGTATCATTTTATTTAATTACTTGAATTTTTATTATTTAAAAAAAATGAAATATAATCATGGTTTTAATTTTCTGTTTAGAGACAGTTTTGCAAAAGTCACATTTCGTCAGGCTCATTTAAGAATTTTTCCTGATCAAAATCCTGTATATATATGCAAAATCCTGATATATGCATACACACACACACACACACACACACACACACACACACACACACATTTACACACACAGATACACACATAGGTTTTAGTGGTTAGAAATCCCACACACGGATAGGTACTGGCCTGTCTTCTGAAGATTTCCCCCTACCCTCGTAAAAAAAACACACACACATATATATATCTTTTAAACTTAATATTCAAGTTGTGAATAATTTACTTTTTCTCTTCTTAGGAACACTCCTTCAATTGCTCAAAGCAGAGGAAATTTTTTAAATCCTGAAACACAACTACTGCCTGTACTTCAAGAAAGCTTTACTATCCATTTGGGATCACAGATGAAACAAATGTATAACATTCGAATTCTTGCTGCAGATGTTCTTGATTTTTGTAAACTTAGATTACCATTAGAAGAGTATGTTGATAATTTTTAATGTGTCTTGTGTAGAAAAAATTTGGTTTTGTTTCTATTATGTGTATTGCCAAGAACAATATTAATTATATTTCAGGTAATATTTTAGTAGCTAATCATTTATAAATGATTATTTAACTAAATCAGAAATTGTATTTTTAAACATTGACAAATTCTTCTATAGGAGTACTAGTTATTACTTTCACTTACTATATATAGTAAGGAAAGTATTGCGATCGTGAAAATTTTCGAATTCCAGTTTTCAACAGAAATACACGTTTTAGGGTCCCCTGAGTCCAAATAACCAAGTCCCGCAAAAAGGTCTGTGTGTGTGTGTGTGTGTGTGTGTGTGTGTGTGTGTCTGTGTGTGTGTGTGTGTGGTAACTCCCGGGCGGAAACGGTAAGTCCTATGAAATTGAAATTTCATATTTAAGACAACTATACGCCCGAGACGTGACAAAACTTTTTTCATCAAAATGAGCTTACCAGAAGAGGCACTTTATACCATGCACTTTGCACCTTTTTTTCGATTTTCTCAAAAACGGTTCCGATGATTTTGATTAAACTCGCTATATCGATGTAAAATTAAATGGGCTTTAATATCATGTAGGTTTTATTTGGATAAAAATGGTCTGACAGGGCTTAAATGCTGATATTTTAAATTTTCTTCCTCTAAAGTACCTTTAATTTTTTAGATTCAATAATAATAACTAGATTATCTTGTTAGCGCTGATGAAAAACAGGTAAATATATAAATTGAATAAATTCGATACCCAACTAAAGGAGAAAACAGAAAAAATATATTTTTACTTTCACTTACTATATATAGTAAGGAAAGTATTGCGATCGTGAAAATTTTCGAATTCCAGTTTTCAACGGAAATACACGTTTTAGGGTCCCCTGAGTCCAAATAACCAAGTCCCGCAAAAAGGTCTGTCTGTGTGTGTGTGTGTGTGTGTGTGTGTGTGTGTGTCTGTGTGTGTGTGTGTGTGGTAACTCCCGGGCGGAAACGGTAAGTCCTATGAAACTGAAATTTCATATTTAAGACAACTATACGCCCGAGACGTGACAAAACTTTTTTCATCAAAATGAGCTTACCAGAAGAGGCACTTTATACCATGCACTTTGCACCTTTTTTCGATTTTCTCAAAAACGGTTCCGATGATTTTGATTAAACTCGCTATATCGATGTAAAATTAAATGGGCTTTAATATCATGTAGGTTTTATTTGGATAAAAAATGGTCTGACAGGGCTTAAATGCTGATATTTTAAATTTTCTTCCTCTAAAGTACCTTTAATTTTTTAGATTCAATAATAATAACTAGATTATCTTGTTAGCGCTGATGAAAAACAGGTAAATATATAAATTGAATAAATTCGATACCCAACTAAAGGAGAAAACAGAAAAAATATATTTTTAATGAAATTTTTCGTTTTTGAACATAAGAGCAGTAATATACATGTATGATATACCGTTGGAAAGCTAAAGATTTTAGAAAAAATATCATCTCATACACAAGCTTTTAGAAGTTAATAGAGAGTGATGAGAAGAAGATAAAACTAACTGATTATTTTAGATAATAATATAATAGATTTTTTAATAAAACATATGTTTATATATAAATTCAATTTGATTAATTCCTTAATAGTTTCACGTATTTTTATCTCTAACTGTATTTGAAAATTCTTTCATTGATTTTAAAAATCGAGGTAAGTGAAAGTCGTGTGTTGCCCGCACCAGATTTTTTTTAGTATGTGACAAAATTGAATCCTCCTAGGCCTTAAACATTTAAGTTCTTCTGTATCCTTTATTGTCAACGGTGACCAATTGCCTCTTCTCAAAATGTATGAATATTTTATCTGAGATTGTATTCTATTTTAAACTGACAATGCAATACTAAATCTCATCTAGGAAATAATTTTCTTTTAGAACAGAGTAGAGCACAGTCTGTCGATATGCAATTTTGACTATATTTTATTTGGGATTCTACACCCCAAAATATTAGTTGTGTGTCTGACTATTTATTCCAAAGTTAAAAAAAAATAGCTTTCCTTGTGAAATAAATTGAAAATAATTTTAACATGTAAACTAGTTTTATAGATGTTTTCATGCCAAAAATTATTCATATTTTGAATCGGCACACCTAGACACCTGTACCTGGTAAAACATTTTTGGAAATATAAGAAAATTTTATATTTCCAAGAAGAGAAGATTTCTATTTAAACCACTAAATTATGTTTAGATTTGAGGCACTGTATCTCACATTCATCTTATCCGATTGTGATGTTCTTGTAATGGTGATGCAGAGTTTGGTTTAAATCTGTCTGAGTAATCCTAAATTATCGGCCATCATTTGAATCTTTGAAATAATTTGGAGGGAATATCCATTAGCAATATATTTAGTTATAAATATTGTGTTTTTATATTTTATTTTCCAGGAAACTTAAATATAGGAATTATTCAGTGTTTGATTAACTAAATTAATTTAAGCTTGATTTGATCTCATTTTTTAATTTAAAAAATTGACATTTACCTCCCTTTATAGAATGATACTAGTTTCATTACATATAATTCAATTTAGTTAAAAATAATATTAAATACTTGGGTAATGTTTTAATTTTCAAGTGATATTTCAATTTATTTTGACATCCTATCAAAGATTAGGTATCATATAATAAAAAAACATTTGTAAAGAAGGAAAGAATTTTATTAATTTGAAAATATTTATAGTATAGGCATATTTTGGTTAGTTAATAAGATTTTATTTTGAAAAATTGAAATTATGTTTGTTTATTTATTTAACGCCCCTTTATGAAATTCTGTTAATTACTTCTTGAGTGTTATTTTTAATGTATTTGAATGTTTAGTGATCAATCATGATGTTATGTTATGGTAGTCTAACATCAATGTTTGTAAGTGTGTCCATAGATCAAGAAAGTTTAATTTAAATTTATATTGTTAATCACTTTTAGTCTTTTAAGTAGTTTATGAATTCTCTTTTAAATTGTCGAATGTTATCAATTCTGCATTAAATTTGAGTCAAAAGAGTATTTTGATTTAATATGTGGGAAAATGAAAATAAAGATTTAGGTATCATAATGGATGTATTAGAAATAAATTGATATGTTAAGTTATAAATATTTAAGTTTCTGGAGAAAAAATAACTGTTTAATTTCAGAGACATGGAACCTCAACCTCAAAGGCTTCAAACATCTCTTGGCCTTTACTCAAGTGATCTGTGTGGTTTAGTGCTTTTATCTGACAACCATCTTGGAGGGTTTTCTGGGATTACAAAAGGTTGAATTTATTTCTAAAAGAAAATTTCTTTAAATGATACTCATATCCTCTCCCCCCTACCCAATTATATCTTTAATTTGTTAAAAGAATGAATTATAAACCTTTCATAATAATGGAATAATGGTTGATTGTAGGTACAAATGAAGAAGTTGGTTGGGTGTGCAGTCATGTAAGATGGCCTAAAATTAAGACCAGAACGTAGGCATAGTAAATTAGATTCGCTTTGTTGAAGTGTTTATATGACTGCACCCGTAAACCTTTTATGATCAAAATCATTATATTATCTTCTGTATTCAAAATATAAATATGACATTTCAAAGGCAATTTAGTTATATTTAGATATTTTCTAATTAGCAATTGGGATTTTAGATTTGAGTTTTTATCCAGAAATAATTTATGATTATTTCTGATATCATGATGCAGACAGCCATCTAACAGTCCTGAATGGATGCTTGCAAAACATGTAGTTCATGATAATTTAGCAATGACACATACTGTGGTCATGTTATGAAATGAAATGAAAACAATGTCTTGGGACCAAGTTCCCTTATAACAAAAATAATGGAACAAATATGGTCTAAGAGTCTGTCTACTATTTTAAATAATTTATATACAAATTTATATTCACCTTTGCGTACATATACATATAGACAATATGCACATTTGTACATATATTTTACAATTGAATGGAAGATTGAGATTCAAGGAGGTAATTAAACAGTAGGTGCTTGAATGAAGATAGAGAGGCTGTTTCAGGAATAGAGATAGGTGGACAATTCTAAAAGGATGAGGAATGAATGAAAAGGATTTGTTAAAGAACGTAGTTTTATGTGATGGAGTATAAATATTGATTGATTGGGTTTAGGTGTACAATGAATGGATGTTGGAATGGAGGGTGATGAGTTCAGTTGTATAGGAAGGTTTGCTGTTTTTTAGGGTTTGGAAAAAGTAATATTTCTGTCGTAGGGAAGGATGAAGCCACTTTAACTCGTTATAATAACCAGTTTTCAAAGTTGGGGAAGGTAAAAGAGGAAACAAGTAGCTAATGGGTTTTTGAAAATAAGGGAATCTGTAGAACTGTTTAAGGATTGAAATGGATTTTGGGGATATTTCAGTTACATGATGATTATAGGACAGGTTTTGGTTAAAGGTGGCTCTTAGGTTTTTAGCAGTTTTGGAAGGGATTGGGAATTTATCGAGAAAGAGCAACGGGAAGTAAAGAAGGGAATTCAAGAATGGTTTGGAGCCAATGTGGATACCTTTGTTTTACCTGTATTCAGCTGTAACTTGTTTTTTTCAGCCCATTGACAAAGTTTATTCATATCATTCTGCACTTTGTGGGATATCTCTGAGATCAGTAAGATGGAATAAGGGATAAAGTTGTAGATCATCTGCATAAAGATGGTATTGGGAGTGATGGATGGAGTCTGGCAGATCACTAATGCAAATAAATAAAAAAGTTGGTGAAAGGGAAGAACACCGCTCGAAAGGAAGAGAGATGTTTGGGATGACTATTGTCAGTGAATTGTGGGATAAGAAATAGAACCATTTAATGGTACTATTTTATAAGGGAAAGCTATGGAGTTGGGATAGGAGAATCTCACGATTGAAGCAATCAAAAGCTTTAGAGAAATCAAAAAGAATTAGAATTGAAATTAATGGAAGATTGTATGTCCTGGGTAATTCTTAGTAAGGTGGGTTGGGTGGAATAGCCAGAAAAAAAAAATCTGATTAAAAGGGTTTAGGAGGGAGTTTCTTTTTAGGTATGCTGAGAGGTGGTATTGGAAAAGTTTTTCTAATGGTTTAGATTGGTTTGAAAGAATGGAAATAGGTGTAAAGTTTGAAATGTCAAATGGGGAAGAAACTTAGTTGAGAGGACATACTGAATTTCCAAGCTGTGGAAAAGATGGAGTTTTGGACGGAAAAATTGTAGAATTGGGAGAATGATATGATTTTGTGTACATATTTTATAATGGGGTACATTTTTATTGTAAGAGTTGTTTCTAAGTTATCATGATCTACTCCAATATTTTCACAAACTGTAATTACATTTTTTAAAACATACAACTGAAACTTACAGCATCAATAGACTGGCTGTTAGATGACCTGTCCCTATCATTATGGTTGAAATAATCGTAAATAATTCCTGGACAGACACTGACCTAAAACCTCACTCACTAATACGAAAAATATCTGTTGCCCTTTAAATGGCTGAGAAGAATATTCACAATAAAGTGTCTTTAAAAAAATAAAACTCTTTGTTATGGATCATCTGAAAGGCCATTTACAGTAGATTTAGTTTTGCTATATTGTATTTCTTAAAATATGTATTGTCTTTTGTAAGATTGTGTCATGAAACTTTATAATCTTCAATATTTATTCACTACCTATTCTACAAAAAATTAAATTTTCTCTTCGTCTCTTGCTCCTGAGGTATACGATTAGTCTCTGAAGATTTTCAGTTTTTATCTAGAACACCATATATATTAATTTCTTCAGGCATTAAGAAGATTTCTATTTCAGAGGAAGCAATTGTGCATACAAATAACCTTTCTACTATTGCTGGTTCTTTTATTGTAGTACCTCTTCTATTATTGGCAAATGTTGATTTACAATAAATGAGTCAATATCTTTCATCCTCATCCTTATTTTGCGTTTGTTCATTGTGTTTTATAATTGACAGTAATCCTGTTTCTTCCTAAATAGATAGTTTGCTTCTTCTTTATCTTGTGTGATTACTTGGTTCTACTCTAAAATGAAAATTAAATTCCAATCTTCTTACTTTCGCTGCTTGTTTCTCTACAACTTTTGTTTTGTTTGCTTCTGAATTTTCTTCAGTTTTTTTCTGTTATCTTGTGTTTTCTATTATATCAAATAATTGATTACAACCTTTTCTAATATTAGCAAAAAAATTGTTTAAAACACTATTTAAAGTCCATCATGATGATAACTGTTTTTCAATGTGTAATGTGAGGTATAAATTTTCATCTACATAGAATATAATTTTATTTTTAGACTTCATAAGAGAATGTGAAACATCAACTGAACTGCATTTCAACAGTACTGAAGAGCAGATTGAAAGTATCCGTGAGTCAGTAAAAGCTGGAATAGAATGGCGGAGGTGTAACAAAGCATTAGACTCAAATATTCTTACTTCGATGGAACAACAGGTAGGTGGTTTTCATAGTTAATGAATATTTTTCTTTTGCTTACTTGTAAAGTACTTTATTTGAAGTTGTTGTTTAATCATTTAATTTCTATTTTTATATCTTATTTAAGAAAAAAATAAAGTACGTATTGATTATCATATTAGTGATAATATAAAAAATTGAAATTGGCTCTGTATAATCTTTTACTTTTACTTTAAATTGAATATTGTATAAAAACAATAAAATTTTTGAAAATAATAATAAAGCGAAGTTGCTCATCGAAATTTATTTTCATTGTGAAACAGATTTATTAAATTAAAAATAAATAAGAAATATGAATACTTTTGAGTCACTGTCGATTGATGATTTTCTAAACATTTTTTCAGTTAAGAAAAAGCAGTACACGATACTTGCAAACAGGAGATGTTTTTATTACCAAGCACTCTAATTTATCTGAAGTCCATGTAGTTTATCATATAGTTGTTGATGATACAGTTAAATCAGGTATGATGTCTTATTTTTAATTCATTTTTATTTTATTTTTTTACAGGAAGGAATTTGTCCAGGTGGCGGTCAGTAAATGAAACAATTAAATAGTTTTTACTATTTACTGATTAATTGTTTCTTTTACTGTCCCCCACACGGACTAATTCCTTCCTGTAATTCTCAACGGTCAACTAATTATATACATTTTTATTTTTTTAGTTGCTTTATGTATTTTCTAAGGGTAATAAAAAGAATAATACAAGTTAAAAGTGGACTGTGCAAAATTTATTTATAATGATAAGTATATTATATTAATAATAATAAGTACTATCAATATAATAATACTTAAATGACGAAGAACAGGGAGGTTTGTGGAAAAGACTAGTATGTAACAACGAATCAATGGGAATTTCAATTTTATGAAATAAATAAATAAAGTAATAATAATATATTTTTTTAAATGTGAGCTTAGTTAAAAAAAGGTTAAATTTCGAGGAAGTGAAAGATGTTGGAATATGAGGTAGAGATTACTTCTCTCTCAGTTTTATGGTTAACAGGAACGAAATCCTTTTCCATATGAATGTATATGGCTTTGGAGAGGAATAGTTTTTTTTCAATTAGGGACAGTGGTGAGGATATCAGGATTGTTAAAATCAAAATCATGGTCAAGGAATATAGTTTATTCAGATAATTTTGAGGAAAATGGGTAATGGGTAGAAATGATATATTTATGTTAATATAGCTCAAATTAAAATTTGAGGAGCAAGAAATGCGGTAAACTAAATTTGATTTTTTGTATAAAAGGATTAGATCTTTGAATTTGGTGTATAAATTCTTTAATTTATTATTAGTTTTTAAAGCTAAGCGAAGATGGAGAAGCTAGTGGATAAAGATTTTTTTCATAGTGGATATAATTAGTTGCCATAGAGAAATACTGTCAAATTTTAATATTTTTCTTATGTTTTAGTAAGCCTGTGACATAACTCTGACTAAATTCATCTAAACTTCCAAAAGTTGTAATTATATTCAAGACCTGTAATGCCCAGTTAAACTCAGTAGTAGCTCCTTCCAGTGTTCTCAGTCTGTTGAAGCATAAACGTGGTAACCTGTCCTCGGGTAGTGTTAAGAGTCTTGCCCAGAATTTAATGACCTTTTTCATGATCACAACACTCAAAGGGCGTCGACTGATCTCCTATAGAATGGTGTAGTTTGGCACATTTTTGGCATATAAACACTTTCTCATTCCCATTTATTTTTTAAATGAGGAAGATGGTTGGGGGTGCAGACATAAAAAATACACACTGATAAGTAATACTTATTGTAACTGTGTGCCGACGTTTCGGCCTGTAATGTAGGCCTTCATCAGGGCTAAGAGAAACAAGATAACAAACAATGCAATTAGAAAATTAATAATAAATTAGATACAATGATATAATGACATTAATACAATACGGAATACAATGACCGTCATAATATCCTCGATGTCAAGAGTTGAACTCCGGCCAGCCTGGGGTTGGTCTTTCGAATTGAAATCTCCTGATCTAAACCACGAAAACCTCTTCTGAACCGTGCTATCACCAATTGAGTCATGGCACGAATCTTTCTTGCAGTTTGGGCTGCGTTTTTCTCTTTTTTAAAAAAGAGCTGCATAATATAATATGCCCAAAATGAACTGAATCGTCACTCATGTTGGTTTGCAATAAACAACACTACTGAGCCTTAATAAAGACGAATTCAGTGTGTAAACATAGTTAATTCCATGAGGATTAAAGGCATGTAAATTAATATTAGCTTTTGATTCATTTTTAGTAGAAAAAAATAAAAGGTAAATTTTATTTTTCAAATCTCTATGGACTTTTCGGACAACCCAATAATATAATATTAAGCTTACAATTATATGTGAGGATATATAAGGGAAAAAGATATGAATAGGGAAAGAATATTTTCTTTCTTATTGATTATATTTTCTTTTCATCACTCATTTCTTTCTCCCTCTTTTCCTATATCTTTTTCTGTTATATATCCTCACATATAATTGCTAGTTTCATATTATATTATTCTTTAAAAAAAATATTCTTATTGTTTTTTTTTTCTAATGATTATGTTCTTTTTTTATACTATCACGAAATATCACTTCAAAATTGTTCATATTTAAAAGTTTAATTGTTTACATATTGTTCTTCTTTTAACTTTTAATTATCTGCTTAGTTTCTCTTTAAGCAATATTGTCATCTTAATTTCATATTTGCTTCCATATTTTATTGCTATCATCTTATTATCATTTTAATTTAATTTTATGGTTGTTTCTGTATTGTATTACTGTCATCATATTATTGTTCCAAAGCATCGCAATCTAAACTCTTTCAAAATTGGGCATTCACCTACAAAATGGTAACAATCTGCCACTAAATTTAGATTGGATTATAAAGTATTATTTACAATTTTAGAAGCTCCCAGTACAATAAGTTATAAAAAAATAAATTGAATAAAATAAGTAAATAAAAAATACTTGTAAGAATAGGGTGACAGTGCAGTCCTATTTTGATGACCTGGGTTTATTATCCAATATTTTTTTTAGTTTTAATTTGTTAGTTTACATACATTGCCTGAATTCGATTAGTAGAGCTTGAATATTTTTCTTTGATTAAAGAGAATGCTAAAGGAAACTTCAAAATTAGAAATTAGAATTTATAACTAAAAATATAGAAGGTTTATTTCAACTCTTACAGATGACATAACATCACGACATCCTGTAATACTTGGTTTACGGAATATAATGAAATCTGCTTGTTCATATGATGTCACCACACTCACACTGCCTGTTCTTTTAACTCATGAAATAAATAATGTAAGTATTTAATTTTTAATATTAAATTAAATTGATTATCGCCGCTTTAGGCTGCTTCAACACTTACTAGACAAACGGCCAAACCTTCCTCTGAATTACAAAAGGCTCATCTACATGACTATTATAAGACCAATCTGGACTTGCAGAGTAGAGCTTTGGGGCTCCACTAAACCATCAAATTCTTCCCGCATCCAATCCTTACAATCCAAAATCCTCAACGCTCCTTACTTTGTCACGAATAAGCTTATCCATAAAGACCTTAATGTTCCCTTTGTTACCGATTTGACCCGAACCAGGTATCAATCCTTTCATGACAAACTCCATTCGCACTCTAATCCACTTGCTTCAATCCTTTCTTCCTCATCAATTCCGGATAATCCTCCAAGGCGCCTGAAAAGGAAATGGCTCCGGGACCTTCTAGTTTAGAATATTTTTAGAGTGCTTCCAATGGGAAGCTTCTCTACATGTATATCAAGTCATTGTATTATATAACGCATCACATTTATTTGATGTATTTTTATTAATACAGTTGTAAATACCAATAAAATGGTTTTAAAAAAAAAATTGATTAAATCTTTGATTTTATGCTCTTTGATTTTCTCTAGGTCCAAACAGGCAGTAGGCCCTGGAGAATTTATAAGGTTACACAATGTGGAATTATGAAGCTTGTACTCCTCCAGTATGAATGAGTTTGTAGCACCTATGGGCATGTAAAGTTACTAGACTTAGTGAAGAATGAATTCCTAAAATGTTAATAGTTAATGAGTTAAACTGACTAGTAAGCATCTTAGAGATAAATTGAGGTGTAGGTGGGAGGATTTTATTAAATCTGATCTCTAGGGTATGGGCTTGGATGTTAGTCATTGGATTGATTTATGTTGACAAAGATTGGTGGTATCGGCCTCGAATCTTCAGGTTGGTTTGAAAAGGATTACATTTGACTTGGAAAAGGTTACAATTGATTTGGAAATGCTATTTATCCACGAAGTAGGATGGACAGCCATTTTATTTCAAATATATAGACTATCCAATTTAAACAGGATCAAAAGGTTAAAGGTGTTAGTTGCCAGATGACTGATCCAATGAAAAAATGTCTCTGAAAAAGTTATAGATTTTATTTTAAAGTTTGACTGACCGATATTGGTTTTTAATTTTAATGCTATGCCTACATTACACCTCAAGTCTAATTTATGGATTTACCTTAGGCAATGCCATGAAGATGGTATTATTGGGTTGTTTCACATGAAATGTCCGTTTTTATAGTTTCTGAAATACATAAAGGATTTTGCAGGTCTCTGTTGTTTTCTTCCGAATGTTTACATATTTAAAGTAAACAGTTACTAATCTTCTACCTTTGTATTATAAACATTAGCTTCCCAATCAATTACCCACTTTTTAGTATACCTCCAAATATGAACATGGAAACACGCGATTTTCGAGTTATATTTTTGTACGAGTTTAAACTCGGCCATTCAGCAGCTGAGGCCGCTAGAAATATTTGCAAGGCGTTTGGGGAAGGGAGTGTTAATGAACGGACCATTCGCCTTTGGTTTGCTAAGTTTTCAGCTGGGGATACCGTCTTGGAAAACTTGCCCCGAGTAAGAACTCCGTCCATAATAGACAATGATGTCCTCAAACATACATTAGAAGGAAACCCCTACCAAACAGTTAAAGGACTCTCAGCACAACTAAATTCAAGTGAATCTACCGTTTCCAGACGTTTAAGGTGTATTGGGAAAGTAAAAAAGCTCGATACATGGGTACCTCATGATCTCACTGAGCAGCAGCAAGACCCCATGTTTCAAAACATACCGTGCAAAAATTGAAAGAACTGGGCTACGAAGTTCTTCCGCACCCATCATAATCTCCCAACTTGTCTCCAACAGATTACCACCTGTTCAGGAATTTAGACAACTTCGTCAAAGGTAAACTTTTTGAAAATGATGATCAAGTGAAAAGTGCGTTTTCAGATTTTGTTTCACTTCAAAGCTTCAGAGTTTTTCAGTTCGGGGATAAAAAAGTTGGTGTCAGGTTGGGAAAAATGTGTAGAAAAATAAGGTAAATACTTCGAATAAAATTATCTTGTTTTCATATCGTATTTTTAATAAAAATCCTTTACCTTGAAAACGGACATTTCATGTGACACAATCCAATACCTTATTTCTTTAGATATTAATGATATTCTTAAGGCAGTGGAGCCTGTTTGTTTATTTGTTTATTAGGGCTTTATTGTTTAACTTTTAATGTATATTACAAGATATGAGGAGATACACACCGAGTGTATTTTTCATTTCCAGGTGTTTCTCATTTGGTAGCAAGATGTTATGCTTTGTACTTTCCACTTAGGGATAACAAATCATCTTATATAGCAATACTCAATAAGATAGGGAGAAATGTTGGGACAGGTGACAGTGCTGGAGACCTCAAATCAAGTACTGTAAAAGGGATAGTGAGTGCTGATCCGAATACAATGTCCTTCGAATTGCTAATGAGCTGAGATTACTTTTGATATTGTTACGGGCTATGGGGTGTGAGAAATGAACTACTTCAGTGTACAATTACAAATATTTATTAAATACAGAATGCACGAACAAAGGGATTACTAACCACTATACTCACAATAATAATTGAATTACTAGCTTAACTACTAAACAGTCTACATATAAAATCAGGTATTCCTAACAAATAAACTACTTACGTAAGTGTATACAATCTGCTAGACTTATTCTAAAACTTACAACTATAAATTATATATAAACTACAGTCTTCTAATTTCCCACCGACCGGTTATCACAATACTGACACACAGTTTCACTACACTGTCACGAATTGTTCACTGTCACTGTTCACTGATACTTATTGAGTCGGATTAAGACTGACTGACTCAGGCGTAGTGGACCGGTATTTATACCACAACAGAAGAGTCTAGACACGGCGGTGGGCAGGCAAACCCAGACAGGTGGATGGGTCGTTCTAGGTACTTCGAGGACCGTCCAGGTCCAGCAAGTCTCTAGCCAAATCCGGACCCCTCTAGGCCTGGTTTACCTGTCATTGTCTGGACCGTAACAATATATTTCATTGTACATTTCAACGTATATGTGGTATCATCCAGCTGCTTATCTTTATGTGCTTTCAGTAGAAGATAAGCAATGGCATTCAACATTTTGTTGTTAGGGTTTAAAAAAGGTTGCTAAAAGTTCAAAGCTTCTTTTTTAATGTTCTATTTGTCTATTTCGATATTCACAAGTGATTAGTCTTTAAATGGACATAATTTTCATTACAGGACTAGCATTACTCCACTCCTAAATCAACAACTAGACCAATAAAATTAACATGGTCAGGTAACAAGTGGTTTGAAATTATAGGGGAAGTTACTGTTGAAGTGTCGTTTTTGAAAACTCCCTCAAAGACCACAGCTTATCAAACTTTTATGGTTGAGCATAGTATGGATAGACAATTTAGTATGTGCATTAATGCTGAACGTGACATATTTGAAAATCTAATGTGGTAATATTACATTAATAATACCCCATCATATCTCTATCCCAAAATAGTGGTACAGATTTTATATATTTAGAGATACATAGTACCTTTGTAACATAAAACTATAAAATTTGTGGGTTGCCCTAGAAAATTTGTATTAATTTGACTTTTTTTTTTTTTTTTTTTTTTTTTTCCATCCAGTTTATTACTTGTGTATTTAAATGTTATATCTTTCATAGGATATGACCCCAGCATGGTACGCAAGACGGGCTGAATTGATTTATAAATGTATTAAAGGATTTATGATAGAAATGGCCAGTTGGGGTGGATCAGAATTGAAAAATTTACAATTACTTTTACCTAAGGTATGTGGAATGTTTTTAAAAATAATTTTAATTATTTTCTTTGAGTTTTATTCTTGAATATTTTTGGAACAATGCATTCAATAATATATATATATATTTGCTATAATTATTTAAAAAAATTCTAATTTAGCATTAAAAAAGAAAAAAAAAGTTTCTGATGAATAGCTTAAAAATGAAGAAAGGAGCTATTATTTGGTTGATTAATCTAGTTTTTTGTGCTTGACAATATAACCTGTTGCCCTGAGATATAGCATTATTATTTATAAACCAAGAATTTTATTATATTTGTCACAATGTGATGAAAGAAAATGAATATTGTATTTCGGAAGTTAATTCGGGGTGTAGTAAGCAGAACACTTTGTTAACGACTGCACCCTGAATTGACTTCTCAATATCTACATACAGTCAACCATTCTTACATCATCATAAATATTGTATATATTAATTATCATGATGCTCTACAAAATAAGTAATCATATTGTATCTATTTAGTAGCAATGTGCTTTTTAAAAAACACATGATTCTTTTAGTATGGTATAACTTCAATGAGGGAATAAACTTATTTAGTTGTTACATTTATAAGTTTATTACATATTGGTGATGAGGTTTTGAAGAAATCATGGTGAAGAAAAGAAAGAAAAGAAGGAGTAGTTGATGTGAGGAGAAGAGGTGTATGTTAGGGACTACAGGGAATCACCAACAGGAAAGGGGACCAATTAAATCCGAGCTGTAGTTACAGGAAGGCTTGGAGAATGGCTCTATCTGGTTAAACCCAAAGGCACCGAGCTTACTTGGAGAAGGCACATGGAAGAAAAGTTGATATAATCAGTGGGGAAGATGAAAACGAGGTTGACGTCTTAAGGGAGAAGGTGTGATAAAAGAACATAAATATTGTATACATTAATTATCATGGGGTTCTATGAAAACACATGTTTATATTGTATATATTAAGTATCAATGTGCTTTGTTAAAAACATGTTTTGTTTTTTAATATAGCATAACCTCATTGAGGGATTAAACATTATTATTGAGTTGTTTCATTTATGATTTTATTATATTATTAACATTTCAAACTAAATATTAATTGTGTTTTTGTTTTCAGGGTCTTAATGAAGAAATATTTAATTCACTGGCCAGTATGTTGCCTTGTATATTTCGATTATCAAATCCATTAATTCTTCAAGCCAATCAAATAATAAATAAAGTTATTTTAGAATTTATGATGATAAGGTTGATTTATATGATGATTAAAATTACTTTATTAAAAAAATTACTTTATATTTTATACTGTTCCATAATTTAATTTATAATGCTCAAGTAGTATAAGTCTAATTTTCAATATTTCTAATGTTTATATAATTACATCAGATATATCAAAACTTGAGAAATGAATTTGTGTTAAAAAGGTATATTTTATTTTAATGCTTGGAATTGTATGATGTATAGATTATCTCTTAGTTGCTTGTAATACTGTTAATGTTTAAGCATTTATTTATAGTTTATATAAATCTTTGTGATATCAGACTACTGAATTAGGAAATAAATTATATATAATATTCAACTGAGCATTTTTATTATTTTAACATTTCCAAATTTTTTTTTTCCTGCTCCAAAAAAAAATTTACTTAATGAAGGATTTTTTCATTTAAAATGTCCAGTTATTAGATGCTTAAAAAAATGCTACAATAATTTTATTAAAAAGTGGTTGTTCTGGCAGCTGACCACATAAAACAATAATGATTATCTATAATAAAACATCAAATGCTTTATTATAAATAAATATTTCTTATTAATTATTAAATATGAAATAATTACACAATATTATGTTTTAAACTAATCGATCAGGAGCAGGCTTCATTAAATAATGTAATGTATAAAAACAAATGACCGCTTTTCAACTAAATATTTGTATTATTATTTCTTTGATGTAAAATACAATTAACACTCATAGTTCATTGTTATCTGCTGTCATTAGCCATCTGCAAGCTAATTGCTCAATCCCATGCTGATAAAATTCTTAGAAATGGCTGTCAAAGAACTCATGGATCTCAATTTCAACTTCTGCAAAACTATCTAATTTTTCCCTTGAAGATATGGCCATGGGTCGAAACAAGTAGTAATGCAATGGTGTAAAAAGCAAGAGTTCAAACCCTTGAAGTTCTTTAAACTTTTCTATGGTTCGATGGGAAGTGTGAGGATGAGCGCTATCCCCAATTCACTATCCAATCAAGAGCACTATTTGGAATAACACTTCTTTTTAGATGATCAAAGCAGAATAATGCTCTGACAACTTCCTGTACAATCTTTCCAGTTGTTAGCAGTAGGGTCAGGAATTCAATGAGTGTCTATTGGGAACAAATTTGTATTGAATAACACCTTTAAAATTCCGAATCAGGGATTTTTTTTTTTCAAATTGTCTCCTTGGAGCACCAAGAAAAGCTGTTTGGGATATAAACCAGTGATCACTGGTATTTATATTTGCCAGTAAACCCACTTTTTATCACAAAGGACATTCTGTAGGGTTTTTCAATTCATTTTCACAAATTTCTAACCTCTTAGCTGTTTGCTGTGAAGTAAGTTTGTGAGGGACCAGTATTAAACAAGCTTAGAGAATGCTCTAAAGGGATTATTAAGGATTATTCCTAACTATTAAATAGGATTAACATATTTATAGTACCTTAAAATCATGAATTTGATAAAACGGTCTTTTTTTAAAAAAATCCTGATTATGTAAAAGGCCTTTGGCTCTTTGTAGTTGTTAATGGCTGTTATTGGTCTAGTTTAATGTTATTAGTGTGTACACCAGTCCCAGCCATTATAATGACATTGAAAGGATTACTTAATGCCTCTAAGAGCACCCAAAATTCTTCATGATTTGCTCTATAGCTTCTTATATTAGTGTGTATTATATTAAGTCCTTTAGTACATTTCAAATCAGAATAAGTTTTAAAATTTAATTCCTGGTATTCGCAATGATTATTGAGCGAATATGGGTACTTCAAACATAACATAAAATATTTACAAAATAAGATCAAATTAAAAATATACAATTGTCGAGGTATGGTTGTTATAATGGACAAGAAAGAATATCAGAAGGCCTCGACGACGACACTGCGTATTCATGCAAGGAAGAGAGATTATGGAGCAGCCTGTAATGAATTAGAATAGAGGACTGGTTAGGATGGGTTACACTCTGTGTGGTAGTAGCACGCCAGTAGTGTGGGTTAAGACAGGATTCGCCCTACGTGGCAGTAGCGTGGAAAAGGAGAGAATTCGCCCTACGTGGTAGTAGCACGACAGTAGCGTGGATCAGGAGGGAAATCGCTCAGCGTGGTAGTAGCACGACTGTAGCGAGGATCAGGAAAGTATCACCCTGCGTGGTAGTAGCACGACAGTAGCGAGGGTTAGATGGAGAGAAGGAATAAGAAGGAAGTGAGATAAAGATAGACCACATTGCGTTACAAAGGCAGAGTAAATCTGACCTAGAGAGATACCCACTTGGGTGATCTGAAGAGTTGTGCCAGCTCTTGGGGATGTTAGTCATCCATGTCGATAATTGACAGTGAGAGCCTTGTTAGCATACTAGGGTCTTGGCCCTAGGTCAAATTACCTTGAGTGCTTTATTTATTCTCATACAACAGTTATATAGATATAAATATTTACAGTGACATTAATTATTAACAATATAGAATATTATTGGATATAGCGTCTTTTTAGATTTGCCCGGTAAGGTATGTGGACGCCGCTGGCGCTATCTGTGAGCAAGCGTGTGTAGCATCCGCCACACAATGAACTTAATTATAAATGTTTGCAAACAGAACTACTCCCTCAGTTTATCAATATCGTAAAAAAATAATGTCATAATAATAACTTTAGATTAGTCTTCCTTCCTCACACAGACATTGCCTCTGGATGCTCAGAGGACCCATTTTATGTGCCCAATTTCATACTTTTATATGCAACATTTTATGTCCTATTTGTGTGCTGAACAAGTAAAAAACAAGAAAAAAGCATTTTTTTTTAGTGTAGTTTGTTCTCCCACAGATAAAATGATGGAAGCATCAACTTCAAGAGGCATGGACTCTTCTAACAATGCCATTCAGCATGAAGCTATCTCCTAGGAGCTTGTGTCAGGAAGAAAGAAACATTGAACTGCAGAAAGAGATCCCAAGAAGATTATGAAGGTTAGTTTACCCATTTATGGTACCCAAAACAGGTTCGAACCTATATCACCCAAAAGAGATAAATCAGAGCCAATAAATAACTAGATCTATTAACACTAAACCGCTACCTATACATGTGTAGGGTAACATCATATTATCAATAATGTTGGTAACACTTATTTAAATATCGATTCTGTTAATCGATGAGGTAGAGTAGGTTAAAAGAAGGTTACAAAAGAAAAGTGTGTTAATATAATGTAATGTGCAGTAATAAAAAGAATACTTTTAATGTTAAGCTGTTATTTCATTTAAATATAAAGACAGCAACAAATTGGTGACCCCGACGTTCACGATGTCACAGAGTGGAAGCGGAATTGCTGATGTTGGCGAAAAAGGTGAGATAAAACCTAATTTAAATGTAGACAGGGTAGCTATAAAATTGCCCCCGTTCTGGGTGTAAAAGCCCGAAATATGGTTTTGTCAAGCCGAGGCCCAATTCAAACTTTCGAATGTAACCCGTGAAGAGACAAAATTTAACTACTAATAGCTCAATTAGATTTGAAAACGATGGAAAACATTTGGGACTTAGTAAAATCGGAGGAAAAAGAGAAGTATACTAGAGCCAAAGAAAGGTTAATAGCTATTTATAGGGAAAGCGAAGAACATCAGATTCGAAAATTAATCAGTGGCTTGGACATTGGCGACATGAAACCAAGTCAGCTTCTGAGAAAAATGAAAGGGTTAGGTACGTCTGAATTTTCAGACAAATTGATCAAAACTCTATGGCTTGATAAGCTCCCGAGTCAAATAAAAAGCATTTTAGCAATCGCAGATGGTGATTTAGATAAACTGGCGGTTATTGGTGACCGAATTTGGGAGATCCAACCACACCATGTGATGGAAGAGGTTAGGGAACCAAAACCTAACACTTCAGACACTTTTTCTTTTCCTCAATTGATTTCTAAGTTGGAGGCGATGGATAAAGAGATCAAACGTCTCAGTAGGTCTCGTGACACCAATTCAGCACCTCGCCGAGGTCGAGGTAGAAGTCAAAGCCGAGGTAGGTATAAAGATGGAGGAAAATATTGTTATTTTCATTTTAGATTTGGATCAAAATGTCGACCAGATAAGTGCAAAGATCCATGCCAGTGGGAAATAGACCACGGAAAATCTAAAAATCGGGAAAACTCCAATCAGCAGCAGATGTAGCGACCAAACTGTTGCTGAAATTCCTTTTGGCCGCACATATAGACTGTTCGTAACTGATAGAAACAGCAAACAAACTTTCTTGGTGGATAGTGGAGCTGATGTTTCAGTCATTCCCGCCAAAAAGAATAAAAAAGAAAAAAGCACTAATTTTAAATTATTTGCAGCCAACGGGACTGAAATTTGTACATATGGTTCACAGCTCATAGATATTGACCTTGGCCTAAAACGAAAATTTCAGTGGCCATTTGTTATTGCACAAACGACAAAAGGTATAATAGGCGCTGATTTTCTGCATAAATTCGGATTATTAATTGATCTAAAAAATAAAAAACTAATTGATAGTAATACAAAGATGTCCATAAATGGAGAAATCGTAGAAGTTTCAGTTGCTGATACTGTCAACACGTTGCAGAGCAATAATAAATTTTTCCAAGCATTGTCCTCGTACCCAGAAATAACAAAACCTTCATATTTTCCACCACCTGTTAAGCATGAAGTGAGGCATTACATTAATACGAAAGAAAGCGCTCCAGTATTCTCAAAATCAAGAAGGTTAGGACCAGAGGCGATGAGAATAGCGAAGCAGGAATTCCAGATATTAATTAATGAAGGTATCATATCACCATCAAAGTCACAGTGGGCCAGTCCTTTAAATTTAGTATCCAAGAAAAATGGAACCTGGCGCATATGTGGAGACTATAGGCGATTAAATGCCACCACAGTTCCTGATCGATACCCTATTCCTAGAATAGACGATGTGAGTTGTATTCTCGAAGGTAAGCGAATTTTCACAAAAATTGACTTGATTCGAGCGTATTACCATATTCCAATAGCGGACGAAGATAAAGAGAAGACGTCAATAATAACGCCATTCGGTTTGTTCCAGTTTAATTTCATGCCGTTTGGGCTACACAACGCTCCTTCAACGTTTCAAAGATTCATAAATCAGGTACTTCAAGATTTACCTTTTTGATTTTCTTTTTTAGACGATGTTTTGATCGCTTCACAATCTGAAGAAGAGCACAGAGATCACCTAAAGGCGGTACTAGAGAGGCTGCACAGGTAGGGCTTGCGTGTAAACATGTCTAAGTCTATATTTGGTGTTGCGAAGATCACATTTTTAGGCTATCAGATTACTGCACAAGGTACAAAACCTGATCCAGAAAAGGTTAAGTCCATCATGGATATAAAACGTCCAGAGACTGTACATAAACTCCGTACATTTCTCGGAATGGTGAATTTTTATAGGCCATATCTTAAAGACGCAAGTGAGACTCAAGCTATACTAAACGAATATTTAAAAGGAGCAAGGAAGAACGATCGCACGAAAATAGATTGGACAGAAGAAGCCATTAAACAGTTTGAACAGTGCAAGAAAGATCTAGCAAACGCAGCTTTGCTTGCCATTCCTAATGCAAATCTTCCAATTGCATTATTTACGGATGCTTCAGATTTTGCAATTGGTTCTGTGCTGCAGCAGTTCGAAAATCAAGGTTGGAAGCCTTTAGCTTTTTTTTCGAAAAAGCTTAACCCAGCTCAGAGAAATTATAGTACTTACGATAGAGAGCTATTGAGTATTTATCTGTCTATAAAACATTTTAGACATATGATCGAAGGAAGTGACATTACTATTTATACCGACCACAAACCGTTAAGTTACGCGTTTAAACAAAAAAATGAGAAAGCATCTCCGAGACAGCAGCGTCAGCTACAGTATATATCCCAGTTTTCAACCAAGATCAGACACGTCAGTGGAAACGACAATAATGTGGCTGATACATTATCACGACTCGATGCAATGACTGTTCTAGATTACGACCAAATTGCAGCTAGTCAAAAAGATGATCAAGACCTTAAAATGCTACAGGAATCTGATACTTCCTTAATTTTAAAACAACATCCTCTTCCGAATGGACAAGTTCTTTGGTGTGACATTTCAACTTCAACAACTAGACCCTATATTCCTAAACAATATAGGCGACAAGTTTTCAACAGTGTGCACTCTTTGTCTCATCCAGGAATAAAGTCCACAGTCCGACAAGTAAGAGCAAAATTTATATGGCCCGGTATTAAAAAGGATATTAAGGAATGGACTCAGGCTTGTATTGGTTGTCAGAGGAACAAGGTAATACGTCATACAAAAACACCAATAGGCCTATATGAAGAGCCAGATGACCGATTTAGTGTAATACATTTGGATATGATCGGCCCTCTTCCACCATCAGACGACAAGATGTACTGTCTTACTGCGATTGATCGTTTTACATCATGGATGGAAGTTATACCATTGCGGACCATAACAGCTGAGTCGGTGGGTCAAGCGTTCTACAAATATTGGATTTGCAGATTTGGCGCACCTGTTAAAGTAATTACTGACCAAGGCCGACAATTCGAATCGGAATTATTTAAAAACCTGGCTAAACTTTGCGGTATAAAGCTTCAGAGGAGTTCGCCATACCATCCACAATGTAATGGAAAAATCGAACGCCTGCATAGGACTTTAAAAACTGCTATTAAAGCTCACAATTCTCCGAAGTGGACAGAAACCTTACCTACAGTCTTACTTGGCTTACATGCTGCTCTCCGAGATGATGACAATCATTCGGTAGCTCACATGGTGTATGGAAAACCTATACGACTGCCAGGTGAATTTTTTGAAGTGAAGACATCTCGAATGGAACACGGCACTTTTCTTTCCCGTTTACAAGACCAGATGAATGCTCTTAAACCAATAAAGTCAGAAAGAGAATTCAACAAGTGTATTCATACACAAAGATCTCAGGGTATGCACCCATGTTTTTGTAAGATTAGATAGAGTAAAGAAGCCCCTTGAACCAGCTTATGAAGGACCGTACCTTGTAATATCAAGACAAGAAAATACTTCACTCTTCAGATCAAAGGAAAACAGGTGAATATTTCATTAGATCGGTTGAAGCCTGCTTACATTTTAGACCCTGATGACCCCACCTGTAATATGGATCAAGAACCTAGATTGTTGACAATGCCTATGAAGCCTCAGCCAACAAGTCAGGATGTTCCAGCTTCAGCGTCCAGAGAGGAAGTAACAACAAGAACAGGCAGAAGAGTCAGGTTTCCTCAGCGTTATCTACAGTGATCAGTGGTGAAAAATGTCTCTAGTGATTAGTTTGTGCGATGTGTATAGTTATGTTGTTGTTTTTTGTATTTTAAAAGGTTAATTTTTTTTAGAAAGAGAAAATAATTGTTTTGTAAAATAAGTTATAATTATGTTTTGTAAAATTAGTTTTTGAGTTCAGTGAAAGTTTGATAATTTTATTTATTTTTTTTTTGTATCAAAGTCTTTTGTAGTATCGTAACATACTTGATGTTACTGGGAGAGGAGTACTGTAGGGTAACATCATATTATCAATAATGTTGGTAACACTTATTTAAATATCGATTCTGTTAATCGTTGAGGTAGAGTAGGTTAAAAGAAGGTTACAAAAGAAAAGTGTGTTAATATAATGTAATGTGCAGTAATAAAAAGAATACTTTTAATGTTAAGCTGTTATTTCATTTAAATATAAAGACAGCAACACATAAATGACGAAAAAGACTACCCAGCCCTTATAACATTCTTTAATAACAAGCTCAAACAGTTTCTGGCTCAAAACTTCTTTAATGGGAGTAACCCTGTACTCTGAAAACTCAAAAGTTTACTGGAAACTAGAGACTAGTCTAAGAAGAGGTGTCTACTTCCATACATACTAACTTCCGGAAGAAAAAATTTGTAATAAAAAATGTACATTTTGGAACACTAATAACAACCATAAAAGAAGACTTTGTTAAATACGGATATGAGGCAACGATTATAGTTAATGTCATTTCTCCCTTTAAAACATCTCTTACCATGTGTTTCGTTCACGTATCAAATCCAGTTCAATGAAAAAATCGTTGACATGTGGAATGGACCACGAAAACAGTACTAGCACAAAAGAAAGAGAAATAGCGGCAACCTGTGCCAACAGTAATGGTGTCCATCCTGCCAACTATAAAGGCAGCAAAACTCTGAAAGAACTTCGAACGAATAATGCAAAGCATCATGTTCCTCGGACATGATCAGCAGCATCAGAGGCAGCAATAACAAACATCTCTAGCACTAGACCTTTACTGGCCTGGATAGTGAGGCAGGAGAGTTCGGCCGGTAAAGTGAAGTTTGTTTGGTTCTCAGCAGGGCATATGCGATGACGTCGTGACAACGGTCACCCAACAGTAATCATCAATAAAGAGGAAGACCTGAACATCTTTATCTGCAACTTCAGTCTCCTTTGCCTATTATTTGATTTCAGCGTCCTTTGTTTCTTTATTTTACTCTTATTATTTTCGTGTATCTCAGTTAATTGTTCTTTTAAAATTATTTTTTAAGTCCTTGAGTCCAATATTGGGTTTTTTATTTTAGGATTCTTTGGATTCAATTTGTATTCACTTTTGTATTTTTGAGTATATTAATTTATGTTTATGTATTTAAAATTGGAATGAGGTTCAGAATTTCTTAATTTCAATTATTTGAATCAGCTTTTCTACTAGTAAAAACGCACATTTAGAAACCATATTATGTATTTTAAACTATAATAACTGCAATTTTCCTGTATCCTCTACCAATTTAACAATCCATATTCAGTAGTCTACCTTTTCCTGAAATCACTTTTCTTTCCATTATATGACTAATATCCTTTTAACTAACAAAGACATCATACCAGATCATTAATATGGATTTCAAATCAGTCAACATTGCACCTGCTACACAGAGTGATGGTCTATATATCCACGGCACTAGAGCAGAAATTATATACTACTGGCGTATATAAGGTCGTTGCTCAAGCCTTCGACAGAGTTTGGTACTAGGAGCTTTTCTTCAAACTCAAGACAATTCTTCTATTTACATACTACCTCATTATTCATTCTTTTGTTTCTCACAGATTTTTCCTTAAGGAAAGGCAACTTGGAAAAAGGCGGTAAAAACAGTCTAACACTGTGACCTTTTCTTTCTTTGACTGCGATCCCCACTATTTTCGTCCCGCATCTCCCAACTGTTAACTATTGATATTCAGTATTCCAAAATTCTTCTATAACCCTTTTATACCTCTTTCTTTATCTTCTTTGTACGTGGAAGGTTGCATTATAGGTTTGATTCCCATGATTTGATTACTCTTTGTCCAACGTACTCTTGCAGTTTTGATTATATTGTAAGTCGTAGAGTTTGTATTAATTTAAACAATGGAAGTGGAAGAGATGAGAAGTAATATTAAGCCTTCTAATTTCATGCAATCCATGTATTATGACCCTTTTAAATGGTAAGTCAATTTTTCTGATTATTCTCCAATTCCGAGTGTAACTTTCTAAATCTGAGTTCATATGCTTATATTGTGTGGTTGGTACAGCAACCTCTCTCTTCTATTAAATTTTATTTCCTCATCATGCTTGTTTTGTTTAATCTTCTCGTTTTTACAAACTTCAATGATTATTTTTTTACACATGTGTCATTGGTTATCCAATATTATAAATTCGATGAAATGATTTTATCTGATTAATAGAGCTTTATTTAATTATTGCATGGTGCAATTTTGTGTTAAGGAGATGTTTTATCTAAAATGCTCAAATTGATTCTGTGATTAGAAAGTGATAAGGGGAAGGTACCCATAACCTCAACTCTTAACTGCAAATTGTTCTGTTATGTTAACCAATTTAAATTGGATTGTTTCTTTTAGATTCTACTGGCCCATAGAAAAAAATTCAAGAAAAACCTAAAGGGATTGAAATATTTCTAATTTCTACCCTATCAATTTTTAAATGATTTATTACTTCTATTTCCACCTATCTCATTTGATACATGTTTCCCTTAAGAACTACTAAACTTATCTTACTCTTAATAACACATGGTCTTACTATCATTTTTTAAATTATTTTAATTAATTTTTCAATAATTTTATTAGACTTTAAAATATTGTGTTTATGGAAATATTGATATAAAAGTGTGGATATATATTTGTTAATAAATATTATTAGGTTGGCAGGAAAATAATTTCGTCTTTTTCCATCACTTCCCAACCGAGCTCCAATAAATGTGTACGTGTTGCCAAAGATGTGTGAGGTCTTACATAGTCTGGAATAAACATGATTCCTACATGTTTTGCCAATTCTGGCCTTTTCTTCGTGATTGCTTCCTCCAATTTCATAAGTTGTTGAAAATAAACATCTGAGTTGATTGTTCTGTTTCTTGGAGGCAGCTCAAAGTTACTCAATACCTCTGTAATCAATTGACTCAAATTAACAGTATGATCTTCTTGATGCAATTCAGTTTTTGCTAGTTCATGATGCTTGGACTTTTATCTTTTTTGATTAATGTTACTGTAGACAATCTATTTTTTATAATTTGTAAAAAAAAAATTACAACATTTTCTGACCCTACGTTCTGTTTAACAATCAACTCCATAAACTTCACATATCTCTTTGTAGCCTCAGCCGGTTTCTTGGCTTTATGGAAGTAAAATATGTCTAAAATGCTTATTTCTGCACTCCTTGTTAAAATTGACCGTAAACTTACAGTTGTAAACAAAATTATACGGAATTCATTTCTATAGCAACTCTACGCTCCTAGTTCGTTTTGTAGTCGAAGCTAACCTCAAAAAAGAAACAAATTCTAACATTAACAAAGAATAACGATACAAACATAAACATTTCTATTGGTGCAAGCCCAAATTACTTTCTTGTCAACCCAATATGTACACATATATTTTTTTATGTCATTTTCTCTTTTCTTTTCTTTTTTTAAGCCTACTCGTAGATCATTATTTATCCTCTAATTAGTTCTGGCATGATTTAGTTATTAGTTTTATGCACTATGGATATATCTATTATCCACAAATTAAAAGAGGACTCATCTCAATTTTATTTATCAAAGCCTGGAAGGATATAGTTTTAATAACCAAATCAAATGTTTCTTATTTCTTTTGTTCAAGAAAAAAGGTAGTTTGAAAATTCTATTTTGTCTAGGCATCAAAATTTATAGGAAGGAATTAGTCCTGGTGGCAGTCAGTAAATGAAACAACTAAATAGTTGTTTTATTTACTGACCATCACCTGGACCAGTTCCTACCAATAATTTTGAACGGTCAACTAATTATATCCTCTATCAAAATTTATAAATTAATTATTAGCTTATTTTCTATTTTGAAGAGTTTAATAATTTAAAATTACACTATAAATTAATTAATGTTTTTATTTTTGCAGGAATCTCATCAAGAGTGTTACATTTCTTTTTATTGGAGTTAAGCTTGCAAGATATTGTAGAGGATTTGAATTTATGCCTTCTGTGAGCTAATTTTAAGTCAATCAAGTTCCATCAAGTGTCGAAAGTGTTTTTCCATGTTTACCCTCATCAATGAAACGTTTATTCTATCTTGTGGATATGTAAACATGTTCTGTAGTTTAGAAATTTCTAGTTATTCTGTCATTTGTTGTTCTTACTTATTTAATATATTTTGATAATAAAACTGTTAAATGAACATCTTGCCATTTGATTATTTTTTTTAGGTTTTGAACCATTTGAAATATACCAATGTATGTATAAATTATGTAAATCTGCAAATTTCCAGTTAAAATGCATTTTTTTATTTATGTTTATATTTTGATTAAAAAATCATGTGTTATCAACTGAAATATAGAAATAGTTTCAAGTTGGAGTTGCATTTATTTTCTTTTTACCAATTAGTTGATAGTAGTAGTGACATTGTTGACCATGAATGTAATTTTTAAGAGACATTGGTTGGTGATGCAGTGGAAAAATATAGATAGCATAAAACTTACTTTTAAAGACTGCTGACCATTGTATCCTCTGATTCTGGTGATGTGCACTGAGGTCTTGAGAAAATGCCCCTTGAACTCCTGACACCTTTTCTCGATGAAGAACTAAAACTTGAACCAACACTTAGAAATTAGTAGAAATTATCGATTAGTTTTACAGTTATTCGTGTTTTCTTCTTTGACCACATCTTCTCATTAATTAAATTTGTTTTCATGACCAAGTAAGAATAATTTAATTTTTTTTTTTTTTCTCACCTAGACCTTAACCACAATTCATTAGAATTATAAGAACTGCTTCGATTTTTTTTTCTGTTGATGTATGACAAGATTTTTCTTGTACCAATCAGGAAGGATTGGAAGGATCTTTAACTGTAAGTGATGAATATTAATATTGATTTATCGCTATTGATCTCCAAGTTCCTGGTTTGGTCTAGCGGAATAAGCATGTGAAATCTGCTCCTGGGTATATCAGAACCTAATTTATACCATTGAGTCACACCAATGAGAAACAACCTTTTGCAAATTTTTAGCCCCTTAATCCTTATGCGAGAAAAGTTATGGCCTTTGGTCAGCTCACTCACCAGCCATGCTGTGAGTGGTAACTAGTCATGCCTAAAGAGTAGGGATTGACTAGTAGGATCATTATGTCATTAGATATTAATTATACACTATGCACCTACATGTTATGTATTGTATCTATCATTATAAATATCTTCTATTGGAAGTAGTTTTTTTTTTCACTTGATTAATAACTACATAACACTAAATTTATTTAAAACGTAACTACAAAGTTTTATATACACATATATATATATATATATATATATATATATATATATATATATATATATATATATATATATATATATATATTGTTTGATCAGTTCTCGACTGTTGATAATTTAAGTTTGTGTTGTTCTTAGGTTTCAGTCAATGAATAAACAATTTTATCCTACAAGCTTTGAAAGAACACTCAGAGAGCTTGTAGGCTAAACATGCCTAATTAAGACACTATTTTGTCCAAAATTGCATGATTATGAGAACAATAAATTCTCGAAACGTCGCATAGATAAAATTGTTTATTCATTGACTGAAACCTAAGAACAACACAAACTTATATATATATATATATATATATATATATATATATATATATATATATATATATATATATATATATATATATATATATATATATATATATAGTTTGATCAGTTCTTGACTGTTGATAATTTAAGTTTGTGTTCTCAGGTTTCAGTCAATGAATAAACAATTTTATCTATGCGATGTTTCGAGAATTTATTGTTCCCATAATCATGCCTTAACAGTGGAAAAACAACAAAAAAAAAACAAAACAGAACATTAATATTATTATACAATAATTAATATATGATGTTATTGTTAGAGATATAAAAAAGAGTACATTGAACAATGAATAATCATACAGTAGGTACATAGATATTTTAAATTAGGATTGACATTAAAGATATTATAAAATTACTTACAATTTTGGACAAAATAGTGTCTTAATTAGACATGTTTAGCCTACAAGCTTTGAAAGAACACTGAAAAAATAAAAAAGGAATAGTCCAAGTATGGAAGATTTTCCAGGAATTTATGATGACGTCAGGAGTCTGGGGTATTCTCCCTCCTATTGTTGAGTTGTTTTCGTATTATTATTAAGACGTTTATTTTATTTCTTTAAATTTTAATATGTGTTTATCAAATTTGAGTAAATTAACACATAATATTAATTATCATATTAACAAACACATAATATTAATTATCATATTAACAAACACATAATATCACATAATATTAATTATCATATTAATAAACACATATTAAAATTTAAAGAAATAAAATAAACGTCTTAATAATAATACGAAATAAAACTAAAACAACTCAACAATAGGAGGGAGAATACCCCAGACTCCTGACGTCATCATAAATTCCTGGAAAATCTTCCATACTTGAACTATTCCTTTTTTATTTTTTCAGTGTTCTTTCAAAGCTTGTAGGCTAAACATGTCTAATTAAGACACTATTTTGTCCAAAATTGTAAGTAATTTTATAATAATATCTTTAATGTAAATCCTAATTTAAAATATCTATGTACCTACTGTATGATTATTCATTGTTCAATGTACTCTTTTTTATATCTCTAACAATAACATCATATATTAATTATTGTATAATAATATTAATGTTCTGTTTTTTTGTTTTTCCACTGTTAAGGCATGATTATGAGAACAATAAATTCTCGAAACGTCGCATAGATAAAATTGTTTATTCATTGACTGAAACCTGAGAACAACACAAACTTATATATTTTTTAATTTATTTATTTAACGTCACTTTATGCTACTATGGCTAATCGGACGATGCTACAGTGGGAGTCCTAAATTTTGCCTATCCAGGTTTTATTAGGATAGGGATCTTTAACGAGTACCTGACATCGCACAGGCTCGAGACCACCTTTTAACGTCCCCTCCGAAGGACGGCGCAACTAAGGATTTTTTACTCCCATTAAAAAATCCTAGGACCACCTGCGGGTTTGAACCCGTGACCTTTAGCATGGGAGGCTGTTACGCTAGCCACCCAGCTACAAGTGATCCCTACAAACTTATATATATATATATATACATTATAATATACTTATTTGTTTTTAAATATTCTTTTAAGAAAAAATCAATTCACATAAATATTTAATTCATTAAAACTCATTTTACTCTCAGGGTATGGTATGGGTTCTTGACAATCATGCACATATTTTATATTTAACTTTTTTAATTATAATTATAACTTACAATAATAACACAAACAATATGTAACCAGGTTAACAATGATTCTTCATATCCATACAGCAGCTCCTCATTCTCACAAGTCCCCACTCAAACTAACTGACTGCTTTACCTGGTAGGTACCTGCCAGTGACCTTTTTTCTTAGCATCCAAAATGGATGCTATGTTTGTAAACAAACAACCAAAAATAGGAGCTGTTTTTTAAATTTAAATTTTACTTTTATCCTATAGTTAGCCTTCCTTACACAATTATCAAATAATAAATAAATACTATAATTATAAAAAATGTCTTTAATACAATATATAGATAAAACATCCAATAGAGGATATTTATAATAAGTTAAATATGTATTGCATGTAGGTCATAGTTTGTATCTAATGACATAACGATCCTACTCCTCTATCCCTATTCTGAAGGTTTTTCATTTTTAAACTCTTCACTGGTGGTCTGCTGAACCTATTCAGTCATATGCCAGTAATATTCTAAAGATGAATCCCAGGATTACTTTTTTCAGGGTTTAGGGGGGCCCACTGTAACCTTTGAAGTCACATGCTTTGGCTTGAGGCAGATCCCATGAAAAGGCCAGGTAGTAATCTTCGAAATCATCTTAGGAGTTTTAATTAACGCTTAGTATTACCATAAACTTATCAACATGTAATGCTTTATAATAAAAATAAATCCAAGTTTTTCTTATTTATTTACAACTTCCACCAACAGACTAAAGCCCAATTACTGGTGGTAAATGTAAAGTATAAATAAGTACATTATTTAAACAATAAATGCGATATTGATCGAAGCTCAAAGGAAGATCAAGAATGAAATGTGTTGATTGTATCAAGAAGAATGGTATGGAGTTCCAGGCAGTAAACTGGGGGGCCATTGCCCAATATAGGCAGAGGTGGAATGGGCTAATACCAGCGGCTAAAGATCTCCAGACCTCGTGAAAGCCAAATTAAAAAAAAAAATGTATTGCTGATTAAAATTATCAACAAATTGGTTATGAACTAAGTATTTACTGAATTTATACGTATAACAAAAAAGAACATTATAACACTAACCAAAATTTCAGTCTTGCTGATTCTTTTAATCTTAATTTTGCTAGCACAATATTGCAGCTGAAAATCCAAAAAATATAAGCAAAAACAAGAAGTAATAGCATTAAATAAGATTCATAGATTCCATAATTCTTTTTGCCAAAATATTACATCAGTTTAAAATCAATTTATCATTGATATATATATATACGTACATAGCGTAACTTTTTTCTATTTAAAAATGATATTAACAATGTCACCAGTAGATAAATACACTACTACATTATTTTTACATTAGAAGAATTAATCTTGCAACCATTATAATCAAGATTTCTTTTTCCTCAGTTGATAAAGTGATGTTACTATTTTACACATTGCAAATGAATAGCTTCCGATCTTTCATTTAACTTATTTTGGCTCTTTTTCCAATCTACATCTGCATTCCTCACGGTAGAGATACTTTGAATTTCCTTAGGAACCTCTAATAGATAAATTTGGTATATTATTGTACCATATGCCTATAGGGCTCATTCAGAAGAAGATCAGAGATTTATTATTTCTTCTTACTCTAGATTTTATAAATTGGAGGTATTTTTGAACTAATAGGATGTGCTGTCAATAAAAAACTAGTATCAAATATTTTATTTTGCTGAAATTCATACAAAATACAGCCTTGATTTTCCCAGGCTAATGGACTGCTGCCTATGCTAAAAAATCAATATACAATACTACTATTCAAAAATTAAAATAATGTAAATAACAATACAAAACTTTAACACCTAAATAAAAAGAATAGTGCATTATAACAACATTAAAATTAAAAAAAGTATTAAAAAATTAAATATATCTTATATAATACTTGGCAGTGATTTGTTATCGTATACAAACAATATAACCAACAAAATTCATCATTAATATTGTTTTACAAATCATAGAAAAAATATACAAATAATAATAACAAAAATATAATATTAAATATTTCCTCTTAATATTACAAAATCTTATATTTTCAATTTATACCACTAACTGGCTCATTAATATTTATTGCTATTAGATCTAATTATAATTTTTTTTTTTTTTTTTTAATGTTTCACATACAACAGAACAGATCATTAGATGTAAGCCTAAAAACTTTGGTCACCAATTATTCAAAGTAGAACAGAAAAGATTCAGAGAAACTATAACAAAGAAAATGATAAAATTGCTATTAAGTTACTAACCTTTTTTAATTTACCTCACAAGTAAAATAAAAAAATCATTATACAGAAAAAAGTAATGAAAACATTAGTATTGGTCTTCCCTAGTATTCTCCCACAGCGAGATATACTTCAAAATTTGAATAAGATTTATTTAAGAATTCATCATTAAAATCTTTATATGGCAATAATTCTAAATGACTAAATTAAAATATAGTGATTTAAACAAATTATTACCTCTTAATAACTGTAATGTATAATAATACCATATAATTAATTTTAGACTATTGCAGTAAATATTTCAAAACTTCTATATGAAATAATAATCCAAAATAATTCAAAAAATAAATACGTAAATCAAAAGAAGGATTTTTTATAGAATATCTAAAATACGTATACATATTTAAAAAAAGCCAGTTTAATTTTTATAGATTAGTTTTAAAAAAATATAAAGGCATTATATTTTAATATGTTTATTAAAAATGTAACATTTTTAATATGTATTCACATTTTATAACTTACACTTATAATTTACAAATATGTTAAAATAAGCACTCACTAAAAACTTTTAATTACTAAAAACATGTGTATTAAAATGTTTCTATCTATATTCATTAGTTGCTATTCCACAAATATGGTTCAAGTTATGTTAAAACCTCCCTTAATTTCATAAAATTTAACATCCAGAAACAGCATGATATCTAAATGAATAGGAGGTTAGTAAAATGATCATACTTATAACAATCTTAACACATAATATAAACAAAAAAGAACATATTTTTACAAAATAAATAATGATGTAACAAATATTTTTTATTAATAGGCTATTCTTGCTTCAATAATAATTGTACTATTGTGATGACTCCAGTACCCAAAATTATTTTTCCCTTTTGTACTAGATTACATCAGTGTTCTTATTGGTAAATTTTTAGTTAAATTAAAATTGGATAATCCATTGTAAATGGCAATTTGTAGAAATATGATTATTATACAATATAACATTTAAAAACATATATTTTGTAAGTCATTAAACATGACGAAAAATAATTTACCATAAATAACTTTATTAAATCATATAAATAAACCCCAAAACTCAATTCATGATTAAAATCAATTTAAAATATATAAATGTTACACTGACATGCATTTCATATTTTAAACCTTCTACTTTTGAAGGACTGGGAGGAAGGGTTTCAAGTATGTCATTAAATTATCATTAATGACTACCATGATTAAAAACGATCATCAGATGAATGAGTAGTACCATAACATAGAAATTTATATGCTTAGATTAAAAGGTCCCAATATTTTACTAGATACAGATGCATATTCCATTATTAACTGAGAATATTTCATTAACTAATACTTATTACGTCCACATTTATCCATAAATGTCACTTTAGGTATTAATAAAAACCAATTTTGATTTAAAAATTAGATAGTAGATGTTGGAGTGCAGTCATAGAATAAGAGGACTTTTTGAGAATGATATCTTATATGACTGCACCCCTAAAGAAATTTTCCTAAAATTGATTTTAAGGTTAACTATACTTTCATCATAATAAATATTTTATATAATATACATAGATGAAGAAGAAAAAGGTCCTAGAAAATTTATGAAAAAAAAAAACATTAAAAATTATTGTAATATTAGAAATGTTTAAAAAAATATTTTTTTAAAATTCACTCAGCAAATAACCAATCTTAAAAGCAATTGCACCAACAAAATGAGTATTCTATGTATAAAGAGTATATAAACAAACTGACTCATATTATATATAAAATTTGAAAAGTGGATTTGTGTAAGATATTTACTATTGGGTAGAAATATTAAACTAAACCAGATAAATACTCATTCTAGCTCATGTATGGACTAAATGCAGTTGAATTAGAAGAAATAAAAATACTTGCCGCTTATTAAATTGAAAAACATTGACTGAACAACATTTTAATATACTTCATGAGGTTAAATTAAAATTACCAAACATGTATAAGATGGTAATTTGTAGTCAGTGAGTGTTTATTTACAATATAATTCATAGCAAATTTATTTTGTGTATCTAATTTACACATTTACAATTATTTTTAGTATATTACAAGAATCAGTAGCTTTAATTATATATATATATATATATATATATATATATATATATATATATAATGTTCAAATCTAAATTATCAGTTAATCATTTAGGTGCCATTTATGTGCAAAAATACATAATAATGGAGTTAATTATATATACATAAGAGAATAGTAAATCCATACACTTCTAACCTTCACCAATTACTCCTCATTATACACCAAAGAATCTGTGTAAATATAACCATTTACAGAAGATAAAATTTTAACTTGAACAACATTGATATAAAATTTGAACATAATACAATATTCGGAATTAAAGCGAAAATTATAGATATTTTAAAGGAAAGAGGGTAGGGAGCGGAAGTATAAAAATAGGAAAGAAAAAAAGTTATGATTCTTTTTTTAAAATGTTGTTGAAGGAGGATTGTCGAGGGTCAATGCATATGTAACCAGAACTTAGATCATGACCAGATACAAGCAAGTTCATCAGGACTGATCCACCTCCTTGGTCCGGACCAACAATTACTTGTTTCCTCTTTTTCGCATTTTCATCTTCCAAAGAAGATACACGCTTCCTACTCTCCAAGTCAACTAAAACAAAAAAAAATATTGCAGTCATGATTAATATAATTGAAAACTCAGGGGCTAGAACAATGGATTTTTAATCAATAGGAAACGTAACTCAAACATGATGGCTCTCTATAGCTTGATATAGAAATTAAATTTCTAAAATTTAGGGCATCTGTTTAATATGTAAGGCATAAGAATGAGCGTAGGATACAATCATAGTGTATATTAGAAGGGAGGAAATTCCTCAGGTTAGCAAAGCAGAAAAAAAAGAAATACTAGAATGTTTTTATTCTATGGAATGAGATATAAGGTTCAGAAAGATAAGATCCTGTTTCCTGTAAGAGAAAAAAATATTTGAATTGCAGGAGCATTTGGAAATGGAATGGGTAATGGATCTAACTTCTTTCAGCTGTCCAATGGATGCTAGGCCAGCAGTCAGGAGAGCACAGTTATTATTGAGTTTCAAAGCATTAGAACATTTTGAAACCACTAAATAACTTTATTCTCATGTATGTATCTGCTGGCCAAAAGCCTCTGAAATGATGAACATTGACATATTCCTCCAGGAATTAGCCGATTATTCACGGAAAGTTTCACACACTGTTGTGATGATTTCAGGTTTCTGTAGTCCAGCTCAAAATCAAGCCTCCCAGCAGACTTTGCAATTTCCAGTTCAAAATGAAAATTAGGCTGGAAAAAGTCAACTGGCACATTAAATAGTCATTGGTTAATAGACCAATGGATAGGCAAAGTAGCCTACAAAAAATACTGACAATGTTGATCTTCACTGGTTTAAGCTAACAAGAAGAGTTCAATAATTTATTTGGGCCATTATTCGGATAAAAGATTATTATAGACAATATTACAAGATATCCAGTACAGTTATAATATTTAAATAATGAGATATATTCACGTGTGCACCACACACAAAGGACGTAACAGGATTATATCATATGAATTATGTACCAAAAAAAGAAAAATGTTCCTATGAAGTTCTATCCATTAATGCTTTGTTTCAAAAATATTAGATAGATAACATAAAATACTAAAAAAAAATTATTTTCCTAAGGGTACATAAAATATTGACAAATTATTTGCTGCTTTCAAGAGTATTAATCATTACATAATAGTGAATTTGCTGTTGTGGTGTTGGTGAATGATTTGTAAGGTAAATGATTTATCAAAAAAAAAAAAAAAAAAAAAATTACAAAATACGTCCATAAACAAGTCTAAATTAACTCAATCAATGGATTGATCAGGCAGGATCAGGGGCATGCAAGGACTGCATGCTCTCTAGATCTGCCACTACTGGATTCTTTTGTTTAGGATGATATTAAAAAAATGCTTGTGTAAGCCCAGGCATTGACCTTAATTCTTTATGAAAAAGAATAATTAAAACTTGGGAAACCATCCATTCGGATACTGTTGCTAGGGAAGAAAGATGATGTTTACATTTAAGCACATATTAATTTATTAGATAAATAAAAATTTTGAGGCATGAATATTTCCAACAAACAGGGATAACGGACATGATTTCAAAGGAAAAGTTTTCTTTAATTCATATCTTCAGTTAGGATAAAACACTGAAACATCTTGTAAACGCAAAAAATTAGTGGAATAATGGCATATCACTACATTGTAAATGTATCATTACCTGAAGATGTATACATTTTACGATGACCTCCACCCTGGTCATCTGGGTATTTGAGGGTTGAATTTTCTTTATCCACTAGTAATAGATGAGCTAAGCTGGGACTACTGGGTTGGCTTTTTTGAGTTTTTATTTCCATTCTGATGGGAGTACTGTATAAAAAAAAAAAAATGAAAAATTAAAAAAAAAACTGATTAAAATATAAGGTATAAATATTGGGTTGTTTCACATGAAATGTCCGTTTTTATAGTTTCTGAAATACATAAAGGATTTTGCAGGTCTCTGTTGTTTTCTTCCGAATGTTTACATATTTAAAGTAAACAGTTACTAATCTTCTACCTTTGTATTATAAACATTAGCTTCCCAATCAATTACCCACTTTTTAGTATACCTCAAAATATGAACATAGAAACACGTGATTTTCGAGTAATATTTTTGTACGAGTTTAAACTCGGCCATTCAGCAGCTGAGGCCGCTAGAAATATTTGCAAGGCGTTTGGGGAAGGGAGTGTTAATGAACGTACCATTCGCCGTTGGTTTGCTAAGTTTTTAGCTGGGGATACCGACTTGGAAAACTTGCCCCGAGGAACACCTCCGTCCGTAATAGACAACGATGTCCTCAAACATACAGTAGAAGGAAACCCCTACCAAACAGTTAAAGGACTCTCAGCACAACTAAATTCAAGTGAATCTACCGTTTCCAGACGTTTAAGGTGTATTGGGTAAGTAAAAAAGCTCGATACTTGGGTACCTCATGATCTCACTGAGCAGCAGCAAGACCCCATGTCTCAAAGAAAAAATCCTTTTCTTGACCATCCTCATATTGAATATCTTTTTGTGGAAATCTTAACTGTTTCATCTCCTCACCTGTATGCCATTGTCTATCGAACGCCTCATGTTCCATTCGATATCTTTTTTTAAATCTCCCTAGTCCAATTTGTCTCCAGGTACTCCAATATCATCATCACGGTTTAATATGATCTCTGAATCACATGATAAATGCTTCCTGGTACCTACTGTTTTCCCTAAATCTTTATCTAGTTCCATACTTTCCTACCCATCATACAATTCTCCGACTCTTGGCTGGATCTTCACATAACTGATTCATCTGTAAAGGTCCTTCCGATAAAATCCTTCACTTCTAAAGTAGTTACCCATCATAGTTTGGACCTCCTTTCCTACGAATCCCTTCAAACCGATCTCGAAACACTCCATTGGGATTTCATATATTCCTATAATTTAATTGACCCTATGATATCCACTCTCACCTCTAACCTAAAAACCATACTTGACACCCATGCTCCTCTTAAAACACGAACCTTACGTCTTCCCACTGCTCCTTGGCTGACTCCTGAACTAAAGGATTTGATGAAAAGATCAAAGGCAATCAAATTCAATCCAAGATCAAAGCAAGGCGAAAATTTTGACACACTCGGTTACCAGCTGACCATGCTAGTTTTAAGCAACTTCAGAATGGAACCTAGGACGCAGTGTAGCATGCGAAATCAAATCCCTCTATATCCACAGTGCCCTATCCAGTGCTCTAGATTCTAAATACAAATGGAAAACCCTTCGAAAACTGTCTCTTCCGGAATCCAATAACTGCTATTCTATTCCTGTCCTGCCAGACGATCTCAACTAGCATTTTGTATCCTTATCTCCTTATTCATCTTCCACTACCGATATTGAACATTAAAGTTTTAATATAGAAAGTTTATATAAGGTGTAGATTCTTTTAGGTGAAGGTAAATTTCTGTGAATAAAATTGGAGGCTGATTTCTACTTCACCACTCTTTTATTAAAAATAATTATATTATTAAAAATAACTATGTTTCGACTAAAATGCCATCTTCAGGCGCAATGGAACTAAGTTGATCTAAAAGTACAAAATATTATCACAATAACAAATAATCATCATACAATTTATCATGAAATTATATAACAATGTTAAAATATATGATAAAAACATAGTGCGTTAGCCGAAACATAGAGCAATTATTTTTTATAAAAGAGTGGTGAAGTAGAAATCAGCCTCCAACTTTATTCCTAGAAGGTTTCTTCTTTACCCATGTTTCCTATGACGAATTATTAATAGCTATTTTTTAATCCTGCTCAGACGATTACGGACATGACATTATTTCAGTAAAACTAATAAAATCCTGTCTTCCAGTCCTTATACCAGTTTTATATCATATTTACAATTTTTCCTTGCAAAACTCTATATTCCCTTCTCATTGGAAAACCGCCTAAGATCGACCACTAAATAAGATCCCAAGAATAGGCATGAGTTTGGAACTGCATTTATGGTCTTAAAGCGTACAAAATCAGCAATTCTGGATTTCAAACCGATCAACAATAGATTATGTACTATGAGGATTAAAGGAAAGCGTCAAAATATTACCCTCATAAATGTGCATGCACCTACTGACAAAAAGAAGAATAGGAAAAGGACAAGTTCTATGAGAAATTGGACAAAATTATAAGAAATGCACCATCCTTTGACATGAAAATAGTGTTAGGTGATTTCAATGCACAAATAAGGAAAGAGTCTGCATTCATTCCCACCATAGGAGGACACAGTATGCATAAAAAAACCAATGACAATGGCGAACGACTGATCAACTTAGCAACATCCAACGCGCTAGTAGCCATGAGTACAATTGTTCCTCACAAGAAGAAACTTGTGGTGTAGCCACACAAATTGATCATATATTGGTCTCATCCAGGTACTTCACAACTCAATACAGGATGTTAGATCATACCATGGACCAGATGTTAACTCAGACCATTATTAAGTTGTGGCGAAGATGAACCAAGAAATGAGAGTCTTGAAACACAGGAATGAGTACCAAATAACTAAATGGGACAGAAAAAAGCTCAAAAAGGAGGAGATAAGAAACTCATTCCAATCTAATATTGAGCAAGGTGTGAGGAACATCCCTACAATCGAAGGAGGAAGAAATAATGCGAAATAATCCTATCAAAGGATAGGAGAAATAATGCTGCATGGTTCGATAAGAGTAATATTGGCAGAACAGAATGCAAAGAGATCAGTTCTCTTGAGCCGAGACACTAGAAATAGTAGAAAACAGTATAATGAAGCAAGAAGAAAGCAAAAAAGTACTGAAGAAAAAGAAGAGGCAAGCAATACTAGAGAAAGTGAAGGCTATTGAGGACTCAAGAAGAAGTAATGAGCCAAGAAAATTCTTCAATGAAGTTAAGACCACTACTGCAAGTTTCAGCAGCAATGCAATAATTAAGAATGCTGAAGGTAAACTACTGGTCTTAAACCAGAACATACAAGAAAGATGGAAAGACCACTTCAAGAAACTCTTTAACCCCATCACTGAGCAACAAATAATCGGCAATCTTCAATAAGAGGAAAATGAAACTAAATTGGTTCCACCTGATAGCATGGAAGTACAATTAATTTTGGACAGATTAAAAAACAACAAGGCGCCTGGATCAGACAGGATCCCAGCAGAATTTTGAAGGCAGGAGGTACACAACTTATTGAAGAAATTACCACGCGGATAGAATTAATATGGATCTCTGAGACAATGCCTCAAGAATGGACTGAGTCTATGATTACACCAATTTTTAAAAATAAATGAGACAAAACTGAATGCAAGAACTATAGGAGAATCAGCCTAATAAATACGGGATATAAGGTGTTCTCAATAGCTTTATATAACCGCTTAATTCCATACATAGAACCACAGCTCGGAGAATACCAAGGTGAATTTAGAGCAAATCGTTCTACTATTACCAAATATTCTTGCTTCGACAGATGATGGAGAAAATGGATGAGGTTAATAACCGCTTGAGGCTACTTTTCATTGACTATAAAGCGGCATATGATTCTGTCATTAGGGAAGAACCGTACCATTTGATGGGAAAATGGACATTCCGACTGAGCTAATTCGCCTTACTAAGTGTACAGGAAGGACTCAACAAAGCATAAAAGAGGTATTCACAGTGCTTGAGATAGAAGGAAGAAAATTGGGTCTTCAGATTAATGAAGATGAGAAAAGATTCAGATTCTGAAGGCAAAGGATAATGACAGCAAACCGATCCTATTTCAGTCTATCTTAATTCTTCAGAAGTAGAATGCTCAGTCGCACAACTAAACTCAGACTACATAGAACACTCATCCGTCCCGTCTTAACATATGCATCCAAAACTTGGAATCTGAGCAAAGTATCTGTTGACCGCATAAACAGGTTCTAAAGGAAGATCCTAAGGCGTATATACAGGCCATAGACAAATAGAGGAAAATGGTCTGTTTCGACTCCGCAAAAAGGCAGAGCTGTACACACTCTATGATGACTTGACTGTTTCCCAGTTTGTGAGAGCACAGCGGATTAGGTGGCTGGGCCGCATAATCAAATGGGCGAAGAGAGGACAGTCAAAAGACTGTACTATGAAAACCCTGGTGGAAGGAGGCCACATGGAATGCCGAGGGAAGATGGAAGGACAGCATCTCTGTGGATCCGAGCAAAGCGGGAATATCAGTGAGGCGTGCTAAAGACAGAGAAGACTGGGGAAGAATGTTGAGCAGGCCAGGGACTGCTTTATGCGTCTGTTGTGGCCGATTATGAATGAATGAATTTGATACGGTTGACCATACACTCATTCTTACCAAACCACGAAATCTTCCTTTATCCAACAGTGCTCTACACTGGTTCAAGTCTTTCCTCTCCGATCGCTCTCAGTATGAGGTAGTTCCAGGCCAACTTCCTTCCACGACTCTGCCGCTGACATGTGGTGTTCCTCAGGGATCATCACTATCACTGTTCCTATCCTCTTTTCTATCTACATAAATGACCTTCCCTTCAATATCCATCACTCCCAAAACTATATTTATGCGGATGACCTCCAAATTTACCTCTCCTTCCCTCTGTCAGACCTATTACTAGCAACAGAAAAGCTCCTGGATGATTTAAACTGAATTAGTTGCTGGGCATCTGACAACATGTTAAAGTTAAATGCTGAGAAGACCAAGGCATAGGTTCCAATCCCTTCCTTAAGACCCTTCCATCGATTCCTACTCTGTTTCTGAATAACAATCCAATACAATTCCATCAATCCGTTAAAAACCTCGGCACCACCTTTGATCAAACCCTTTCCTGGAAAAACCATGATACCGAAATCTCCCATCGTACATTTTTCACATTAAAACTTCTAAATTACCTACGTCCTCTTCTTCCAATTGGTTTGTTCACTAATATTCACCCACTTTGACTACTGCTGTGCAGTGTATGGGGGTGTCTCTGGGGATCTTAAAGCTAAACTAAAACGATTATTTAACTGCCTGATATGTTTCATCTTTGAAATATCCAGAGACACCTCTATAACCCGATTCTACGAGGAGTTAAGTGGCTTTACCCTTCCTACCGCTTTAAGTATTTCCTGGCATCCTTTCTCTTTTAAGTTCCCCGATCTCAACGTCCATCGTACATCTCTAATATATTTTCATTTAAATCCTCTGTCCACTACCGCAACACTAGTTAACGGCCTTCAGACCTGTATAAAACGCCTCATCAAACAGCAGATTTTGACAGATCTTTCCTTATCCGACCCTCGTCCGTATGGAATTTTATTCCTTCTTATATCCATCATTCCAATACCCTCCCGACCTTCAAATTCCGTTTGATCAAACACTTCCTGTCTACCCAATTTTCAAATGATCCCAACTGACTTGCAAATTTCAATAAAAATCGGTAAATGGATCAGAGAGAAACGATTATTTTATCATATTTTATTTTGTATTATATTTAAAGATTTATGGATATTATTTCACACATTTTAATTTTTTTTTGCACTTTATATATGAACATATTTTTATTTTTTTTATTCTTGTCTAATTTGTTTTTCTAAATTATTATAAGAAGCTACCTATTAATTTATTACTATTATTCATTTTCTTGTTGTTTCTGGGTTTTTTTTTGTTGTGTGTTTGTACTCTTAAGACACTGAAGCCTAATTTATTTTTTCTGTAATATTATTCGAAGGGACTTGTCCCAGAATAAATAAAGAATATATATATAAAATAATAATAATAAATTCTATATTAGAGATATTTGAAAAAAAAAATTCGCATTACTAAAAAAAACTTAAGGATCTACCCAAAAATCAAATTAGGTACATTCTCCAAATAATTAAAATAATCTATTGGAGCAAATTTCAATACCCAAGCAAGTGATATATGAACAAAATTTTACTAACCACCTTCCACTTGAATTGTTACTACCAGATGTAACAGGGTAATTCACATTCCAGATCAAGTCAGAAGACATCAGCAAAGGAAGATCATCAATTTCCGACATAGGAATATATGGAGCACGAGCTGATATGTCATCAGTTTCAGGTTCAACCAAATCAATTCCGAGGATTGATTTCATAGTAGTTTCTTCAAAGTGAGCAGATTCTTCACCCAGGCTTGAAAGTGACGGTAAACTACATCCACCTGGACTCTATAAATATGAGAATATATGTATTAGATATGGATTTCATTCATACATGTAACTGTAAAAAAAATTAAATTGAAAGATGAAAGTTTATGATAACAATATAATATTGCTCAAATAAGCACTTATTTTGAGGACCAATAAACCAGAAGAGCCAAGGAAGGCAACATTATTTGATACATTATTAAAGATTTAAAACTTCTATATTATCTAACTTATTTTTTTATTTAATCAATGCTAAAATTTTTAAAGCAATTTATAGGTAGATAAAATACTAAAAATAACATACATAACCTGACTTAACTTATTTATATTCCCCAGTTAAAACCATAATAAATTTCAATTAAAATCTTGTTAAGCTGTGATTGATTAAAATATGTCTTTTGATTCTGAAGTTAATTATTATTTCTTCCTATCAGGATTTTTTGTTAATTCCTGGTGAAACACTAAAAGACCATCATTAAATGTAACATTCAAGCCTTGTGGTCACTGAGCCCAACAACTTTACATGCCCATTTGAGTCTCCGCAATGCTATCAACACAATTATATTCACAGGGTACAAGCTCTGCAATTCCGCGTTGTGCAACCTTCTAAACTCCCCAGTGGCCTCATCTCTCTTTAGACCACATATTTTACACATTACCTTATTTTCGAAAACCTTAAAATGTTGCTAATCCTTCAAAGTAAGAGGCCTCGTTTCACATCTGGACCTTCGGAAGAATAATAGTTTTATAAATTCTAACCTTTAAGTTCTTAGACAGAAGCCATGAGGTAAGTAATTTGCAACTGAACAATAACACGCATATCCCGCCTATAACTGGGACTTTATTTCCTCCTGAATTTCATTTTTTCTTGTTATCAATGAACCTAAATACTTAAATTTCTCTACGGGTTCAAAAGTATGTCCTGATATATCAATATCATCAAGATCGTCACCATTTCTGCTGCTAATCATATATTTTGTCTCATCTGTATTTATTTTGAGCCCTATTTCTTTACCTGTTTTTATTAATGCACTTTTATTTAGTTGTATAGTTGATGTTTCCGTGTCTTCACCTAGCAGTACCAAATCATCGGCGTATCCTAGAACCGGAACTTTATCACCCAGATTCAAACCTTTCTCGGTATACGTCACTTTTTCTTTGACATATTCTAATGCTATATTAAATAAAACAGGCGAAAGGGCGTCACCTTGTTTTAAACCTGATCACACCTCAAATCTCTCTGAGTAATTATGACTAATTCTAACTTTATGGAATTTTCGACAAACACATCTCCACTAGGTTTACTAATTTTCTAGGTTTTCCCTAGTTCCATTCCCTGTTCAATCATGAAGTTATACACCTTCTGATGGTCTATGGGAAATCATAAGCCTTTTTAAAATTGATATAAAAATGATGGACTACACCATTGTATTCCAACTTTTTCTCTAATATTTGACGTAAGGAAACGACATTGGTAGTCTTTGATAATTTCCTCAGTGTGTTCTGGGATTCAGCTACTTAGTATTGACTAGAATATATTATAACACACGGGGAGAAAAGAGATCCCACGATAGTTGTTACAATCCATCCTTGGTCCTTTTTGGTGAATCGGAATAAGTATTGATTCTTTCCATTCTTCGGGCATTTTTTCATTTTCCTAGATCTTTTTAAGCAAAACATATATTTTGGAAACAACCGCTGCCTCACACACCTTGATTAATTCACTCGTGATATTATCATTTCCTGCAGCTTTATAACGTTTTTATTTTCCTATTGCCATTTCGACTTCCTCTTTATTCAGTGCGTCTATCCATGGTTTAGTGCTCTAATATTCAGAGTGAGGAGTTTGATTATTATTTTCCTTATTTAAAATGCCTTCAAAGTGGTGTTTAAATTTAATTAATATCTCAGTCAAATCCGTAATTATATTTTTATTTGCATATTTAACCCCATTCAATAGGGGTTCAAATCTTTTACACGATTGGTTTATACCTTTGTACATCTCTCTTATTTTCGCTTCTGTGTTTTTCCATTTCTACTATTTTGCTTTTAAGATAATCTCTTGACTTATTTTTTAGAATTTTGAAGTCTTATTTTTTACTAACCGAAAGTAAGCCACGTCATAATTGCTTGGATTATTTAATGAATTTAGTTTAGCAGTTTTCCTTTTTTCACACAAATTTTTACAATCCCTGTCAAACCAGGGTTTGCTCTTTTTATTTTTGATTTTCTTAAGACCAAATTAGAACAGAATGGAATAGAAAAAAGCTTTTATTCTGGGACTTAGTCCCTTGAGAATAAAATAAAATTCACAAATAAAAATAGCACATCTGGCCAGAAAACATTAGATAGATTAAATTTTTTAGATAGGTAAAAGAGGTAGAGAAAGAAATATATAAATGTATGTACATAAACACATCTATGTACAGAAGAAAAGAAAAAGCATAAAGTAAAGTAAATAAATACAGTAAATCAAAAGTAAAAAACAACTAATTTTTAACACAAAAAGAAAACAAAAATATACATATATATAAAATTTAAAAAAATAAATAAGGCATATCTAAGATATTCAGTTATTATAATGATTCAACTTTAATGAAAAATCTAATTTAAAATTAAAGATCAACAAGCGTCAGTTTGGGATCATAGGTGTTGGAAAAGGCGATATTTGAATGTGGATAAGGAAGAAGCATGACATATATTGGAAGGAATGGAATTCCAGAATGCAATGGAACGGGCAAGAAAGGATTGATCAAAGGTTTTAGTTGTGTGGGATGGCGTATAAAGGTCGGAATGGCACGATCTTGTTTCAAGCAAGTGGACTGAGGATTTAAATTGAAGGAGACTGTAGATATAGGAAGGATGCTGGGATTTTATGGTTTGGTAGATAAATGACCCAAGGAAGTACTGTCTGCGTATGGAGGGAAGGAGCCACTTTAATTCGGAATAGCGGTGGGTCACATGAGACCGCCTCGAGGTACCCAAAACAGATCTTAAAAAAAAATTCATGAGACGCTTTAACTTGTTCTCAAGCACCACAGGGAGACCACCTTACACTGTGCAGCAATAGTCGAAGTGGGGGAAAATGAGTGATGAAACAAGGAGCTTACACGTGGATTGTGGAAGAAGGTATCTGGAGGCGATGAAAAAACTTTAAGGTACTTATAGATCTACGGGAAATTTGGGCAATATGGGAGGGTTTCCAGGATAGGGTTTAGTCTATAGTAATTCCTAGATTTTTGACAGAGAGAGCTAGCGGAAAATTTGCCATTTTGTTTTTGAGTCAGGAGCTGAGGATAGGGCTTCTTGGAAATAGTTGGATTTTGCTCGTCTGATAGTTGTCTGTGTCAAGTTATGGAGTGCCCTAAATGCTTGATAGTCGTCAGTCACTCTTGTATGTCTAAAGCGCCTAAGGGCAGCCTCACGTCTTTTTTGAAGATCTTTCTCAACTCATCCAGGGAGCAGGTCGGTGACGAAAGGTGGTGGTTTTGGATGGTGCATGGATATCAGGGATATGAATGAGAATGGCGGTAAGGATATCAACCAAGGAATCAATAGAAGTACAGGAATAGATTTTGCTCCAGTTCATCTTTTCAAGTTCAGGTAAAAGGTTTTCTAGGGTAATAGAGTCCAGGTTGCGGAAAGTAATGGTTTTAGGTAGGAGCCCTGAGGTATGAAAGTTATAAGATATTTGGATAAGGTCATGAGATGAAAGGAATGGTACTGGATGCTGGGAAGCGGTTTATTTATTACTGACCTCTTTAATATTATCCCTTATCTCTTCCCATAATTTGTTTAATATTTGTGTTCTTCGTCTAGAGATTCAAAGGCTTTGAATCTATTTTTTACTTCTATTGCGAATTTATTTCTAATTTGGGGATTGTTCAACTTAACTAAATCAAAATTTTCGGGATGAACACAGTTGTGTTCTCTTTTTTGTATTTAGTTTTTGTCTAAGTTTCGGGATGACTAATTAATGATCAGAACCTCATTTAGCACCACAATCGGATCTCGTGTTAATTATGCTACTTTTCCATCTGTGTTTTGTACAAATACATGATAGATTTATTCCATGTTTGCCTATCCAGCGATGTCCACGCATACTTATGAATATTGTCAAGTTTAAGCGTAGTACTTTTGATCATTAGGTTTTTCGAAATGGCAAAGTTTATTAGTTGGGTACCATTATGATTACTATATTTCTGCAAACTTGAATATATTCAGAACTAGAATAAATACCATACAGTAGTTTAAAAAGTGAACATTATGTTAATAACTGAAGATACGATGGTTATATATGCAAGTATTAGCAATTCACTACTCACTAATTATAAATCTCTATTTTTTTTAAATTTTTTTTTCATGGCCACATTTATTAATTATATGCAAACCCTTTAACTGTATTTTGTTACTTTTTAACCCAGAAGAACCAAAATATGGCACAAAACTTTGCAAATAGTTTTTCACTATTTTTGTAAACATACATTGATCGCCACCTGAACCATCTCATCCTTCACTATAATCACAAGGTCAAATATTCAATATTTAAGTTGCTAATTTTAATATTGTACAGAATTATTTTAGTAAAAATAATGTCTCTCTCTGAGATTCAGCACTTGTCTGGCATTCTTTTGATCAAAATGATGTTCAGGTATTAGAAATTAAAATAATTCTGTGAGTTTTCTAATTTTCTTTATTTGAGGATGATTTAATTCCAATATGACGTTCTGTTGATTGGGAGCTCGCACAATTCATAACAACTGTAACAAATGTTTGAAGTTTTGAAGAGACGAAACTCCGTTTTGGTGAATAAGAAAAATGTTTTGCTGCAGCAGAACATTACGGATTGTACTTCAAAAGTTGAAAAATTAATTAAATAATAATTATAAACTACATTCTAGCCCTTCAAACTTTTTTTTTTTTTATTTACCTTAATATATTATGAGGATTTTATATCACAATACTTTAATAATAATTTCATTCAGGAGTAAATTGGAGGAAGAGAGAGAAGGATAATATGAGTCAGCGTAAATAATAGAAAAATACCTGAGCAAGTGAAGGAGATAAAGACCCAGTAGAGCAATCATCTCTATATGATGAAAACAAAGGAGTTTCTTTGTCAGCATTAATAAGAGGGCAATAACTATCAGGAAGAAAATTAGTAACCACTAAACTTCCTAAAGGGACACAGGCATCACCCGCCGTTGGTGCCAAATGGGTCAAATCTTCTGGCTCATCTTTCATCACTAAAAATATGAAAAAATAAAACATATTAATTTGAAACATTTAATAAGGACTAAAGAAAAATCCATTAATAAAAAAAAAAGTAATAATAATAAAATACTAAAGTTTTTAAGAAACAATTATTATAAGATAACACTTCCACAATATCAGAAGGAGAGAAGGAAAGGTAAATAAATTTTAATAAATGCTCATAATAGAATTATATATAATTATCAAAAAATTCTTTTATACTTCAAATTTTGTTTTTATTAAAAGCTTAAAATCTAAACATACATATATGCTTTTTGGATAAAAAAACACAATTAAAGTTATAACAAAAATATGGTTATTATGTATTTTTTATAAATAGTTTGATAGTGGAGTATCATCAAAATAGGGACTTATCAGATATTATTATTGTGTAGGACATTGTAAGCAATACATTTTTTTTTATTAATCTAAGAAGTATTAGTTCTGTTTCAAAGGAATAGAAAAAAAAAAAAAAAAAAAAAAAGAAGTAAATTAAGCTGTAAATGAACTTTCCAATGATAGTAGAAAGTTCATTAAACACTCTTATGACAAGCTCCCTAATAATATAGAGACAAGCTGGAACACTTTTAGAAAAGAGACAAGAGGTTGCAACAGATTGGGGGGGGGGGGAGGAGGATAGGCCCTAATAACCATGGACTGGGAAACATCAGTTTTAGTTCCTTTCTTCAAGAAAGAGAATACATGGAGACATCTCACTCCTCAGGGTCCTATATAAAGTTTAATCTAAAATCCAAGAGAAACACCTTAGGAAAGCTAAAGAATCACTACAATGCACGATATTGATTCAGACAGATCACAGAGTAAGTCATCGAAAAGAAAGTTTATGGGTTTTTAGTAGATTTACCCAAAACCTTAGACACAGTTAAGACAAACAGAGTTAGAGGAAAGAAAAAAACCGCTACACGGAATGGGAGGAGTGGGAATAATACTCTCTATTGAAGACCCATTCAATAGGCAGAAAAACAAAGAAAGAACTTGGCACAAACACACTAGAGAATTTTCATTCAAAATCAGAGTCAAACAAAAGGTTCTCCTCAACATTTAAACTTAAAAGATCCAAGCCAAGCATGAAACCATTTTATCTGGGATTCAAAAGACTACAGTAAGTAAAACATAGATCTCTATTTGTTTGCATTTGTTGACAATCTAGCCATGATTGGAAAAATTATTAGAAACCTTCAATACAACCTCCATATCCTTCAAGAAGAGTTAACGTGCATGGATGGTAGAATGGTCAAAAAAGGAGAGGACAAGTGTAGCAGAAAAATGTTTTAATTATCTGAATATAGGCTTTCTGGAGAAGTACAAAATTTAATTTATTACCTACCAATTTTGACCTACTCAAACGAGTCATAACTAATTAAAAGACTCATATCCAAGCATTGGAAATTCAAGAAGGTCGAAGGTAATAAAATAAGAGACTGGATGATAAACACTAACATGTAAGGTGAGCCTATCAAGGAAATCGCATGAAATGGTTTGAAAAAGTTTTGCAAATGAAGGCAAACTGCATTGCTAAAGTCAAAAAAAGAGTGCACTGCAGAGAGAAATAGATCCAAAGAATTAGGAAAAGGCCTAAAGGAGACTTTCGACAGAAAAAGTTAAAAGTGGAGAAGTAATAAGCTGATGGGCAGTGGATGAAACTTCATTGAAAGGCATCTTATATGCAATGCAGAAGAAGCGGGAAGATCATGAAAGAAACATTTCTAAATAGGGATAATGATGAAATTCCTGAGATAGACAAAACTATAGACTATATAGCATAACTTCTTTAAAAATTAAAAATATATTTAATATATAGTATTAAAAGGTTATAACATGCTTTAATTATTTTAACATCATAAATAATTTCATTAAAAAATAAATAAATAATAATAACATAGAAAATAATTACTTGTATAGCCAGAATCATCATCCGAAAAGATGAGGAATCCTTTATTCATGTCAGCAGTTCGTTTAGCAAATATCTTAGAAGTAGCGGGCTGAGGTCGTGGTAATATTTTTGGTTTAATGGTTACTAGAATTTCATCATTATCCAATGATTCTTCAATTGATTTCTGCTTCTTGGCATTAACCCATTCTAACTGATCAGTTGAGTAGATCTCAACTTCATTAAGTTTTTCACTGAAATTAATAAATACATAATTTCTTTTCTAGTAAAAAAAGTATAATAAATACAACAATGAAACTTAATTGCTGGAGAAATATGTCAGGGGTGCGGTCCAATTTCTGTGACCCCAACCAATTTCTTTAACGATTGATTAAATGGTCAAAAATTCTTCTGTCATTAAATCTATAAATCGGTATCCAACAAAAATGGAACTATATTAATGAACAATTACATAAATTATTAGTAAAGTTTATTATTTTGAATTAATATTCATTATTTTAGGGACATCAAATTGATTTGTAAAAAGTACTGATTCTAAGACATTAACTATTTTAAGTAAGCAATAATTCATTAAAATATCTTAAATTATTAAGACTAATTTTCAACTTAAACATGAGAGTAAAATGGTAGCTTTAAAGATGAAGAAGTTGAATGAACGTGTCTTGATGATTAACTCTAGTCAACCTTGAACCATCAACTATTGTACTGAACTTTATGATCGTGTTCCCAACAATTAACTCCTTATTTCCATTGAAGTTCAACAATATTACTATCATATAAGATTTAATAGATGAATATCTAATTACCACAGACAAGAAGAAAGAAATTGATGTTCAACAAGTCTTAATATAATTCAATCAGATAAATAATTCTTTTCTAACAAAATAATATAGGCATGGTAGTTTAAGTTTAATGCCTATGAGAAACATAGTAAACAAAAATTTGTTAACCATATCTTTAGGGACTTTGACAAAATGGATGATGTACATTACAAAATGGTCCAGAATAATGAAGAGTAAATAAAAAACTTTATTAACAGTACAGTGAAACCTCATTAGTTGAGAGAAGGGAGAAATATAAACATCCATAAACTAGAGATACTAATGCTACAGAGAAAACAGAAATGAATGAACCATACCATTTAGAGGTAAAATTTAAATAAAATAAAAACATATATGTGTCTGGGGTAGCCTGTCAAAACATAACTACAATTTTTAAATTTTTCACTTTCAAAGTAGATAAATGTGATATATACCATATGGTAAACGATGATATCAAACAAACAAGACTTAAGAAACAGAAAAAACAATAATATGCCTGATAATATAATAATTTGGTTAAAGATTTTCAGCAAAGGCTCAATCTAAAAAGAAATAAGTAGATTACTATTTCATGGAGTTTTAAGAACTTTCATAAAAGTGGGACAATTTTAAATTGTCAATCATTGTAAAATGATGCAAATCTTTTTTCATCATATTTTGAAAAATTATCACAGGTGTAATAAATATCACTCAAGTAAACTAAATAAATATCAAAATAAGTAGTAAAATGTAATAATATAATGATAGACCAGTGAGAATTACATTTAATGCAGAATGATTTTAAAAGAGGAATTATTATTATAATATAATAAAATTTGCATAATATACTGTGAAGGAAATGTAAGAATAATAGTAATTATAAGACTTATCATATAACTACCAAAAAAAGAAAATTTAAAAATTAACAACACAAAGTAAAAAGGAAATTTAGTTGTATTTTACAAAGTAAAAAACCCATACCATCCATTAAACTGAAAGATAGTCTTCAATAGAATGCTCAACCAATAACAATTATTGTAAGCATGATATATATAATTTTGTTCATATTCCTAAAATGTAAGAGACAATCACTTAAAATATGAATATCAGATTTATTAACTGTACCTATTATTATATTAAGGAAAGAATTACTTAATTATTAATAAATCAAAGCATTAACTATTAAATGCACCATTACTAGCTTTAGAGGATCACCTCATGGTAAACAAATTTAAGTACTCCTTTAAAAATTGTATGGTATGATATATGACTGAACAATAATTAATTACTTATGTATACAAACATAAATAAGTACAACAAAAGGGAGGCACAAATCTGTAAAAATTTTGCAATTTTTTTTCCTGATGGTCATCGTTTTAATAAAAAAAAAAAAACAAAAAAAAAAAAAACACGCTTCATTCTCAACAATTGAAAGGACAATCCTGTAAGTAGAGTACAGGCTCTTTTTTGTTTTAAAGTGATGATGGTAATTATTATTCAGTACTTTTATTTGTAGAAAATTAAAAAAAAAAGAAAGTATTGTCAGAGGAAATACACACCTCCCTTTGCATATAAAACTTAAATCACAAGACAGCTAATCTAAAACAAGATCAAACTAAACATGTATACATAGCCAACTGACAAAACGAAAGAAGGGTGTTTATTAATAGCTTGGTCAGTAATCAATGCCAACTTTTATTTTCATTCAATCATTAATAGATATACAACAAATCATAACGAGTACAAAGAATCATTCTCTGTCAGCACGACTTAATTATTTAAAATCTATAATTCATAGGCGAAATACTTTTATAAATCCACTTTTTCTTAAAAAAAAAAAAAAAAAAAAAAATTGTTTTGGCAATTTATTTCATAAAATATCAGGCATATAAATTAAGTACTTAATTTGGGTAGAAAAAAAGTATTGGAAAAAGAAGTCAATATAATTTTTAAAAAAAGGATTAATTTTTAGGAGTACTTTTCATACACCTAATTATTATTGTATATAGAAAATAAAAAAATAAGTCAAATCATGAATATAAATCTAAAAATATTTCAGTAATTAAAAAATTATAAGAAATTTACCTCACAACATAATTGACACAAACAACACTTTGAGGTTTATTCCCTTTCTCACAATAGATTACAGTGGCCTGAGTACAAACCCAAACAAATCCACCACCTTGAGCAAGGAATCGGTAATGTCCTGTTTCTGATTGGCCTTTCGCAAACACTAAACATTAAAATAAAACAAGTCATAATAGATAAAAATGCATTACATAAATGTAAATATATATATATATATATATATATATAATATATATATATATATATATATATATATATATATATTCTTGTTTTAATTTATTCCAGGATAAGTCCCTTTACAATATCTTTACAGCAAATAATATGGTTTAGTCTTAATCTTTGAAATTTATGTTAAAAAAAAAAAAGAAACATATTAAGGTAACTTATAATTTTGGTGATATTGTAATTATTAGAACTTCATTTAATGCTTTTGTAAAAAAAAAAAAAAAAAAAAAAAAAAAATATATATATATATATTATATATATATTATATATATATATATATATATATATATATCTTTATATACTTCAATAATCAATCGTCAAATCTTTTGGGACAAATGGAGATGATTGAACTTAATAACTAGGGATTGAGAGATGGAAAGAGAGAGTGTTAGATAGCGTAATGGATTGGAGATCCGTAGAAATTGAAAGATATACGAAAGATCTGACAATGAAAGATCTATTTGATGTTCAGGAGGTGGTTGTATAACCTGATGACTAAGAGCAGGTTTTTTGGGAATTGCAGGAATTTTGGGATTGGGAGGACACCAACTGGAGATCAGAAATGTATGGCCTAGTCAAATTTTTAAGATTTGTTTTATGATCCCATTGATACCTTTCTAAATTGTTGAAGATGCATTCTTTCTGAAGAGGAAAACATTTTAATAGGATAATCAGAGATTTCTCTGTCTGACCAGGTGTCTGAGGATTGTGTAAAATGGATAGTTGTGTAAGCAACAAAAAAAAAGAGGTAAAGGGAATATATTAGGTTTGTAAGAAAGGACTTATCGCTGGATTCCAAGAGCATATTAATGTTAAAATTACTAGAGATAATGACATTCGGATAAGTAGAGACCAGTTGGATGAGGGAAGATTCAAAGAGGTTGTCAATAGGAACAGGAGGGAGTCAGTAAACAACTTCATATAACAAAGGAGTAGAGGTTTCCTGGAATTTTAACCAATAGATACTCTAGGCAAGGAATAACAGGAGAAGGAGAGTGAAGAATTTTGGGTTTAAGGGTGTTTATGAATGTATAGTCCAACACCACCTCCCATCTGATAAGGTTCATCACGACGTAGGAAGGAAAATAATTCATTAAGGATACTTGGGAGTAAGAAATAAAATGATAAAAACAAAAAACAATGTAAAATTCATAGTTGGAGAATAATAGCTTCTGTTATCTTTAGAGAATCACCAATCTCAAACAAAGTTTTGAATATGTTTTTAAAGGTGTTTACTGACATTTTATCAATCAGCCACAGGAAAAGGTGGTGTCTATATAAAATAAAAGAAACTGACAAAGGTGCTCCTTAAGGTTCTTAATTATTACCCATTCTTTGTTGTATATTAATGCACAATACATGAAACAGAATAATCTAAATCTTCTGATAATATAGTGCAGGCATAGCATCAATATACATAAACTTTTACTAATAAAGCATTAAGAGTTAAGTAAAAGTCTTATAAAATCTAACATTATCTTCAGTTCAACAGTGGTGTGTAAGGCATGAGTTAAAATATACAGACAAAATACTCGTGTTTTTATAAATAATTCCAGAAATAGAAACAATACGAAATACCTTAATGCTCCATCAATGTGAGGCAAAGTTATCTTTAAAGCCTGTTAGATTAAAACCTTATACAGGACAGATACAAAGAAAATGTTAAAAATACTTCCAAATTAAATGTGTTGAAAATAAAAATTTGAGTATACTGATGGCATATTACATACTATACAAAATTGGTGCTAACCCCTCAACAAACTCTGTAATATATATTAATAAAAAACAACCAACAAACTGTGCAATACATAGGTGTAGTATAACATTCTATGCCCAAGGTCGCGGGTTCAAACCTGGCAGATGGTTCAAGGATTTTTCAAAGAGGGAACATAAATTAGCGGTAGCCTGTGCTTAGGGATTGCAATCTGGTGTCATTTCCAATCTGGCCGGATCTGGTCCCAAATTTCATCAATCCGGACGGATCCGGATGGTATGACTAAATCAGGTTGATTTTCACTTTTCGGTCCAAGATGAACTGTTAGTATGTTATTCGAATATAATTGTACTCATAATAGGAAGTTTATAAAATAAAAGCTATGTTAGGATTAGATATAAAGCAAAAAAAATAAAGTTTAGTAGTTTAGGTAACTAGTAAAATTTTAATGGCTATTAAAACAGTCGGCTATTGATTACTATTTGCTGAAAATAAAGACTATTTGTTTTCTACCACCCTTTTTCCAAAATCAAAATTGATTTTTGATAATATATACTAAAGTTATTAGTACTTACGTACTATTTAAAAAACAAATATTGTCAGTAGTATAATTTAAATATTTATACTCATAATACAAACTCATTATTGTGATAATTATGCCATTCATTAGACATATTCATCAAAATATGATTGTGTCCATCATTAATATAAGAGTTTTTTGTGATTGTTCGCATTCTCAAATAATTTAAAATTATTGTTATCACAATTCCCATCTGAGTTAATTACGCAAGGATAATTATATAGGATTTTATAAAGTAACTTCATAAATTAATTGAGTATAGGAAGACGTGAGCAGTTATGTAGCTCAGTCTTCCTAGATTTCAATAGATTTGTAAGCAGTTTATCATATAATTCAGTACACTTGAGTGAGCAATTTCTCTAAAAAAACCGTTAGAGTTGTTTCAGAAGTTCCTCTACAGACAACTTATAGGATGCTATAGCTCGCGTATATCCAAGATAATAATATCTGTTAACTTACATTTAGGTGAAGCACCGACAAAACAAAAGCACATGTACTGTCTCGTGAAAGGCGAACGAATGATGCTGGACTGAACTGATGACGTGATGTAATTTGGCGTCGAACGACACCACCATACATGTACACCAAATGTAACACATGTAAATTACTTTTTTTTTATTAAACTGCACTATTTTTGGCCAAAAATTGCTATAATTGAATTCGATTACCGGATCTGGTATATTATTGCCGGATCCGGTTAAAGTATAATGATGCCGGATCCGCCGGATTACCGGATCCAGTTTTCCGGATTGCAATCCCTACCTGTGCTATATCAGGTAACCATTAAAAACCACTTTCCTAATTAATCCTGGATAGAAAAAAAAATTAAGAATCCCACTGTAGCTTCATCCGATTAGCCACAGTATCATAAAGAGGAGTTAAATGAATAATCATCAGACTCCTCAGATATTAAAACTAATGGCAGTAAGAACTAAGAAAATGTAGGCTGTACTCTGTTATTCAGAAATGACAAGGAAAATTTATGCTAAATAAATACAAATTAAAATCCTGTCTGAAAGAAAGAATTATGACAGCGTAAGCCAGCCCAGCCTGGTGAATCGTTGCTAGCTGAATCCCCCTCCTACGCCCCAAGGTAAACAAGCAATGGACATTTCATGGAATAAAATGGGTGAAGATATACTTACTTTATTATGATATAATTGAGAAAGTAATTAAGGACATTGGGGAGGTTATTAGTGCATTAAGAAAACAGGAGGATGTTGCTACAAAAAATAGTGACATATTGAAGAAAATGGAGTATATGCCCTTAAACAAAATAAACTGATAAAGACATCTTTGCCTCAAATAACTCGTTCATAAGTTATAAAAACAATTTAGAAACCAGGATGAATCGGGTGGAATTGGCCAATGCAATATTAGTTAAAAATGATGAGAATGAGAAGGATTGCTCCAATAAAATTTAAATTATAACTAAATACTTTTTAAGGAAAATAAATAAAAAACATTGTTTTAAATAAATTTTAACACATCCTTACATGATTTAAATGCTCTTTCAATATCCTTATTATCTTGAGCATGATGGAAATTGTACAAAGATTTTCCAATTAAACTTTCAGGGTTATAACCAAGAATTTCAGACATCCTAAAAATAAAAAAACAATCTTATAAAAAAAAAAAAAAAAAAAAAAAAAAAAAAAAAAAAAAAAAAAAAAAACTTGAATCACAATTTAATAAACTCTTATATTTAAATAATACAAGTTAAGTAGTATTTATATCGACAGTTAGACTTCAACTAACCATCACTTCTGAGATCAATGACCTACTGATTTAGTGAAAAAAAGGAGGAGAAAAATACTTTAACATATAAATAACAGTCAATGGACTTTAATTCAATCATAAAATTTTCTCTTGTATGGGGTTAACGGAAACTGACAGATAAATGACTGATGGTTAGCTGAAGTTATAAAATATAAAATTAAATCTTATGTCATAGTAAAGGTAATGATCATGGTTTAACCTTCACAAGAAAGAAAATAAAGATTGATGTGATTAACTGCTATAAAACTAAGATGGGAAAATAAATTGATGTAATTGAAGATATATTGTTTATTTCAGTCCCTAGTTTTGGTTTAGATCCAAGTTTCATACTTATTTCAGCTAAAGTAGCTTTATTAGTGGAATTAGACAACTATAAGTCTAATAATTACCAAGAAACTTGTGATTCCTATTTTAGCAGATAATATTTTGGATTTTACTTTATCTTATTAACTATTTCTGGTCAAGCCAAGCGCATCCAACAACATTTAATTGAAATGCAGATTACTCCAAACTGGCAAGTACAAGCAATTTAACAATAGAATATCTTTTGACTCTCCGCTGAACCTACCCACCCACTAGGAAGCATGCCCCCTGGTTGGTGGATGGGGGATCCCTCTTAGGAGGGCTGGTCTGAATATACAGAATAAAGACCCATGGACCAATAGGTACCCAGTGCTGGGGGGTATAGCCCGGCCACTCTTCTTCTCGAGGGGATCTAAATATTCGGGAAGCCAGTAGTAGGACTACTAGCTCGGGAGGCAACGCCAAAGGCTGAGCCAATCACCCGCTTGGGGGTATAAAAGATCAAAGGAACTTAGTGAATAGCCTTGGAACTGAAAACTTTAGAAGGAAACTACCCGGCACAGATAAGGACATACAATTAGGAACATGGAATGTGAGACCACTCACTGGTAAAGAAGTCGAAATTAATGAGGAAATGGCGACATACAGGATGTTATTGATCTAAGTGAGGTAAAGAGGAAGGACTCTGGTGAGTACAGGATGGACCGAGGGCACACTTTAGTTTACTCAGGGGTTCCAACGGGAAACAGAGCTGTAGAGGGTGTGGGCATCATAATAAAAGATGAGCTTTTCAAGAAGGTTGTTGAATGGGAGCCTGTTAGCCCTCGCATTATGGTGGCAAATATAAAGCTGCGTATTGGAGACTGGGCTCTTATCCAAGTTTATGCTCCTACAAATGACTCTAATATCCTTGAGAAAGAGCAGTTTTACAGCAATTTGGAGTGAGCTACTGTTAAAGCAAGGGATAACAACAGAAGTATATTAATAATGGGAGATCTAAATGCGAGAACAGGCAATGAACACATTAGGGCACATGGAGTGATGGACCCGCATGGTGGAGACAGCATTAAGAATGAAAGTAACCAGCACTTAATAGATTTTTTCATTGAGAATGATCTGCTGTTGGGAAACTCCTTCTTTCCCCATAAGGATGTGCATAAAATTACCTTCTCTACCGCCGAGAGAAGCGGCAAAAGTGTCATAGACTACTTTATCTATAGTCGTGACATCAGGAGGTATTTCACAGATGTGAAGATAATTAGAGGGGCTGAGATAGGAAGTGACCATATGCTTTTAGTGGCTGATACCCGGGTACTGAGGGTATTTGTTATCTGTTTTAAAATTGACTACATTTTGTACATTTTTTTGTAATATGCATAGCTTCTTATTGTATTCTATGTTCTGTTACTTTCAGCTGATCCAATATTTGCACACTTTAAAAATTATATAATTTCAATAATTTAGTCAGCACCTATCACCAGAGACAATTTATACTAATTAGTAGTGACTATGTGAAACATTATATCATGAAATACACTAAAAATAAATGATAGAAATAATGTTTTCTCTTTGAGCAGATTTCCAATTAAAGGGCTGCTCTGCTTAACAAGAATGGTAGGAATAAGTGAACATATATTGGACAATACATCTAAATTACTAATTATAGCTTTTACTAAATTACCTTTCATCAGCATATGTAAATTTCATATCTAAAGAATGTTTACTGAGAAAAGTATATGTTCCTAATGGAACTTCTATGTCCACTGGATGAGGAATAGGATGAGCTATAGTCACAAATCTAAATTTGTCTTTGCCCTCAGTTGATTCAATAACATTGCCAGTTACATGAAGAACCTTAAATTAAAAAAAATGATGTGATAAAAAAGTGCATACAAACTTAAATATTGGACATTTAGTGTTATGGAATTATACCTTATAAGAAGCAGATTTTAAATTAAGATTTCTTCCTTTGTTAGTAAGAGTACATTTAATACGCAAAAAAACAGACAATTTTCCTTCTGAGGTAGCTTTTCCTGACAAAAGATCCCTGATTTCAGAATGATCACAAGGATGACTAACATCATAAATACTATGCCCTAGAAGGTCAACCTAGAAGAAAACAAATAATATTCAAGATAATTATTCATAAAAATACTATATATACCCTACACCTCAAATAACCTATTACATAAGACTTATAAATTTACCTGGGAAACACCAAGAAATGAAGGTACATTGTTGGAGACATATATTATCTCACCATCCATGGAGAGTACAATAATGACTCCTCCCAGGGCTTTAAGATATAAACTGTCATAATCATCAGAAGATGATTTCTTTTCATATGCTGGAACTAATAAACAGAGAGTTAAAATGTTAATAAAATATATATGTTAATAAAGATTCAAAATTATATTGCATAATTTAACCAATAATCTAAAATTATAACCAATAATATACAATTATGGGTCTAGTGAACCGAAAAATTCGATATTGATACCAACGCTCATTGCCTATACAATTTCATCTAGTGACCCATGGTCCAAGCTTAAACAACTAAGATTGGATTTAATACAACCCTCCCACCTACGCTTTAGTCTATAATCCTACTAATCAGCCCAGCAGTTAATTATTTCTCACCAGGTCGGTCCCAACAATTTACAAGTCATGTCCATTTCAACTGCAGCTCTTCTGTTAACTTTCTGTTATTTATGCTCATGAAGTGCAAGCTTCTCAATTCCACATTCTTAGGCCTTTTAATTTTTCCATTGGACTTATCCCTTTTCAGATCAAAGAGTTTATGCAATAACTTATTCTTGAAATCCATAAAGTGCTATTCTTCCTTCAAAGTCAGCAACCACTTTTTACACCCAAACAGAACAGTGGGGAGGATATTAGCTTTGCTGAATTCTAACTTACTCTAGTAATTAATATTTTTTAAAGTTAATTTAAAACTAGATAACTTCAAAATGGTGATGAATAATATTCATTTAATTTTGTTTAGTTGAAATTGTCTAACTTGAAGCTTGCTGATCATAATATTTATATTTTACTTTTAATTGTTTAGAGTGCTGCCGATGGGTGGCATCTCTTCATGTCAGATTACTATATCCATCACATTTACTTGTTGTATACAATTATACAGTTGTAAATATCAATAAATATGTTTAAAAAAAAACAAGCTTTTAATTGTATAATTTAAGTTCTGAGTAAAATAAAGAAGGAAGTTAATATCTCTACATCAATACAAAAAACTTCATTGCAGCAGTTGAAATGCACATGACATGTAAATTATCCGGAACGACCTAGCGAGAAATTATATATCTTTAATGCTATTAAATTATGTCACGATTCTTCTAAACCACACAACAGATTTTAATACTGTTTTCTATATTGTTCAGGGCACATAAGTGCAAACCTATGAACCTGTGTTTCAGTAATGTTCATTGAAAGGGAATTTCAAAGGCTACTAATAGTCTAGGCAATGAAGATTTTTGTGTCGGAAGAAATAGGAGACAAGCTGATTTTTTGTCAGTTGTTAGAACCTTATTAGAGAATTATTTTCTCAAAAGTACCCACTCCACTCCCTTATGCTTCTCCCACTAGCCATCCTTGGATGTCCATTTTGGGGGTATTTTAGTTATTGCCCATAACTATGCTATTATTTGTTCAATATTAGTGTAACATTTTATTTCTTTATCTATAATCTTTAAAACTTGTTATATAATATTTTTGTGTAATATATGTACTTTCCCCTCAATTTTCTAATACGTGCAAAATGTTTTAATTTAAATTAATATTTAATGTGGTTTTCTTGAAATATAATTTTTATTTGAAGTAATATCCGAAAAAATGTTAAATAAAAGTTATAGCGCAGTTCCTACCCTTTCATTATTATGTCCCTAGCTTTATATTTTTGGATTTGAGAACCTACAGACAACATAGTATTAGTGAGCGATTGACTCCAAGCCCTGGTCGGAAGTTGCAGAATTTCTCATTGTCTCTTGTTAATTTATGCTTTTTTCAGTCCCTTTTCTTCAGAACCGATGAAATATTATTAATAATAATGCTCTATTTGTTAAGTATAGTAAAGTTTTCCAACATTATTTTAAAAATTTTGGTTCAAGGAAAATTTTGCTTTTGTCCTATATATTGAAGACTATTTTATTATCCACTAACTACAAAAACCACCATGTCCTGAGTGGGTCAACATCAGCTGGGGTGTTTAAGATCAACAATCCTAGAAATAATAATCATCTTCCTAAAACTGTCTAAAAGATCATGGGTATAGATTTTTTTCCAGAAATGTTAAATAAAATAAAATTACATTGAAATTAATTCATTAGATTATTTTTAAAATACCTACAAATTTATCGATAAATATTTAAATTATGTATATTTTTTTGCCATCTATTTTACCCAATAATCATTCATGAGTAGGGTGAAATGTGAATATAAATTCACTTTGATAGTCAGATTTAGTCCTTTAAAGTTAACTTGCAACTTTACATCCACTAACATATTTAGAGCAGCAAGTTCTTTACATCAAAGTTACATTCGTAGACTTTTTTTGCACATCTTATGTGTCCCTGAGATATCTACGTAATATCACAATTCACTGACCTATTGGATTCATACCCTAATGTTAATGATACCAGTTTTTCAGATTATTTTTTTGAAACCAGATATCTTGTAAGGAAGATAGTCAAGATTATTTATTGCAATAGTTTAACCATTTATTATCAACGTATGTAGTTCCTTTTAGCAGGTCTTCATCAGGTTACTTCAAGGTACAGAGTGAGAAATATCAAACCTACAATATGAACCTAGAAACGTTGGCAATAAATAGTTAAGACAATTTCTTGTATTTTCTTGTCCGGGTACCTTCCTTTTTATTATTAGTAACTATGATTATTTGCAAAGTAAAAAGTTCAAGGACTTCTATTAACAATTTAATTTATTTATTTTAAGAAAGGAAAAAAATAAAAGTTTAAAGAAATCCTCCCACCATCACCAAAACACAGAAGGCAATAAAAACTTTAAAATATAAAAATTATTTCACATTTAGAAATGTAATATGTCAATACCACTTTGTTTAAATGTATTTAATTTATACTAAAACAGTGAACAAAGAGCAACTTGCTGGGTGCACAGCGTGGTGGCTTCATTTAGAGATATTTCGTAGTATCAATTCATTAAGAGATATTTTGTATGTAAATATGCAATTATATACATAATTTTAAAGAAGGAAAGTTGCACTAAAATGTTTATTTAATGATTCTTTACTAATTATTATTATACAATATTTTATTAAAGAATGAAATATTTGTTCAAAGAAAAAATATAGTATTTTAGCAAATCACAGCAAAATTATTGATCATAGAAGAATATGACACATTAAAATATAATATTAGATAGGTAATAATAGATATGAATCAAAACTTGAACGGTTGGAGAATGAAGTTGAAAGTAGGATAGAAGGGTTAGCATGAGGGGAAGGAATGGGGACTTTAAGGAAAATGTTCCTACTAATGAGTTCTAACAACTGACAAAAATTCAGGTTTTCTCTAATTTCTTCTAACATAAGGCCATTGTTGACCTTCATTGCCAGGATTAAAATATTAAATATGTTATACAAAACCCCAACATTCCATTAAAATTGTCATTTTCAACAGATCACAATGTGGGAAACTTGAATATTAGCACTAATCCTGAGCACTAAAAATATTACCATTGGAAACATGGGCTTATGCAGGGAGGGAATCAGAGGGGGGTTGAGGCTGACTCTATCATAAAAATGTTTAGAACTAATAACGATTATATACTTCCAAAATAAAAGAAAAGTAGGTGAATATTTTGCTTTCAAGTCTCCATTGATTTTAAACTTATAAACCCCTGCTCCAATTCTTATTCTGTAATATGAAGTCATCTGTAAACATTACATAAAGTCATTCAATAATAACTGTGAGTAATGACAAAACATTTACAATGACATAAAAAATCACCTTAACTGTTAAAAACAAATTTTTATTTATGTTCCACTTTAAAATAACAAACTAATAAACTGAACCAATTTTGATCTAATGACAATATATGTTTCTCATTTCTGCTGATGATTGAATATGATAATGATTAGACCTTGAATAATAAACATAATATTTTCTTGCTAAGGACACTTTTGGTTATAATGAATGATATAAATGATCCCTAAGTGGTTAACTCTAAATCGCTCAAACAGTGCTTTCTTAAACATAAATTACGCCATATTCAAATTACACCCACGCAAAGCAGGGGCAGGTCACTTGTTTAAAATAAACAACAAATGATACAGTACGGTAAGAATAGGTGGATGTAAACAATGCTTAAGCTTGATATTAGGACACAGCACAATGAAGCTAACTACTCAACTAAAATTCCTAAACTAAAAGATCCTTACACCACGACCTGAATATCCCATTTGTCCTTGATCTCATCCCATCCAAATTCTCAATCTTCCATCAGAAGCTTACTCACCTTCCTAATCCCTTGGCACACTCCCTATCTAGTTCCAAACATCCATATAACCCTCCTCGTAGGTTGAAGCGGCAGTGGTCCAGAGATCTCTTGTAAATATGCCATTGGAGTGCTGGCAATGGCTGGCTTCTCCACTCATGCCCTGAGTGTATGTGGCTCTAGCGCCCTCGCTTAGCTTCCACTGGCTCTTAAGACCAGTGACGCGGCTGAGTGAGAGGTACTGGGATCTCCTGGCATTGTGCCTCGGGATCCACTAGTGGATCTCAGGGATCGATGCGGTGATCCCAGGGGCAGTTTGTAAATATTGTAAATAGGTACGAATGAGATCAAGTTGTTATTATTTTCTTTATATATATTATTTATTTGATTTTATATACATATATCTTTTATTCTTTATTAATTATTCTTGTATTTTTTTTTTAATCTTTTATTTATCTTTTTAATATATATTATTTTTTATGATGTACATATGGGATGAATGGTTTCTTCTAGCTGTATTACTCATTGCCCCAGTAGGCGGCAGATTGTATTATTTCTTAATAAATAAATAAAAAAAATAAATAAAAAAAATTAAATGCTATTTGACAGTTATTTCAGTAACCCATAAAATAAAATATAAAAATCACTTTAAATGTTTTATCTGATGTATTGTCATCTTATGTCTTAAGGATTTACAAAAAATATGAAATATCACTCTGTTAAAGCACATTTTCACAAAATATATAGACTAGTTCTCTTAGCTAAAGGAATGAACAACATAAGGGAAATTGTTTATTATTGTAAACCCTGTTTAACTTATAAAGCTTACAAACATAAAAGGCTAAAACATATTGTTATTTAAATTGACTATGTTTGCATTTTGTATTATTTTTCCTTATTTAATTATTTGTCTCATTTTTATTACTTTATTATTATTATTATAATTTTTTGTTTTAAGAGGATTTTTGTTTTCCCTGTTGTGCTGTACTTTAGAAGATTAATTTAAATCATGATTATTTGTACTCCTATGCAAAGAGTAAAAAAGTTTAGGCAGGCTTGAAACCTTACTTGTATGTATTGTAAAACACTCTGTTTTTTTACATATATTTGTTAATAAACATTTAATTTCATTCATTTTAAAGAAATGAAGAAAAGAGTAATAAACAAAACAATAAATAAATAAATAAATTAAGGAATAGATTTAGGAGGTTCTTATTAGAATAAACTGAATATTAATTTCTACTACAAATATTCGTAGATAATAAAATAATGCAAATATTTCAATATTATTAGATGTTAATGAAATATTACTTGAATTAAAAAGCTCTCTGATTCGAAGATCAGCTATGACAAGCCTCATAATTGATGCTTTGTCTAAATGGGAGGCCACTGTAGGTGGAACAGGTAAAACATGAGATAGATCTGAAAATATTTCACTTTCTTTACTTCTTCTTGATCTGGCTGCATCTCTTGATTTTTCTTTTCTTTTTTCACTGTTTCTGAAAAAAAAAAAAAAAAAAAAAAAATTAAAAATCATGTTGAGATAATTATTTGAATGAACTCTAGTTTATCAGCATTATTCCTTAGAGTACATATTCCTGATGAAACTAAGATCTCACACATCCATCTGTTTTCGAAAAATGGTATATAAGAACTTATAAGCATAAAATTTGGAGACTAGTTTCAGTAAATTCATAAGTCATCTTAAGAATTAAATTAGTGACATTGGTGTTGGTAAAAGTCACCAATTAGTATTTTTGAAAAAATAAAATATATAGTGTTCTAATATAGCACCTGAGCTGAAAACTAAATCTGTAGACTGCCTTAGTGTTAGTTAATGTACTTGTGAAGAGACACCTCAGAACGATAAAGAGATTTTACTGGTGACTTCAGTGCACATATAAGGTGGCACGGGAAGTAAAAGGAGAAGAAAAAAAGGAATACTTGGTTTAAAGGCGAATGTGAGATGGCCATCCAAAAAAGAAATAAAGCTTGGATGAAGAGGCATTAAAAGGAAAACATGCAGTGTGTATGATGTAAATTTTAAAATAAGGAAGAAATAATAAAAGAATAATGAGAGATAAGAAGAACAAATAAAACAAGAAAATATAAGAAGATACAAGAGCTGTTTGGAGAACAAGAAATCTAAATGTTTTATAAGAGCATTAAACAGACAGAGATATTGCTGAGGATGAGCCACTTGAGGGAAAGGAAATAGGAGAAATAATTATTTCAAAAAAAAAAAAAAAAAATATTAGAGCTTTCATCAGAATTACTAAAATAGGCATAAAATACATGGAAGGAGATTTTCAAGGTTATATGAGAAATATTTAAAGAAGAAAATCCATCTGTAGAAGTTTTCATAAAAATATATACCACCACTACAACCTATACTATAACATTCTATCATAAAGCAAAATAATAACTTTTTTAAAACAATTTTTCGATGTAAAATGTATGTTATAAACTTCTAACTTGGACACAATAATTTGAGTTTTATTTTTTTGGTAAAAAAAAATTATAACTAATCTAACTACATTTGAATCTGAGAAACCTTATAAATGTTGCATAAAGAAAAATTAGGACTTTCTTAATTATTTGTAAATACGAGCAAAAGGATTGGGAAATGAATAATTATCATATAAATGTACTAAAATAAGAACATGAGTTAAGACAAAACTTTACTTATATTGTAGATGTTATAAAACTCATAAGCTAATAAGATAACAATATGTAAATTAAGATTAAACATCACTAATCATACATATCACTATATTGATAACCTCTTTGGTTGTCAATGGTCAAGGATTAAGATTGAAGGCAGAAATTCTATTATAGTTGAACAAACTTTTAAAAAATAGAAATTTATGAAAATAAAATAATTTACAAAGGTTTAATCAACAAATTAAATAATAAGATCATCAAAAAAGAGTATCAGAGAATTGATAGCTCATGGCCAGGGTCAATTAAAGAAATGACAAAATCAAACTAAAATTATTACACAAGAAAAACTATTTGTACCTATGAAAAAAAAGGAGTTAGCTTTAATGTAATGTCATAAACTCACACATAAAAAAGAAAATATCGTACATAATCTAAAGGAAGGAAAATGATCTACGAGTTCAAAAGAACTAAAAAATATTTAAAACATATAAAATGTAATTTAAAAACATCTTTTTTAAGATTTTAATAATTGTGATAGAATTTTAGTAAAATTTTAGTTCATCTCAAAAACATAATACAAAGTAAAATAAATATATGCACTATTAATAGTTATACCTGAGAAGGTTAAATGCCAAGAATGAATAAAAGTATACAGTAAATTATAAAAACTTAACAAAAGAAGAATTTGTGAAATTGATAAAGACCTTGAACATTTTCTAAGAAATGAGGAATATTTTTAAACCTAAGAAAGTTAGGTAAAACTATTATACTAAGGTAAGATACAATTATTAAGTAACTTAACAAATCACTAGTAATGTGACATATCAGAAGACAAATAAAACTACAGATTGACATCTACATAACATAGTTACAAGATTATGGTTTAAATATCCCTCCATAAAATAAACCAGGACATCATTACTAAAAACATGACAATTATGGACTTGATAATTGAATGCAATTGAACTCGCATTTTACAGGAATAAATAATAATTAAAGATAAGAAGTTAAAGGCAGACTTCAAGAACAGTATCTCAAAATTTCAGCATAATCATCATAGCCAAGTGATTCATAATTCACTTCTTTCTTCGAATTATTTATATTTTCAAGCCCTTTTAAAGTAAACAACTTGGATTTCTTAATTGATATTAATAAGTCACTAAGTCCACACATCTCATTATTTAATAAATAGGATAATCCTACTTATGTCTATTCATTTAATCATCAAGAACGTACTTATAATCAGTAATTATCGTAGCTAGTAAGTATTACTTAAGTTAATATTTAAATCTTGAGTGCAATGACCTAATTAGAAGAAAGAATCATTTGGAATAAAAACCTACCGTCTCTTTTCTTTTACCCTTTGAGCACAAACCTCCATCTGTATAGTTTCAGCAATATTAAAACCTCAGATTTTAACAAAACTTAAACGATGGATGAAACGTGACTATAAACACAATAAACACAAACTTCCAAGATACAGACTATACCGAATTCTTCAACATACGTCGATTCTAACAGGCGTCATGATCGATTCCAGAACAGTTTTACTCTTAGCTACTTGACAGGGAACATGGTGAACTTTTTTTGTTATTTCAATTTGGTTACAATTTTAAACATTGGCTTTTGTAACTTATGATTGTACTTGTTGATACATTGCTATCAGAATCTTTAAAGAAGGAAAGCTACTAGGATATAAGTAAATGGATACATTCAAGAATTAAACATCAGAAATATAAATCATACTTATACGCTACTTATTTAAAGGTCGCGATTCCTTCAGAGTATTTTTTTTCTTTTACTCATGCACTCTATTGGCCTACCTTCTACGTAAGTTAAAGTGAAATGGATTTTGACGCGTTATTTATATTCTATTAGTAATTTGGAATGTTAGTTTTCTTCGTTCCACGGATGTATTCGATCCCTGTTTTTATGTATTATTTTGTTAAACATTTGTTTAGACCTTTGAGGTTAGTGCAATAGTCATTTAACGGTAAATAACAACATTTAATCTATTATATCTATATTCTCATGACTTCAATTGCATTTTGATATTGATAGTGGTGTAAAGAGTTGTGAATCTTGGAAACCCCCAATCCCTTTGAAGGGTCATATATCCTACGTTCTCATCAAGAGGGTGGATAATTTGTGTGGAGAGGTATTTTAGTTAAGAGGAAAATATTTTTCCGTGTAAAGATTTCTTATAGTTGCCGTCTGTTCTATGGAACGAGCAATTAAAATGAGATACGTGTAAAAACAAATCTCAGTCCCATGGCGCTATTGTTTTTAGGTTTCTCTTTATTCTAAATTTTTTTTTTTTTTTTTTTAGCCGTTGATTCCCAAAAGAGCCTAGAGGAAAATTTTAATGAAATTGATGTTTTGAAAATTCTTCTAATAATTTAGATTTATAAAAATCCGAAATCAAATGTTATCTAAAGAACACTCCAGTCCTTTAAAACTTCTTTCAGGAATGCATTTATTTTCAAAAGATACTAATTGCACATTTAATTTCGGTCCAAGTCATACCTAAACAGTTTCTTCTATAACGTAAAAATTATGTTATCAATGTAGTAAAAAAATAATGCTACATTTTAATACAGAAATAATCAAATAAATAGACTTAATAATAAATTAATGAGGGATTTTCGAGTTTCCTTAGAGTTTTCTAGAATAGATATACTACCTTTTGGAAATAAACGTCTCATTGATGATTTTATGATATACACAGAATGCAATTAGAACACTGAGAGGAACTGTAATATATTATTAATAAACTTTCATATATATTATGAAAAAATAGCAATGTTTTTAAAGAATAACGTGACATATTACTGTGAAAAAATTGATTGAGTATGCTATATTGTCATACTGCTTTCATAAATTCACAACTGAAGTGCCACTACAGGTTACGTTCTTCACACACCTGTATCAAGTCAAAAATCATTGTTCACATTTACTTGATTTATTGTATCTCCCTAAATACCACCTCTATACTGACGATTTCCCAATATACCTTTCCTTGCCACTTTCTGACCTATTACCAGGTACAAAAAGACTACAAGAGGGCTTAAATTGAATAAGTTACTAGGCTATATTCAATAAGTTAAAATTAATTGTTGAAAATCAAAAGAAATGTTCCCATCACCTCCTGAAAACTGTTCCACATATCCCAACTCTGTTCCTAAATAGTAATCCTATAAAGTTCCACCCGACTATCAGGAATTTGGGAGTAATCTTCGACCAAACACTATCCTTCAAAAATCATATTTTCGATATCTCTTGTCGTAGCTTTTCAACCTTAAAGCGACTGTGTTCCTTCCGTCACATTTTCCCGCATGAAACCCGAAAACTCCTCGTCACCTCTCTCATATTTCCCCACTTCGACTGTTGCTGTGCGGTATACGGTGGTGTGCCTGAGGGTCTCGAGGTAAAAATAAAACACTTGATTAATTGCTCTGTTCGATTCATCTTCCGGGTCCCTAGGTGCACCTCCGTATCCCAATTATATGGTGAGTTGTAGTAGCTTTACCCTTCCCATCTTGCAAGTATTTCTTGAGTCATTCCTTAACCAAGTTATCCAATCCCGCCGTCCATTATACATTTTTGATCTTCTACAATTTGAATCCTCTGTCCATAACCGTTATACACGCTCCAGGCCTTCAGATTTATAAACTATGGCCCACCGAACTGCACATTTCGACAGATCCTTTCTTATTCGATCCTCAATCCGATGAAATTCTATTTCCCCTTCCATCCGTCACTCCAACTCTCTTTCTACAGTCAAATGCTATTTTATATGTATTTAATTTACTCTAAGACTCCAAAACACATTTTGTATATTTAATTCCAAAGGTAAATGTCCCAGGATAATTAAGAATTTATTTCTTATTATATTTTGTATTATACATTAGTAAATATCATTAAAACAAATTTTCAATTATAAAGCTATTCGCACAATTGGATGTTAAGATAATTATAGATGTGTTAAAAAATTGAGTTTGTTAGAGTCAACAATGATGCCAAAAAATATTATTCTATTCATACGAAAGAAAAATCTGAACATGAGAGAGATGTTCTCATAACATTGTATCGAACCGCATGTAGAAAAGTGAAGGTTTTGAAGTAGAAAAGTTATTTTGGTTTCGTTAGAGGGAACGAAAACTTTCATGATAAAAATACTGAGCTTATAAATTATAAAATAGAGAGCTTATAAATTTAATAGTTGATAAATATCACTTTTTGCTGTCTGCATATTGATTTGAATAAGACGTACCTTTAATTACTTATTATCCACTTAAGTAGCTGTCTTTAGTACTTTGTTTGTGTTAGAATCTGATAGTTGGAAAAATGAATATAGCGTTAAGTTTTAATCTCAAAATATGACTTTCGATTGGTCTTTATGCAAACGAAAATTATTCGCAATGACTACTATTGAGATATCATGAATGTTCCCCAAAAAGAACTTTGCACAACTAGATTATATACTAGTGATCAAGTGAACTTCACGGTGTTTTTTATTTAACTGATCTATACCCATGTTAGATACTGCTGGCTACTATAGCCACCAAAACTCTATCGCCAAGTAGAGCAATCTTTGTGAATAACACCCCGTCGGTACGTTCGGGTTAACAATATTTAATCGGAGCGATGGTTGCAGATATGTTAAGGCCGTGACCGCCGAGATTCTCGGAGCGCAGGTGCCTCAGCAATCAAACAATACTAGTTGGCATCTGTTCTGGTAAGGTTGAAATAATTTTGGGGGATCCCCAAAAAATGAGCATCGACCTTCCCACTCTGGCTAAAATAGGATGGTTACCTGTACGATGTCCCTCTCTGTTTGCCATTATTGGAGAAAGAAAGGAAGTTACACTTGGAAAAAAATGAAATGTTGTGGGAATGTTTTAAAGCACAGTTCGGTGCAGCCATGCAAGCAGTAGATCCAATTCCTGGGTAGCCACAATTCTAATCGTGGTACTGCCTCCGGCGGCGACCGGTATTTTATTTCTGGTTTTTATCTGTCTAAGTAAACTTACCATTATCAATAGGAGTATGGTGGATCAAGATGCTGTAAAGTCAACATAAGTGATAAAGCGCAAAAACAGGAAACTTGTATTTTCGTGTTTCCTAAACAATAGATCCCAGGCTGAACATCAAATGTTCGCTGTTTGGACAGTTTCAGAATTAAAATAATACACATATAAGAAAGTTCTTCTGTTTACCACGAGCCGGTTATTACTAAAAATTTAAAAGGTGAAACTAAAATGAATAGGAAAAGTAACTCATAAAACAGTGTTTGAAGTTTGTTAACGTCATAGTAATACATTCTTTGCTTCGTTTTAATACGTGCTACCTAATATTGAGGCTGTACGTTATAGCAAGTACCTCATAAATTACTTTAACATAATCACCTATACAACAAATAAAAAGTTTTATCCGAATCCCCAAAAATCTTGAAGGGTTCTTGACCTTAAAGATTGATCTATATGTAATACTGCAAATAACTAATTGAAAAGGCTCCTTGCATTTGCCAAAGATGTTTTCGACTTCTAGAAGGCAGTGAAGTATAATTAAATAACAACTTATGGTTAATATATTGTTGAATGTTCGAAATTTAAAATCGTATCAGTTTCTAGATATAAAAAGGATAGGCTGAGGGTCTGTGAAGAACGGTGTGGGTTCCAATCTCACCTGGAACGGTAAATATTTATTTCATGGAGGTACCGATAAATAAATTCCTTACATATCCACTCTGGTTAGCACGGAGCGGTGACCTTATTATTCCCGTTTTGGATTGTCAAAAAGGTCTACGGGGCCCACTTGTCGAACTACTTCCACCACTAATAGCAGTCCAATTACTATGTTTATAAAATGTATAAATTATTTTTTTTTTTTTTTGACTCCCTAATAGGTAAATACGAGGCAGGGTTTCGCAAAGGACGTTCTTGTATAGAACAGATCTGGAACCTAAAGACAATATTACAAATTAGAAGATGCAGAAACACTGTTATAACCTTAGTCGATTTCAGAAAGGCTTATGATTCGATAGATAAGCAAACTCTGTTCAACACTTTAGAAGAATTCAAAATTGACTGGAAAACAAGAGAAATTATTAAACAAACTTTAACAAGTACAACCTCAAAAGTTAAAATTTATGGGAGAAATTTCGGGAGAATTCCAAATCAAAACCGGAGTCCATCAAGGAGATGGTCTCTCTCCTATTTTGTTTAACATAATCCTGGAAAAATGATAAAAACATGGGAAAAGGAAGTGAAGGGAATAAAACTTGGGGGGGGGGGAAGATGAGAGAATAAATGTGAAATGTCTCTGGAAAAATTACACGAAATTGCACAAAAAACTGGTTCACAAATTTCATATGAAAAGACTCAATTTATAGAGAGAAAACCTATAAACAATTTCCCCATTACAACTCGTTACGGGAAAGTGGCACAAGTGAACCATTTTAGATATCTAGGAGAGATCATCCAGCCATCAGCACTAAATACAATAGCCAATCAAAAAGAATCATAAAATTTAAAAATCCTATAAGCTCTCATGGAGCCATTACAATAAAAAATCGATTTTAGTGAATGAAAACTTAAGGCATTATACAACGGTGGTTCTACTTGAAGCACTTTATGCTTCAGAAACGACGGTGATTTACGGCCACACAAAAATAAGAGAACTTGAAAAACAGGAAAGAAAAATTCTAAGGAAAATATATGGTCCAGTTTTTCGGGAAGGAATTTGGATAAAGCGTCCATCAAAGGGGGTTATACAAACACACTGAGACAATAACGGATGCCTTTAGAAAAAGAAGAATGAGATTTTATGACATATTTGTAGGATGGTAAAAGATAGGCTCAGAAGAAAAAACTTTGAAATAACAAATTTAAGGAAAAAACAAATCAAAATAGATCAATGAAACAGAAGAGGATCTTAAAGAAGTGTGAATTACAAAAGATGACATCAACAATAGAGAACGTTTTAGGAAAATCATTAAGATCACACACTAGTAGATTCTTCACTGAAAAGAACTAATTATAAATGATCAGAAGAACGCAAAGAATAACATAGTGAACGTATGAAAAGAATTTGGGAAGAACGAAGAAAGAAGAAGAAAACATCATAAAGTGTCAAGTGCAACCGCTCTTTTGAAAGGGAATGAACGGAATTATTTAATAATATTTTCTTTATTGTTGTCTTTCGTGTGTCTAGTTGATTTATTACAAAGATTGATTAGACCTATCAATTTTTTAAAATTCCAATTAAGTAATTCAAATAAATATGAAGATGAGTAAGTCTACTAGTTCTGGTACTGATAGGCAGAACTAGTACAAGTGGCCATTATGGTCTTTTCTTGTGAACTGTTAAGGCTGCCTCTCATTACGAACCGGGGTGGGAATGCTTAGACAGGTTTATTTCTCGGGTCCACCTAGAAAAAAAATGTGACTAACTCAGCTGAGAGTCGAACCCGAAACGTTCAACACTGGGCACTCTAGAATCCCTAACGCGATATTAATGAAATACTCAATATTATATTTAAAATAAAATAAATAAAAAAAAAAAAAAAAAGAAAAAGCTGTGCCTCTACAACCCATGAAGTGTCTTGGGCTCAGTACATATAGAGATTCGTACTGTTTCTAGGCCAACGGCCGTGAAATGACGTGATTCGGCCGAGATCACGCTCAGCCACCAGGTTTTTCCCCCATTTTTGGGTACCCACTTTATAGAGGCTGGGTCTGTCCCAGGAGGCTCTCCATACCCAAGGCTCACCCCCCGCCCGAAATAACAGAATAAATAATATTCCGATATCCCTGAGTCCTTAGATAATGAGTCATTTCAACTTTTTTTATTTTATTTAATTGCCTATGGAATGAATGAAACGTGAAAAAAGAGGAATTTGACTTAAATTATGGTGTAAAATAAAAATATAAGGTCCCCAATATTTTTATTATAATTTTATATTTACCCATTTATATATATTTTACCCAGGTTTATCTTAAATAAACATTTTATGACTAATTTATATACCTTTAATTTCCGGATGTGGTGGATCATGAGTGCTGTTCAAGAATTAAAATTTTCGTTTCCATATTTATATCAGTATTTAACGTTCGATAAGGATTCTCTAAATTTAATAAATAAGAGGATTGAATGTAGAATATTTGACGAAGGAAGGCGTATGAGTGAGCGGAACAGTAATACTCCAATAAGATTCTTGTTGGTAAAAAAAAAAGAAGGCAAACTTTATTTTATATAAGTTTCATTTGTGAAAGCATATGTACATTTCCTCAAAAAGTCCGCAAAAGTCTGAGCTAAAAATGACGTCTGAATAAGCAGCGGAAAATTGTTTTTAGAAACGAAATAACAACAAGTTCATTTGAACAATTTTTATACTTGAAAATTCAGTTTCGCAAATAGGGATAAATTTGACAAGAAACATACTTCATGAATTTTAAATCAGCATTTCGAATGAGGAGATTCAGTAAAAAACGTTTTAAATAAATGTTGTGTTGCCCATCTAGTTTCTACTATTGGATTGTGTCACATGAAATGTCCGTTATCAAGGTAAAGGATTTTTACTAAAAATACGATATGAAAACAAGATAATTTTATTCGAAGCATTTACCTTATTTTTCCTACACATTTTTCCCAACGTGACACCAACTTTTTTATCTCCGAACTGAAAAACTCTGAGCTTTGAAGTGAAACAAATTCTGAAAACGCACTTTTCACTTGATCGTCATTTTCAAAAAGTTTTCCTTTGATGAAGTTGCCTAAATTCCTGAACAGGTGGTAATCTGTTGGAGACAAGTCGGGAGAATATGTTGGGTGCGGAAGAACTTCGTAGCCCAGTTCTTTCAATTTTTGCACGGTATGTTTTGAAACATGGGGTCTAGTTGCCGCTCAGTGAGACCATGAGGTACCCATGTTTCGAGTTTTTTTTACTTTCCCACTTTTTGGTAGATGCACTTGCATTTAGTCGTGTTGATAGTCCTTTAACCGTTTGGTAGGGGTTTCCTTCTACTGTATGTTTGAGGACATCGTTGTCTATTACGGACAGAGGTCTTCCTCGGGGCAAGTTTTCTAAGTTGGTATTCCCAGCTGAAAACTTAGCAAACCAACGGCGAATGGTCCGTTCATTAACACTCCCTTCCCCAAACGCCTTGCAAATATTTCTAGCTGCCTTAGCTGCTGAATGGCCGGGTTTAAACTCGTACAAAAATATTACTCGAAAATCGCGTGTTTCCATGTTCATATTTGGAGGTATACTAAAAAGTGGGTAATTGGTTGGGAAGCTAATGTTTATAGTACAAAGGTAGAGGATTAGTAACTGTTTACTTTAAATATGTAAACATTCGGAAGAAAACAACAGAGACCTGCGAAATCCTTTATGTATTTCAGAAACTATAAAAACGGACAGTTCATGTGAAAGAACCCAATACATTGCTTGGTTTAAAAGAAATTTGTATATTTGGCCTGAAAATGAGGATTCCAACAGCGAATCTTTAAAACCGGACGACCACGGCCCACTTGTATGATAATTTTTTATCGATTAGAATAAATGTAATTAAACTTGCATATACTCTATAAGTAATCGACATATTATGTTGCTGATAAACAAGATACCTTATTAAATAAATCAAACGAATTACAAGATGTTATTAAGAGAATGATATTGTACATGAATTAAATAGCAGGACATCTCAAGTTATAACAAAAGCCGTGAACCTAAGGTATTTTTCTATTTTTTTTGTTGAGTAAGGCTTTACTACACTCAGGCGGAAACATAAATTTGCTTGAATATGTACTTTTTTGTTATGGTAAATACTGCATGATGAGGTCCTCGAAAATCAGAGGAAGTTTGATAAGCAAAAGTATTACTAGTTCAATAACTGCCTGGAGGATATCAGCTATGGCTCAGAAATAAAAAATTACAGAAGATCAAGAATTTTTTTCAGGGACTTAAAATGTGGCAGTAAAATTCTACCTTTTTTATTTTTTCGGCAAATATTTTTAGCATCCTTCAGGTTCAAAAGCTTCTCGGTATTGCTTTTATTACAGTAACGTGAATAAGATAGGGTTGGTAATAAAAAATAAAACCTATAGAACAAGAGTGAAGTTATTTTTTCACAAAAAAACATGGCACAATACAGAACTCATTAATTACATATGTAAAGCAGTAGACAACTATACCATTATCATTCGTTGAATTATAACTCTAGAAAAGGAAGATCAAATAAAAAAATTGTTTTGAACTTAATTCAATAGCAACACTATTTATTTTCAATTAGTGAAAAGATGATTTAATCTAAAAAATCGATCAATGAATCCATATTGATGAATTTCTTTGACATCATACATTCACTCTGGATAACGTTTTAAGCATTTCTGACGAACCTGACTTTGTTATTGAAGATTCTTATCTCTTTCACAAAGTGTGTGTGTGTGTCCAACTTTCATATTTACCCATTTTTTATCAATGCTAATTCTTATTATTTCATCTTTGAAATGGTTAATTTGTTGGAATCTACGAAATTAAAGGCAGTTTAATGGAAGAAAATAAAAAAAATCGTCATTTAAGCCTAGTCCGACTATTTCAGTCCCAATGAAACCTACATGATATTAAAGCCTATTAAATTTTACGCTATGTGGCGAGTTTAATCTAAATTTGTATAGCCGTTTAAGAGAAAATCGTAAAAAGGTACAAAATGCATGGTATAAAGTGGCTCTTCTGGTGTGCCTCTATTGATGAAAAAGTTTCTGTAAGTTCTGAGGCATATACGCTCTTAAAATATTAAATTTAATTTTTATGTATTGTAACTTATCGTTTTTGATCCAGAATTACCGCGCGCAGACAGACCTCTTTGCGGGACTTGGTCATTTGGACTCAAGGGACCCTGAAACGTGAATTTCCGGTGAAAACTCGGATTCGAAAATTTTCACGATCGCTATACATTCCCTTACAATATATTTCATATATAGTTAAGTGAAAGTATAAAGTTAAGGAGTTTCAGAAGAATTTATTGGTAAACTAGTTTTATATTTTCTTCGAATTCAACCGTTTCCTTAATTTTCATCCCCTACCGATCCCGATACCTTTCTTACAACATTTGCTGATGACACAGCCATTTCATCATCCAATTTCGATCCTGAAGCAGCATCGCTAAATCTCTACTAAAGGCACCTTTCCCTTGTCGAAGACTGGCGTAATGCTTGGCGTATTAAGGTGAATGAAAGAAAATGCACACACTTCACCTTCACCCTTCGACGCAAATCCTGCCCAACAGTTAAATTCAATTCCATACCGCTTCCTTCCTCAGACACAGTCCGGTATCTGGGCTTTTTACTAGACAAAAGACTAAGGTGGAACCCACATACAAGACTTAAAAGAAAAGAACTCAACCGCAGATTCGGCCAGTTATACAGACTATTAAACAGAAAATCTCATCTTACAGTTTACAACAAATTACTAATATACAAGACAGTACTGAAACCTATATGGACCTACGGACTTGAACTGTGGGGGTTTCCAACATCAAACGCATCCAATCCTTCCAATCCAAAGTCCTACGAACAATAGTTAATGCTCCCTATTATGTTTCCAACTGTACCTTACACCACGACCTTAATATTCCATTTATTTTAGACCTGGTACCATCCAAATTTTCTAAATTCCATCAGAACCTTCTTCATCATCCTAATCCTTTAGCTCAAGCCCTCTCCAGCTCCACCCACCCCTACAATCCTCCACGAAGATTGAAACGGCAGTGGCCCCGCGACGTTCTGTATCTGACTGGTCAGATTCTCCACTCATGTATTGCATGTTTGTGGCTTTTGCGCCCTAACTCAGCCTCTTCTGGCTAAGGCCAGTGATGCGGCTTAGAGAGAGGCGCTGGGATCTCTTGGATTCGGCTTTTTTCCACAAGTGGTGGGAAAAGCCCAGTCTGGGGTCCCCTTAGCAGTTGTATATAGTTACCATTGTATGTATTATGTTTATTTATTTGCCAACTTTTTATTTATCTCAATTATAGGTTGTTGTTTTGATTTGTTATTTATTATTATTTTATTGTATATTTATGAATTTATTTATTTTCTATTTTATGTAATTTGAATATATTCATTATTTTCTGTATATATTGTTTCAATGTGGTCTCATATCAGTATTACTATTGTTCATTCTGAAACAGATTGTAATAATTCTCAATAAATAGATATTTAATAAAAAATGTTCATCGATTTTATCATATTGATATTATCACTTGTTTTTCATGGTGTCGTAAAAAATCACATTCGAATTAGATGTCACAATCTGAATCTGTAAGACGATTTTTTAAAGGAGGAATGCTGAACGGAAAGATGCCTGCCTGGATTAATAAATTGGTCGCATGCGCTATGGGAGTAGCAGTCGTTGAACCAATCAGTGGCAGTCGAGTTATGTCCGCCGAGAGGGATCGCAGTCTTTACTTGTGCGTGGCTGTGTTGGCTGGATGCCAGCTTCTCAGCTCCGTTTATCTCTACCTCTATATTGGGAGGCTGGAGCGGCTGTGGGACCAGGATGAGCGGGTTCGCTGCAAGAGGGACATCGACAACGCCGTTCTTGCAAGCGACGAGACGGTCGAGTTTTTCAAGCCGACCATCCGGGATGAACTTGTCGAGAGGGAGAAAACCACGAACGGGAGCCAGGATCATTGGGTCTGGCTTACTTCGTATTCAAGGATTCCAGTAAGTAGTTGTTCACAGCCGAGTTGATCTGGTTTCTTACATTCTTCTGATCTTTCTACCGTTCACGTTTTACTTATTCGCTCTGTAAACGAATAATTGAATAGTAACACAGATTTGTGTTATAAATTTAGACTTATCAGGTTTCAAATTTATTTATTTAAAAGTTCGCTAGAATACAGGGTGTCTTATAAATGTCTAGTCATATCGTGGGAGCAGAAACTAGACCTCTAGTGGAACAAAAAAGTTCATATGAGCCATAGTCCGATTCTCAACGGTCAGAGAGGAAAACCAAATTTTAAGATTTTTGCTGTTATTCGTGGTTTTTTTTTCAGAAAAAAACAAATATATCTACTCGATGGGCACCCACAGAAAAATAAGTGGTACGAAATGAAAAAGAGAAAATTTCCCACAACTTCAATAAGTCGAACCCTCAAGATAGGAATGTAAGTGTCACACAACGTCATGCAGAAAATTTTAATATTTCTAAGAATATTGGAATAAAAACCAAGGATAACCGCATTAATCTAAAAATTATGATTTCTTTTCCTAACCGTTGATAATCGGACTATGGGTCAGGAACTTTGTTTTTCCTCTTGAGCCTTATTATTTGTTCCCAGAATAAGACTTGACATTTACGAGGCACCGTGGGTAGATGAACATGTATTGTTACAGACACTTAGAATATGGATTCATTGGGGAGTTGATGGACCCTAATTGATCTTATTTAATGAGAATTCTATAAATGAAAATAGACTTCCTCACATACAGGTCTCTTTTTTGCCACCGTATATACACACTTTATATTTAAAGTTTTGTCATATGGCATCTAATACTATTAAAAATCTTGGCTGCGTGCTGGGGTAATATTCCTGTTGGAAATTTAATAAAAATATTTCTGTATTATGTGATAGGATAATGCATCCTTAAATTAGGATGAAATTGTTTTATTTTTGAACAAACTTTTTAATTTACTTCAGGTTGACTATTATGGAACTCCATTATCTTTTTTGAGGAAAATAAATCTAAGAAGAAAGTAGAGTACAGACGGTGTCAACTTCTGTTTTGCAAGTTGTATGTTGCAATTTCGGTATTATTTAATTTGGATCTTCGAATCACTGAGCACATCTCATTAATAATCTATTACCTGCATATATTTCAAAATTTTTTCGCCATCACTAAATGGACAATTTATATGGTTTTAAGAGAGGAGATTACTACCTCCATTCCTGAGGTTCTGATCACTGTTTTTCTTAGTCTGGTCGTTGATAAAACTTTAAAATTTCTGAGAAATGAAGTTCCTACTTATTTTCAGCTCGAACTTCTTCTTTTTAAGGGGAATTCAACAGTAAATTTCTAGCTTTGTATATAGTCCATTATTCCATTGTTTACGGAACAGTTTTCAATAAATGTTTCATAAATAGAGAAGACGTCAACACTGTAAACAATGGTTAGGCATAAGTTTATAAAATATAAGTTCTTTAAATATTTATTTTACTTATACAATTATAGAATAATTCTTGTCAATTATATTGTTATTGTATATTGGTCATAGAATATAAATTACTAAAAATTAAATTTTTTTTCTTTAAGTCGGATTATATTTCATGAATGGATTATATATTTGTTTCATAATTCATATAGACACTTCAGAATAGTGGTATACTCGTATTTAAAGATATACAGATATATATATACCACGGCTTAGGTATAGGATCTAAATTAACTTTGTATGTTATTCTAAGCCATTACTGAATTTATTACAAAATGAAAATGAAACAATAAATATCGTATAACTTGAAAAAAAACAAAAAACACGAGACAGTTGCAAAATAAAAAATAATGATGACATAAATATACTAACATTAAATTTATAAAAATGTAATCTAAAACAAAATTGGGTGTTATTTATTGGATGAATTCGAAGTAAATATTCCTGGGTTGTCTTTAAAAGTTTATATGCTAGTAAAATAAATTTGTTTCCATCATTACGCGTTTTTTGGAGACTGTATGACAGTAAAATCATTAATTCTTCAAGTAATATACGAACATATACACACAGGCACGATTAGCTATTTATAGTTAAATCATAACTTTAATTTATAGTTTCTATTGTTTTCGCTTGAATTTCATATTTTCAAAAACTAATAACAATAAAAATAATGGAATCAACGAATGGAAGTATTGCATTGAGGCCAAAAGATGAGACAACGAATTGGCTCCTTTCCTTTTGAATTAAGATTTGTTTTTTTTCAGAGAGGTTTTTTTTTTTCAAACATCGACAGACCTTGCCTGTTTGTTTTGATCCGATTTTTTAAGACTATCGGGTTGACCTATATCTGAAATAGTTTGCAGTGAGTGTGAAATTGCAGACGTTTAACCTATAATGATTAAGAATGTTTTTAAAACAAGGCAATTATTTTAAATCTGGTGTTGCATAAATTAATAGAATTTGTTGAGGGTTAATTATGATTTGTTGAGAACATATTGTCGGAGCCGGGTCGCAATCTATTTCAATTGCTTCAATCTTCAGCCTAATAAAACTGTCCACTTTGAAATTCAATACAATTTTCATCACTGTATTTTAAATTGTTCCATTAAAGCCATAACTTTGTGCAATATTTTACTATTATATCAAAGATTTGATTTATATTTTCAATTGAACTATTAACTGTTAATGTTAATAATTATCATTAATACATAGTTTACTTGCAAATGATCCCTTTAAAAATAAAGGGATTGGCCATCAATGTCAGGAAAAGCAAAATGATGCATATATGCCGAGTACAGGAATACATCGAAATACTTTGCAAAGGTGGACCAATGGAAATATTGGACGAATAGACTTACCTCGGAGCATTGATCAGCAGGAATGGAAACAAGACCATGAGATATCCAACAGGATAAAGAAGGCAAATTCAATTTACTACACTGCAACACAGTTATAAGGAAGAAGGAGGTAGAGAAGAATGGCAAAGTACTTATCTTCAGGGTTGTATACCTAACTACCCTCCTTTACGGAAGTGAAAGCTGGGCAACAAAGGTAAGCAGAGTAACTGCGAAGGAAATGAAATACCTTCGGAGAGTACAGGCCGAACAAGGGGGGGATCGCATACGGAATGACAGGACAAGAGAGGATGTCGGAATTGTCCCTTTAAATGATACCATTGAAAAGAGAGAAGTCGTATGATTTGGACATCTCTGCCGAATGAGTGAAGACAAGGACCCAAGAAAATACTTTGAGGCCAGACTGACAGGAAAACGCTAAGAGGGAGACCCAGAATACAATGGAAAGACTACATCCCCAAAGTGGATAGGTAAAAACTGAGATTTCATGAGGGGGCTAGCTTGGGATCGAAAAGCATGGTTTGAATGGACAGATACATCTCAAAGCTGAAAGGCACTAAGGAGGAAGAGGAAGAAGAAATCAATTCTATGATAAATTGATATATTTATATTTAAAAAATACTTTTTCTTTCTCTTCCTCTTTTGTGCCACCCAGCGTGGATATGCATCGAACCATGCATCCCAGGTCATGCCATCGTGTACTAGATCATGTCCCGAAGATTTATAGGAGGAATATTCAATTTCAGGTGTTTTTTTTTTGTTTTTTTTTAGGGCAATGTTTAAAGAATCCAATTGATGATTATGGACGACGTACTTATATTGGAGTAAGGAGAAATTTTAAATCTGAGTTTTAATTGGAACTACGCTTTTTAAGGAGCACTGTGTCCAAAGTTTCGTAAAATGGCCTCTACGTATGTGTGTCAGGCTCAAAAACAGAAAGTCACCGAAACTGTTTTATTTTGTTATTAACTTGTTATAGGTTATCCAGACTAATGCGTCATTCGTTTCATTGTAGCCCAATAGATACTCTACTGCCTTCTTGGTTTATTCATTTATCATTCATTTTCATTTATTTGGTGATAAATCGCCATGGCAGCTGGACTAATGAATCGCAGACCTACTCATATAATTCAGCAATATCTGACTGCTTTATAAAAAAAAAAAAAAAAAAAATTAAAAAATAAGAAGCAAACCATTAGTAATATAAATTAAATGAAACAAACTAGATAATTTCGTTTCAAATCGTTTTAAAATTATCGTTAAAAATCTGTAGCGGGCAACACACAACTTTAACTTTTCTCGATTGTTAAAAAAACAATTCAAGAACTTTTAAATAAAATTACAGTTAAAAACAGTTTAAAGAATTACATTCAGTTTCATTAGAAATATATGTTTTAGATTAAATAAACTAACAGTATACGATTGTGATGTACAGCAATCACTTGAGTTCATGCCCTAGTCGTCTTTTACATTTCCTTCGAATATTGTTTATATAAATTTTTTAAAAAATATTTAGCTTTATTATATAGTATACATCTATACTTCATATTAGCCAAATTTCAAATTTACGGTCATATTATTAAAAGATTTAAAAAAAAAAAAAAAATGTAAATATTGTGCTATAAAATAAGTTGGTAGCGTTTTTCTATTCAATTCTTTCTATGTTTATAAAATCATGTTATTTGGTCAATACTGTTTACATATTCTAAAAAAGGATTAATCAAGGTGCCTTTCATCAGTTTCAACCGGGATTCCTTATCTTTATGTGGTATTTTGCTTGCTCAAAATGGAAGAGGGAAAAAAATTCATTTTCGTCATTTAATGATTTTTTATTTCCGAAAAGGAAAATCCGCTGCACAGACGGTTAACAAAATTTGCATTGTTTATGACGATGATGCCTTAGGAGAAAGCACCGTCTCTAAGTAGTTTGCTCGGTGAAGAACCGGAAATTTTGAGTTACAAGACGCAAAGCGCTCGGGTCGTCCTTCAACTATTGATGATGAACAAATTCAAGCAAAATGATCAAAGATGGCAACAACTAATAGATTAAAATGGTTCATATATAATTAAATTTATAAATTATAAATTTTATGCTGATGATTTCCAAATTTACTTATCTTTCCCTCCTTCAGAGTTATCAAAGGCATTTGCTGCTATTCAGGTAGACCTAGATAAGATCAGTGCCTGGGCAAACCTGAATAAGCTTAACTTAAACGCTACGAAAACTCAGGCTATTTTGATTGGCTCCAGTCCTCTCCTCAGATCCAATATCATCTTCCCAACCTTATTCCTGAACAATCACCCCATTACATTCAGCTCCTCTGTCAAAAATTTAGGAATAACTATAGACCAAACCCTATCCTGGAAACCTCATATAGCCCAAATTTCCCGTAGATCTATAAGTACCCTGAAGTTTTTTCATCGCTCCAAATACCTTCTTCCACAATCCACGCGTAAGCTCCTCGTTTCGTCTCTCATTTCCCCCACTTCGACTACTGCTGCGCGATGTACGGTGGTCTCCCTGTGATGCTTGAGAACAAGTTAAAGCGTCTCATGAATTTTTTTTAAGATTTGTTTTGGGTACCTCGAGACGGTCTCATGTGACCCCCCGCTATGCCGAGTTGAAGTGGCTCCTTCCCTCCATACGCAGACAGTACTTCCTTGGGTCATTTATCTACCAAACTATAAAATCCTAGCATCCATCCTATATCTACAGTCTCCTTCAATTTAAATCCTCAGTCCACTTGCTTGAAACAAGATCGCGCCATTCCGACCTTTATATGCCATCCCACAGAATTAAAGCCATCGATCGATCCTTTCTTGCCCGTTCCATTACATTCTGGAATTCCATTCCTTCCAATATACGTAATGCTTCTTCCTTATCCACATTCAAATATCGCCTTTTCCAACACCTATTATTCCAAACTGACGCTTGTTAATCTTTAATTTTAAATTAGATTTTTCATTATAATCGTTATAAGGAATGAATATCCTATGTTTACCTTCTTATTTATTTTTTATTTTATTTCATATATACATGTATATATTATTATTATTTTTCGTTTGATTGTTCAAAATTAGTTGTTTCTTACTTTCAATTTACTATTTGTTTACTTTACTTTTTTTTCGCTTTTTCTTATCTTTGGTACATAGCGATGTGTATGTACATACATTTATATAAATTTCTTTTTCTACCTCTTTTACTTATGTACATAATTATGTCTATTTAATGTTATCTGGCCAGATGTGCTACCTTTACTTGTAAATTTCATGTTATTCTTAAGGGACAAAGTCCCAGAATAATTTTTTTTTTTCTATTCTATTCTAAATAATAATATTTAGAAGGATCTGAATTTTTTTTTTTTAAACAAGCAGTAAAAAATGATAAGAACTTATTTTACAACCCAATATTTCCATTTGAGAAAAGGGAATGTGTTTATTTATGAGCTTGGGAAAACTTTTAGTGCCTATAAACGACAGGAATAGTTTATTCTCGCCGCATTGAATTTAAGAAGAAATTAAGGATAATGCAATAATAAAAGTCGATCTACAACTTTTCCCACTGTCATTTTTATTAGATCATCCGTTTGGCCGTGAGAAGCATTTGAGCCGGTTTATATTATTGAAGTGGCTTAAGGGAATAACCGTGTTACTTGACGGATAAAAGCGCTAAATTGTGTATAAAGCTACCTCAGATTAGTTTATCATAAGAAATGTTTGCCAAAGAGGTCGCTCGAATATCAAAAAGGTTTGGAATTAATATTTATTGTTGCCAAGGATTAACCTGGTTGATTAATGCCACTCTAATAATTTTTTTTAAAAATTTATTTATAGTAATTTACAACTGTATTAAAGAACACAATAAGTAAAATGAGGAATGAAAAAAAAAATGTCTTGAGAAAGAACTACCCAGTGGTAGCACTTCACTAACTATTTTAACTCAGTAGGTCCCGAGGCCACCTTCTTTTCAGTCGCCTTTGAGGGTTATCAGGGATATCTAAGGAAGATAAATTACGGACAAGTGGATTTGTATGGGAAGGGAGTTTAGAATGAAAAGAGGAGTATCTATTAGGGGCTATGTCTGCAACAAATGGGATGTTAAGGTCATTATGAATGAGTTTATTTGTAACAAAGTAATGAGCATTCAGGATTTTTCGAAGGATTTTGGATTGTAAGGACTGGATGCGGGAGGAATTAGATGGTTTCGTAGAGCCCCAAAGCTCGATCCCATACGTCCAAATAGGTCTGATAATAGTGATGTAAATGAGTCTTTTGTAATATACTGGAAGTTTTGAACGTTAGTCTAGTAAGTGTTATAATAATCGATATCTTCGAGCAGTTTCTTGTCGTTTCAGTCTTGTGTGAGGATTCCAAGTAAGGCGCTTGTCAAGATGGAGACCTAGGCCAATAAAAAATAAAATAAAAATGTCTGCCAAGTAAAGAAGCATAGGGTGTTCACTATTTCTAATATATTATACAAACAATAAACGATTTTTTGATGAAGTGATAATTAATTTGAAATAGTCGTGTGTAAATATCAAAAAGAATTTTAATATTACTCGATATTAGACCATTTTAAAACTTAATGGTATGCGAAAAAAAAAAATCAATTCACAAATCATTAGTCATACATAGCTTTACTTGATTAAGACTGCTTATTAATTTATTGAATAAACAATAAAAGATGGATACCACACTACATTGACCATGTACGCTAACAATTTATAAATAATAATAATAAATCTCTTTATTTGTTTTCGGGCTAGCCCATAAAAATGGAGTTGAGTTGTACAAAACAGTTAAACATAAATCAAAGAAATCTATTACAACTGTACTAAACAAAATACGCTTCAAAAACAAATACATAATAAAAGGCAAAATAAATTGTAACTGTATAAATATTAAACAAATACATAATAAAAGGCAAAATAAATTGTAACTGTATAAATATTAAACAAATACATAATAAAAGGCAAAATAAATTGTAACTGTATAAATATTAAACAAATAAATTAATCATAAATAGTTTAACAAATTCAATTATTGTTATTTTAGTAATGTGCTTAAATTATTCTTGAATAGACAGATACAAATTTCTTAGCTATAAACACTCTGTTACATAATAAAATAATTTTTCAAATTGCTTTTTATTTTCTATTTGCAACAAAAGTTGTACTATGAGGTCATTGTCAGACATATTTCCAATATACGTCCTCAAGTACTTATTTCTGGACGGGGAGTAAACAGGGCATTGCAACAAAAAATGATTTAAATCTTCTGGTTCGCCTGAATTACAAATAGGGCATTCAACGCTATTATCTGAATAACCATTTTGGAATCCGTAACTGGTAACTTTCAGTTTATTGGGTTGACATAGTCTTAGTTGACTGATCAATCTATGTTTCCTCATAGGTCCCTTTAATTTCAAATAATATTCCCCCATATTTAAGCTACTAATTTTCCTAAAATTAGGATTAAACTTTGAGTGCAAAATAGCCTGAATAACTAGGGAAAGATTATGATTATTGAATTTTTCAACAGCGTTATTTAATTCTCTTTCAAATAAGGCTTTACTTTTGATATTTAATATGTCAGCCGCGTCTATAATTAACAATTTATTAGTAAGTTGCCTATACCAATTGTACCTCACATCGACCCTCTGGTTCAAGGAATATTTTTTTTAAATGTTTAAACATATTTTCGGTAACCGATCCTCTTTCATTAAGTCTACCTTTCGGTACCAGCGAATCATTCTTTTTAGAACATCTGTTTCTATTGATTTCAGACCAGTTTCTATACGAACATAATGGTTACTTTGGTAGTATATTTTATTTTTTCAATCTAACTGGCTCATTTAGGACATATATCCAAATAAAGAGATTTCTTACTGGGTGAATTATTTTAGCAGATAACAAAGTGACAACCTATTCTGACGACAACTGCTGTATAATTCTTTTTTTCAGGATAATTATTCTTTTTTTTTTATTAGTAAGGATTTATAGGTTTCTAATTTTCATTTATTCTTATTAGTAAAAATATAAATTGTTAGCGTACAAACATAATGGTACGCTAACAATTTATATTTTTACTAATAAGAATTTTTTTTTTTTTTTTATTATTTTTATTGAGATATATTACAATTTGTTACAAAATGAACAATAATAATATTGATAAGAGACCACATTCATACTATATATACAGAAAATAATAATAATGGTCAAATTACATAAAATAAAACATAAATAAATTCATATATATACAATAAAATAATAATAATAAATAAAAAACAAAACAAATCGAAACAAAAACCTATTATTGAGATAAATAAAAAGTTGGCAAATAAATAAACATCTTACACACAATCATAACTATATACAATGTATACAATTGCTAAAGGGACCCCAGCAAGCGCTTTTCCCTCCACTTGTGGAGGAAAAAAGCGGAATCCAAGAGATCCCAGCGCCTCTATCTCAGCCGCATCACTGGTCTGAGCCAGTGGAGGCTGAGTTAGGGCGCTGTTGCCACAAACATACCGTACATGAGTGGAGGATCTGACCATTGTCAGAACTCCAGTTTAAATGTTTACAATAGGTCTCGTGGCCACTGCCGTTTCAATCTTCGAGGAGGATTGTAGGGATGGGTGGTGCTGGATAGGGATTGCGCTAGAGGGTTAGGATGATGACTAAGGTTCTGATGAAATTTGGAAAATTTGGATGGTACCAGGTCTAAAACAAACGGAATATTAAGGTCATGGTGTAGGGTACAGTTGGTAACGTACTAAGGAGCATTAACTATTGTTCGGAGGAATTTGGATTGGAAGAATTGGATGCGTTTGATGTTAGAATGTTTAGCTGTTCCCACAGTTCAAGTCCGTAGGTCCATATAGGTTTCAGTACTGTCTTGTATATTAGTAATTTGTTGTCAACTGTAAGATAAGATTTTCTGTTTAGTAGTCTGTATAACTGGCCGAATCTGCGGTTGAGTTCTTTTCTTTTTAGTCTTGTATGTGGGTTCCACGTCAGTCTTTTGTCTAGTAAAAAACCGAGATACCGGACTGTGTCTGAGGAAGGAAGCGGTATGGAATTGAAATTAACCGTTGGACAGTATTTGCGTCGAAGGGTGAATGTGACGTGAGTGCATTTGCTTTCGTTCACCTTAATGCGCCAAGCATTGCACCAGTCTTCGACAAGGGAAAGGTGCTTTTGGAGATTTAGCGATGCTGCTTCAGGATCGGAATTGGATGATAAAATGGCTGTGTCATCAGCAAATGTTGCCAGAAAGGTATTGGGATCGGTAGGGATATCGGCGGTGAAGAGGATGTAGAGGACGGGTCCTAAGACGCTTCCTTGAGGAACACCGGCCTCAACAGTATATTGTTCGGAAAATTCGGAACCACAGCGAACTCGGAAGGAGCGGTTGGATAAATAGGATCGGAGGATTAGGTATAAGGATTGAGGTAAATGGGTTTTGAGCTTAAAGAGCAGTCCCGGGTGCCACACCCGGTCAAAAGCTTGAGCTATGTCCAGAAAGGCACCCGAACAATACTCCTTGCACTCAAGGGCGGAGGAAATGTGGTCTACAACTCGGAGTCCTTGCTGAACCGTGGAATGTTGAGGACGGAATCCAAACTGGTGTGAAGGAAAATTGTGAAATTTGGCTAGGATTCGTTTTAATAGGAGTTTTTCGAAGATTTTGGAGAGGATCGGAAGAAGGCTAATAGGTCTGTAGGATGACTAATAACTAATAAGACTAATGACTAATAATAATAAATGAAAATTAGAAACCTATAAATCCTTACTAATAAAAAAAAAAAGAATAATTATCCTGAAAAAAGGAATTATACAGCAGTTGTCGTCAGAATAGGTTGTCACTTTGTTATCTGCTAAAATAATTCACCCAGTAAGAAATCTCTTTATTTGGATATATATCCTAAATGAGCCCGTCAGAATGAAAAAAATAAAATATACTACCAAAGTGGATCGTAAATCTTGGTTTGAATGGACAGAGGCATCTCCAGGCTGAAAGGCACTAAGGAGGAAGAGGCGTGATTCAGGCGAACCATCATCATTCACTGCAAGACCAGATCGTTTTGGAAAGAAAACGTTTGGTGGATCAAAAGGGTATAACATATTATGAGCTACTAAAACCTGGCGAAACCGTTAACACTGATCTCCAACAACAAGAAATGATCGATTTGAATCGAGCAATACGTGAAAAACGACCATAATATGCAAAAAGACAACATAAAGTAATTTTGCTTCAAGATAAGGCCCCCTCACACACAGCAAAACGGGTCACGGATACGATCAAGGCGTTCAATTTGGAAATACTAGCGCATGCGGCTTATTCTCCAGACTTAGCTCCGTCTGATTACCATCTATTCGCATCATTGGGACATGCACCTGCCGAACAGCACTTCGATTCCTATGAAAATGCACGAAAATGGCTCGACAACTGGTTCTCTTCAGGGAAGGAATGTTTTTTTTAGCGTGGCATTCCTAACCTCCGAAGGGGTGGGGAAAATGTATAAATTCCAATGGAGACTAATTTGTATAACATATTATTTATTATTTTCAAATAACAGACGTGTAATTTTTACAAAACAAATCCGGTTTCATACTTCTACACTTCGCGATAAATTATTTAAAAAGATGAATTTTTACTTATTCATTCGCCATTAAACCAGTGATTTTTGGATACAGGAAAAAATGTAGAATTTTTTGATCACGGCATCACAATTAATTAAAAAGAAAAATTGAATTTTTACTTATAATATGCGCTCATAACTCTTTAATCATTTTTACTTATCATTTGCTAATAAATCAGTTATTTTTGTATACAGAGAAAAAATTGATAGTTTTATGATCAGGATATTCCGATTAATTAAAATAAAAAATGCAGAGAATCATAGGAACAGCAGAACTTCGCGATAAATTATTTAAAGAAATAATAATAATTTGAATTTCTACTCATAACTCAAAAAAAACAAACAAAAAAACTCCATCTCTCCGACGTACGAATTTACCATGATAAATTTAGTTAAGAAATGGCAGATATATGGAATCGTTTTGAACTTGAGCAGTGGTGATTGCCTATTTTTGTGTATATGTTAATATAGATATTTTTTATTGTTCCATAATGATATTTAGTCAGTACGTTTATTAACTATAATGCATACAACTTCGTTATCAGTAGACAACTTACAGGAAGAATTTTTCCAAACCTCGCCTTATTGCGCTTCTAATCAGATTCATAGGCTTACGCTACTACGATGAAAAGTTAGTGAAAAGTAAATTACTTTTATTAATATAGGGATGGTTTATTCATAAACATGTTTAAATAGCCTTTTCAAACTTTAATCTAAGGATAGTAAGCTTCGAAGTGGTGGCTTGCTTTTGGGACAATTTGGACCCATCTAGAACCATTAGTAAAAAACATGTCTCAGGTCTTTGGAGTTCGGTATTGACCGTCAGTCCTTCCGTGAAGACGCCTTTCCAAACCATTTCCAACCATTAACTCTTCTCCATGTCCCTCAACATTCTAGTCATATTAAGTAATATTCAAACATTATGTAGTCCGAAAAACGTTCTTTTCTTAAATAGAATTTTAAAAAATTAATATATATTTTATTTTTATTAAGTATTTTGCTCATTATAATTAAAAAAAAAAAATTGAAGGAACTTAAAAATAGCATACAGCAATTTGATGCTGTAGTTTTTTGTTGACCGTTGAGAAATTAGATTAGGAAGATGGTTGGGGGTGCGGTCATTAAAGAGAACACACACATTAAAACTTGTGATATTTTAATTATGTGCCGACGTTTCGGCCTACATTTTGGGCCTTCATCAGGGTTGAATCTGAGACAGTGTCTAAAGAAGTCGATTTAATGACCGCACCCCCAACCATCTTCATCACCAAAATTTTATGCGATTAAAAAAATTGCTTTTTTTATTATAATATATTGAATGTGAAATAGTTGACATAAATAGAAAATAGTTCGGATGGCGTTCAATGATTTCACAGTTAACTCATGTTCATATATTAATTAATTTCTTTATGAGTTTTACTTTCTCTTACCTATACATGAAACATACAGTAAGGGAAAGTATTGTGATCGTGAATTTTTTTGGAATTCCAGTTTTCAACGGAAATACATGTTTTGGGTCTCCTGAGTCCAAATGACCAAGTCCCGCAAAATGAAAGGACTGTGTGTGTTTGCGTCCGTTTGTGGTAACTCCGGCGCGTAAACGAAAAGTTTTATGAAACTGAAATTTCATATTTAAGACAAAAATACGCCCGAGATGTTCCAAAAACGTTTTAATCAAAATCAGATCAAAGAAGCCACTTTGTACCATGCATTTTGCACCTTTTTAAGATTTTCTTAAAAACGGCTCTAACGATGTTGATTAAACTCGCTATGTCGATGTACAATTGAACGGACTTTAATATCATGTAGGTTTCATTCTGATTGAAATAGTCTGATAGGGCTTAGATGCCGATATTTCAAAATTTCTTCCTCTGAAGTACCTTTAATTTTGTAGCACATTTCTTCTGATTAGCATAGCTAAAAAAACAGGTGAATATATAAGTTCAACGAATTCGATACCCAACTAAACGAGAAAACTGCATATTATATTATAATATGCATGTATAATATACCGTTGGAATGCTAAAGATTTTAGAAAAAATATTATCTTATACATACTATGGTAAAAGTTAACGGAGAGTGATGAAAAGCCGATAAAACATACTGATTGTCGGAGATAATAATATAATAGATTATTTAATAAAACATATGTTTCTATTAAAATCCAATTTAAATAATTCTTTAACAATTTATTTTCGTTTATAATTTTTTTTTTTTAATTCTTGAATTGATATAAATAATGGAGGTAAGTGAAAGTGTTGCGCGCACCAGATTTTTTATTACTTTCTTTACATTCTCAACTGTTTTGAATTCTATTAATTTTTCAAGGCCATTTATTTATCATACTGTTAAACATACATACAGCCAGAAGCGAGCCCCGTCGCTGATATTCTTCAGTTTAAAATCACTTGTTTACCGTTATCCCGATCTCGAATTTGAACCCCAGCTGAGGCAGCATAACTATTTATTCTGGTGTTGGAGCCTTGGGGTAGGAAGACCCTTCTAGGACACACCCAGCCTCTATAAAGTAGGTACCCAAAAATTAGGGAGGGGGGAAGCTGGCTGCTGGGCAAGATCTAGGCCTAATCCCCTCCTCGCACGGTTCTTGGTTTAGAAAACAGTACAAATCTCTATATTTAATGAACCCAAGACCTTTTTTGTTATAAAGATTCAGGGTTTTTTTTTTCTTTAAAAGTTACTTGACGGACAAATCCATTCCAATTTCAAACTAAAGCCTAAAAAAATCTGTTCAAATTTCCTAAGATGGGAGGGATGTAATACATATATATAATAGACATACAGAATATTCAAGCATAAGATAAAGAAATTAAAATATTTAAGTATCACTAAGGACATCACGTATTTATAATCATAGAATAAGATGTTATGATTAGTTACAATTGAGACGTTGATTTCCAAAAAGTACTAAAGGACATTTTTTACAAAATTGATTTTTTTACATATTTGTATTCTCATCAATTAGTTATATCTAAATCTCCTATTTGATTTTATCTAACGAACGCCCAAGCTCTTTATAAACGCAATTTAGAAATATAATTATTTTCTAAAGGAAATAATTACACATTTAATTTCGTTCCAAATTATACCAAAACATCTCATTTCATATCTTTAATATGATGTTATTAATATACTAAAAAAACAATTCTGGATTTTAATGCGAAAAGAATCAAATTGGCTAATTTAATAATATAATAATTAGTGATTTTCGCGCCTCCTGTAAAATTTCCTAGAATGGATATAGTACCTTTTGGAAATCAACGTCTCAATTGTGAAACAAATCAGTGATTAGATATTTTTATGTAAAAATTAAGTAATTTTAATGTTTATTTATTTTAATATCTTTATTAATATTTATTATTAATATTTAATTAATTTTTCTGGTCAAAAACTGCTAAACATGGTTGTTGTAAATTAGTCGTGAATACACAGGTGAACGTACTAATGATTTCAACACGTAGTCTGTAACTTTGCTATATTTATCTATGGCGAAAGTTACAGCGGAACCGTTGTCATGGTTATCTAACCACACAAGAAAAACACAATTGAAACTTCAAGGTGAAGGAATAATAACAAGATGCCATCTTACTGGACAACATGGTATTTTTGAAATAAAATTTAAATTTGTACGTTATAAAACAGAATAAAAAAAAAAAAAAAGAAAGAAAAAAAGCTCAGTATACTCTTTAGTTTAGCATAAATGTGCGAAATTTCCAGGCATCTTATTGTCCTTTCCTCACGATGACGCCTGTTTTATGGTTATGTTACTTATTTTTTTTAAACGGACTGTAGTTGTTTGTTTTGCTTAATATATTTTTTTTATTATTTTTTTTTTTAGTCAAATCAAACTCCATACGTAAAAAGGTAGAATTCGCAATCCCACATAGGCAAGGCCCTTGTGTGGGAAAGGAGTTGGACCTGCGGAAATTTAATAGAAATACAATAAATGACTTAACCAACAAATAAAACAGCAGTAAGGAATACATATCGTGATCGGCCTTCTGATTTGTTTATTCCGCCCCATCGAACAGGAGCTTTCGACAGATCTTTCATTATCCGATCCAATTCATTATGGAGGAACTCTATTCCCTCTCACATTCGTAACTCTAATACCCTTCCACAATATGTACAGAAAATAATGAAAAAGACAAATTACGTAAAATATAATATATATAAAAAATCCAAAAAAAAAAAAAAAATAATAATAAATAAAAAAAAACTAAAACCTAAAATTGAGATAAATTCAAAGTGAGAAATAAATTAACATCATACACACAATGATGACTAAATACAATATTTACAAACTGTGGTCTCATTCTACTGTTACTACGGTTCATTTAGAAACAAATTGTAATGTATCTCAATAAATATTTATAGAAAAAAAAAATACCCTACCAACCTTTAAATCCCGTTTATTCAATTACTACCTATCTATTCAATTTCCTAAGAATCTTGACAAATCTCAATTTTAAATTAAAATGTTCAAATAGGAAAAATCAGAGATGTGTTAACATAACAATTACTTGTTAATCTTAGTTAAAAAAAACAAACTTGTATTAGATAGGCATTGTATATAATTATTTTTGTGAAGTGAGAATGGTTGACTGCGGAGTAAGTTAGTTCAGGGTGCAGTCAAAAGAACACACAATTAAGAAAAACTTAATAGACTGGTGCCGACGTTTCGACCTAAATTTTAGGCCTTCTTCAGGGCTATTATATATTAAAAAAAAAATCGGACATTATCTATTGGATTATTGGAAATTATCTATTAATAGATTCTTAAGAGGATTGTGCTAAACTTTAATAAATAATTTATTTGTAATCATCTCGTTTAGTAATACATTTATTTTAACATATTGGGCATTATCGTTATAAAATTAAAAATTAATCCATTATTTTTCTAAACCAGCATGTTCCAAGACATAAAAGCTGTCCTCAATATAAACAAAATATCTATTCATAATTATATAGTGAAAATTCAACATTAACTTGAAATATATATATCGAATTGTGTGTTTTATTTTATTGACCGATAAATTGAAGTCTAAACATGACTTTTATTTTTAAACCTCGAATAAATAAGTCATTGCTGGACTTTCATTTAATAAGAGTTATTTTCTAACCCTGTTATCATCAATGAAAAGCATTAAATTATTTTAAATAAACAAAATTGAATTAAAACCCTTTATTAAGACTCTTTTAAATGAAAATGATACATACCTGACTACTTAAGTTTAAAGACTATTTAATTTAACATTTAACGAAAAACACATTTAATTTTAAGAGTGCTATCACCTAACTGACAGGTTTTATTAAAAATTTGGACTTATTTAAGCAAAAAATAAACAAAAAATTCTGTTATGCGCGACACACACTTTCACCTAACTCTGTTTTTAAAATCAATTTAAGAATTTTTAAATACATTTAAAGATAAAAATAAATTGTTGAAGAATTAATTAAATTGAATTTCAATAGAAACTCGTATTTTATGAAATAATCTATTATATTTTGATATAATCAAGCATATTTTTTGAAATTACAAACAAAAATGTAAAACAGAACAAACGAAAAACCAACACAAATAAAATAAAAAATTTGAACAATTGAAAATCTGTTAACAAAATATAAATCTTTCAATTTTTATAACCTAATATAAATTAGGCTAAACAATATTAAATAATATTATAAGTTAAAAAAAAAAAAAAAAAAAAACTTATTTCACTTCACTTTTTGATAATAGTAATATAGATGTATAATATACCGTTGGAAAGCTAAAGATTTTAGAAGAAATATTACCTTATACGCAAAATTTTAAAAGCTAATGGAGAGTGGTGAAAATCCGATAAAACTAACTAATTGTCGTAGAAAACAATATAATAGATTATTTAATAAAACACATGTTTCTATTGAAACTCTAGGTAATTAATTCTTCAACAATTTATTTTCATCTCTAAATGTTTAAACATTTTTAAATTGATTTTAACAATGGGAGTAAGTGAAAGTCGTTTGTTGCGAGCACCAGTTTTTTAAACATTATTCTCTTCTTTTTTTTTAATTAATAGAGTCTAAAGACTTGGTTTGAAAAAAATCTGGCTAATGCACTTTGCAAATATTCCCTAGTATTTTATAGCTTCACGGCTAAACACATTTGTTTGGGAAATCTCAACTTTTATATTTTGGAATTAATTGATTTATTTTAACATTTCAGATATTATCAATATAGAGGTATATTATAAGGTTCTGGAGGGTAAAATAACTTTTACATCGCTCGCTTAGGAATCGATTTATTTTATTATTATTATATATTACTGTTTTTGTATTAAAAAATACAAAAATTGTATGAAAATATATTTTTGCTCTTTTCTCCTTTCCTTTGATATGAAATTAGTTCAAATTATTTATTTATCCGTTTTTTATCAATGCTAACAAGATGATATTGTTAATTTATTCAAATTTACAAAATTAAAGGTATTTCAGGTGAAGAAAATTTAAGCTTGCGGCTCTTTCCAACGGTATATTATACGTCTATATTACTGTTCTTATTATAAAAACAAAATAAAAATTACATTAAAAAGTAGTTTTGCTTTTTTATCCTTTAGTTGGTCATCAAATTCGTCCAACTTGTATATTTAGCCGTCCTTCATCAATGTCATTAAGATGATATGGCTAATCTTTTAGAATGTACAAAAGTAAAGGTAGTTTGGAGGAAGAAAATATCGGCATACAAGCCCTGTAAGGGTGTTTCAATCAAAATGAAATCTACATGATATTAAAGCCCATTAAATTTTACTTCGATTTAGGGAGTTTAATCAAAATCGTTTCAGCAGTTTTTGAGAAAATAAGAAAAAGGTGCAAAATGTATAGTATAAAGTAGCTCTTCTGGTTAGCCGATTTTAATGACAAAGTTTCTATGACATCTGGGGCGTATAGTTGACATAAATATGAAATTTCAGTTTCGTACGATTTTTTTGTGCTACACACACCTTTTTTCGGGACTTGGTCATTTGGACTCGGGAGACCCTAAAACGTGTTTTTTAGGTGAAAACTCGAATTCGAAAATTTTCAAGATCACAATACTTCCCCTTACTATATTTTTCATATATAGGTAAGTGAAAGTAAAAATCATAACAATCAAAAGTGATGATTAAATTAATTAAAATTGGACGATTGAAATAGATTGATTGACCTATTATTGTTAACATTGAAAATATTTATTTTCAATAATCACTGGAATACAATATTGATTAATAAATAAATGAAAATTTGGGATTACTACGAGTTTGATGATTAAATATGGAGATATATCATGAGATATAAATTCCATTTTTTCATAATAACGATTAAATCTTCTGCTAATTTTCAATAACAGAAATCATAATAATTTTAATTACTAATTAATTAAAATTATAATTTTACTTTTTATTACGAAAAGGGCATTATTTGGGCCCCATTAACTGGGTCTGCTGAAGCAAGGTTGTGGTTATGCGGTTGATCTCTTTAGGGTATGACTCATCACCCAAAGGTCACCTTAAAACAACACAAAACTCAATGAACAGATTTACTCTGATCCGCCATCTCCCAAGATATCGGAAACTAATAATTTTACTGTAAAAGAAAATCTATAACTCTCGCTTTTTATTATTACCTAAATTTGAGGACCGATAGAGCATTAAAAAGGCAATTGCATAAAATTATAAGAAATATTATCATAAGAAAAATTGCATTAAAAAATATTTTTGCACTTTTCTCCTTTAGCTGCTCATCATATTCGCTCAACTTGCATGTTTAGCTGTTATTTATCAATACTAATAAGATAGTGTGCCTAATTTTTTGAAATCTACAAAATTAAAGGAAGTTTAGAGGAATAAAATTTAAAAAATCGGCATTTAATTCCTTTCGGACTATTTTAATCAGAATGAAACCTATACCACATTAAAGCCCATAAAATTTAACATCGATGTAGCGAGTTTAATCGAAATCGTTTAAAGCCGTTTTTGAGAAAATCATAAAAAGATGCGAAATGCATGGTATGGTTTGCATGCATGGCAAATGGTATAAAGGGGCTCTTCTGGCTAGCTGATTTTGATAAAAAAAGTTTTTGTAACATCTCAGACGTATACTTAGTTGTCTTTTTTTTTTTTTTTTTAATTCTTTTTTTGAAATTTACATAGTACAATAAGTAAATGTGCTAAAAACAGACAATTGCCTTGAAAAAGACATGATTTCTAAATGAGAATGATTTCTAAAAATGAGTGTCTGGCACTAATGACCGAGATGTTTTGTGCCAATAAAATATAACAACCAACCAACCAAGTTGATTTCTTACAGTATAATCAACTTATTTTTCCAAAATATTGCACTTTTTCTAAATACAATATAGATATAGTACTTTTTGGACGAATAAAACGCGAGATAACAGTTATCATAACCTTCCTTATACAACCTTCCTCATACAACATTACTTATGACTAAGGTCTTTATTATGTTAATTACTAAGGTATAATTCCCTATTCTGACTCTGAGAAATATGTTTCCATGTTGGTTAACTATGTTTTATTGTCTATTCTTCATAAAGAAATCGAATACTCAATAGTAATTTCATACAACATTATTATAACTGACGTCTTTATTATGTTGAGTACTATTGAATATTCGCTTTCTTTATGAAGAATGGACAATAAAATATAGTAAACCGACAAGCAAAAATATTTCTCAGAGTGAGAATAAGGAAATATACATAACTTAATAATTCTCTATATATACAATATAGTATATACAAATATACATAACTAGTCCCTCGAAGGTTTTAGCTGAGATTTTAAGCATTTGAAAAAGTTGCTATTATTCCGATTTCTTTGTTTATTAAACCCATGAGCTTTAGAAACATTCGATGAAAATTTATATTTACTGATATTTTCATTGTATCTTTCGAGATAACTCTCTTTAAATTTAGCGAAAACTGTTTTTTTGCCATGTTTGGAAATTCATACAAAAAAAAAAAAAAATGTCTTAAGATTGAAATTTTTACAGCAGATAGAATAATGACTAGGCTATGTAATAAAAAATAATCAAAACTAAGCAACCTTTCCTCAATAAACTTCTAACTCGCTTAAATTCCTGTTTTTACTTATATAAAATATATAGTAAGGGAAAGTATTTCGACCGTGAAATTTTCCAGTTTTTACTAAAAAAAGTTTGTATTTTTCTCCTTTAGTTATAAATCCAATTCGTATATATTACTGTTTTTGTGTTCAAAATACAAAAATTTAATGAAAATATATTATTGCTCTTTTCTTTTTCCGTTGGATATTGAATTCGTTCAACTCATTAATTTATCCGTTTTTTATCAATGCTTATAAGATATTATGGTTAATTTTCAAGCATCAACATTAAATTATTTAAGGTACTTTAAAGGAAGAAAATATAAAAAAATTGGCATTTAAGCCTTCTACAAGACTATTTAAATTAGAATAAAACCTACATAATATTAATCAATAAGCTCAGGCACATAAGCTTCTAAAATATCAAATTTCAGTATAATACAACATATCGTTTCTGAGTTAGACTTACCACAGACACAGATCTTTTTGCGGGACTTGTCTATTTGGACTCGGGGAAATCTAAAACGTATATTTCCGTTGGTTATAAGTTAAATTTATTGCGATTCTATTATATGAATCGACCAAATTTATTAATTATTAAATGCTATAAATAGTAAAGCAACCAGGATCATTTCAACCAATCGGCGAAAATCAGTTTCTAAGCTTCCCTTCATTGTGCCAGTGATGAGGAACACTAGGTTTTATAAACAGCAGGAAGTAGGAAATCACTGTATGAAAAACAAAGACATTTGCGTCATCATGTAATGAAATTTTATCACTGATTTCACCATATGATGAATAAAAAAAAGATCTCACAAAGGATTTCCCGATACTTGCACAAATTACACACTCTTAAAGTCAGTCCAACGAATTCTTCCTAAGATCATAAAACTCAAACACATGGCATGTACTTTAAAAATAGCAGGCGAACGGTGATTCATTCTTCAGAAAGGAAAGAAATGCTAAATTTATGCAGATTCTGTTTCGTCGGGTGTACCAACACTATCGTATCCATTCCCTGAGTGGTATCCGATTCCAGGAGAACGTGTAAATTGACTGCAGCGTAAAATGATAATTCTGTGATATAAGTGGCTGTGGGAGTGGGTGGAGGGGAAAGAAGGACTTTGGCGGTGCCTTCTGAATAGGCGTCGAATTGCGATAAGCCTTATCTGGAAAATTTAGATAAGACGTTTATACTTCGCACAAAATACTCCAACGCATATATCATTGAGCACATCTTTGGATAGGCGTAATATTTATTTATCTATACCTACGTCCATATATAATACTTTAAAAATATTTTGAAAAAAAAATTTATATATATATATATATATATATATATATATATATATATATATATATATACATAGTGTTCTTTAAAAGTTTATAGTATATACATATGTCTATGTAAGACACTATTTTATGAGCATGAATATGAGAACAATAAATTCTCGAACCGTTGCATAAATAAAATAGTTTATATTATAATTGTAATTTGTTTGAGTGAATATATGTATTGCTAGGTTCTTTTTAAATAAATTGATCCATTTTCATTCAACATTTCTTTATTTCTTTCTCCCTACGTTTTGCCCTTTTCAAGGGTTCTTAAATCATTCTTTTATATTGCACATAAATTATCAGTAATAATTAGATTTAATCAAATTATTTCTTGTTATTTACGATAGTCACAAAGTTTTTTTTTACACCTAATTTGTTTATAAATACAAATAATAATAAGATATCTATATTTTATTTAGGTATTCATAGAGGGTATTGGTTTTCATAGATTCATGGTTTATTGATGTAAACCCTTGGTGGTCTCAAACTTCTGACCGGCAGTGTGTATAAGTATATATATATGTATATATATATATATATATTATATTATAATATATATATATATATAATATATATATATATTAGAGAGAGAGAGAGAGAGAGAGAGAGTGATCGGGACTCAATTTTATATAAAAAAAAACAAAACAAAAAAACCAATTCGTTTCATTATTATGTTTGCAAATCCATTATTATTATTATTATTTAAATGAATAAAATACAATCCGATCCCTAATAATTCATCTTCGCCTAAAGCTAATGATTTCAATACAATCTAAATAAAGTTTTAAATTATTAACGAAATACTATGTAATATTAAAATGCTTATTTACTTCAAAACAGTGATTGATTAGTTTTTGTAAAGCTAGTTTTTGATCTTTTTTTAATTTTAAATGTTTATTTATTTTTTTAACAATTCAATAAATCATCGTGGGTTTTAATTAAGTATTCTATAAAAAAAAAAAAAAAAAAAAAAAAAAAAAAAAAAAAAAAAAAAAAAAAAAAAAAAAAAAAAAAAAAAAAAAAAAAAAAAAAAAAAAAAAAAAAAAAAAACCTGTACCACTACAACCCATGAGGGTCTTGGGCTCAGTACATATAGAGATTCGTACTGTTTCTAGGCCAACGGCAGTGCAATGAGGTGATTAGGCCTTAATCACGCTCAGCCGCCAGGTTTTTCCCCAATTAATTTGGGTACCCACTTTATAGAGGCTGGGCCTGCCCCAGGAGGGTCTCCATACCCTAGGGTCGCCTCCCGACTGAATTAACAGAATAAATAATATTCTGCCACAGGCGGGATTCGAACCCAGGACCGGAGCAAGCAGGACTAGTGCTCTATAATTAAGTATTCTATAAATATACAAATTTATACTTACCTGGCAATTTATTTAATTAATTTACATCACTTAGTGGTGATGGTATTATTATTTAAAACATTTATTCATTGAACCCATTCTTATTTTAATTGTCCGGTGACAGGTTGTGGCTCCATGATATATTCAAGAAGAATTTCAAGAAAAAATACGAATATAATATTATAGGTAACTTCCTTGTGATTCTTAACCGATACGACAAAAAAATAAAAATAATATCAAGACTTAAAAATTATTACAAGTTTATTTTTCTTTAATTTTTTTTTTTTTTTTTTGTAAAAACATACCTATTTAAACCTTAAATAAATAAGCATTAAAAAACAAACAAGAAAAAAACTAAAGCTTCGGTTTATTAGAAACTTTGGAAAGTTAAGGATAAGTTTTATTTAAAATAGTTGATTAAAATAGCTATGTCTAATAATCATATAAATGAAATGAGAAAATTAATTTTAAAATATCTAAAGTTATTATAAAAATTAAAATTAAATTAATAAAATAAATACTGAACAATCATCGTGTACATATCTGTTTTAATTACAAATTCAATGTACACAATTCTCTGATCAAATCAAGAGTAAACGACGATGATGATTAAAGAACGTAATTAAAAAATTAATTAACTCAAAATGCATTCACATTTTGTAAAATTGTGACAGTTAAGTAGGTGGAAGATGAATGAAATTTAAATTTTTTGTTTGTTAAAATTGTCTATGAAATTTTAAAATTTTGTATTGCTAAAAAAAGGCGTTTTGTGTCGGCGCAAATAAGCCAGCAAAACATTATTGTAAAAATGATGAAAATCTAGTCTCTAAAAACCACTGATGTAGGAAATGATGATTTGTTTATGTTGCCGAAAATATTAATCATTTTTTGTTGCAATGCTGTTTACTCCGCATCCAGAAATAAATAGATGTCAGACAATGACCTTATAATAAAACTTTTGTTGCAGATAGAAAATAAAAAGAAATTTGAAGATCTATTTTATTATGTTACAGAATGTTTAAAGCAAGAATTTATAGATATTAAGAATTTATATTTAATAAGAATTTTTATCAGACTATTCAAGAATAATTTCAATTTAAGCACATTACCAAAATAACAATAATTGAATATGCTGTAGTATTTATGATTTTTTTTTTTTTTTTTTTTTGTTTAATATGTCTACAGTTACATTTTATTTTGCCTTTTATTATGTATTTATTTTAGTTAAGGAAGCTTATTTTGTTAGTACAGTTGTAATACATCTATTAGATTTATGTTTAACTAAAATAATTTAGTAAAACTCAACTCCATTTGTATGGAATAGCCCGAAAAGAAATAAAGTGATTTATTATTAGTATTATTACACAAGAGGATCGATAATTAGCAACATCGATTTTCGCAAGTATTAGCTTAACTTCCGAAGTGGAACTCCCTTCCCCTGTTAAACTGATCAGGGCTGTCGGACACACTGATAATTAAAGAACCAACTAATAAAAAAGGTCGCTTCTAGGCTCGAATAATCGATGAAAAACGTTCATAAATATGCCACAAAATTTAAAAATAATATTAAGATTACTTACTCAGTTCGTTTATAAATAGTATCAGTTATAGATTGTTGGCAGGGCAGAATGCGAACAGTCTCGTAGGATATCGTAAACAGCGGGTTTTATCACCGTCTGTCCTGGACCGAGTCAGTCGCGACTTTGCCGTTATGAGGGGAGTCGAGGCAGTGCGTGGACAGCGGCACGTATACCACTGGATGTTAACCTTAACACAATAACAGAGCACTGTGCAGCAACCCCACCTGCCTCTAAAACGGCTTATAACGCATTTATCAAATCGTAAACACGTTTTGTGCCCTTGTTCAACAAAACTCCCAGCAAAAAAAAATAAAATAAAAAAAAATAAATAAAAAAAAATAAAATAAATAAATAAATAAAAAAAAGTTAATGTTCCATAAAACATTATTATCAGTCGAATTAAATAAGAACGACCTTAAAATAATAATTTTCATATTATTCAAAAATAATAATAATAATAATTAAAAATATACATTAAGGTGATTTTTTGTCAAATTTATAAAAAATAAAAAAAAGTCCATGAAAAAACCGAAAATTTGAAGCGCGATCTTCGACATCCTGTTAAATATGTCAGCTTCCGGTTGACTTCGTCGCCGTCTTCTGGACGCGTATAAATCGAAGCGTCAAGGCATGTATAAATATTAACTATATTCATTAAAAAATAATACGAATGAACAGAATAAAATATTTGAAAGCCCTGAATATTATATTGTACCATATAATATTGCTTTTTATATTATGCTATTTATATAGAAAGAGAGTATCAAATATTAAAATGGATAAACGATGATAGTACTGGTAGGATTTTAACTTTTATAAAAAAAGAAGTGATTCTGCATTTTTTAAATTTTAATTTACTTGCCACGTAAATGTTAACACAGGCTGAGAGATCGATGAATAGAGTATAACTCATCACCTTAAACTATAAAGTTTCAAATTTCATTTTTCTGCTTTTCCTCTTGTTTAAGTATATATTTTAAGTAATAATTCGTACAGAAAAATACACAAAAATAAATTTACACGTCAAAGGAAAAATCCATGGCTACTTACAGTGACTTACTGGAACGAGACGATCCTCCAGTATCGAAGAATTCCAGGAAAGCGAAGAGAATAAGCAGAACCGGCGAAGAGTGTTCCACTGACTGGCTGGGGTAGTTGGGGTGGGGGCAGAATGCGCGGGCGCTGGGGTCGCCTGGAGGTCGCTTTTATTAATATTCAAAAATGATTCCCAAAAAATTTTTTTTTTGTATTAAATGAAAATCATAAAAATAGAAAAGAAAAAAAAGGTCATGTGGTACAAAACGAAATCGATCATTCAATATAGCCTATAAGACCTAATTTTATCCATCAATACCTTATTGATAACTTTCAATTTACCATTTAAATATTTTTCATGGACATGAATATTCATTTTTATGTGGCATAATAATAAAAAAGAAAAGCAAAGAATTTTTTTTTATTCATTTGTTCACATTAAAAAAGATGTGAAATCTGAAGTTTTGATATCAACTGACGACATAAGAGCAAATGTTAATAAAAATAGGGAGATAATTTATCACCTTAATCGTGAGTTTTAGGGTAAATTCATTCACACCATATGTACGAAATAAAAAAAATTGTTCATACGTATGAGCTTATAATGAAATATTCATACTTATATTTCCTAATACGATCCGCCTCCCTATGGAACTCCATTCCCCCTAATATCCGTGACTCCCAATCTCTCTCCACATTCAAATCCTGTCTATTTAGCCATTTCCTATCAATCCAATTTCTAAATAATCCCAAGTAGATGCTAATTTCAAGAATAATTAACTAATAAATAATAGCACAGATTTACTTATTTAATTATCATTTTCAACGGTAAATTCAACAGCAAATATTTGAAATGATTATCTTTTCAAAGAAGCAAGATCAAATTATAAATATGTCTAAAGAAGAATAGTAATTTCCTTTGTTTTTAAAAACTGTGTACATACATGCATATGCTGGTGTGTGTATGTGTGTATGTATGTACGTGTGTATGTGTGTGTGTATATATGGATATATATACGCGTGTGTGTGTGTGTGTGTGTGTATGTATGTATGTGTATGTATGTATACGTATGTATGTGTATGTGTATGTGTTTATATGTGTATAAATAAATGTGTTTATATATATATATATATATATATATATATATATATATATATATATATATATGTATATATATTTCTTTTATCTGATTAAATTTTTTTTTTATATTTTTTTTTTATATAATTTTTTGTTTCTCATGTTAACATACTTTTATTTTTCTGGTTTGTACATTTTTATTACAATTTAGCTTCTAAGTTATTTTATTAGTTCATGTTATTAGTTTAATTCTTTTCTGTTTTTTAGTCATTTTACTCTAAGACTCTAGTCTTAAGTCCACCTTTTTATATTCTGAAGGGACTTGTCCCAGAATAAATAAAGAATTATTATTATCATTATATAAAAATATATATATATATATATATATATATATATATATAATATACATACATACATACATAAATACATACATACAGTACCGGTCAATAGTTTGACTCATGATTTAATGATGACCACCCATGGTTTACATGAATAAATCATGAAAAACCTCTATGAATACTTAAATAAAATATAGGTATCTTATTATTATTTATATTTATAAACAAATTTGCTAATTAGGTGTAAGAAAGATTTTTGACTATCGTAAATAGCAAGAAATAATTTGATTAACTCTAAATTTTACTGAGACTTCTAACGTTATAATAAAAAAAGAATAAACAGTGTGATTTTTGTGTCAGCTAAGTTGTAAGTTGCATTGTATTTTCTTCATTTAAATAATTGATTTGAAAACAAAACATGAAAATGAAACGAATTTGTTTGTTTTTTTTAATGTAGAATTGAGTTCAAATCACTCACCCCCCCTCTCTCTCTCTCTCTCTCTCTTTTTTTTTTTTTTTTTTTAAATCAATGGTGTATCATCGTACTTAAAAGTAATTATAAAATTTTAACTAGTAGAGTTAGATATAAAAATATTCTATTACCTAAAATTGGCAAAACAATTAGTAATAAAAATAGTCATATTGTTGCGTTTAAATTTTTCAATAAATTACCTATTGAATCTAAGACAATCATGAATATAAATAAATAAAAAAAAGTATTAAGAATAAGTTAAAAAATCTGGTGCGCGCAACACACGAATTTCACTTACCTCCGTTCTTAAAATTAATTTAATAATTTTTAAATAAACTTAGCGACGAAAAATATCAAAGAATTAATCACATAAAGTAATTAAATAATCTATTATATTTTTATCTACACAATTACTTAGTTTTTTCGGATTTTATCACTCTCCATTAACTTTTACAATTCCGTATATTATATAATATTTTTTCTGAAATCTCTAGCTTTTTAACAGTATATGATACATCTACCATATATTACTATTCTTATGTTCAAAACATAAAAATTGCATAAACAAAAATTTTTGCGCTTTTATCCTTTAGTTGGATATCGCATTTGTTCACATTATATATTTGTCCGTTTTTTATCAGTACTAAATAGATGATATAGTTATTTTTATATTGGGTTGTGTCACATGAAATGTCCGTTTTCAAGGTAAAGGATTTTTATTAAAAATACGATATGAAAACAAGATAATTTTATTCGAAGTATTTACCTTTTGTTTCTACTCATTTTCCCCAACGTGACACCAACGTTTTTATCCCCGAACTGAAAAACTCTGAGCTTTGAAGTGAAACAAAATCTGAAAGCGCAAAGTGAAAATTTTCACTTGATCATCATTTTCGGAAAGTTTTCCTTTGACGAAGTTGTCTAAATTCCTGAACAAGTGGTAATCTGTTGGAGACAAGTCGAGAAAATATGGTGGGTGCGGAAGAACTTCGTTGCCCAGTTCTTTCAATTTTTGCACGGTATGTTTTGAAACATGGGGTGTGGCTGCCGCTCAGTGAGATCATGAGGTACCCATGTATCGAGCTTTTTTACTTTCCCAATACACTTTAAATGTCTGGAAACGGTAGATGCACTTGCATTTAGTTATGCTGAGAGTCCTTTAACTGTTTCGTAGGGGTTTCCTTCTAGTGTATGTTTGAGGACATCGTTGTCTATTACGGACGGAGGTCTTCCTCGGGGCAAGTTTTCCAAGTCGGTATCCCCAGCTGAAAACTTAGCAAACCAATGGCGAATGGTCCGTTCATTAACACTCCCTTCCCCAAACGCCTTGAAAATATTTCTGGCGGCCTCAGCTGCTGAATGGCCGATTTTAAACTCAAAAATATTGTTGTTTGTATATATTGTTAAAATATATACAAAACTATAATGTTCATATTTGGAGGTATACTAAAAAGTGGGTAATTGATTGGGAAACTAATGTTTATAAGACGAAGGTAGAGGATTAGTAACTGTTTACTTTAAATATGTAAACATTCGGAAGAAAACAACAGAGACCTGCAAAATCCTTTATGTATTTCAGAAACTATAAAAACGGACATGTCATGTGAAACAACCCGGTATAATCTACAAAATTAAAGTTACTTTAGATTAAGAAAATTTAAGATATCGGTATTTAAGCCCAGTCAGACTATTTTAATTAGAATGAAATACATCATATTAAAGCCCATTATTTTTTCATCGATTTAGAGAGTTTAATCAAAATCGTTAGAGCCATTTTTGAAAAAAAATCGTATAAAGGTGCTAAATGCATGGTATGAAGTGGCTTTTAAGGTTAGCTCATTTTGATGAAAAAGTTCTAGTAACATCTCAGGCGTATAGTTGTCCAAAATATGAAATTTCAGTTTCGTACGACTTTAAATTTTCGTGCTAGACTTAACACATACACACACACGCGGACATGCAGACATATCTTTTTTCGGGACTTGGTTATTTGGACTAAGGGGAATCTAAAACGTATATTGAAAACTGGAATTCGAAAATTTTCACGATCGCAATAATTTCTCTTACTATATATTTCATACATAGGTAAGTGAAAGTAAAAATGGATAATAGAAAATGTATAAATTTAATGTCCAATATAAAGTTTTTATTTAAGTTGGACCAAAAATTACCAAAATATGGTTAAAGAATCTTATTCATATAAACAAAAATATTTTTTTAAATATTCCCTATGTTGTGTATATTTTATAATATTTCTAACTAGAGTGTATGATACCAGTTTCCTATGCACAGGTATGTTAACACCTCTGTAGGAATTACTACTGTATATTGTAATATGTATGTATTTCTTTACTGGTTCAATGAATGTTTTTTCATATTTTTTGGAACACGCTGTAACTTTAGTTTATATAATTTAATCGAATAAGGCTTTCATATTAGTGAAAGTATTCTAATTAAAGCTTTTTAAAAAAAGTTAGTAATATCGCTATGTTACTTTTAATAATTTTGGCGTGAGGAATATTACAGAGTAATTCCTTCAAATTACGGTCAGTGTTGAAAAGCCTGATCGATTTCACTGACTTAAATTCTATATCAACATTTCAATGTTTCAATTCCATAAATCATGATGAAGGTGAGGTGAGAATATGTTAGAATTTAGTTCTGAATTAATAAGATAATAGGTTGATATAAATACACAAGATTTTAGGAGAATATTTTATTTATATTACAAAAGTTATTTTGGCTAAAAAGGACTTTAATTAAACATGTTAGTAATGAGTAGACAAAAAAGAAAGTTGTGGCCGGTAGAAAAAAAAAAAAAAAGTTATCGGAATGTACTGAAGAAACACCTGCTGGTGAGTTCAAACCGAAGATTGAATGGTTTCCTTTTAGCTCAACTAACACATCCCAATATAACATCAATGAATATAAGAATACAGTTGTTAAACAGTATATCATATTGAAAGGTTTAGGGTATGATTTTACTTTCTATACTCAACTCGGATCTCTCTGTCACGCATTTCCACTCGCGTTAAAATTTAATCTTTAAAATTCGGCTACCCAGATTTGGTTTGCAATAAAACAACGCTTATATTGGTATAATTTTTTTTCTATTATCAAGCCGGTGCAGATAACTGATGTCGACATACCTGCTTTTACCTGACAACCGATAGTTTGTCCAGGAAAAGATTAGACAACCCAACGGCTGCACATTCTATACCTTTGATACTTAAAGTCAGGGTAAAAGTTTTCTTATTATCATGATGTTGAAACGTTTAATTAAAAATCATTTTTAAAAAAAATAATTAAAAATAGTCTGTGCAGGATTATTTTAGGAAACCCATTCTTAACATATTTCCTAATATACTAAATTTATTATAAAAAATGTTTCATTCTATTATTAGCTCGGTGCAGATCGTTTCATCGGATCTTCTACTATATATCAACGTTTTATTCCAGATTGCACCTAGTTGTCAACTCCTTTAACTCATGGCTCCAAAAAACATTTAATAACCTCTTTCGCTAAGATATTAGGTAGCCTATTTTCATTCAGATTTATAACTTTTTTTATGTAATCGTGGTGAAGTTTTAAAGTGTGAAAGAAAAGAGGTTGTATTTAATTGTATGGTGAAGTATTGCAGTCGTGAAAACTTTATAATTAGAGTTTTAAAGAAATACACGTTTTATTTTGTTTCTTAGTCGAATTTTAAAGATGCTTAAATTTTTTAGATTGGAGCTAGGTAAGAGAATGACGTGAGTTTCGTGAAATGGATTTTGTTTATTCAAATTCATACTTTATTCCGTGAATATTACAGTAAACATTTTTATTTATTTTATTTTATTTTTATTTTTTGACTTATTGAAAGTGGATTCTGAATTGATATAATAAAATAGAACATGATCAGTCTAGTAATTGTAACACGTGGTAAAGTTACTACCCATTGGTAGTAATTTTTTTTTTTTTTTTAATTCATTTATTGAAATACATCAAGTAAATATGCTACAATGATAATACACATGAAAAAAAACATGAAGAGAAACTGCCCATTGGCAGCACTCTAGTAGTGAATCTACACAAGAAGGTCTCGAGGCCATCTTCTTTTCAGACGCCTTGGCGGATTGTCAGGAATTGAAGTGGAAGCAAGGATTGAAACTAGTGGATTTGAGTGGGAGTGGAGTTTTTCATTGAAGGAGTGATACCTGGTACAGTCCGGTAGTAATTTAAATATATCATTTAAGTAAGAAGTAGGGGTGGGCATAATCGAATGACGATTATCAGATCATTCGATTATTGAATTTTTTAACGATAATCGAGGGATTCTAAGGGGTAGGGAGAATCGAATGACTTTTTTTTTGTTTCTTTTTTTTTTCTCATCACCCAGGCTTAGCTAGCCCAGCAATCATAGATAGGGGAATTTGTGCCATATTGTCTTTCAGAATGCATATTAATCATTCGATCATTCTATTATGGAATCATTCGATTATTTAAATCATCGATGTCTGATCATTCGATTTTGACGATCATTCGATTATGCCCATCCATAGTAAGAAGATCCCTTGGCTCTCTCTTCTTTTCAGTCGCTTCTGTGCATATTCATGAAAAATGTGGTTGGAAAGGTTACGGATAAGCCTGTTTGTTTGGGCAATTAGAAATTTAAATTTTCGAGCTAAGTCTGCAACTAAAGGGCTATTCAGTTCTGAATTAACTATTTTTTTTGGGTGAAAAAGTATGGGGAGTTTCTATTGATGATACAAGGAATGTATACGGGAGGAATTTGATGGGTTTTCATAATCCGGATTATATTTAAATGATTCATTTTTTAAATTACAACTTATCCTAAATAAAATATATTTTATTTATTAGTGAAATGTAACCATGAGAAGAAACCACACAATACCGTTTAGAATAAAATAAATTAGGGACGTTTAGTAGCGCTAGATTAGTATGTGAGATCAGCTGATGCGCTCGATGATAACAGTCATACGTTACATCGTCTCTCAGATTTTTGCTTTTTTCAGTAGGAATTCGCTTGAATTCAGTCTGGAGAACATCACTAGACCTCAGGAATACTACGGCAGTGAATATTGGAGAAATTTCGGTAAGCAAAGTTATAATTTACTTTGTACAATCACGAAAAAGTGAAAGGAGGGTCACTGATCAGCTGATTGCCGCTAGCTCGGCAAGCTCGGGCTTGCTTTTCGTTAACTTATCTTTCTTTTATCTTTAATTCTTATCTCATTATTTATTTATTATTATTATTTTCTTAATCAATGAGATATTTCCATCAAGTCATGTCCTCAAAGTCTGCAATTAAAAGATCTAGATCTGCAGGTTCTAACTCGTCTCCTACAAAACAGAGACCCCGCCGTGAACAAAATAAAAAAATAATTCCACCAGCGACCGCGTCAGCTACCTCATTAGGATCTGAACCACAGCCCAGCACATCATCACAAGGAATAACTGATGAATCCCCGTTTTTTACACCGAATCCATTTGAGATCCTCCAAAATGAAAAAGAAACCATGGAATCTTCTCCTATACCCAGGGAACCACTACCTCCACCAATATTTGTTAAAAATATTAAAAATTTTAAACTGATGTGTGCGCATTTAAACAAAGTAACTGATCCTAATAGTTATTATTGTATAAGTAGAACCAATGATACTAAAATATCTCCGACTACTGCTGAAACCTACAGAAAGATTGTAAAATATCTGACTGAGACCAAAGCTGACTTTCATACTTATCAGCTGCGCCAGGAGAGAGCATTAAGGGTCGTAATCAGAAACCTACATTCCTCAACACCCGTTGAAGCTATCAAAGAAGAACTGACAGAATTAGGATTCCAAGTGAGGCAAGTCACCAACGTTCTAAAAGATAAAAGTCCACTGCCTCTATTCTTCGTGGACTTGGAACCATCAGCAGGAGTCGAAAAAATCTATGACCTCAGTAGACTGTACTATACCCGTGTAAAAGTTGAAAAACCTTACACAAAGAGGGAAATAGTTCAGTGTCATAACTGTCAGGCATATGGTCATACCAAAAGTTATTGCCATCACATACCACGCTGTGTGAAATGCGGTGAACAGCATAAAACAGAAGAATGTACAAGATCAAGATCTACACCCGCTGTATGTGCTCTGTGCCTCAAGGACCACCCGGCTAACTACAAGGGATGTGAAATCTACAAGAAACTCCGAACCAGATACCAAAAACCTCAGGATCCGAATGAAACAGCTGTACCAACCAGAAGCAGAAGAGAACCATCTAAACTTGTAAATTCTAACGTATCATTTGCCCACTTGCTTGGAGGTGGAAACCAGAATCATGAAGTCGAGGCACTGCCGGAACAACTTTTTCCTCAACTTTCTCAATCTATTGTACAACAATCTATCCCACAAAGTTTACCTAATCTTCAAAAAACTCCTCAACATCAAATTTCTCATATCCCTCCACCATCAAACGTCACAGATCTTACCAGTCTAATGACATCGTTCATCTCCGAAATCAAATCTCTTGTTATGCCGCTTATATCACTCCTTACAAATCTAGTATCAAATCTAATCCCTGCCTTGAAAAATCCTTAAATGAATTCACCTAACTCCTTATCCATTCTCCTTTGGAATGCGAATGGTGTTAGAAATCATACTGACGAACTGACAGCGTTGTTGCAAGACAAAACAATCGATGTTGCACTTATAACTGAAACAAGACTAACGACTAAACAGTACTTCAAAATACCGCAATACATCACATACCGTACTGACCACCCAGACGGTAAAGCCCATGCCGGTTCTGCTATCATTGTCCACCAATCCCTCTCTCATCATTTACTCCCACTTCCCACCTATGATTTCCTACAAGCCACAGCCATAGTAATCAAGACTTTTTCCTTTCCGGTAACCCTCACATCTGCATACTGCCCTCCTAAACATTCCATTTCCAATTCCGAATTTGTATCCTTCCTGGATTCCATAGGAAATCGTTTCATTCTGGGTGCAGACTTAAACGCCAAGCATCAGCAGTGGGGTTCCAGAACCACGAATTCTCGGGGACGAAATTTGCTGTCTGCACTCAACTCCCGAAATTTTAATATCCTGCCTCCTGACTCCCCTACCTACTGGCCAACCGATCCTAACCGCAATCCTGACATCCTCGACTTCTTTATCCACAGCGGATTAGGCTCCCTCAACTTTTCTGTAACTCGCCTTGATGAACTATCCTCAGACCATAGTCCACTGATCCTAAAAGTATCTCTCACTCCAATTCCAAAACCCATTCCACCGTCATTCATCCGAGGTCCTGTCAACTGGAACCTTTTCCGCCAAATCCTGACCGATAATATTGACCTCAGAGTAACCCTCAAAACCCCAGATGACCTAGATAATTCCGTCTATTCCTTTACCACCGCCATCCAACAAGCTGTCTGGACTGCCTCCTCTCCTAAACACCCCAATATAAATCCTCACCAAAATCATTTTCCACAACATATTATAGACCTCATCCATACCAAACGCCGAGCAAGATCATTATGGCAGCGCACCCGACACCCAACAGATCGCCGCTCCTATAACTTCTATTGTAGACAATTGAAGAGGGAGTTGGCGACCTTCCGTTCCCAGTCCTTTAATTCCTACCTCTCCTCTCTATCAGCTCGTGATAATTCCCTGTGGAATGTCACGAAAAAGATCCTAAAATACCATCAAGTTTCCCATCCTCTCCGACGTGGTGATGACTCCTGGGCTGCGTCTGATGAAGATAAAGCCGAGGAATTCGCCAAACACCTCTCCAAAGTTTTCACTCCTCACCCGGAATCCCACGCCAATCACACCGTAACAGTGCAAGACTTTCTTATGTCACCAATTCCACTTTCCCTACCTCCTAAAGCTATTAATCCCTCTGAGGTCAAATATCTTCTCCAAAAACTTACCCTCCGTAAATCTCCTGGACACGATCTCCTTACTCCCCAGATCCTCCAACAACTTCCGCAGAAAGCCATTATATTCCTTACTTATATTTACAACTGCATCCTACGCACCACCTATTTTCCTCTGTTATGGAAACATTCCACTATCATTCTTTTTCTAAAACCAGGCAAACCTTCCAACAACACTTCATCCTACAGGCCTATTAGTCTACTCCCCATCCTCTCAAAAATCTTCGAAAGGCTTCTTCTTAAACGTATCCTAGCCATATTAGAATCTCAAAATCTTCCTTCCCATCAGTTTGGATTCCGTCCTCAGCATTCCACAGTTCAACAGGGTCTCCGAGTTGTAGACCATATTTCCTCAGCTCTTGAATGCAAAGAGTATTGTTCTGGTGCGTTTCTGGACATTGCGCAAGCTTTTGACCGGGTATGGCACACTGGATTACTCTTCAAGCTGAAAACCCATTTACCCCAGTCTCTATACCTCATTCTCCGATCCTATCTCTCAAACCGTTCCTTCCGCGTTCGCTGTGGTGTAGAATTTTCTAACCTTTATCCCGTTGAGGCCGGTGTTCCTCAAGGCAGCGTCTTGGGACCCGTTCTCTACATCATTTACACTGCTGATATTCCTACACATCCTGATACCTTTCTGGCAACTTTTGCAGACGACACCGCCATCCTATCATCCAGTTCCAATCCTGAAACAGCATCCTTAAACCTGCAAAGACACCTTTCTCTTATCGAAGACTGGTGTAATGCTTGGCGCATTAAGGTGAACGAAGCCAAATGCAAACACGTAACCTTCACTCTTCGACGAAACTCCTGTCCGCCAGTTTACTTCAATTCCATTCCAATTCCTCCTTCAGATACAGTCCGGTATCTTGGCTTACTATTAGACAAAAGATTGACTTGGAACCCACATACAAGACTTAAAAGACAAGAACTCAACCGACGATTCGGACAGTTATACCGACTACTCAACAGAAAATCTGAACTTACAGTTGACAACAAATTATTAATCTACAGGACAATACTGAAGCCCATCTGGACCTACGGACTTGAACTGTGGGGGACAGCTAAACGTACTAACATCAAACGCATTCAATCCTTTCAATCCAAAGTCCTCCGTACAATAGTAAATGCTCCATATTATGTTTCCAACTATACCTTGCACCACGACCTTAATGTTCCTTTTATTTCAGACCTGATTCCATCCAAATTTTCCAAATTCCACCAGAATCTCATTCATCATCCTAATCCTCTAGCTCGATCCCTATCCAGCCCCACCCATCCATACAACCCACCTAGAAGGTTGAAACGGCAGTGGCCTCGTGACCTCTTATAACATGTATATTGGAGTTCTAGCATTGGCTAGATTCTCCACTCACGTGCTGTATGCTTGTGAATTGTATATAGGTATGAGTGACTATTGTATATATTTTTATTGATTTTATTTTGTATATATGTATATTTTATTATTATTATTATATAAATTTATAGTATTGTATATATCGTGTGAATGTAGTATGAATGTTGTTCTTTATCACTATTAAAAATGTCCTGAATTGGACAGATTGTAATATTGCTCAATGAATAAAAAAAAAAAAAAAAAAAAAAAAAAAAGATTAGTATGTGTTTAGTTTGCTTATTTTTACATCTGTGGATCGTAGTATCAGTTATTAGAAGGTGGAAATTGAAAGCGAGTATGGTTTATTTTGTGCATGTAGTCTTCTACACTTGCACTTGACTTGCCCCGAGGAAAACCTCCGTCCGTAATAGACAACGATGTCCTCAAACATACAGTAGAAGGAAACCCCTACCAAACAGTTAAAGGACTCTCAGTACAACTAAAGGCAAGTGCATCTACCGTTTCCAGTCATTTAAAGTGTATTGGGGAAGTAAAAAAGCTCGATACATGGGTACCTCATGATCTCACTGAGCGGCAGCAAGACCCCATGTTTCAAAACATACCGTGAAAAAATTGAAAGAACTGGGCTACGAAGTTCTTCCGCACCCATCATATTCTCCTGACTTGTCTCCAACAGATTACCACCTGTTCAGGAATTTAGACAACTTCATCAAAGGAAAACTTTCCGAAAATGATGATCAAGTGAAAATTTTCACTTTGCGCTTTCAGATTTTGTTTCACTTCAAAGCTCAGAGTTTTTCAGTTCGGGGATAAAAAGTTGGTGTCACGTTGGGAAAAATGTGTAGAAAAAGAAGGTAAATACTTCGAATAAAATTATCTTGTTTTCATATCGTATTTTTAATAAAAATCCTTTACCTTGAAAACGGACATTTCATGTGACACAACCCAATAGTTATAAAAGCCAAAATCATAATTGGATACCGATAAATGTACCAGCGGAAGATCCTGTTTGACATTGACAGCTATCAGTAATAAAGAAGCAAATATACTGCTAAATCATATTGTTTTGGAATGCACTCCAATGACAATTCAATCTGCATCATTCATCAGTTATATTGGATGAATGGGTGTCCGTTTCGAAGACAGAAATACTAACCATGTCAAATCTTTATTGATGACTTTACTTACGGCGCACAGTGGGCAATATGACCGATTTAGGTGGACAAAAATTCTGAAACTTGTCTATATTTAACCTTTGGGGTCCCAGATTACGGAAAAAATATAAGAAACAATTATAAAAACTAATTAATTTTTTGACACGATTGGTGAGCGCACAGTGGTCAAACATCTAGAACTTCCCTATATTTTACGTTTGAAGTCCGAGAATACGGGAAAAATAATACGAAAAATCTAATTATGGCTCGGAGATGCTAAAATCTGCTAATAGATGTACTTTATATGATTTAGGAAATGCTTGAAATTGTAGATTGTAAAACTTTTGTTTCGGAGTGTAGTGTCTGAAAAAAAATATTTATCTCCCAAAACGCAAAATTTTGTTGTAATATCTAAAGACTAGAAGAATTGGTAAAACAAATCCTTGGGGTAACTTGGGGGTTACATAGTTTTTCGTTATTGAATAAGGGCAAACATTTACAAATTGCTAAATTAACTCTACAGGTGAGATTGCAATGTATATTCAATTACGAGTTTGGAAATATAATGTCTTACCTGTCCCAGCAATGCCTAATGTTAAATAAAAGCAAAAAGACTTTGCTCTAAATACACCTAGAACACAATAAATGACCATCGAATAAAAATAATCCCACTGCCGGTTGTTAGGCACTTGTGTGAACAGGAATTCATTCATTTACTATTTATTTATAAACCCGGTATTGCGGAAAATATTAGTATTAATGGTCTTGCCAACTAATAATAAAAAGGTGAAGCACTGGAAAATTCCAAATTTTTGACTTGACTTTTGTCCACCTAAATAAGTAATTTGGCCCACTGTGCAGCGTAATGTACATTGAGAAGTCGCTTGTCCACCAGCATTCTTCGCTAAAACCCTTCAGAAAGAATAAGTGGGAACATCGTCAAAGGGGGATTTAACTAACAATGAATCAGGTTTACGAAAAAAAAAAAAAAAAATGGAAATAATTGTTTGATGGTATTAATTTTTATTCTCTAGTTTTAACACTATTCATTATAATATACGATTAAAGAATTCAGGATGCATAAGGTGTAAAACTATTCGATGAAAACATACATAAGTAATCGGTATAGAAAAACAAAAAGTTAATTATTATTAATTTTGACAGAAAAAAAAATGGCAGTTCATTTTTGTACAAATCACCTATTGAATATTCCAAAAATAGAATATTTTTTATTTTAAAAACATTCCAGAATTATTTGAGGTCTTTTATCATCATCACGTGCCGGAACTTCCCTCCGCATCGTTTCAATAGTGAAAAGGATATTCACTACTTGCTTCACTTCAGAAGTTGAATAACACCACATGGTCGTCTCCAACGATCCATTTCTAAGGGTAGAAGTATTTTTTGATTGGCTCCCTTTGAATGTTCAAGGTTATTCGTGGATATCATATTCAAGGAACGATTTGTAGATAATTCGTTTCTGTTACACAGTTTTATTCTTAAGTATTGAATTGAAGGTTATTCTCTTCTAGTTGCTTATAATTTTTTCGATGTCTATATCTGTTGTTCCTATATCATCCGTCCAGCTGATTAGCCCAGGCAATGAAGGTTTTTAGTCGAAAGAAATTAGAGACAAGCTGATTTTTTGTTAATTGTTAGGAACTTATTAGAGGATTATTTTCTCAAAAGTCCCCACTCCTCCCCCTTGTGCTCTCCCAGACTACAAAAGGCTTATCTACATGACTATTATATGACCAATCTGGATTTATGGAATAGAGCTTTGGGGCTCTACTAAACCATAAAATTCTTCCCGCATCCAATCCTTACAATCTAAAATCCTTCGTAAAATTCTCAATGCTTCTTACTTTGTCTCGAATGAACTTATCCATAAATACCTTAATGTTCCCTATGTTACTGATTTGGCCTGGACCAGGTATCAATTCTTTCATGACAAACTCCATTCTCACTCTAACCCACTAGTTTCAATCCTTTTTTCCTCTTCAATTCCTAATAATCCTCCAAGGCGTCTGAAAAGGAGATGACCCCGAGACCTTCTAGTTTAGAATATTTTTAGAGAGCTTCCAGTGGGAAGATTCTCTACATGTATATCATGTCATTGTTATATGATTATATAACTATCACATTTACTTGATGTATTTTATTTTGTTAACACAGTAGTAAATATCAATAAAAATGTTTTAAAAAAATAAAATAAAATAATAATCATATTTTTTGTGGTTTTCTTGGAATATAATTTTTATTTTAAGTAACATACGAAAAAATGTCAAATAAAAGTTGTAGCGCAGTTTCTACCCTTTCATGTTATGTCCTTAACTTTGTATTTTTTGGGTCAAAACCTACAGAAAAAAAACATGTATTAGTGCGCGCTTGACTTCATGCTAGCCTTAAAGCGTGGTCGCATGTTGCGAAATTTTTCGCTGTCTCTAGTTAATTTATCGCTAATTCTGTTCCTTTCCTTCAGAACTGATAAAATACTATTAATAATGTTGCTCAATGCCATATGTCCAACTTGGTCTAAGAATGGTTATATTAATCAGTTTTTTGTAGTAAATAGGGAGTTTTGATTGTTTGTCAAACAAGTGTTGTATTAACGATATCTTGCTGCAGTTTCTTGTCGTTTAAGTCTTGTATGAGGATTCCATGAAAAATATTAAAATTTTATTTGTGAGGAAGATGGTTGGGGGTGCGGTCATCAACAAATAACACACTATTTAGGAACACTTATTCTATTTGTCTGGCGACGTTTTTTCTGTCTTAAGTAATCTACACTCGTAAAAAGCGGCATTTTGTTTCCTAATTTTTTTTTTTTTGGTGGGGGGGAGGGTACATTTTTCTCTCTTGCCATACCACCTTTATGGAACCAACATTGAAACGTACCATTCATTCATTAGAAGTTATTTCGTAAAACTACAGGCACGCCACATTTCACACCGCCCAATTTATTATAAACAAAGAAAAATAGAAAATAATTTTCATTTATTTATTTTAAATTTTATTGATATTTACAACTGTATACAAAATACATCAAGTAAATGTGATGGACATATGGTAAATTGACATGAAATACATGTAGAGACACCACCCATTGGCAGCACTCTAAATATATCCTAAACTAGAAGGTCTCGGGGCCATCTTCTTTTCAGACGCCTCGGAGGGTTATCAGGAATTGAGGAGGAAGACAGAATAGAAACCAGTGGGTTAGAATGGGAATGGAGTTTTTTATGGAATGAATGATATCTGGTTTGGGATAAATCAGTAACATATGGAACATTAAGATTTTTATGGATAAGTTTATTCGTGACAAAATATGGAGCATTGAGGATTTTACGAAGAATTTTGGATTGGATACGAGAGGCATTCGATGGTTTAGTAGACCCCCATAGCTCTACTCCGTAAGTCCAGATAGGTCTTATGATGGTCATATAGATGAGTCTTTTGTAGTTAAGAGGAAGCTTTGACCGTTTGTCTAGTAAGTGTTGAAGTAACCGAAAGCGGCGAGCAGTTTCTTGTCGTTTCAGTCTAGTGTGGGGATTCCATGTTAGACGTTTGTCATGTAGAAGTCCTAGGTAGCGGATCTGTTCAACCGGAACAAGCGGGATATTATTAAAGGATACTGTAGGGCAGGATGTCATAGGTTTACGACGAAAGGTAAAGGTTATTTGGTGGGATTTGTTGGAATTTATTTTAATTCGCCAATTCTGACACCATACCTAAAGGTCTCTAATGTGGGATTGGAGAGTTTGAGAAGCAGCAGTTGGATCGTTATTGACTGATAACACACAAGTGTCATCGGCATGATAAAAAATAGTAAAATATATTAATTGTACCTCAAAACTCCATTTAATAAAGGCTGGTTGTGCCCCAGGAAGTTCCGACCACCCCCAGATCGCTTCCCTGCTAAAATAATAAAACATATAATTAATCTGCCACAACCAGGTTTTGAACCTGGTACCCAGAGAACCATAGACCATTGTTCTATCCACTAGACCACGCCGCTTACAAAAACATTATAAATAAAACCTACTTAAATTATGAAACCTATTATTTAATTGTTACTTACATGAGTTATTAGTTCTAGATAATTTCATATAAAACTTCATCCATAATCAATATAAAAACATTAATAACACATGTAGTGTTTGATTAATATATTTATTAAATTATTATATGATTAATCAACAGATAAATTGATGTAATAGGGATAGCTAAGCGAGGATGGATCTAATAGCAATAGATTTATAATGAGAGCACTCATTCAATGGAGAAGATCGTAAAATAACGAGCGATTTAGTTCTCTAGGAAACTATAAATCCAATGCTTAGCATCGTTTCCTTTTCCAATTCTATTAAAGTTTTTACAACGTTACTCCCTATACCATTTTATATGAAATCGTAAACCTGACTATATTGTGTTGCCTTCTGTTTGGCTTAAGTCTATGAATATACAACGAGAAAATAAAATTTTTAACATTGTAAACCTCATACCATTAAGGGAAACATAAGATTTTACCGCCTGCGCATCAAATTAGGTGCTGCCGATGTAACTAGAGGATGTAACGGGAGATATCATACGTCGAGGATGGTCTGCAAGAGTCTGTTGGGCCAGACCGTCCGGAAGGTACACTGGAACAGGCGAGATAGTTTGGAGTTTTCCAATCCACCGTAAATTATGAGTTGCAATTCTTTTGGGAAAATGGATCCGGAAAAAGCGCAAACGACCATCATAATATTAACTAATAGTTTCTCCCTTTTCAGGATAAAAAAAAAAAAATGAAAAGTGGTTAGACTGCGATCTATTGTAATAGCTAGTCGGAAAAGAGGGCAAAGTGAAAACAAAATATTGAGTCTTAATTCAATTCAATTCAAAATTCATTACTTAAGAATGATTAGAAACAAAGAATGCACGATTGTGTGACCAAGCGTCATCATGGATTAGTAAACAGTTATCGGGTTTTGTTTTAAGATGATAACGCCATATAAACAAAACAAAAAAAAAAAAAAAAAACACTAAACACACCTTTCTCAATCTCTCCACAGAGGAGATTCAGCAACTTATATCTCCTCCTGTTCTTGCAAATGGCTCACTATCTTCAAGGAAAAATCGCAAGTCAAAATGGAGATTCTGAATTCTGTCATCTGGTACCCAAGGGTATTATTGTGAAGGAATCCGGACGGTTAGCTTCGATATGGCAATAAAACATAGAAGAGAATAACACACATATATATATATATATGTTATCAATAAAATAGTAGGTTTCTCTTTTTCTCCCCCCCAAAAAAATTATTACTGTAACTTTTAACGAGTCAACGTTTCGGGGGCCTCCCCCATCATCAGGACTCACTAAAATACCTCAATAATTAATAACTAACATCAAGATAATATTATTTAATATACTAATTTAAAACATCCACACAAAAATGTTACATAACAAATTATTTTATTTTATATACCTGAGTTGTCTAAAAGTTAAAAATCCATTTTTTAAATTAAAAATGTTGTCAAAATTGTCTTTAAAAATAAAAATAAAACCCAACAGAGAAGAACTACCTCCTTTTTGGCGCCTCACATATTTTTTGGCCCCTTATGGATTAGGGTCATCCTATTTACTTTAAAGCTACATTTTTTATATTTTTGTTTATGAATATAGATAAAATATAAAAAATACTATAAATTATAAAACAGATTCAAAACACCTAAGTTCTCACTACGCAGATGCAATAGAAAAGTTAAAATTGTAAGACTTGCATCGTTGACCTATTTAAATAGTAATTCAGTTTGTAGCTTTAAAGTAAATATATTATTTAAAATATTTGTCCGTATCTCATTGTTATTATTAATAAATAATAGAATAATATACACTATGAAAGAATTAGATAAATCATTCATTGAAAAAAATTTTCCCCATGTTGTGAAAAAAAATATTAACTCACAGACATATCGAACATCTAGAACAATTATTCTGAAGGTTGTTTAATATGCTCTTTTTCAGAGTGTTATAAGTTATAGGGTAATTGCATGGGGTGAAACTTATTATTATAAATATCCTGCAAAAAATTCAGAATACAATATGAGAAATCATAAAGATCAATGGTAAAATAAAAATAAACAACTATACTTTAAACTTGTAACAATTATTTTATTTAGAAGCAAAATTACTTGAAAGTAATATGAAATTTTAGCTAGAATCTAAAATTGGCAAAACAATTATTAATTAAAAGGGTCATATTGCTGCTGTTAAATTATTCAATAAATTACCTAATCGATTTAAGACTATTTCAATAAATATATGTATAAAACGTATTAAGGAAAAGTTTTAAAAAATGGATCCTAGAAAATGTATAAATTTAAAGGTAAACTCAAAGTTTTATTTAAGTTGGATCAAAAATTATTAGAATCTGATTAATTAAGGATTCTAATTTTTATTAACAAAAATATTTGTCTTTAATCATCTCCTGTGTTTTATTTATTTCATACCACTTCTAATTTACGAAAACTACGTTTTACGAAACTGAAATTTCATATTTAAGACAAATTTACGCCCAAAATGTTACAATAACGTTTTCACCACAATCGGAACTGCTACTTTATAAGATGCATTTTGCAGAATCTTACGTTTTTCTCAATAACGGATCAAACGTTTATGATTAAACTCCCTATATCGTGTAAAGTTTAATGGATATTAATATCATATAGGTTTCATTCTGATTGAGATAGTCAGACAGGTTTTAAATGCCGCATTCTTAAATTTTCTTAGTCTAAAGTACCTTTGATTTTATCGATTTGAAAAAAATACTCATACCATCTTGTTTGCATTGATAAAGAACGACTAAATATATAATTTGAACGAATTCGATATTAAACTAAAGCAGAAAAGAGTCAATTTTTTGACGTTGTTGCAATTTTCGTGTTTTTTGAACATAGCAATTGTGATATAGATATATAATATACTGTTGAACAGCTAAACATTTTAGAAAAAGTTTTATTAGAAAAATGTTCAACGACCGGAGGATTTGAATTTATGGAGATCAGAGATGCAAAATGGACGCCGGGATTGGATAATTTGGTAAAGGAAGGATGCTGGGAAGTTACGGATGTAAGAAGGGTAAAGAAACTTCAACTCTTTATAAATCGGATTGTTTATTCATTTAACGTCAATTTGATGGTACTGTGGCTAATCGGAAGATGCAACTGGGAGTCCTAAGTTTTGCCTATCCAGGCTTTATTAGAATAGGTATCTTTAGCGAGTACCTGACATCACACAGGCTCGCGACCACCATTTAACGTCTCCTTTGAAGGATGGCACAACAAAGGATTTTTACTCCCATTAAAAAAATCTAGGGTCTCTTGCCAGGTTTGAACCCGCGACCTTGAGCATAGAAGGCTGTTATGCTAATCATTATACCACAAGTTAGCCCCTGTCACGAGTCATAAATGGTTAGAGTAGTGTCTCTGGATATCCCAAAGATGAAACGTATAAAGCAGTTTAACATTCGTTTTAGTTCTGCCTCGAGATCCCCGTACAGCAGTAGTCAAAGTGGGAAAATAATATATTAAATAATAATAAAACTGATAATGAAATAATAATAAAACTGATTTTATTTTATCTACTTTGAGTGACATCTATGTGGATTTGTGTATATATAATATATATATATATATATATATATATATATATATATATATATATATATATATTGTTGCAAAATTGTGTACATTTTAAAAAAAGTTGTTTTGTTCTTTCCTCTAAATTGAAATGACTCAGAGCTGGGGCTAATTTTGAATTATTTTTTATTTATTCTTTTTCTCTTTTTTTTTTTAAATTTCCTTCTCTATTTCTTTTTCTTCCTATCTTTTATTGTTTTGTTTTTTAATATAATTAATTTTATAGGAATGTATATTTATGATAAATTATTTAACGTTTTATTTCTTTTTTTAGCAAGATTATGATTTTTGTAAGGAATATATATATATATATATATATATATATATATATATATATATATATATATATATATATATATACACACATATATATATATATATATATATATATACAAACAATTGGAGGCTGATTTATACTTCCCCACTCTTTTATTAAAAATCAATGAACGACGTTTCGGTTAAAGTGCCATCATCAGGTGCAAAGGAACAAATTTATCTAGTGTGAGTTGATGCTTACAAGGCTTCTGGTTGTATAATTTACTGCCTGTAATTGGGCCTTGGCCTGTTGGTGGATGATGTAACATAAAATAAAATAAATAAATATTGTTATATTATTTTAATTAAAACATATGTTTCCAACGAAACTAAATGTAATTATAGCTTTTTTTTAAAATTCGAATTTCATTATATAGTCCTTAAATTGATTTAAACAACCGAGGTAAGTGTAAGTCGTGTGTTACCCGCAACAGATTTTTAAAAATATATATTGTTTTTTTATCTCACTGGAAGTTAGCATGTATATTTGGTGCATAAAAAAAAAAAAAATAACCGAAAAATCAAGCTATATCCCTTAGCTTTATTGGTACAAACATGTAAATGCAATGTAAAATCTCGAAACTCAAAATCTTGTATTTTCCATTATTTTAGATACCTGTTATTATCAATATTAAAAACTTTCTTTTGGACATATATTAACTTAATCTTTGTGGTTCTGTGTCAGATTTATTATATTCATAGAAAATATTCAAATATTATTATCTAGTTTTATGAACCTCATATTATTTTACTTTTTATTTATATTTTTAACTTATCTTGATTTATTATTATTTTTTATTTATTTGTTTTTCTATTTTAAATTATTTTTATTTATTTTTATTTTATTTTTTCTATTTTATTTTTTTAGACTAAAATCGATCTTAGTTTTATAATTTATATTCTTGCACTCAACCTAGAGTTAATTTTGTATATTCATCACTAATCTTTCTTTCTTTAGTTTTTATTATAATTGTTCGTTAAGTTATCAAATTGTTTTTATTCTTTAATTCTTAGAAATAATTATAAATTTATAATCGTTAGGGGTGCCTTTTGTACGATGCTGTTCTCCCACTTTTTCCATTGTTACGAGTTGTAATAATTATTCATTTATGTTAAAAAAAACAAAACATGTATGGCTCAAGCAGCCGATCTGGAAATAAAGAAATGAAAAAAAAAAAAAAAAAATTGAAAATATTTGATTGCTCATGACTTGGAATGAGTGTCATGTTCAAGCATCTTACTGACAATCTCGTATTACTAAGCAGCCGCCTGATAATGACAGGCTCCTACAAGGAGCACTTCAAAGAGAATATCGATTCAAATTGTTTATGAAAGGATTCATTATTTTAAACCATTAATCAAAATAAAAGTTAACCGATTTTATAGCCAAGTAAACTTTTCTTTATTTTTACTTTTACTCACCTATGTGTGAAATATATATTAAGGGAAAGTATTGTGAAAGTGAAAAGTTTCTATATAATCTGTTAATTCTAGCTCAAAAACGATCAAATTTATAAAACTGAAATTTCATATTTCAGAAGCGTATATGTGTGAGATGTTACTGCAATTTTTCAACCAAATCAGTGAGCCATAAATTTAATACATTTCTCTCTAAAACGGCTATCAAGATTTTGATTAAACTCCCTAAATTGATGTAAAATTTAATGGGCTTTAATATGATGTAGGTTTCATTCTGATTGAAATATTCTGCTAGGTCTTAAATGCCGATATTAATTTCCTTCCTTCAGTATCTTAACTCGGGCGTTGATGACCAACAGTTTTACGCCCTTAAAATCAAACAAACGATAATTTTAATTTCTTTTCTTTTTTAATTTTTCTGGAAGTGTTTCTTAATATTACACACTTAAATAAGCACACCTTAACTTCCTTTTGTTAATTATTTATTTTATTTCATGATTGTTTACATCATTTATCAACGTTTCGGGGTTGTTTCCTCATTCTCAAGATATTATGTGCTTATATAAAAGTTCATCTATTTTTTTCTTCAAATTTGATGAATTGTTGGTCATATGGTTAGTGCTAATTTCCATATTTCAATCTAGTTTCTTTTATTTTTTAATTTTTCTGGAAGTTTTTCTTATTAATACACACTTAAATAAGCACACCTTAACTTCCTTTTGTTAATTATTTATTTAATTAAGTAATTTTAATGTTGTAAATTCAAAAAAATTAACCATATCATTATGTTAACATTGATAAAAAAAGATAGATATACAATTAGTTTCTTTTCTTTCATAATTTTTTAGGAAGTTTTACTCAATATTTCACACTAAAATATGCCCTCCTTAACTTCCTTTTATTATACGTTTATTTTTCTTCACAATTTATTACATAGTTTTTCTACGTTTCGGGGTTCTTACCCCATTATCAAGACTTTTTTTAAAAACACTTTTTAACACACAACACATTATTTTATATTTCTAGCTTACTCCTATTCGTCCACTTATATGTTTATTGGCTAAAACAAATAATAGAAACAGTTAGCAAAGTTAGTTTGGGGAAAGAACCCTAAAACCTAGAAAAACTATGTAATAAATAGTGAAAAAAAAATAAACGTCTTATAAAAGGAAGTTTAGGAGAGCATATTTAAGTATGAAATAAATATACAAGTTGCAAATCATTAATTTTTTTTTAATTACAAAGAAATAAAATTGTGCCGAATGATTTTATTCTGAAATTAATTTTTAACGCACTAATTAGTGTTTCATATAATTTAATTGTTATTTCTCTAATAATTTTTGAAGTTGGATTTATAATCCTGCTATTATTTTCGTAAGAAAAATCCGAAATGGACACAATGGAAATTGAAAATATACTTGGTTGTTCATCAGCGTTTGAAAAATGAAAATAATAATTACATATCAATCGAAATACATTATCGTTATTATAATTATTGACTATATTTATTTATTTTACCTTATAGGTAAAAAGGAGAGGAAGCCCCTCGAATTAATCATTAATAAAGTGTATAAAAATAGAAGACAAAATTAAAAAAATAAAATCAATACAAATACAAATATAAGCTAGGCAAAAGAAAACAAATGCTTTTAATTGTCTAGCACAGAACTATAAATTATCCCTGCTACTCAACAAATCTCAACGTATGAATTAAATTAATTGTATCTATACATCTGGTTACTACTCATCTACTATTATTATTGCTAATAATATCATTATTATTTATTGACTGACTCACCAAGCTTCAAGTGGGAAGAGAGTCATCCTCTCTGGACCTCAACGCTTCAAGATCTGAGCTGTCTTGCCTGTCATCAGCGCACCCTGGATAGCAAATTCTAATGTCATGTTTAAGACTGCTCGATTAATATACGCGATTAACCTTTAATTCATTTTGTAAGGTAATACGAATTTTATTATTTTAAATTATATGTGTGTATCTAATGGGCTGGTACTTTTTTTATTTGAATTTTATCCAAATCTATTTCATGTTTCTAATTTTTGGCACGATTTAATAAAAAAGTAGTTATTTTAGATTTAGGTTCCAGCTTGCTTTTATGACTTTATGTTTAGAGGGTCCACGAGGCGTCATTCGAATTTTTTTTTTCATTTTAATAACAAAAGGTTACTGTTAGTCTAATGGACCTTAAAGTTAAGATGGTGATTTGCATTAGAAACTGTATCTATTTTAGGAAACATTCAGTCATTTTTTAAAAAATCGATTTAATTGATTATAATTGCATTGGAACCTAGAATTTGTTTTTACTATGTTAATAACTTTAGTTTCTTTTCTTTTTTAATTTTTCTGGAAGTTTTTCTTAATATTAACACTTAAATGAGCACACCTTTTAACTTCCCTTTGCCAATCATACACTCTTTGTAGAAACAGTAAGCAAATGAACATGTGGACAAAAAGCAGTAAGCTATGGAGTGAAGTGATGGGTTATATGTGAGAAAATGTTTTTTAAAAAATAAGTCTTGAGAATGGGGAAACAACCCCGAAACGTTGATAGATGTAATGGTTGTGAAATTGGCAAAGGGAAGTTAAGGTGTGCTCATTTAAGTGTTTATGTTAATAACTTTTACTTACCTATATATGAAATATATAGTAAGGGAAAGTATTGCAATTGTGAAAATGTTCGACGGAAATAAACGTTTTAGGGTCTCCTGAGTCCAAATGACTAAGTCCCGAAAAAAGTTCTGTCTACGTGTGTGTGTAAAGTCTGTAAAAAAAAAAAAAAAAAAAAAAAAAAAAAAAATCATACCACTTAATACACATGGAAATAAAAAGTCTTACAATACTGAAATTTCATATTTAAGACAACTATAAGCACGAGATGTTATAGTAACATTTTCATCAAAATTACCTGACCAGAAGAGCCACTTCATACCATGCATTTTGCACCTTTTTACGATTTTCTCAAAAACGGCTCTAATGATTTTGATTAAACTCGCTATATTGATGTAAAATTTAATGGGATTTAATATCATGTAGGTTTCATTCTGATAGAAATTGTTTGACAAGGCTTCAATGCCGATATTTTAAATTTTCATTCTCTAAACCACCTTTAATTTTGTACATTACAAAAGATTAACCATATCATCTTAATAACATTCGACGGAAATACACGTTTTAGGATCCCCTGAGTCCAAATGACCAAATCCCGAAAAAAGGTCTGTGTATGTGTGTGTGGTAAGTCTAGGAAAAAAACGAAAAGTCATACAAAAGTGAAATTTCATATTTAAGACAACTATAAGCCCGAAATGTTACAGGAACTTTTTCATCAAAACCGGCTAACCAGAAGAGCCAATTCATACCATGCATTTTGCACATTTTTACGATTTTCTCAAAAACAGCTCAAACGATTTCGATTAAACTCGCTATATTGATGTAAAATTTAATGAGATTTAAAGTCATGTAGGTTTCATTATGATTGAAATTGTTTGACAGGGCTTAAATGCCGATATTTTAAATTTTCTTTCTCTAAAATACCTTTAATTTTGTACATTACAAAATATTAACCATATCATCTTAATTACATTGATGAAGAATGGCTAAATATACAAGTTGGACGAATTGATGGCCAACTGAAGAATAAAAGAGCAAAACTATTTTTGTATTCAATTTTTTTTTTATTATAAAAACAGTAATATAGACCTATAATATACCGTTAGAAAGAGAAAGATTTTAGAAAATATATAACATGATACACAAAGTTCTAAAAGGTAATATAATGTGACGAATTGGGAATAAACTTATTACGGATTAAAAATTTAATATAGTTATATAATTTAATCTAAATCATACTCGTATGTTTCCAACGAAAATGAATACACATTTTATTAAAATCAACTCAAGATATTTTTCAAATTGAAGTATATTTAATGGTTTTTAAATTAATTTTAACAGTCGAGGTGAGTGAAAATTGTGTGTAGCCTGCACCAGATTTTTTATTTACGTTATAGGAAGATGCGTTAATATGCTTAGGAATGAAATTAAATATGATTATTTATAAATAGAGGCGAATTGCCCAATGAAGCGTAGTAATTACATGAAATTAGTAATAAATACATTAATTAAATATGAACTTAGTAATAAATATATTAATTTAATATGAACTTAGTATTTTATTGAAAGAACTGAAATTTCAAGCTCTTCAATGAATTTTGTTTTCTTTAAATAAAATAGGTTATATATATATGACCGATTTTTTAAATAGGAGGTTCTTGCTATCGTCCTGATTGGATAAAGGGGTCTCCGAAAAAAAAAAATTGTTAGGACAAATTTAGATAGGCAATACAAAATCAACCATTTTTTACAAAGGTATAAACAAATATGAAATATTAGTGGACAAAAAATTTTCTAACAGATAATAATGGTGAAGATAAATTAAAAAAAAAAAAGCTAAAATAAATTAATTAAACCACAAAGCTAGAATTTAGAGAGTATAGATAGGCATTTCTTACTCTCAAAGTCCGATAATTGGATTGTAATTTCACATTTGGGGCGCTTCTGTTTACTATATCAAAAAGTCAACACCTATGAAAAAGTGGGATTTGGATGAGGAAAGAGTACAGGCATGGCGAATATGTGTAGGTAGGGATTTCCAGAAGGTTGTAAGGCAGACAAGAAATGAATAATCAAAAGTTTTGTTTCAGTGAGTTGTTACGAAAATGTCAAAATGGCCTTATCTACATTTGTTTCAAGTGAGTGACTTGTGGATAATAGGAGACAGTGGATGTATAGAGGGTGCTGGGAGTAAATGGTTAGGTATGGAGAAGTTTTCGAAATTCTAGCAGGGTATTGACGTTGGTTATTTTGTTTTCATCAACAAATTTCGTAATGTTTTTAAAGATTTAGAACAAGTTTTTAAGGATATCTATATTAATGACTTTGTGTCTTTTATTGAAGAATAATCATGATCCTGCCAATTCATCAAAAATAGCAAAGCAACGATGAAGTACCATTCCACCAATCATATTTAAATATTGAAAATGAAGATTAAAAAAACGCTGCAAACCATTACACAATGGTTTATTATTTCCAAATAACAATATTAGGGTATAACTGTTTATATAGCTATTGATAGCCAATTAAGTAATATGAAAATAAATAATTCAAAGGATGATGGCATATCACCACTGCTAATTTCAAAACAATTGTGTTAAACAGTTCCTATTTTATTCAGTTTATTACTATTTTATATTCCAAATGAAATTTTTTAAAGTACATTTTAATGCAGCATTTGGAGCATCTGTTTTAATGAAATGATCTAAAAGCATAAATTATTATCAACAATGTTAATTTATGGATTTTAAGAACTTACGTACATTTTGGTGCGTAGTATTTTTCTATAATTTTGAGTACTATATGGAAATATATAACCTGTACAATACTTTGCGGTGGCTATATTGAATCACAATGGCCTAGCTCGTCACTACATTATATATAACATGTTTCTAAGTTTATGTGCTTATAACAAATTTCTATTAACTTGTACGATTTCTATTATTGCATATTAACTTTTCTAAAATATTGCGTTTTCTAACGGTAAATTATAGGTCTATATTAGTACTCATTAATCAGGACTCACTTTTTGATGACTCGATTATAGAAAATTAGTTTTTTTGTATTTATTTATTAATTAATTAGAATCGGATTTTTTTTAATTTGTTGTTTTGGTTTTAAGGGCAAAAAACTGCGAGTGATTATTATTGCCCAAAACATCTTCAGGAGATGATTAACTTACCAATGAAAAAAAAAAAAAAAATTAAAAAAATATTTAAAAAATAATATTAAAAATTAAATAAATAAAAATAAAAACCGATTCTCAATAAAAATAAAATAGAACAATAGGGAAAAAGTAAAACAGAAAACTGTGAGTGATTTTAAAAAGTGCGAAAAATAAACCGAATGTGTTAAATGAGTTGGTATAATGTTCTTCTATGAATGTTCTTCAACAATTGAATGATACAGTCGACAGCTCGATCGTTATCGCTCAATGCCTCAGAGACAAATTTCCTACTGTAACGAGGACACTCTTGGAAAATATGACTTACTGTGAGAGTCACTTTACACAGTTGGCATTGAGGTGGATCCCTTCGTGCCATGAGATGCTCATGAGTGAGGCGGCAGTGTCCTATCCTCAGGCGGGCGATAACTACCTCCTCACGCCTGCACTTTCTTAATGATGAGACCCAGTAGCTAATTGTCGGTTTGACATTTTTCAATTTATTGTTTTCCAGTGCAGTCCAAGACTTTTGCTATTCGTTTATGATCTTCGCGTTTATTAGCTTAAACAGCATAGATGATGTAATCAAAGATGTTTTTTTATTAGTTATTCGGATTCTACGCATCTCGGAACGTAAGCTCTCAAATTTTGAGGGGGGAGGGTGGTGTGGTGAATTTGTGAATATATTTAAAAATTGATTTTTGTGCTATAGAGTTAGGTTTTACATGTATGAATAAGAATAAAAAATTTTGCGTATTGTTTTTACAATATTTTCTTGTCCTGTTCATATTCCTATTTTATTGAAGCTAAATTAATATTTACAATGTAAAAAGTAAATTTTTCTTCTGCTATACTAGATAATGCAACGTTGTTTGTTTACATGGGATATATATTAAAGTTGACATTCTATTAATAAACCTAACTATAATAAATATTTACAATGAAGAGAGATTGAGACACTGCTGTTTATTAACTTTTTCCCGATAGATTTTTAATTTGAATTATGATGCATGATATATTTTGAAGCTTAACCTCATATTACCTCATATCTAGTTTTGATAAAGCATTTATGTCTAGTGTATGATATTATATACTGAAATAAAGTAAAACGTATGTATTGATTGTTACTCAATGAATAAATAATAACAAATCATTGGCTACATTAAATAAACCTTAAAATTCACTATTTCTAAAAGTTGGCTGTGTTAATAGATGTGTGTTTATTCCTTTTTTCTGTTATATGGTATTATTCTTCCATTGAATCCTATTAATATATTTTTATTTATTATTATTTTTCCATAAATATGTGTTTATTTTTATATAAATACAACATGAACATTCTTAATATTTAAAATATACTTATATATAGTATAGGTTGCATATACATTAAAACAATAATTTTAATGCTGTTATAATGTTTGTATTACCAAATTAAATGAGAAAAAAAAAATCAGTAAACTTAATTTACATTTCAACGACATGATTAACACAATAAAATGAAGAGTTAAATTAAAGAAATGAAATAAATAAATACAATAATTAAATAAAAACTTTAAAAAAAATAATTTTTAAATAAAATATTTATTGATATTTACAACTGTATAATAAAATGCATTTAGTATATGTTATACAAGATTATATATACTGTCATGATTCACATGTAGAGATACTACCCTTTGGCAGATCTCCAAAAACTATGCCGAACAGAAGGTCTGGGGGCCATCTTCTTTTCAGACACTTCCAATTCGGACACCATACTTACAGTTATCTGATGAGGGATAGAAGGGTTTGAGAGGCAATCATTATCATTATGTGGGATCATAATTGGCTGATAATACACAGGCGCCATCAGCATAAGTAGAAAGGAAGGTGGAAGGATGGGTAGGGATATCAGGTGTATAGAATGGTCCAAGAATACTGCCCTGAGGAACACCAGCATGCTGATTAAAAATGGAGGAATAGGAATTATTGTGATTTACTTTGAAGTATCTATCAGTGAGGTAGGACGGGATGATGAGGAAGTATGTAGGGGGAAGGAATTTGCGGAGTTCGTAAAGCAATCCCGGGTGCCATACTCGGTCAAAGCCTTATTCAACGTCGAGGAAGGCCGAAAAAATAAAAACTAGCCGCAAAAGGTTTGTTCTTATCTTTACACGAAAAACCCAGAGAAGCCGATTAATACAACAGTAACATGGGAAGGGCACAATTAACTAGAGATGGATAAATACACCCAGATAATGTAGGAGTACTGGACTCAAATAATCAACCAGTTGAACCAGTTTTGAGATTTATTAATTATTTATCTAGGCCATGTTTTTTCATATTATCAATTTAAAAAAAGATTATTTACGTTTTTTGTGTCCATTTACCCATCTCTGCAATTAATGTGTAACTATATCATATAATATCCCAAAATATTAAAAACGTGCCCGTTATTCGTTCTTACTGACAAAAAAAAACAAAAAAAGTTGATAGCTAATCGCCTATTTTAAGAAACTTTATGGATGTATTAAATTTCATTTGAATCCGTCAAAGTTATCCATAGTTATGGGCGGATAGTGGATTTTTTTAAAATATTTTAAAAAAGGGTAGAGAGTGAAACACTATTTTATAGTTCAATTTTTTTTTTTTTTTATTCACTTAAAGTGCTAAAAACAAATTTGATGCCAGTATGGGATACATATTTAAAAAATATATTTTTCAGTCGGTAGAAGATTACTATTATTATCATTTAATATATTAATTATTAGGTAGCGGCGTGGTCTAGTGGATATAGCACTTGTCTAGTGTTCACCGGGTACTGGGTTCGAATCCTGGCTGTGACAGAATATTATTTATTCTGTTAATTAAGTCAGGGGGCGACCCTAGGGTATGAATACCCTCCTGTATAAGGTAAGTAATCCAAAAATTGGAGAAAAACCTGGCGGCTGAGCGTGATCAAGGCCTAATCACCTCATTGCACTGCCGTTGGCCTAGAAACATTACGAATCTCTATATGTACTGAGCCAAGACCCTTCATGGGTTGTAGTGGTACAGGTTTATTTATTTTTTTATTCAATATTCATTATTATAATTTTTAAAAATATAATTTAATAAAACCTTTAGGCTTCTAAAATATAATATTTAATTTACGAATTTGGTTAACTCTAAACATTATTAGGGAAACATATAGTTTTAGTTGTATTTAGAATTACATAATGAATTTTGGTCAAAATTGGTAACCCATTGAATGTGTATGATAAATAAGATTAAACTCCCATAATAATTATGATTCAATTTTAGCTCATTTATATATATATATATATATATATATTATATATATATATATATATATATATATATATATATATATATATATATATAAAATCACATAAATATCATGATACATTTCTTAAATTATACTTTGCGTTATCGTTAATAATATTTAAAATCCAGTCACTGGTTAGTTTTAAGAAAATAACATTAACTACACTTAATTAGGTAGGAAGAATGTTTCTTTAAGTTTCCAATCCAGCCGTGCTAGTTATCGGTTCAAATCCTTTTCCAGCGACTGCCTGACTCATCCAGAAGATAATAGCTTTGTTATTTTGTCACCTTAGTGCAACACCTCTGATACGTGACATATGAAGCATACAAGGAAAAAATACGTTGTTTTTTTAATGTTTAAATTTACCTAAAGTAATCAGCATATGTCCTCTAGAATCGGGTAATACTTTTTTTTTTTAAGATCCTCCGTTCTTAAATTCGGAAACATATTGGATTGTAAAATAAGTTCTTAGCGTTTTTAAATATTTCGATTTAATCCTCTCTGAACTCATTTACACTGGCATTGAGCTACAGGGGTCCACAAGACCATCGAATTCCTCCCACATCCAATCCTTGCAATCCAAAATCCTTCGACAAATCCTCGACGCTCCTTACTTTGTTACCAATAAACTCATACATAGAGACCTGAATATCCCTCTTGTTGCAGACTTAGCCCAAAAAAGATACACCTCCTTTCATTCCAAACTACCAGCCCATACAAACCCGCTTGTCCGTAACCGCTCATCTACGTATATTCCCGATATCCTCCGAGGCGTCTGAGAAGACTGTGGCCTCGAGACCTGCTGATCAAATAAACATTGAAGTGCTACCGCTGGGTAGATTCTTTTCAAGACTTTTTAAGGCAAATTTTTGTGAATAGCTCATTTACGTATTGTACCATGTACGGTTGTAAATTTTAATAAAAGATTTTTTCTAAAATCCTCTCTGTGTTTAGAAAATCATGTTTACTTGCTCAATAATGTTTGAATATTCTAAAAACAAGGATTATTAGGGGTGCTTTTATGCATCGGTTTCAAATGAGATTCCTTATTTTCAATTTTGCTCGATCAAAATGGACGAGAAATAATAATCTCTCATTACTTTCTTATTGAACAAATTGATTTTATTCTTTTTATATTAAAATCTAGGATATTTACTTTCACTTACCTATATATGAAATATATCATGAGGAAAAAAAATCGAATTCAAACGGAAATACACGTTTTAGCATCCTTTGAGTCCAAACAACATAGTCGCCCAAAAAGGTCTGTGTGTCTAGACTTTATAAAGACAAAAAATTTTTGGAACCTAAATATTGCATGTTAGCTGAAACTAGTGCAATCTCTCTCTCTCTCTCTCTCTCTCTCTCTCTCTCTCTCTATATATATATATATATATATATATATATATATATATATATGCAATAAAACGCGATTCTTGTTATCCGCGAAATCCTAAGCCATGCGATTTATGAACTTATTATTCGTAATGGGATCCACTAAGCCATCAAAATCCTCCCGCATCCAATCCTTAAAATCCTCCGAAAGATCCTAAATGCTCCTTATTTTGTCACCAATAAAACTATCCATAAAGACCTGAATATCCCATTAGTTGCATACTTAGCCAGAACTAGATATACCTCCTTTCATTCCAAACTACCAGCCCACTCAAACCCGCTTATCCGTATCCTCTCATCTCCATCTATTCCCGATAACAATTTATCAAGCCAATTGTTGCTTTTTTTCACATTTACAATTGTAAATATCAATTAAGACAAAAAAAAAATAATAATAAGGGAGGTTATGGGATTCAGTGTTGCTGGCGTACAGTATAGTACAAGTTATAAGTTAACATCATGAGTAACGCATTGTTACAGTTAATATATTTTAACTATATTAATACACTGAATTTGTATTTAGTAGCAATAACAATATTTAATAACACCTGTAAAATAGATACGAAATTGCTGAGTCTGTTCTGGGCAGAGTTTTATTGTGCCATAAGATAACTTATATTCTTCTATACAGTATTCAATATTTTATAAACAATATTACGTCCCAAATCGTAAGTAAGTAGTTAAAATTAATGGAAAGTTGTTATAAATCCGTAAACTGGCGATATTAGTGATTTATACTTTAAAGATTATTTCCTGAACATGAAAAAGATGTTTTACTTTAAACTGAATGGGAATTTCATTTAAAAAAAAAATGTAAATATGTATTTTAAATAGTTCATTTGCAAAATCCTCCCACTTACATACTACCTCATCATCCAGTCTTACCTCTCTGAAAGATCCTTCAAAATAAACCACAATAGTTCCTATTCATCCCTATTTATTCAGTCTGCTGGTGTCCCTCAAGGTAGTATCCCTGGACCCATCCTCTACACAGTCTATACAGCTGATATCCCAACCCATCCCAACACTTTCCTTTCTACCTATGCTGATGACACTTGTGTGTTATCAGTCAACAACGATCCTACTATTGCCTCTCAAACTCTTCAATCCCATATCAGAGAGCTTGAGATATGGTGCCAGAATTGGAGAATCAAAATCAATTCCAACAAATCCCACCTAATTACCTTTACCCTTCGTCGTAAACCTATGACATCCTGCCCTACAGTATCCTTTAATAATATTCCGCTTGTTCCAGTTGAACAGATCCGCTACCTAGGACTTCTACTTGACAAACGTCTAACATGGAATCCCCACACACGACTGAAACGACAAGAAACTGCCCGTCGCTTTCGCTTACTACAACACTTACTGGACAGACGCTCCAACCTTCCACTTATCTACAAAAGGCTCATCTATATCACCATCATAAGGCCTATCTGGACTTACGGAGTTGAGCTTTGGGGCTCTAAGAAACCATCAAATTCTTCCCGTATTCAATCCTTACAATCCAAAATCCTTCGAAAAATCCTCAATGCTCCTTACTTTGTCACAAATAAACTCATCCATATATCCAATGGGCATTTTCTCTTCACGTTTTTTTTCATGTATTTTATCATTACCAACATATTTACTTGTTGTATTACAATATACAGTTGTAAATTTCAATAAAAATGTTTAAAAAAATAGTTCATTTTAAAAATAAAATAATAATTAACCGAATAAAATGGGAACCGTTGTTATTTCTGTTTTTTTATATACAGATTATAAACCCACCGGTGTAAGAAGACATACATTTTTTGTTATTTTATTTTACCCATTTGATTCTTTTAAATATAAGGTTGCCCATGAAAGTTAGTATTGAATATTCCTGCACTTAAGTCTTTTTCGAGCTTGAGTTACCACCCACAGATATATTCAGACGACTTGGTTATTTTGCCTCAGTGGGCCTTAAACCGTGTATTCCCGTTGAAAACTGAAATTAGAAAATTTTCATGATCGCAATACTTTCCCTTATTTTATATATAGGTAAGTGAAAGTGAAAATCCTAGATTTTAATGCAAAAAGAATAAAATAAATAAGTAAAAGGAAACTTCTTTTGTTTCTTGTAAAATTTCCCAAAATAGACACAGTACTTTTTTGAAAATCATCGTCTCAATTGAGGCGTTGATTTCCAAAAGGTACTATATCCATTCTAGGAAATTTTACAGGAAGCTCAGAAATATCTCATTACTTTATTATTAAACTACCTAATTACGGTCTTTTCGCATTAAAACCTAGAATTGTATTTTCACTATATTAATAACATCATATTAAAGTTTTGAAATAAAATTATTTAGTATGAATTGGAACGAAAGTAAATGCGTAATTAGTACTTTTAAAAAATGGCCGAATTTCTAAATCACTTTTTTTAGGGACTTGAGAGCTCATTAGATAAAATAAAATAGAAGATTTAGATTACAAAAAGTGATGAGAATACAAATATGTAAAAAAATCAGTTTCGTAAAAAATGTCCTTTAGTACCTTTTGGAAATTAACGTCTCAATTATTAATTTCATATACTATTTAATTGAATAGACTTTTCTTCACTATTCATTAACTTCTTGGATGTTATCTATTACATATTGATTTTTCCAAAGTTATAAGATTTCCAACGGTGCATTGTACATTTATATTATTCTCTACTGTTCAATTTGGGAAATTATTCCTCCTTTTATGAATGTAGTAGTTGGAACAATCTCTTCTCTTTCTTATATATATATATATATATATATATATATATATATATATATATATATATATATTTTTTATTTATTATAACATATATAAAACTTGATTATAACAATGTTTCGAGTTACTTTCTATGCCTCATCTTCAGATTATTAAAAATCATTTCCTTATGTCCACTTAAAATTGTTTTCAGTTCCACATTTAATATCCTTGCTCTTTTCATATGGTGTTCCATCTCCATATTAATATTATTTTATATCAATTATTATTATAGAAGAGTAATTGTAATTTTGAATGTAGTAGTTGGAACAATCTCTTCTCTTGAGATTGTGAGCAAGATGAGGCATAGAAAGTACCTCGAAACGTTGTTATAATCAAGTTTTATATATGTTATAATAAATAAATGTATATAAGAAAGAGAAGAGATTGTTCCAACTACTACATTCATAATTACAATTACTCTTCTATAATAATAATTAATATAAAATTTCTCCTTTTTTTTTTTTTAACTTTCGAATTCTTTAATAATTTACATTTATCTAATTTTTATTACTAATAATTATGTTACATAGTAATTAGTTTCGATTTATAAAAAAATGGGAGTTTAAACAAAGACTATTTCAATGAAGCTAAGACTTAACTTATTTTACACATAACTCAATTATTAATTAATATAACGAGTTTAGTCAAAATTGTGAAAATATAGAAATCCCGTAAGTTGATGGCTGAAACTTCGATGGCAATTTTTTTTTTTTTTTTGTGGCGCGACAGGCCGTGTAGACCCTAAGCCTCGCGATGTAATCTCCTGGGAGGTGACACTCACGTTTCGTGATGTGTTTTCTAGTGTAGGGACATCACTCCCTACGCCTAATTTTGTGAGTCGCCACCATTTGGCTGACGGGTCTCACACACCCGGGGGAGAGTCTGAGTGAATCCCCATTTAATTACATTCTTATAACAGCCTCGTTGGGACTGGGATTCGAACACACGATTTTAGCATGAGAGACTAGCGTGCTAGCCACTCAGCCACGGGCTCCCCTCGATGGCAAATACTTATCTTAAATATGTGCTTTCAGTTTCGCAAAACTTTTCATTTTTGAGCTTGGCTTACAACAATGGCTTGAGCAGGCTTCGTTATTTGAAATGAATTAACATTCGAAATATATATATATATATATATATATATATATATATATATATATATATATATATATATATATATATATATATATATAACTTTTTTGCTTCTTATCTTCATATAAGCTGATGGTTATGATGTTTTCTGTGAAAAAAATCTCTTAAGCTTTAAAATAAAATGTGACTCAACAATAATGTCGAATTTGACACCTTTTCTATCTTATCTTTCGAATAGTCTTAATCGGCAAAGAATCATATTACTGTTTGATTCGTCCTATTTTTTTTTTTAGATTTTAAAACTGAATTCAGAATAATTTGAACTGTTATTGTTATAAATTAATATTTACTGAAGTAGACTTGTAGACTTCAGCTTTTAAACGTAAATGGGGGAGGGTAGGATTAGTTTAGTAATTTTTTATTACAACATTTTTCATTTAAGTATCCAGAAGACTCCCCTTAGTTTCCATGAAAACATTTAGTTTCCAATATACTATGCACAAATAATAAGCTGTTTTATTTCACGCTATATATATATATAATTAACCAAAGAATTATGAACAATTAAAATTTTGTATTAATCTTACATTTTTCCACCGATTTTTCTCAGTGATGTGTTGCATATATCAAAACTTAAAAGATCTATAAGAGGAAGATACTTAGCAAGTTTCATCAAAATCGAAATAGCGGTTGTCGAGGAAGTGAGTAAATATAAAGTAATACTGCCAAACTGCATTGGGTTGCTATGTTATAAACACAACATACTAGGTTCATTTCTTTAAGAAATATTTAAAAAACATAATTTTTTAAGAAGTATAATATATAATATAATTATATATATATATATATATATATATATATATATATATAATTTTTTTTTAATTTTTTTTTTTTGCCGACATGTATAAGCTAAAGGGAAAATACTGTAATATCTCAAAAATGTATTAGTTTTAAATATGGGTCAATGCATTTAAAATCGTCTAGACCATGCCGCTCAAAATTTTTTAATTTTTTTTTTTTTTTACCTGTTATTCTCAATTCTTTTCTAAATTAAAAACTGTTAGTAAAACATTTTTCTGTTTCACACTTATAACACAAAATACTAGATCCATTTCTTTAGGAAAAATATTTTAAAGAAGTATAATATATAATATAATTATAGCACTCTAGTTAGTGCCCTATAGTTAGCCTGAGTGGTGTGCCGGTGCTCAATGAAATTCTTTGTGTTGAAAAGGATCCTATGTATATAAATAAATGGAGGATCGAAACGTCCAAATAAAGAAAATTAAGAAGGAGTGATAGTTTAATGACCTAAACCCCGAATTATTTCAAACAAAATTAGAATATAAAAGGGTCGATGAATTAATTTCTTGTGTATATATATATATATATATATATATATTTTTTTTTTTTTTTTTTTTTTCTAGATCGGTAATATAAAGTCGTACTTTTCATTACTTCATAACTATACTTTCATGTAATTGGTGTAATACCATAACATGTTTAAATGTGGCCACAAACATGTGAAAGTAATGATAAAATAAATATCTTAAAAAATAAAATAAAATAAAAATAACTATACTTTAACTAAAACCTTGATATAAAATCATAGGTATATAACCACGCTTTCAATTCGAAAGAAAAAAAAGTCAAACGAAACAATACATTTTTTTTTTTTTTTTTACGGAAAAAGAAACTAATTTTGTAAGATTGTAAATGATATTTCCTCTTAAAGGTTTTTCAAAGCAAAAAGCTATTTGCACATTATTTTATTTAAACAAAGAAACAAAAACAAAGCGTCAAATGAAACAAAAATTTCAATTTTTTTTTTTAATTATTTGTTTTACAGATTGGTAATATAAAGTCTAACTTCTCATTACTTCATAACCATACTTTCATGTTATTGGTGTAATACCGTAACATGTTTAAATGTGGCCACAAACATGTGAAAGTAATGATAAAATAAATATCCTAAAAAATAAAATAAAATAAAAATAACTATACTTTAACTAAAACTTTGATATAAAATCATACAGATCGGTAATATAAAGTCGTAATTCTCATTACTTTATAACTATACTTTCATGTAATTGGAGTAATACCGTAACATGTTTAAATTCTGAGACTTGTGACCACATCTAAAAGTATTGATAAAATAAATATCTTTAAAAAAATAAATAAAATAAAAATAAACTATACTTTAACGAAAAATTGATATAACATCATAATACCTATTATAATATACCATAACTACTCTAAAGTTTTCAGTTTCAGTGTTATCCTTTTTTTTATTTTTGAGCTTTACATTTTTTTGAGCTACATAACCACAGACCATTTTGCTTGACTCTCTTATTTGGATTCGGTGACTTCAAAAAGGTGAATTTCTGTTGAAATGTGTACGATTTTCTTTTCCATTAAAATATATGTCCTCACTATGTGACTGATAGATTATATACCTTGTATGAATAGAGTTTGGAAATTAATTTGTCTTTACATTTAAGAAGTTAATTTTAAATAAGTTTATTAAAAGGTATATTAATTATAAGTTATATTTTTTGTAGATTATGTATATATATATATATTTTTTTAGTCGTGAGAGATAGTTGAAAATAGTTATTTTTTGTCATTATATAATATATTTATATACCTGGTTTTTCCAGGATCAACAGTATCAAATAAATAATACAAATTATAATATTAAACTATATTATAATGTACAGATCTTTCAATATACTTTACAATATGTGCCTAAAATATCGATTAGAAATAAACTGATTAATTTATCTCTACTACTTGCCATACATAATTACAATTGCTAACCTTTGAACACATCTCCTACACTTGCATCATATTAAATAACATATACTTTGAAATCACTTAACTCGCTGGCAAAGTAAATCAGTCTCTAGTCCTTTCTCGCATTCTCTTCACCTCAGAGAGCCACTATTGGATGTACCCCGTTGCTGAGGTAAATGACTGTCGTGTTCTTCTTTCTTTTCACCTCTAATATTCGTTGGCGCCCTTGGGATAAACTACCAAATTTCTGTCCGCTGGGGGCCCATACGTGGGCAATCTATGGGCAAGGTTTATACCCTTTGGATGTTTGCTACGAAACAGGTTCGAGTTTTGCCGACAATTGTTAATCAAATTAATTGTTTAATATCTAAAATTCAATTTAATTATATACTTATATTAATATATATAATATATATATATTATATATATATATATATATATATATATTATATATGAAATTTATGACTCAATAATGAAAGATTGTTAAAAAAAAAATTCTCTTTTTAATTTTTCATTAGTAATTCGTCTTGTGTTAGAATAATTATTTTTAGAAATTTGCAAGCAAATCTACAGCTAAAAAACAAACCAGGTTAGTAGGTCACGCGTAACAAAAGAGCTTTTCGGCTGTTAAGTATACCTACTGATGTAAGGATAAAACTAAACCTTCAGAATATAGAGTGTTTTACTTATGTAAATTTAACTATGCACATTAAATTTATGTGAATATCTCCGTATATAGTTATAAATGCCTAACTATGATTATTAGAAATTATTAATAGAACTCTGGATTAATTTATTAGTTAAAAGGAAAAGATTGTAGTATCTCAAAAATGTATTAATTTTAAATATGAGTCAATGCATTCGAAATCGTCCAGACTATGCCGCTCAACATTTTTAATTTTTTTTTTTTTACCAGTTATTCTTCCCTCAATTAAAAACTGCGAGCAAAACATTTTTCTTGCTCATACTTTATGTTTTTCAGCCATTCTAAGTCAGCTTCGCGGCTGAAAACTTGTGTTAAGAAAATATGCCCGACTCTTGTAATTTTGCAGATATCCAATCAAAACAGAAACTAATTAATGATAGGGATGTGAGTTACATTTTTTGACTTCACGACACAAATATTGAAGGAAGTGGTTAAAAATATTATCGAAAATTAACAAAATAAGAGAATTTTAATGAGGTGAAAGTTTAAAAAGGAAAGGAGACTTACCTTTGAATATATTTACTGTACAGCTTAGTCATTATTTTACTTGCTGAAAAAATTTCGATCTTGAAAAGATTGTCTTCTTTTTTTTTTTATATGGAGAACTGGATTTTCGCCATTTTTGAAAATTCATAACAGGACGGTGTTCTCAAGATCGAAATTTCACAGCAAGTAGGATAATTAAGACGTTGATTTCCAAAAGGCACTAAAGGACATTTTTTTCAAAGTAGGTATTTTGACATATTTGTATTCTAATGGTTTAGTTTTATCTAAATCCGCCATCAAATCCTTTTAAAAGTATTTAAAAATAGCATTTCATTCCAAAAGGTACTAAATCCACATTTTATTTCATTCCAAAAGGTACTATATTTCCTACTATACGGCAGAAGCACATAATCCCGTAATATATCACATTAATTTATTGTTTTCATCATTTTATGCATTTTTATTGGTTCATTTAGCACGTCTTGAATCACCGCTATTATTTTGATCAATGGTTTCAAACTGATAATCAGTTTTTAGACTATTTGAAACAACTTAGTTGCGTCGCTTTGGTTCTTTTAGGTTGTCAATTAAATTAAGTTTTTTCATAGTATTCCTTTTTGCAGCAACATAAATTTGGTTTAAAATTTTCCAGAAACTCACATTTTAATAGAATAAGGGTATTTGATGCAGCAAATAGTTGGAATTAGCATTCCACGAACTTGCTAAATATGTGAAGAAAATCCGTGCCTGATCTAACTTTGATTTTTTTTTATGTAAAATAAAAGCTCAAAAGTTATTATTTATCAGTATATATGGTTAAATATTGTTTACACGTCGTTAATAATATAGTTAAATTTGCTAAATTCACTCAAATAGTAAATACAAGTTCAAAACAAACTTCTCAATTACATACTTTCTTATTATAGTGCCATACATAAATAAATTGTCCTTTGAATATTCACTTTCTTTATGAATAATAGATAATCAATGTAATTATCCAACAAAGAAAGATATTTCCCAGAGGGAGAATAAGGAAATATACATAACTTAGTAATTAAAGATATAAAGACATTAGTTATCGGTAATGTTGTATCAGGAAGGTTATAGTGATTGTTACCAACTTATCTCGCGTTATATTCTTTCAAAAAGTACTATATCCCTTTTAATTCTTTCCATATAAGTACTATATCCATGTTTCGTTCCAAAAAGTACTATATCCATATTATATTGTTTAAAATCACCGTAAAAGTGCAATAATTTGGAAAAATGAGTTGGCAACATACTTAAAAATCAACTTTTGATTTTAATAAAAAAAGAATCACGTAAATTGTTCCAATAATAAATAAATGACAGATTTTTTCGTTTCCAGTAAAATTTTCTAAAGTGGATGTAGTACTTTTTGGAATTCAGCGTCTCAATTGTTAAGCTATATAACGAAAATAACCAAGGGTGAGTTTCTTTTCTTTTACACATTTAATCGATCTCGAAATTTCGTTGTTCGTTAATTTTCAAGAATATTTTTAAACACACTCTTCAATATTTCGGTGGTGAGATATGAAGACAAAAAATGTAACGTACATCCTTATCATAATGTTGGTTTTTTTTTTTTTAATTTGATATCTACAAAATTACCAAAGCTAAAGCTTTTCCCAACATATGCATGACTTAAACCAAGGAGCCGACTTAAAATGGCTGCAAAACTAAAAGTATCAGCCAGAATATTTTTTTATCCACTGTTTTAAATTTAGAAAAAAACAAAATCCTGTACCTCTACAGCCCACGAAGGGTTTTGTGCTCAGTACTTCGTTCGTTTCACGGCCAACGGCTGTACAAGGAGGTCATTAGGCCTAAATCACGCTCAGCCCCAAGGATTTTCCACCAATTTTCAGGCATCCACTTTATAGAGGCTATGGATGCCTCAGGAGGGTCTCCATACGCATCAATAATTCTGCGACATCCGAGGTGCGAAACGTATCCGGATAACAGTCGACTAAATTTAGAAAAGGATACAGAATAATGGCAAAAGAATAAAAAATGTTAAGCGGCAAAATGAATTTATTATTGTATTATTTCTAAGGAATTAATTCGAGTTTCAGTTATATTTAATAAAAAGTAATAAATATATTAAATAATGGAAAAATTACATTACAAAAACAATCAATTTAAGGAAAAGTCAAGCTAATCAATATAAAATGAATTTTGAACACATTCATGTCTATATACAATTTTACATTCTGCCTCAGGAAACTGCAAACCAAGCTCCCCCCCCCCCACATATGGATGTTAAAGCACAATTTCTTGAGATCCCAACACTTCTCTCCCAGCGTTATTACTGGTTATGAAGTCAGAAGAGACTGAGATCACTGGTAGAATTGAATTAGTACTAACGTAGAGGGGGAAAAATTCCTCTTTACCTAACCAGGAAAAAATCCCGTTAAAGAAATCTTTTTTGCAGTGAGACTTTTCTTATCTCTCGCCAATTTTAAAGGAATGTCTGATGACGGGATCTTCCAACTTGCTTACTGTGTGTTCTATATTTTACATCGCAATTCTTAAAAGAATTCCATAAACGAGTTATGACATATAATTCAATCAAATTTCAGGAATGTATTAACAAAATTATTTAGCCAGTTTTAAAAATAATGTTTAATACTAAATAAAAACTACGAATAACGCAAACATACAATTTCTTCACTAGAAGATACTTTCGGATGCAGTTATGCTTTAAAAATTAATTAAATTATTGCAGAGATTGAAAAAATTGCAGGTTAGCTGTACCTGTCCAAATGAAATTGATAATCAACGGAAAAAATTCCATACAAAATACCAGTTCTGGTGATGTGTGTTTTATTATTTTTTAAAAGTCCATTTATAAAAAAATACAGAAACATATAAGGAAAATTTGTGTTGACAATCAGATGGGAATAAACTGAGGAATGTAAACAGGAATATATTACATAATAGATGTTTGATTACAACCTGCAAGGAACTGGAATTCCCATGTTTAGAAGTTGTTGAAGTTAGAGAAAAATTAATGAATGAGATATTCCTCTTATTTTACTTTCACTTACCTATACGTGAAATATATAGTAAGGGAATTTAACACAACGGTCAACAAAAACTCCATCATTATAGTAAGGGAAAGTTTTGCGATCGTGAACATTTTCGAATTCAAGTTTTCACCAGTAATACTGGTTTTAGGGTCCCCTGAGTCCAAATAACCAAGTCCCGAAAAAAAAATCTGTGTACGTGTCCGTGTCCGTGGCCGTGTGTGTGTGTGTGTGTGGTAAGTAGAAAACGAAAAGGTTTTATAAAATCGAAATTTCATATATTTTTAAGCGTATATGCCTGAGTTAATTAAAATCGGCCTACAAGGGGAGCCACTCTATACCGGGCATTTTGCAAATTTTGATTAAACTTTGTGGGGGAGCCCGTTGCTGAGGGGCTGGCGCGCTAGTTTTTACTCACGCCAAAGGTTGTATGTTAGAATCCCAGTCCCGGCGGCCAAACTGCATTGGGTTGCTTATAACACAACAAGTATAATGTGTAATATAGTTATATATACATATATATTTTAATTCTTTTTTTTTTTTTTTTTTTTTTTACAGATCGGTAATATAAAGTCGTCCGGGACTTTTTCAAGCATTAATTAAATGGGGATTCACTCACAGCCTCTCTCCCGGGTATGTGAGACCTGTCAGCCAACTGGTGGCCACTCTCAAAAATAAGAGTAGGGAGTGATGACCCAACCCTATAAAATTTCATTGAGAAACGTGAATGTATTCTCCAAGCAGATTACACCACGCGCCCAAGGGCCAAATTTTCAAAAGAACCAAATTAATTTTATCCCAAACTTTGAAAAATTTGATTCCATTAAAAATCTGATTCGATATGTATACACACACACATATATATAGTCTCAAACCACAATTTGTTCGGGCTATACTTGATTTTATTTTTTATTTCTTGTATTTTTATTTGTTCCAATAATTTTAAGGGGAGCACCCCCTCCCCCTACGCCTATGTAGATAACTGAAAGTAAAAAGTATGCTTAATTATTTAAAAATATTATTTTATTTTTTTTAGTATTCAATTCAAGATATTATTCTTGAAACGATTCTGAAGCATTTCGAACAAGGTAACTGAACTGATATCGCTTATCAGAAAATGAGTCACTCGAATGCCCACACGAGGCTCCGATGATAGGGAAATAGTGACTATGAGTATAAATTATATTCTACCTACCTACCAATTGTTTTTTTTAATTTAATTATTTTTTATAAAGTTAAAACATTGAATTCTTGGTCAGAACTATTTTTTCGAGAGAATATTTTCCTGAGGCATAAAAGAACATTTATAAATGATCCGATGCGAGATAATTAATAATATTAAAAATAAATGAATTGATTATATGAAATAATGAAACAATGGTATGCTCCACGTCTAAAAATGGTTCATTGATTTTATGTTTACTGGTGAATTAATAATAACTCTAGTTTGTTCGAATTAAGAATGTCCTAAAATAAACAAAGGATATAAAGCGGTATGATATAAACATGGTATTATAAGAATTTCTTAATCACCGAATTCTTCTTTATTACTCCTTTGTGGAACATCCACCTTTCAATCTTTATCCATTTACAAAATTTCTTTCTGTAAACTTGATAAAAACGGATTTTGATACTTCATGGTTTTTTGGGCCACCTTCTGACACCCTATACTCTCAGACTTGTATTCATGGAATTTACCACTTACTGAAAAAAAGAATACCAATTTATTGCAGTAAAATGATGTAACAGTGGTTTATGAACGGACCATTCTCAAAAAGCCCAGAAACCCTTTTCCTTTCAGAAGGAAAGTTCTGAAGGATTAACAGATAACGATTTAATGATAGAAATTTAGTAGAACGTTTGCTAATTTCGGAAGTTTGTCTAGTCGAGGTTTTCGGAAACGAGAAGAAACACCTGTCGTTCCAGTACTGCATGAGGGTGAATTTTCAAGGTAAACTCTTTTGCTGGGCATCTCATGAACTGACTTAAGCGAAAAATTGTTCGAAGAAAGTATAACACAGGGTTTCGTGGATTCGCTGATAAGGAACGTTAAAAAATATAGATAGGTATTTTTATTGAAAAATAAAAATAGCTACCACAATGGATAAGGAGTGATCTCCACTCTGTAATAACAAGAAGACTACACTAGTTCTAGGGCCTACACGGCCTGTCGCGCCAGACACAGACGCTCAGAACTGGCGTGAAGAAGCTGCTCATTGTAACAATTCCATAGTATGATGTCATGTTAATATTCACTGTTTGCTTATTGTGTCCTTAGTTGCTTACATCATTTAAATAGTCCCCTCTGCTTGTGTTACTAGTAATAAATTATGTTAACATTGTTAGAGTAAATAAACCCTATTTGTTTATTGTGTTGTTGATTGGTTTCCCTATCCCAACTAACAACCAGTTAATGATGGCTGTTGATCACATTTCTTTACTGATTACTCATGATAATTTCCATCCTTAATGAGAAGCATGTAGTCTGTTAACTGTTAAAATATTATTATTAAAAAAATAATTTTTCCTAATGTTATCTGTTTTTATTAGAAACATATCTACTTAATTAACATATACAAATCCTCTCATTAAATGGAGAATGAAAATCTTAATGTTGCAGCAAAAAAATATTTTTTATTTATTGATATTATTATTATTATTATTAAAAAAACTAGTAAATCTGAAAAAACGTTACAATTAGCTTGATTAACTCTTGTTAAAGAGCTATCCAGTAGTAGCACTTTAAAAAAAAAAAAAAAAAAAAAAAAAAAAAAAATATATATATATATATATATATATATATATATATATATATATATATATATATTTGGTTAAAAACATAACAATGTGTATTTCAATTTTTTATTAGTGGATAATTTAACTAACCACTTGGTGGGGGATAAACCATTCAAAGAAAAATTTCAAAAAAAAAAAGAAAGAAGACATATTAATTTATTTCTTATTAATTGACTGATTTTGTTTTCTTTAAAATTAGGGTTCAATTTTACTGTTCTTTGTTCAATGTTATATACCTTAAAAGATTTTCATATTTTTAACTATATGTCATAATTTTATCTATCTATCCATCTATATATGGAGGACAACTTTTTTACTTTTTAATAGTAAAAATTGACTGCAATTGACTATCACATTTCAGTATTTCAGAATCTACTACTGAATCCTATTGGTGAGAGAAATAACTTGAAACGTTGTTTGCTAATGAACATAATAAATAAATAAGATATAGATCAGTTTCATTTGCTTGAATAAAAATTTATTCTGCTAAATCCAGAAATGTTGTTATTTATGATATAATAATTTGTACTGAAAATTATCAATTACCAATACATTTCCAGAGGAACGCTCTGCAGGGCTTTTGTGCTGCAACTAAGGAGTACTGTCCTCCTGGAGAGAGAGGTGCACCCGGTGATGAAGGCCAACGGGGTGAGCCAGGTGCCAAAGGGGATCGAGGAGAGCGAGGCTTCCCCGGGGATCCTGGACCCAGGGGACCACCAGGAGATCCTGGGCCACGTGGACCAAGGGGTGATCCAGGTCCTCCAGGTATTGCCCATTGGGTCAATACTCTATCAATTGTCAATACTGAGGATATAACCAAGCTACCTATAAATAAACTATATTTATCTCAATACCAATCTGAAAACACCAGTGAGGAAGAATATACCTGGTCTGATACATCACAAATCTAACTGACCTAACCATTTTTCTGTTTGTTTTTTTTTTTTTAATTCAAACTTTTTCTTATACAAATGCTTTGTTATAGGTCAACTCTACTAGTAAAAGACATTGGAAATTTCTTATTTATACTCCATATCTTTTAAAATTAAGCTGTAGATAAAACAAAAATTAATTTATTTTCCTCATGTTCTCTAAAACCCTTATCTTTATCCTATGTAGTTCGGAAGAGTTGTTCTTCACAGAGAAATTTCACAAAAACTTAATCTATCCTGAGTGAGAGGGTGGGGATTTGATGAGTTCTCCACATAATAAAAGATAACCCTCCCTCCCCCCCCCCCCACAGCTAATTTGAACTGGCAACATCATTGAATTGTACGTGGATTATTGGATTATAACAGCACATGTTAGTCCTAGTATCTATTTGGGTTTAAAGTGGCAAAGACCATGAACATGGGTATGAACATGAATAATAGATGACTGGGACACCTTTTTAACTCCAAGGCATCAAAATATATCAACATGTTATCAGAGGCACTTTCATAAATGATATTGTTAGTTTTAATTCTAAGAACCTGATAAATCTGTCATTTTACATGTAAATCTATTTAAATTTATAGTTTTAAAATTGTGTTAATTAATCAATGAGATCATCGATAAAACAGACAATGTCTTGAATTAGGAGCACCTGGACTGGATGGGAGAGATGGTGTCCCTGGCGAACCAGGACTGGATGGAGTGCCTGGAAGAAATGGCTTAGATGGGATTCCTGGCAGTAAGGGAGCACCAGGAGTTGATGGTATTCCTGGTATACCAGGAACTAATGGCAGTAATGGTTAGTCATTATGGCAAGATTATCAGTATCATCAAAAATAATTATTCTAACGTTCATTTTCACCAAAAAATATGTTTTGTTTTTTTTAGGAATTCCAGGAAGAATGGGACCTCAGGGACCACCGGGGCCTATGGGACCAAAAGGTAAGAAGCTCTTTAATAAAATAGTTTAAGCAAATGATAAACCTCTAAAATATATTTTAGATTATTTTATAATTACTAATTAATTATGGATCATGTTTAATTTAAATTGATCAAGAAAGATACTTCTCAACACAACTCTAAATCAAAAATTAAAATATAACATATTTTTATATACGATAAATAAGCCACCTGAGGGTTTTCAATCTACCTGTTATGTCAAGTCCAAAGGAACAGCTGTTTACCAAAATTATACTCTTTAAATATTGCAAAGTGCCTTCGAGCCAATTCCATTAATATGAATTTTTATAGAAGGAAAATTAATCTAAAGAGGTCTAAAAATTAATTAGGAGTTATTGACACAAATAAAATATTTATAGATATACCCTGGTAAGAAATAAAGGAATACGTTAACAATTTATTTTTTTAAAAGCTTTACACTTATTCTTACTTATTATAAGGTTTTTGATTTTTAGGTTTAGCTGGACCTAGAGGAAAACCAGGCAAACCAGGGATTAATGGGATACCAGGAACACCAGGCATACAAGCTTATGAAGTCACAGTAAATGGGACAAAGAGTTCAGAACTTCTAATTCCACCAGCTATTGTAGGTAATTTTATTATTACAATTTTTTCTTATTTTTTTTATTCTAATTTTAATGGCATAGTTTTTTATTTGAATTAAATTTATTTGAAACTTAAATAACCCCAATTGAGAAAAAATATATTTCAATGAAATTAATTGGCAGAAATTTAATATTTATGATCATTATAACTTTTTCATGATTACATTTGCTTTTAATGTTCTAAACTTTAATTAATTAATTTATAAATGTGCAAACAAAATATTACCATTAGTATTAGTAAAACCAAAAAAAAATATCATATAATTGAAAGTTTTAATGTAACAAATGAAAAAAATATAAATACAAATAAGGACAATTACCAATTTTCATAATATTACCTATTGTATACACTACACATTAGTTTATTTTTGGAAAAATATTTTAAAATTTTGTTTAATTTTCTATAATAAAAATTATTTATGCAGTGTTTTCTAATTTGTAAATATAACTAAATTATTTGATTGGCTAGTTTATATATAATATAATAAATTATAGGTTCTGAAACAATGTTTGGAAGCAGACCAATTACTGTACGTGAGAAGGATAATGTACGACTAAGATGTGCTGCTACTGGAAATCCACCTCCTACTGTACAGTGGAGAAAACTTGATAAATCAACTATAGGTCTGGGTAAATGGCAAGGTAATATCAATCCACATCTTGGTTTTGTTATTTTTGCAAAGCACATAATTATTTTATTTGAAATCTTATTTTGTAAGTAATCAAGGAATTTTTAATTAAAATTTCAGGGAAGTAGGACTGACAGAGTTTGATATTTTGATCTTAAACTCACTAATATTATGATACAGCCAAAAATATTCATAAAGCAAAAAGATTTATTTATAATTCTTCTTGTTCAGAGGCCAAGACCTTATAGGGTCTGTTATATTTTTGGAAATTTAACAAAACCTCCAAATTCTTCTTGTAACTAATTTAATCAGTTGAAAATTTTTCATAATATTATCCATTTCTTGTTAAAGAATTATTATGACCCTCAAGTTTCTTCAAAAGGTTATAAGCATATCTTTTTAAATATTCATCCAATGATACATCTAAAAAAAAAAAAAAAACTGATTTATTAAATTTCTGCTACTACAAAAAAAAACCTTCATGAGCAACTGCCATTCAACTTTCCATTGTTGATATTTAAATTTTGCAATTTTTTTACTGTTTTAAACTTCAATGAATAAATAAATTACAATGTTGTGTTCATAATGATTTGATTGCTTGAAAAACTTTATTAATATATCTTTTAATGTATTTTTCAAAGAATATTCCATTATAAGTCCAACACTCAACATTACTCGAGTAAATAGAGGACACATGGGGCTATATATGTGCATTGCAGGAAATGGCATTCCTCCTACAGTTAATCAAACTTTTAATTTGGAGGTTCATTGTAAGTATAATTCAGATATTATTTTAATAGTTATATTAATTTATAGTCAATATGTTATATTCGGTTGTGAAAAAAAAAATTTAATAATTAATTCTCAGTCATCTACTAAAAAACACAAAAACTGTGAAGGAAAAATATATTTTTAAATTCTGTTTACATATACTTGTTCAAGAAGTTAAACTAGTAACTCACTTTAATTAGTTTTTGAACATACTGTAACATACATACTGTAAATTAACGAATTATATTCAATATATTTGTGTTGCCAAATATTATTAAATGAATTTCAAGTAGCAAAATAATAGCCGTAACAATGCTGAGAATTCAATAATGCCCCATTTTACAATAGCAACAGAAAATAAAAAAAGTAAACAAATTCTGTAGTCTAATATTTCATAAGAATATTATAACTTAAACAAATATTATAAATTCAGAAGGTGACAATGTCAGTATTGATTGCTTAGGTTTTCTACCTCCTCATTGAAGGGTTAAGTCAGTTTCATTGGCAAGCGATGCTATGGATTTACACTGACTTCAATCACCTTTTCATGTAATTTAATTAATATTAAATGTTTTTATTCTTTCTATAAGCCATGTATATAATTAAAATGATTAAAAATAATATGATAATAATATATAGATTAACTATTTCTTATAGTTTCACCTCTCATAAAAATATATCATCAACGCATAGCTGTGATAAATACTTCCCTAGCAAGACTTGAGTGTGAAGTTGAAGCATATCCTGAAGGTTTGAAATATTGGGAAAGGTCTGGTGGGCGAGTAATTGAACAATCAGAGAAATATAGTGTTGGCGTTATTGAGTTGGGCAAGTATAGGGTAAGATTGGAACTATCCTCATTTGGTATTCAATAAAAAACTATAAATTTAGATCAACCCGTACATCCATGTTGAATTTATTCTCTTTTTACTACTTCCATGGTTTCAATAAATCTTATCAACGTAGTCTAAACTTTGTTCATCAATTATAAACTTTGTTAATTTTTCTAGTGAGTAAAAGAAAATATTTAAATATATCATGATAAAATACAAGTGAGAATGAACAAATAATTCATGATACCGACAAAGTGGAGTTTAGTCTATGTGAATGTTATTGAAACTAGTTATTCTATGCTTAAACTTTTTTTCTTTTTTTTTCTTTGGCCACTTTTGAATAATCAGAATGCTATTTATACATCGTTTCATGCAACCCTAATTTGATTACAGTCAATAATGCAGTTAAACATCAGTGATTTAAATTATTTTGACTATGGTTTATATCATTGTGTGAGCAAAAATGAGATTGGTCTAGCAAAAGGAAATTTCACTGTTTATGGTATGTTAATATATAATAGTAACTAAATAATTGACCTTTATGTTTAAGTTATGTAATAAATCCATAGCTTCTTATAACACAATACTTTGTTGTTATCACAAAAAATCCTTATAGTCCTTGGCTTTCACAGCAATTTAACTCCTTTTGTATTGCTTTCTTTTTTTATTGTTATTTATTTTTTTTTTTTATATTAATCTATTTATCTTTTTAAATAACTGTAGTTCATTGCTCCTTGATAAAGCCTATGGGAAGTATTTTTTATAATATTGTAGAAAATATTTGTCTATTTCATTTCAGGTTAATTTCAGATGAATTGGCTTTTTATAAGACAAATATTCAATTGACTAAATCCCCAAAATAAAAAAAACCCTAAACTCACAATTGCTTAAGATTATCTGGAATATTTTTTGTTAATTTTCTTGTAAATATTGTATTTAAACTAAGTTCTAAAAGAAAAAAATTTTAAAATACATTATACTACCATCACTAATGTTTAAATTTACTAGATTATCCATTCAATTTTAACCAATTTTTTTATCAATTACATTTTATACTTATACTTTATTATCTAACCATTGTGTTTTTGTTTGTTTTTTAAATTTTATTTTTTTATTTTTATGAAGATGCAAAACATGGATTAACTACAAAACTGGATGAAAGTGGTACTTACGGTGAGCTTTCGCCAGAAAATGTGGATCTTGATGACTTATGTGGCCCTCCTGTTCAATGCCCTGAATGTCCAGATCCAAAAGAATTTCACTGCAAACTTGGTATTTATTCTCTATATGACCTTTTGGGCCATCGTGATTTAGAAATAAGACCACTCGACTCAAATAAAACTTACCCAGGTCTACCCAACAGGACATTAGGTATTATCTTATCAGTTACAACAAATTAGACATTATTGATTCCCAAAGGCTGCAGAATTTAAAATGTAATTATCCATTTTAGATTGTCAAGTACACAGTGTTGGAAAACCTGTATTCCATAAACTTTCAGACTCACTTTATGGTAGTTGGATGAGAGATCCTTTACCTCGAGGAGACAGTGACAAGTATTGGGTAACAAAAGAAAATGATAGTTCAATGTTGTATGAATTTGGAAACAAAACTGCATTTAATACTGATATACCTACAAAAGTTTATAGATTGGAATATCCATTTTCTGTAAGTATCAATTCGTGGTACAATAAATCTAAAGCAACTTTGATAGTTAATTTTGTTAACATAATATAAATAAAGTTCAGAGTATTATTAAAAGTTGCATACTTTACACAATTGTCAATTTCTTATGTGAACTGTTTTCATGTTCCTATATTGTCTGATGAAAAGGTGATATAGAATAATGTATGCAATGTTCATGACATAATTGAATGTAGTTCTAGTTTTATATTTTATAATCCGTCTATGTTTATGTTATGAAAAATCACCTCAAATATTTTTTTAGGGCAATGCTCACACTATTTATAATGGATCATTTTACTATAATCACAAACAAAAACCACATATTGTGAAATATGAGTTAAGTGGTGGAAGAAGCCAAATTTTGCAAGTCCCACATGCTCTAGCAAATGAATCAAATTTTCTTTACACAACTTTCTACAATTATATGGATTTTGCTGTAGATGATAATGGCTTGTGGGTTATTTATGGCTTACCTGTCACTAATAACACAGCGGTAATTAAAGTAGATGCTTATAACTTTGATATCCAGTTTGCATGGAATATAAGCCTGAAACATCAAAAAGCAGGTGAAATGTTCATTGTATGTGGAGTATTGTATGCTGTTGACAGTACAACAGACAGAAAAACTAATATAAGGTAACAAAACGTAATATTTTTCAGTTTTATTATTTATTTATGTTTATTCTTCCTCTTTTAAGTTTATCTTTTTTTTTAGACAAATTCATAATTATTTTCAGCCAAATTCATAATTTGTTCAATCATATTAATAATTTTTTAAATCAGATTTATAATTTTTTCTAAGAAACTTGGGTTAGAATGCTGTTCTGCTATCAATGCACCACAGATGACCCATTTAGTAAAGTATTAAATATTTAAAATGCCCAAGAGCGTGGTTTCAAATCTGGCAGATGGCCTCATGATTTTCAACAAACTAAAACGTCCTTAGTTATTTCGTCCATCAAAAAGGATGTAAAAACTACTAATGAAAAAATTGGGAATTTAGTTTTAAAAAATATGCCATAGCCATCTGCTGTGTTTGAACTTGTGACATTTAGCATATAATGTTGTTATGCTAGCCACTGCACTTGGTGACATTTGATAGATTTATGTAATAAGGGATTAAGGATTTAATAAGCTCGAGGTTGTGGATTATAACCCGACAGATGGCCTTATGACTGTTTTGAGAGCGTAAAAAATCTTCGGTTATGCCGTCCTTTGGGAGGAGGGGGGACGTAAAATGTCTCTCGAAGCTTGCGATGTCAGGAAACAATTAAAGATTCTATTTTATTCTATCCTTATTAAATCTGGATAGGAAAAATTTAGGACTCCCACTATAGCACCGTCGGATTAGCCGCAGTAAAATAAAGTAACGTTAAATGAATAAACAACAAGATTTAATAAAAAGATTCAGTTTTTTTATAACAAAACAACCTCATTAAACTAATTATATTAAACAGGTTCAAGAAATTATGAAATTGATTGAAAAAATTATGAATTTGTTTGAAAAAAGCTATATTTATTTATTTTTATGATACACCCTTTTATCAAGTTCCAAGATTTTTTCACAGCCCGATCTAGTTTGCTGTATGTATGTTGCAATTTAGCAAAGTTGAGCAGCTTCTAGAATTCAGGATTTCACTCTTTTTAGTTTTAGTTAATAATTGCTATGGGCTCTGGTTTAATTTATACACCTACACAAAAAAATTTAGAATTAAATCTATCATTCATGAAAATATTTTTTTAACGAACTAACAAATATATCATATATATTAGAAATATATGAATAAAATTAGAGGCTGATTTTTACTTCACCACTCTATTATTAAAAAAAAATGCACAACGTTTCGGCTAAAATGCCATCTTCAGGTGCAAAGGAACTAATTTATCTAGTGTGAGTAGATGCTTACAACCAAGGCTTGGTTTATAGCTACGTAATGTTATTTATAATATAATGGATAAAATTACGTAGCTAAAAATATTAAAAATTATGTTAAAATAATTGCAAGAGATTAAAGTTGATTTTTACATTAACTTTTTGAGTTAATGAGAAATCTAATTAGATTATAGATACCTAAGTAGAATTTCAAGAAAATAGCGTTTATGAGTAAAGGGTATATACTTTTATTTTGAAACCTATGGCTAATAGATTGAAAAAAAAGTATCTTCAATATATTTATGTCATACAGTAAATGAGAAAATAGCTTTAGTCTCTTCATACATGAATTTCAATATATTATCATTTTCTGGATTTCTTAAAAGTTAAAATAATTGAGAAGCTAATTCAGATCTAGTAAATTTCTGGTTTTATAAGCTGTAGATCCAGATTTATTTCTTAATCAATTAAAGTGTTAGTTTAAAAAAAATATATATTTAAGGCAATTCAAATATAAAATTTTATATTATATTATATAAAAAAAAACAATACTTGAGAAAAATTTGAAATTTTATTTTTCATTGTAAGAAAAAGTTTTAATGTACCATGTTTTTTTAGGTTTGCTTTGGATTTATACAAAAACCTATTACTTGAAGATGTGAATGTTGAATTCACTAATCCATTTAGGAAGACAACTATGATAGGATATAATCCTCGAAATAAGGTATATTTTAGTTCTTATGTGTAAATAATAATAATAATAGAATAATGTGTATTATTCAGTATCTATCATATAACATGAAACCCATTAAAGCACAACACAAATACAGATATATATATATATATATTACAAATGCCACAATTGTCTATATCTATTAAGTCACACTCAGAAAGAAACACCCACTTGGGTACACAAAAAATGTAAAAAGAAAATATTTATAAAACAAAAATGTAATCAACAATATAAGAGATTGAGTGTCTTACAAATCTGAATATAAATAGTGTGAGTTTGAGAATTTATGACTGTAAGAAACTAATAATAACTATTGTAATTCATGGCCACATTCAAAAACATTGATCATTAGTTGGGCCCAACTGTAGACTTGTACAATAACTAATTATCTATGCCTGTAATTGGTATCAGGGATAGAAATTAATACATTTTTAAAATAAAAAAAATATTGAAAACTAACTTGGTTAAATAAAATAATTGCATTTGTCTTATTTCATTAAATTAATGATATTTATATTTTTGAGATGAATAAAAAATTGAACACTGTTATCCCATCAAGCTTTTATAATTTATTAATTTTTGCATTAATTTTTTTTTAATGCATATTCATTATTTATATAATGTTTGGCCTTCATAATTGTCCATTTTCAAATATCATATATTATTCCCCGTTCAAGTCCTAATACATTAAAAAAAAAAAAAAAAAAAAGAAGAACAAATTCTTGTAATATAGACCTATATCATATGCTTGTTCGTGATTACTAAGAGGAATTTCTAATTTTCGTAAATGAATGAGAGAAAAAAGAAAAGTATTAGAAAGAATCACGGAAAATTAGCAATTATTGAATGAGGAAGAAAATTTATATAATATAGATTAATGATAAAAGATTTTTTTTTTATTAATTAAATACTTTAGAACTTGTATTGAAAATAATATGTGATATTTAAAAATGGCCAATCGCAAAAGGTTGAAATGTTATAAAATTAATAAATATGTAATTAATTAATTAATTTTACATTGATAAATAGTTAAAGCTTTGATGGTATAAAAGTGGTTCATTGATATTTATCATTAATCATGAAGATTAATGATTAAATTTGAATTTGAATTCCTGTTTTCAAATCAAGTAAAACCAAAACTAAGTTGTAAATCGTGATTACATTTTTATTTAATAAACAATATTTTCTTAAACTAACAAATATTAAGCATTATTTCAAATTTGGAAAAAATCAAAAGAAAAAAATAATGGTAATATATGATGAATTGATACCAGGGTAATCGTTTATTGCAGGTTTTTTTTTTAGTTTTGTGTTACTTCAATTAATGTGTAATGTAGCAGCTATTTCAATGTATTTAATTTTATGCAATTTTATTTTTCACTGATTAGTCCTTAGTAAGACTAATTATTATTATTGTTGATTGTTGTAATAATGTTTATTATTTTTAAAACCAGGAACTGTTCACATGGGATAAAGGTAATCAGCTCACTTACCCTATAAGATATCATGAAATAGGATACAATATGACTAAAGAAGACAAAGGAGAACCTGAAGCTAATGCTTTAAATCAAACAGGGTTTGACGTAGAAGAAAAATCATAATTTGAATTCTACTAAAATATGAAAATTATATAATTTTTGTATTATTATTATTATTTTTAAGTAAAATTTCATAATCATGATGGTATATAAAATATAAAGTACTTTTAATTGTTTGGATTTAATTAGACTTTGCTTATATATTTATTACATTATTGAATTTGAGAAATGTTACAGTTGCCAAGATCTATGGAGGTTATTACCTGTTAGATTTACATATTTACTGGAATGTACAGATAGCTAGTTTCAACATTTTTTTTATTAATGTACTTACTTGTCCTGAGCCTTCTTTCAGCTTAATAATTGTATTATAAGTTTTTAATTTAATATCATTTAAAATCTTTCAGTGGTATCCAAAGAGATTGAGCGTCTGATATGAAGTATTTATTTCTTATTGATTGTTATAATATATGATCCTAATATTTAGTCCTTTGAGATATATTAATATTGGAAAAACAAATAAATAAACAAAAACAAAAAACCGTTTACGTTTTCAGTCTTGTTTTATGGATCAAATATTGTACTTAAATATTTGAATTTCAACTAGTAATTAGGAAAGATTAATTTTTTAGCTAATCCAATCATGTCATATCCATTGGTCTTATTTCATCTAAGTGTATTTTTTTAAATATTTTACAAATGAATACAATTTTAAAAATACAATCAAATATAATTTTATAAAAATAATAATTTGTAATGTTTTGTATTCAATATATTTTTGCTATAACATGATGTATTATTATGTCGTTTGTATCCAAAATTTATCTAGTACATAGGCGATCAGGTCCATATTAATGTCAGGTAAAATTTGTGTCATAAAATTACCCCTCCATTATAAAAAATATCATTATTTCAGTTTTACACATTCAATAGGAACAGTATAATTGTTATTTATCTCTCTTATCATAGAAATTATTATATAAATTATTTTAACTGTACCCTCATTGAATTACCTTGCTTTCAGTCCAAATTTTGATCATGCAGCTGATTAATTGGCCGTGCAGTCTTATTAATCATTAAGTTGAAATCAGGTTAAAATATCTCATCAGGGCCTTGGTTCAAAATGGTTTCATTTATATAAATAATTTAAGATTTTCTATGGTTTATCCAAACCTGAAACGAACTTCCGGTTCCAAAACAATGAATAGTTTATTTTATATTGTAAATTATATTAAATGCATTAAAAATCCATAAATATAAGATGGAGTTAGCAATCCTCAGAGATCTTATCAGGCCTGTAAGTAGGGAATATAGGCACAAGCATTGTCAGTATAATGTGGTTCATCACAGATAAAATTATTGGTGGACAAAGATGTGTCAAAGTGATGAAAATAGCCTGAAATAATGCTTAACTATAATTGAGATGTTTGCATCCGATATTTGATCAACTTTTGAATAATAAAATAATCACATTGAGATATCTTGTAATATTAGTTCACAAAGCATTAATACCAAATTAATAGGAAGATGTTTTTTTTAGTGTATAATTTAAAATATCTAGAATATAATAATGTGATTGAAACTTTATTTCAAATAAATGAAAACTTCAAAATGATCAACATGTTTATTGCACAGTCTAAAAAAAAAAAAATAATAATATCTATTTGTATTTCAATCAAATACTTTGAAATGTATCTAAATTACATCATACTAGCTAAATACTAACACTTTCTGTTTTAACTAACTAACTAATATCTGCTTCATAAGAACTTTGTTAACTGAAAAATAGTTACATTTCTGTTTATAATTTTTATTTAATCTCATACATGAGTCTAATAATTTGTTGGATTTATTTGCCACTAAATAAAATGTTGTATATTTCGAGATCAAAAATGGCCAAGATACATTCATGATATACATATATGCACTTTATTTTATATAAATAATTTTATCAAAATATTATTTCTGCAATTCTTTGACTTTGTTGTGATTTTAGTTTCAAATGAATTACCAAAATTCTTATAGTAGCAAGAAATAAATTAACACTATATCAAAACATATGAAAGTCCTACCAATTTACATATTAGTAATGTAAGATATTTTATAAGTAAAGGTTATGTTTTTTACAAACCTATAAATACATATAAAGCAATACAGTAGGATTGCAGAAACATAAAGCAAGGACACTCATACCTAAAAAAATTAGCTCACAGCACATTTAACTTCCATACTACATAGTACTGACAATAATTTAACTTCAATATTTTGATTTTGTTTTCTATACCAGACTTTCTAATCAAAACTACATTACCAACTAACATAATTTGATTTTTATTTTTTTTGTTCAGTCATAATTAAAAGAAGATTCAGAGTAATAATTTATATAAATCACAAAGTAGCAGACTTCTTGAGTACAGGTTTTTCAAGCATAATATTTCTTGCCCAGGACCACGGAACATTTTCTTGAGTGTCTGAATCATTTGTTTCTGCAGAGTTACGCATCATTGTACGAGCCCTGATAGTTGTAATGGTAGTTTCATCAACAGCTGTATCATTAACTTCATTTTCTGTGCTGTAGTCTAATGTGGTATCTTCCATTGTACTGCTGGAAGGTAATTCTGTTGTACTAGAAGTCTTTGTCGTTGTTTTCTCAGTTGTTGCTTCTGTTGACATAGTGGACATCTTTTTCATTTTGTAATTCCTTAAAAAAATAAATTATTGAATTTAATATAATTTCATAGAAAATATATATTCATAAAATAACAGTATTAATAACTTCTACTACTATATCATAAGAAGACAAAACTACAATTAAAAATTAAAAATACGTTTAGTGGGTTTGGATACACAAATCGTAATTATACATATGAAATAATATTTTAAAATACAGTTGATGAGTAAAAAATTGAAAATATGGTATTATTGTTTATTTAATAAAATTATATGCATATTAATTTTTATCATAAATTTGACTCATGATTATTTCTAAGTATATGTTGTTGAAATATTTATTTTTATAATGATGGCTAATTTCACCAAATAGCTATTTCCTCCAATATTCAGTGTGCTCAAAAAGCTTGATTTATTTTATTGCCTATCTCGCAAATACATTATTCTACAATTATTGAACCTTCTATTGAATTATTGAACCAATATTTTTTGTTCTGATTTAATGATGAATGGTTTTCAATTCTTCTAATATTTGAAATTGTATTTATAAATACAAGTATTAAATACAGTCAGAATATTATTAAAATGATTAGAACATACCATTACTTAAGTTTGGTAACATTTTAAATACTTGATTCATTTGTTACAAGGAAATTACAATTTTATATGGAAAAGTTTTAATTTTTTTTCTGTTAAAATTATAAGTTTGTGAACCATTTGGAATAATCTATGTGTTATTATTAAACAATTTACAATCAAATAACTCTTCAAAATGTGCTATTTGAACAAATATTTTGAAAATGACATATATTATGATTATTTGTAATATAATATATTATAAAATTTTGGAATAGAAATATATTATAAATTTTTGCAATAGAAATATATTACAATTTTTTTAAGATCATAAATATACTATAAATTTTAGGACTTTAAATAAAAGATACTGATATAACAATAAAATATTATAAAATAAAATTTATGTGCTTGTAATAGAAAATATTTTGTTTTCAATGGAATCAAACTTGACATGTCACATTATAGGTAAAAATACCATTTATTATTATTTCACACGATCATTTACTTCCCTAAGCTTTTTGAATAATTTTCTATACTTTTTTAAACATTACTAGTAATGACTCATTAGAATTATTTTTTTAGAGAATCGTATCTAGCTATTACTTTTTTCAATCTTTATTTTTGCTTGACTCAAAGTATCAAGCATTCCTAATCTTTTTACTAATTCTCACCTGCTTACCCCTGAGCAGAGGAAACTGGTATGGATCCATAGTTGTAGTAATAGCACCGTGTCTGCTCACAGATGAAATCCTTTATGTTTGTACAATCATCAGTGTCCCAAACAAGATCTGGAGCTCTTAGTGCTACACAGCCATTAGCTGCTCCACTATCCTTCCTGGAATTTGAATTATTATTAAAAAACTTACATACAACTTATTACAGTAAATTATTATATATTGATTTTTTGTTAAAAATTTGTTGTGCAAGTGTCATTGTAACATCAATTTACTCATCGACATTAGTCATATAGAACATCTTTAGAAATACTGAAATACTAAATGATTAATTTTAAAATATAAGAGAAATATTTTGGTAAATAGCATTTAGAATTTTTGTAAAGAAATTTTTTTTTTTCTAAAATATTTCAAAAGTGAATTGCTTCTTTGATTAAAAAAAGTTTGTGATAAGCCTGAACTGGAAAATTAGATGATAATTAAGCCTTCATAAAAAAAAAAACTATATATCACATCAACTTGTGCATTAGGTGTTATAAAAAAAAATCTATAGAAATTATATATCCTTGACAAATAATTATTTTGAAAAATATTTTTTGGTCAGAACCAATTAAGATCGATCAATTATTAAAGCTGAAAAAATATTAAACATTTTACCGTTGTTCAACAGCTCCAAGCTGCCTTGCAACAGGCATGTCATCTCCAGGAGCTTTTCTCATATAATCAAAGGTTGCGTTGAATGGTAAGCCAGTACTCATCCAAATTAACATATCTGTTCCAAGCCTATTACCAGCTGTCCAGAAGTCATATTTATTGTATCCTAAACAGGTACATTAAAATTAATATTACTTTAAATTATATATATGATACATTTTATTAAATGGAGTTGAAAATATGTCATATAAGTATTAAGTAAGTGTAAATCGTTATATACCTAGATTATATTTATCTAAGGGTTTTTAAAACTAAAATTAGCAAGATTAATGAGTTTCCTTAACCTAAAGTTTCCTTCAACATTTCTATCCATCCTTCCATATTCTTAAATTTTTATATCCTAAAAACATATTGGTACCCACTTTTTTTTTTTTTTTTTTTTTTTTTTTTTATTTATTTATTTTTTTTTTTATGTTGGCTTTTATTATACATATTTGGAACCTTCTGTTCCATTCCAAATAAACCAGTTGGCATAACTATTAATGTATTTTATCATAATATTTTTATCATATTATATTTATGTCATAATGTTATGTTTCACACACTAAGGATTATTTAATTTTTATATGAAGGATTTTCCTCTTAAAGTATTGTTTTTTGACCTAAATTATTGCTTTATACATTATAACAATGATTAGCTTCAATAATTATTTTTTTCAGTACTAAAAAAAATCATCTTTTTATCATAAATAATTTGTGGCCTGAAATATATACATTGAGATTTTGAACTGATCTGTTGATGAATTCACTAGTTCGGGTTCCAAGGCATCTACGAGACCCCATTCAAAGATGAGGTTGAAGAGAGTGTAATGTAAGCCAACACATCACTATTTGTATTAAACCTTAAGTATAAATATGGGGAAGTGGTGTGATCTAGCATACATCTGTATTTGAATTTATTTTTTCTTTATGATTATTTGAGATATTTGGATAAGGAAATATAATATGAAATTACCTGCATTCTGTAAATATTGCATTATTGAGTCTGACTTTTCCTTTGTTTCAAATGAAGCTAACTGAAGGCCTATAGATCTGCAGTACTGGTAAGCAAGGAAATAATTGAGTTCTGGTGAGTATGGGTTCATTCTACTGATGAAGTACTGGACTCCATCAAGTTGGATTGTTGTTATCCGCTGGCCTAAAAATAAATACATTCTTTATATAATATGTTTCAGCTAAAACATTTTAATATCAATAACACATATTAAGATTCTTTAGTGATTATGTAAGTGAGACCAAAATATTACTAGTTGTAGTAGACCGATTTAAAAACATACTAATTTGCGTTTGATGAAAAAAACTCTCCAGTGAGTGATGGCTTGAAAAATGAAAAAAAAAATTGGACAGAATGGTACTGATGATTTCTGGATTAATTGGAACAATTAATGCAGGTAAATTTACATAAATTGAATTAATATTCAAATTCAGTTATTTGAATATTTAACCATGATTATTAATGGATTTTTTTTTTTTTGGGGGGGGGGGGGGAATAAACTATCTTTAGTTCTGCCGTCCTTCAGAGGGGATGTAAAAAGGTGGTCCCGAGCCTGTGCGATGTCAGTTACTCGTTTAAAATCCTTATCCTAATTAAACCTGAATAGGCAAAATTTAGGACCCCCAATATTGCATTGTCCAATTAGCCACAGCAGGATAAATTAAGGTTAAATAAACAAACAAAACCATTTTATAATGTTAGAAGTAAGTTATACAATAGCTAAAACCAAAAATTAGGAGAACAATTTTATTTTTAACGTTATGAACGTTCATTTATGAAAAAATTAAAAATAGTTTATGTCAATGTTGTCAAAAGTATTCGGAATCGCATGGTTTCCTAATTATATTAATGCAGTGATCATGAATAAATAATCAGTTGGTAAAACATTTTGTATGATTATGCATTTTAGCCTAATAGGAATTGATCTAACTAATTAACTGATTGTTTGGTGTGAAATATTATCCCACTTAAGCACTTATTGTTTCTTGAGGCCATTTTCATTTTGAATATAGTATTTCCTGATTTTCCATTTTAGTAGGGCCCACAAATAGTTAATTCAATTTGAAATAAATAATGTTAGAGGGATTTTGAGAACTTTTTGAAAATTTTGCAGTCACTAAATCTGAATAGATAACATATATATGTCCAGAGTCATGGTCGTGCGCATGTTAAAAATTTAATTTATTTGTCATTTTTCTTCTATTTTCAATTCTGGCTTTTTATACATAAAAAATACACAAACCTATAAATAATTCTGTCTATGAACCCAATGTTATTAAACTTTTTCATTGAAAAACGGACTTAACTATCACTGACCGCTCAAAGTGTTTTACTATGGCATACTAAATTCTTTATTTGGTTTCCTCCAAACCATAATTTTTTCATCAGAACCATGTATTCTAGTATGGGAGTCAACTATAAACATTTTAATTCATCAACTTTCTCTCAAAAAAAGTTACAAATATTCAGTCTAGTCTCTTATCTAGCCTGCTGGAAGACAGACATTTTCCGTACTTCTTGTACCATGTTTTTCTTTTCTTCATATTTTTTTAGAACATGGCGAACAGTTGAAAAACTTATTGTGTATTCAGAAGTTCTAAAAAAATCAGAAATAAGCTAAGATTTACTCATTTGAGGTATTGTTTTCATATTAGATGAATAATCAGTCTTTTAGTTTTGACATTTAATATATTTTGGATCCTCACACAAGACTGAAACAACAAGAAACTGCTCGGAGATACCGATTACTACAACATATACTAGACAAATGTTCAAAACTTCCTGTTTATTATAAAAGTCTCATTTAAATCACTATTATCAGACCTATTTGGACATATGGAATCGAGCTTTGGGGCTCTACTAAACCATCTAAATCTTCCCGCAGCCAATCCTTACAATCCAAAATCCTTCCCAAATCCTGAATGCCCCTTATTTTGTCACAAATAAACTCCTGCATTATGACCTAAACATCCCATTTGTTGCAGATATAGCCCGTGATAGATACACCTCTCTTTATTCTTAACTCCCTGCTCACACAAACCCACTTGTCCATAATTAATCTTCCTTAGATATCCCTGATAACCCTCTGAGGCGATTGAAAAGGTGGCCTTGGGATCTACTGCCTTAAAATAGTTAGTGATATGCTACCACTGGGTAGTTCTTTCTCAAGACATTTTAAAGAATTTTCTACATTCTCCATATTTACCCATTGTGTTGTTTAATATAGTTGTAAATTATTATATATATATATATATATATATATATAATATATATATATATATATATTATATATATATATATATATATATATATATATATTTTGGACGCTCCCTTTTTGCTTATACATTTTATTATTATATTACACTATACATAGCCATCCACATATTCTCATAAATTTTTTTTAACATTTCAACTATTTTAAAAATGATTCGAAGCCATTGTTCATTGTTTGCCATTGTTATTGTAGGGCCTTATTTAAAAAAAAAATAATTCTTTCCAAGGTTAGTTATATGTTACATGAGGGGGAAGAGTTGTTTGGAACATAAAATTATGTCAAAGATTAGAGAGAATATGAACATTTGAAACCATTAAACAACAGAATATAACGATTTATGAATACTTTTGACACCGAATGATATTGTAATTTTAGATTATGAATTGGGTATTTAAAAAAAAAAATTAACTTTTCGGTTATCTGGTCAGTGATTTTTCTTTATGGGAGTCTCTTTTAAAGAATTATGAGTGAAAAAGAATTGTATAAATTCATAGTTATGAAATATACTTAATAAATTAAAAGTCCATTAATATTAGTTCCATTAATTTAAATCATTTATGATTATGTAACTAATAACCTCTAATAACTTTCAACTTTTAAGACCAGTATTTCACATTGAATAACAATCTCTATGATGAATAAAATAAAATTAAACAACATTAATCAAAAATCATATAAGATACAAAGGCTTGGAAAGATAAATAATCAGTTATCCACTCTATTCTATGATTACATTTATATAGAGTGGTATCCTGTCCTCTGAAATTAAAAGCCTTTATATCCTATCAGATTCATAGCAACTAATTTAACTAGCCATTCAGGATTATATTTATAAAACAGAAATAATGATAATAATAAAAAAAGGAAGAGGAAAGCCAATTATGCTTTCTTATTATTGTGCGACAAAGATTTGACTATTTATCAACAAATGACAGATGTAAGAACAACATGAATCTTAGTCATTATTATTAACAAAATAAAGCATTAAAACTTTAACTTGATAAATTTAAACTATTATAAATCAAAGCATTATCCGTATTTAAGTGTTCATTATTTGGATTAAAACATTCCATCAGAAGTGTTATATTAATATGATTTTTTTTAAATGTATTAATTAAATTATATATTTTGCCAATATCCAAATTTATGATATGAGAAAAAAAATTGTATGGCAAACGATTCAATATTATTCTGAGTATGTGTATTATCTGCAGGATAAATGAAAAGTTGATATTTCATAATTGTTGATGGTTTCTACGATTTCGACATTTAACTGATACTAAAATAATTAATAAGCTTTAATTTTCCAATTATTTTTAGTTTACTATATTATATAATTGACTTGAGCTATCTCTTCTTTATAATTTATTTATTATTACATAAATAAATTAATACATATTTCTTGACGTTTAGAGGTCCATGACTGCCTAATCTTCATAAATATTTTTTAAAAATTGCTTCCTTATGTCCATTTAAAATTATTTTTAAAAATAACTTGCCACAGCACATTCGCATCTTATTTAGGGAAAAACGTAGACCAAGATCGCTAAATTTACAAACAAACTAAAATCGGAAATCAGACAATTCAAAATTCAAAATTGCTGAACATGACTGAAAAACTCACTACAACTGACAAATCACTATGGACTACTACGAAGAAACTACTAAACTTCAAAGATTTTAATCATCCTCTCCTAAATGAATCTCAATCCTGGACCAGATCTGATGAAGAGAAATCCCAAACATTCGCTCAGCATCTTATTAGAAACTTACAATCCGTATCCTTAGAATCTTAATCCGCATCACCTTCAATTCATTGAAGCAGAACTGGATATTCCACTCCAGTTGGCCCTTCCTCCTAAAGCATTTCATCCTTCAGAAATTTTGAACGTATTCCACAAATTACCTTCCCAGAAAGCACCTGGACATGATATAATCACTACCCAAATCCTTAAGCAACTCCCTAGAAAAGCCAATCCTATTCCTCACCTATATTTACAATTCCGTACTCCGCACTACACATCTTCCTCAATCTTGGAAATTAGATATTGTTAAAATAATCCCCAAACCCAAAAAGTCCCTGGAGCTCCCTTCTTCTTACCTTCCTATTTCTCTTTTACCCATCATGGGTAAAATCCTAGAAAAGCTCCTCCTTAAACGACTATACCCTATCCTAGAATCACATCACATAATCCCAGACCACCAATTTTGGATTTAGAACTTCCCACTCCACCATCCAGCAATATCATCGTGTGATGGATGTTGTTTCGTCTGCATTGGAGCGCGGGTTTTACTGCACGGGAGCCTTTATCGACGTATAACAGGCCTTCGACCGTCTGGCACCCAGGACTGCTGTATAAACTCCTTAAATTCCTTCCTATTAGATACTTTCTAATCATGCAGTCCTACCTCTCTGACAGATCCTCCAAAATAAACAACAATCGTTCCTATTCATTTCTTTTTACCCAGTCTGCTGGGGTTCCTCAAGGCAGTATCCTAGGATCCATCCTTTACACGGTCTATACAACTGATATCCCAACCCATCCTAACACATTCCTTACTACCTATGCCGATGACACTTGTCGTGTTATCAGTCAATAACGATCCTACAATGGCCTCTTAAACTCTCCAATCCCACATCAGAGACCTTGAGGTATGGTGTCAGAATTGGAGAATTAAAATCAATTCCAATAAATCCCAACAAATTACCTTTACCCTTCGTCGAAAACCTTTGACATCCTGCCCTACATTGACCTTTAATGATATTCCGCTTGTCCCGGTTGAACAGATCCGCTATTTAGGACTTCTGCTTGAGAAGCGCCTTACATGGAATCCCCATACAAGAATAAAAAGACAAGAAACTGCTCGACGTTTTCGGCTACTCCAACACTTACTAAACAGACGCTCTAACCTTTCACTTATCTACAAAAGAGTCATTTACATGACAATTATAAGGCCTATCTAGACCTACGGAGTTGAGCTTTGGGGCTCTACTAAACCAACCAATTCTTCCCATATCCAATCCCTACAATCTAAAATCCTTTGTAAAATCCTCAACGCTCCTTACTTTGTCACAAATAAAATCATTCATAAAGACCTCCATGTTCCATATGTAGCTGATTTCGCCCGTACCAGTTATCATCCCTTCCATGACAAACTCCATTCCCACTCTAATCCAATAGTTTCAATCCTTGTTTCCTCTTCAATTCCTGATAATTCCCCCGAGGCGTATGAAGGGAAGATTGCCTCGAGACCTTGTTTAGATTTGCCAATAGGCAGTCCTTTTTCATGTACACTATCTTTTAGCAGGATATTTACTTGATGTATCATAACATAGAGCTTTAAATTTCAATAAAAATATATATTTTTTAAAAATTGTTTTTAGTTCAAAATTTAAAGTCCTTCTTGCACTTCCCATATGGTGTTCCACTTTTATATTTATATTAGTCACTTTTCCAATTATGAAGAGTTTACTATATTACGTAATTCATTAGAACTAGCTCTTCTTTATAATTTTATTTATTATTACATAAATAAATTAAAAACAATTTTGAAAGGACATAAGGAAGCAATTTTTATATAATATAATAAGAGGCAGTCAGGGACCTCGAAACGTCATGAAATATGTAATAATTTATTTATGTAATAATAAATAAAATTATAAAAAGAGATAGCTCAAATCAATTATATAATAAGATTTAATTGTTCAGAAACCATGTTACAAAGTTTTAATACTGCAGAGATAAACTCAGAAACACCACATCAACACTGATTTTTAGGTCTATCACAACAAATCAGCAGTAATACTAAATTTTGATCCATAAAAATGTATAATATTGAAGAATCGTACAAAATAAGCTATACTCCGGTCTATATACATTGCTAAATTAATTTGAAATATCAATTATGGATTTAATAAATGAAACAAGAAATTCATTAGGTTTAATAGCGGTTTTGTTTTAATCTTGAAAAACTGCATTCATTTCTTTTCAACACTAAGGTTTTTTCTCAACAATTTTTAAAATTAATTTTTTATTGTGTGCTATTATCAGAAATAATAGGGGTACTCACTACGTTTGCTATAGCATGCTATTTGTGTTATTTTGCTAAACCCGTCGAGTTTCTACAGTTATTTCCTGTATAAAATTGATGGGTTTAGCACAATAGCACAAATAGCATGCTATAGCAAACGTAGTGAGTACCCCTAATGTATTCACATTATTCAATTAATGTTAATTTAAAAAAAAACTATGATATCGATTCTACGGTAAGACCACTCACTAATCGGGCTTAGCAGAATGTTATTACATTAGCGTCTGGTAAAAGAATACTAACCTGGATTACCGGGAAGATATGAGTGAATGTATTATAATCTAGACCAGTCTCTTCAAACAAATCGACTCGGAAATGCTATAGATGTTTAAAAAAAACATAAATCAAATTAATTTGACCTCATAAAATCGTCAAGATATAGTTATAGCTGAATACTGATCAAAGAGGTTTAGTTATTTTATAAATAGTACCGATTAATAGTTGTGATAAGGTTTTTTTTAGGTTGGTTGGTTGGAAATAAAATAATAAAAAAAAAAAGGTATAAAAATGTACGAAATAAACTATATAACGATAAGATAGGGATACATTTTTTTCTTTCTTTCCTTAAGCATTAAAGTAATTTTAATATTTGTAATAATTACTAAAATATTTTTATAATGCATTCAATTATTTATTATCTTTTAAAAATATTTTTATAAACCGTTTAGAACCACAAAAAGGTAAAAGAGAAAGTAGAATGAAAAGATGTTTAACTCATCATTATGTACAGTCTTGTAATAAAAAAAACATTCAATTAAGAAAAATAAATAAAAAAAAATTTTTTTTTTTATAAATAAACTTTTAGAAATTTTTAGCATTCATTCATTGATGATTTTACATGTTTTTTTGATAATTATTTAAAAAACATATTAGTAAACTGTAAAAATCAGGTTCAGGAAAAATACGAATTTCATTCACCTCGGTTGTTAAAATTAATTTACGAACTATAAAAGTTACACTTGAAAAAAATTTAAAGTATGATATTAAGTTTCATTAGAAACATATGCTTTATATTAAATAATGTAACAATATAAAATTATGTACAATAATCACTTATAGTCTCTATTCCTCATTTTACATTACTTTTCCACAACTTTGTTTATAACTTAATCTTCATCTTTCCAAAGGTATATTATACATATATATTACTATTCTTATGTTCGGAAAAAAAAATTACCTAAATAAATCGTAATAATATCATGTGTTACAATAACCAGCTCATTATCATTATTATATTAATATTATAACCTGTTCATTAGTATGCGAATATGTTACAATAACTTACTCAAGTGTGTAAAGTTTTCCTATTTATGTAAGCTATAATTAAGATGAATGAAGCCTAATTTCCTAATCTAAAGGTCTTTTCATAACGTAAATATTTCTGCTCTTTTCAATTTTAATTGGTTATCAAATTCCTTCAACTTCTTTATTTGTCCGTTTATTATTAATGCTAATAAGAAAATACGATTAATTTTTTAGAATCTAACAAATTACAGGTACTTTAGAGGAAGAAAATTAAAAAAATTCGCATTCAAGCCCTGTCAGACTATTTTAATAAGAATTAAACGTTTATGGCATTTAAGACCATTAAGTTTTACATTGATATCGCGAGTTTAATCAAAATAAGAAAAACGCATAAAAGTGTAAAACGCATAGTATAAAGTGGCTTTTCTGGTTTGCCGATTTTTATCTATAAAGTTGCTGTAACATCTCGGGTGTATAATAGTTTTAAATAGGATATTTCAGTTTCGTAATAGAATTACCTAAAAGAATTATAGACCTTTTTGCGGGACTTGATCATTTGGACTCAAGGGACCCTAAAACATGTATTTCCGGTGACAACTCGTCATAGAAATTTTTTACGGTTCCAATACTCTTCCTTCCTATATATACACTTGCTCAAAAAAGTTTCCGTACACCAAGCGAATTTGTTACATGGGTGTGATAGCTTTTTTTTTAATTATTTTTCTTCCAGAAATATCTTATCCTAATCACAGGTAATAATATACCACCAAGGTTTTAACGATTTATTATTAATATCAAAGGAGAGAGCGTTTTATTTGAAAATAAAAGGTCAAAACAGTTTCCATACAACTAGAGTTTAATCCTGTTTGTTTTATTACTATTATCATTATATTCAATTGCTATCTTTCTGGATCTTATCTCTATCCTTGCCTCCAGTTCAGTTTTAACTTTGCTTGAATCTGTGAGTGTTTGATATTTTTGGATAATACGAGTATCACGTGAATGAAAGGAACAAATGGTTCGTTACCATAACCATAACGAAAAAAATGCCCATATGTTACGTAAATCACATTCAACGGTACAATATGTTCTCAAACGACTCCGAGAATTGAATTCCCTGGAGGACAGACCAAGAACTGGCAGGCCAAGGAAATTGGATAGTTACCACAAGAGGTGAATTCTAGCAAAAGTAAATGAAGAACCTCATACTATTGCCGTGTCATTGGCATAAATAGAGACTACGGCATACAAATAAACTCTGAAGCGTTCGGAATGTGCAAAGGAGGGATGACTTCAGATAAAGAACAGCCAAGAGAAAGCCTTTCATAAGTAAAGTTAATAATAAGAAGCGCCTACTGTTTGCAAAAGAGTATGTAAACAAACTACACAGTTTCTGGGAGAACGTTATCTTCTCAGATGAATCAAAATTTAACCTTTTTGGACGAGATGGACGATAAAAGGTGTGAAGGAAACCAAAGAAAGCCTTCAAGACAAGGAATATGCGTCCAACTTTTAAACACGGGGCGAAGTGTCATGGTGTAGGGGTGCACGAGCTTGCAAATATTTCTAGCGGCCTCAGCTGCTGAATGGCCGAGTTTAAATTCGTACAAAAATATTACTCGAAAATCGCGTGTTTCCATGTTCATATTTGGAAGTGTACTAAAAAGTGGGTAAATGATTGGGAAGCTAATGTTTATAATACAAAGGTAGAGGATTAGTAACTGTTTACTTTAATTATGTAAACATTTGGAAGAAAACAACAGAGACCTGCAAAATCCTTTACGTATTTCAGAAACTATAAAAACGGACATTTTATGTGAAACAACCCAATATTAAATTAATTAAAATTCTATAGGTAACTATGGCTTTCTCATGTCAATTCTAAATACAAGAATGAAGTCTGGAACAAAAGCGTTAATTATCACAACGCGCATGTTGAAAGTAGCTATTAAAAAACATATCTAAAAGTTAATGGGTATTTCAATTTTAAAAATGATTTGCATCAGTTATCATTTACTAAGATGAATGAATAAATAAAGATGTATCTTGCAAAATAATGAATATATCTACGAAATTTCAATTAGTGTTTTATTGATGGGATTATGAACCAAAGTTTCTATATTAATATTTTAAGGACTAATTCGGCGAATGCTCGGAATTGGGCGACGTTTTATTTTTCAACAGAACAATGATCCTAAGCATAAAGCTCAGAAAGTTACAGAAAGGTTGATCAATAATGTTCCTAAACAAATCAAAACACCTCCACAGTCCCCAGACCTCAATCCCATAGAACATCTGTGGGATGAACTCAAACGAAAAGTAAAAAATTATAATATACAGACCAAAGAGGAACTAAAAACTGCTCTACAGGCTGAATGGAATACCATCAATCATGAGGTAACCAAGAAACTTGTCCTGAGTATGAAAAACAGACTTATTCAAACTCTAAAGGCAAAAGGAGGACCCACTAGTTATTAAAAATGACACAGCATATTTCTACATTACTGAATATGTACCATTTTCATAGTGTATGGAAACTTTTTTGTCCTGCATATTTCTATAATATTACATTACTGATATTATTGTTGACATTTAGTTATTTAAAATAATATTATGTGCTCTATTTATGATAAATATAAAAATAAAATATTAAAAAAACACTGTTGTATATAACATAATTTGCTGAATTTGAATTGATCGGCATAAAAAATTGATTTATTGCTTTAATAGCTAATTTTCAGAAATTGAAAACATTTGTCGACGCTCTATAAATGAAATGCCACAGAACATAGCCTGAAATTGGCCAAAAAGTAATTCAGCTCGCTTAACCTAAGTCTTGTATTAAATAGGCATTCATCTGCAATTACAACTATTGAGAAGATGGCCAAATGATAGGGTTATGGGAGAGGAAGATGGCAAAACTGTTAACGAGCAGGTGTATTGTTCCCCGAGTCCTTGTTCACCTGTCCATAATGAACGCTATCCGTGCCAAGGAGAATCAACTTACTTATTATCAACGACTTTACCTCTTTCCCACTTCTGGACTAGTCGGAACATCTAATTATCCGGAAGGCATATCTATTTATCATCTGTTTAACTAAATCCTAGACATGCAAGAAAGCGGTTAAGGCCTTGAACAATCGATTGAGAGCTTAGCAATAGCTGATTGAAAATACCCATTTTAATTGAAAAATTGTCTATATATGATTCCAAATTTGTTATATTTGGATATATATGTTATATATACTAAATGTTATATTTAGAAGCTTTAATAAACTATAAATTTTAAACGATATCTATAACTCAAATACGATTCAAAGAAACATGATAATACTACTTGTGGGACACATATTAAGGTATTAGAAAACTGAGGATATGGGCCAGTAATCTTCTTAATCATATACATATTTCATAACATGCTAATTTATTATATGATGTGTTATATGGGAGCGGTTTAATATAGTGGATTGAGCACTTGTCTACTGTTCTCCTGGTCTCGGATTCGAACTCCGCCCGAGGAAGAATTAGTTATTCTGTTATTTCAGCCATGGAGTGACCATATGGTATGGAGACCATCCGGGGGCACACCAAGCCTCTAAAAAGTGGGCAACCAAAAATCAAGGGGAAAAACTTGGCGGCTGGGTGTGATCAAGGCCTAATAACCACCTAATACGGCCGTTGGCCGCAAAAAAGTAGAATTATCTATACGTACTGAATCCATGACCTTAAATGGATTTTAGTGGTACAGATCGTTGTTATTATATATTTTTCAGAACGTATTTATGAATGGATTGGAAGCCATAATGTATGAACTATAATTTATATATTCAATAACGGACGTTAATTGAATAAACAATATATACATATATATATATATATATATATATATATATATATAATATCATTAGCTATTACGAATATATAAAATTAATAAGCAGTTATTCTTCATTGATATTTCTGTCTCTACTTGAAGCAATTGAACCCAAGCGTTTAATTGAAAATTGCTTAGCCGTGAGTATAACTTATCTTCATTACCAGAAAGCCCTTAGTGAAATCGTTAAATGACAACTTTTAATACTTATCATATGATCTAATGGTCCTAAATAAAAACATTGTTTAATTTAATTTATACTAGGCAATTAAGATATTACTACGTCCACTTATGGCCAAGCATCTGGTAGATAGTTCAAGAACTTGATGGTTGTTCAAGACAGATGCATTGTTGGAAATCGTCTGATAATTAGTGCTTTGTTGTATTTTTTATATTTATGTACAGTCGTTTGTTTTTATTTGAAGAAATGTGTGCTGAGGATAGAAACTGTTCCAAAAATGTTAACATATTCGAAAATACATAATGAAGGAGATAATTTCTAGTAAATTAATTTTAATTTATTTATATTAAACTTTATTACGTTGAAGTTATCATCTGGAAACAAATTTTGATTGAAAATTTTATTTTATATGCTTCTTTCTTGCAGATGATCTGCAAATCTATCTTTCTTCCCATCCTTCCGAAATGCTAGAGGCTATCCAAATTTCTTTTTTTTCTCTCTGGCGCGACACGCCGCGTGGTATAGACTCTAGGGAGCATATACTCACGTTTCTCGATGAAATATTTAAGGGTAGGGTCATCACTCCTTACGCCTATTTTTGCGAGTTGCTACCAGTTAGCTGACGAGTCTCACTACCCGGGGGAGAGGCTGTGAGTGAGTCCCCATTTAATTATATTCTTATAAAAGTCCCGCTGGGACTCGAACTCACAACTCTGGTGTGGGAGACTAGCGCGCTATCCACTCAGCCGCCGACACCCCTATCCAAAAAATACTACAATATATTGATTACATCAATGCATGGGCTACAACCAATGATTTGAAGCTGAATGCTGGAAAAACCAAAGCCATCCTCATCGGTTCCAAGAACCTTCTAAATTCTCTTCTGTATTATCTACTTTACCTCAACAAACTGCCTATCCACTTTCACACCTCAGTAAAAAACCTTGGACTCATTATTAGTCAAAATCTATCCTGGAGTGACCATATCTTCTAAATCACCCACAAATCGATCGCTATCCTAAAACAATACCTAAGATTTCGTGATTCCGTCCCTCCTAAATCCCGTATGATACTGGTCTCTTCTCTCATTTTCCACCAGTTTGACTACGGTTGCCTCGTATATGGCGGGCTGTCTGAGAAATTCGATATGAGACTCAAAAGACTTATGAATTGTTTCATTAGATTCATATGCGGAATTCCCAGACGCTCCCAAGTTTCTAGTAGGTATACCGAGTTGAACTGGCTCTACCCTCTTTCCGTCGGCAATACCTCCTTGGTGTCTGTCTTTTCCGATTTTACAAAACAAAAAAACCTCCTTATATTCTTGATATGCTTACCAAATGTTCCTTTGTCCATTAAGTAAACACGAGACTCCAACCCATAAACTTGTATATAACGTATCTTCTCACAAATCCTTCTCCTTCAAGAAATCCTGTCATCCGTGCTGCCCTATTTTTGAATTCCTTGCCTATATCCATTCGTAAAGCCTTAACCACTTTTAAACATCAGTTATTTATTCATCTCCTTAAATCTCAATCTTCCCAAAATACGTAATATCTTAATCTATAAATGATAACTTTGCATTGTTTCTACATCCGTCTGTTATATAATCATACTTAAGTCTTAAAAGACCGGACAAATGACATTTGTAATGTACTTCTTTGTTATTCTTAGGGGACTACTCGTCTCAGAATAAAATTTATTTTTCATTCATTTCATTCTTTCGGTATGAAGAACATAAGCTGTTTTTTATTCTCGAAAAAAATCAAGAAAAAAATGTAATATCAGATCTAAGAACAGCAACCAAACCAAGGCAATCAACAAATAAAATAAAAAATGTTTTTTTTAGTCCACAATTAATTCATTTGTTACTTCCATTGGGATATTACTTCACTCAGGGAAGTCAGACTATACTCCCTTCAGGGAAGGCCTATGAGGAGTAAAAACTTTATTATTATTTCAATAAATATTTATTCTCAACTTGAAGAACTTTTTTATTTTTTTTTTTTTATAGCTATAATTTCTCACCTACATATACCACTGAATCCTCCGTAGAACCCATTTTCCTCTGATGTGGAAACTCTCGACCATTATACTTTTCTTTAAACCCGGTAAACCTGTCAATCACACCTCACCCTAAAGACCAATCAGCTTGCTCCCTATATTCTCCGAAATATTTGAGAAACTCCTTCTGAAAGGTCAAAAAAAAAAAAAAAAAAATCCTTCCTCACCAGTTCGATTTCCGCTCAGACCAGTCCAATAATCACCATGGTCTTTGAGTTGTTGATCATATATCCCATGCCCTTGAAAGCAAGCAATATTGAACTGGTGCCTTTCTGGACATAGCACAGGCATTTGACCGGGTATGGCACGATAGGTTGCTTTTTAAACTAAAAACCATATTACTCAAATCCCTATATCTAATCCTTCAATCCTACCTCCCTAACAGCTCGTTCAGAGTTCGTTGTTCTGAATTCTCAAGTTGCTAACCGATAGAAGCCGGTGCTCCCCAAGGTAGTGTCCTAGGTCCTATACTCTACATCTTATTCACTGCTCACATTCCTACCTTTCCCTAAAATTTTCTGGCAACATTTGCCGATGACACAGCCATCCTTTCATCCAACTCAGATCCTATAATAGCATCCTCAAACCTTCAATCACAACCCCCTCTAATTGGCGCATCAAAGTCAATGAATCAAAAAGGAAGCATGTCACCTTTACCCTGCGACCCTTCAGTCCATTTTAACCCCATTCCTCTTCCCTCTTCTGGCATAGTCAAGTACCCCTTGGTTTCCTCTTAGAGAAAATACTGACATGGAACCCACAAACTAGACTCAAACGACAAGAACTCAATTGACGATATGGTCAGCTATTGAATAGGAAATCTCATCTCTCAACGGACAACAAACTATTAATTTACAAGACTATTCTTAAACCCATTTGAACCTATGGACTTGAACTGTGGGGAACAGCGATATTTTCGAATATCAAACGTATCCAATCCTTTCAGTCTAAAGTCCTTAAAACAATAGTCTATGCCCCGTATTATGTCATTTACAAAACCTCACACCATGACGTGAATGTCCCATTAATCCTTGATATAATCCCATCCAAATTCTCACTCTTCCTTCAGAGGCTTACCCACCTTTTTATTCCTTGGCACAATCCTTATCTAGTTCCAATCATCCCTTAGTTTCATCATCCTTCACTTAGTTTTGTTCCCTTTTCATCACTCTCCATTACCTTTTACAACTGAGTGTATACGAGAATATAATTTCTAAAATCTTCATCTTTCCAACGATTTACCCATCCTCTCCCCCCCCCCTCCCAAAAAAAAGTATCCTCTTTTCTCCTTCAGTTGGTTATTAAATTAGTTCAACTTGTATGTTAAGCTGTTTTTTAGCAATGCTATGAAGATGATATGTTTTTTTTTAAATCTACAAAATTAAAGATTTTTTAGAAGAAAGAAATTCAAAATATCTTCATTTAAGCCCAGTCAGACTAATTCAATTAGAATTTAACCTACATAGTATTAAAATCCGTTATATGTTTCATCGATTTAGCGAGTTTGATCGAAATTTTAGAGTCATTTTCGTAAAAAGGTGAAAAATGCATGGTATAAAGTAGCTCTTCCGATCAGTCGATTCTAATGCAAAGGTTGCTGTAACATATCGGGCGTATAGTTGTCTTAAATATGGAATTTCAGTTTAATGCGACTTTGTTCTCTTACTAAACTTACCACACACACGGACACACAACATGGACATTCAGTCCTTTTCGTGCTACTCGGTTGTTTGAACTCAGGGGACCCTAAAACTTATTAACAGAATTTTCATTGAATATTGACATTCGAAAATTCATGATCGTAAGACTTTCCCTTCCTATACATTTCATGTATAGGTAAGCGGAAGTAATTTTTATATATTAGTTATTATAATTCATTATTTTGAGTTTTTGTTAATATCTTACTCTTTATAATAAAGGCTTAATTCAATTCATTTATGTATATTGAGACCATGACGTCCGCCTGCAAATTTGATTCGATTGCTGATTGGTTGGTTAATACATATTTCGTAGCATTCTAGCTAAAAGAATCTTAACATTTTTGCACTAATTATAGGACTAGTATTTTTGCATAATCTCTCATAAATCACAGTGCAGCAGACTATTTTGTTTATACTCAGAAATCTTTTGAAAGTGTTTGAATTTTACCATCATTTGAAGTGTAAAAGACCAATTGATAAATAATCTTTATTCTAGAGATTCAGCTCTCTAAGAATAATGGAAAACGTACTCAATAAGTAATTTGTCTGACTTCATTTCAGAAGACAGTAATTAATCGCTTTATGCTACTGTGGCTGATCGGACGATGCTACAGTCGGAGTCCTGAATTTAGCCTAACCATGTTTTATTAGAATCTTTAACGAGTACCTGACATCGCACACGCTCGAGACCACCTTTTAACGTCCCATCCGAAGGACTGCAAACTAAGGATTTTTTACTCCCAATAAATAATCCTAGGACCCCCTGCGAGTTTGAACCTGTGACCATTTGCTTAGGAGGCTGTTATGCTGGCCACCCTGCTACAGATGATCCCAGAATATTTTTGTTTATAGTCAGAAATCTTTTGGAAGTGTTTGAATTTTACCATCGTTGGAAGTGTAAAAGACCGATTGATAAAAAATCTTTATTCTAGAGATTCAGCTCTCTAAGAATAATGAAAAATGTACAAAGTAAGTAATTTTTCTGACTTCATTTCAGAAGACAGTTATTAATCACTTAACCTTTATCTACGTGGATGTTTGTTTGTTCATTTATTTAACGCCACTTTATGCTACTGTTGCTAATTGGACGATGCTACAGTGGGAGTCTTAAATTTTACTTATCCATGTTTTATTAGGATCTTTAACAAGTAACTGACATCGCATAGACTCGGGACCACCTTTTAACGTCCCATCCGAAGGACTGCATAACTAAGGATTTTTTACTTACATTAAATAATTCTAGGACCACCTGCGGGTTTGAACCCGTGCCCTTTTGCAATGGAGGCTGTTATGCTAGCTACCCTGCAACAGGTGATCCCAGAAGATTTTTGTTTATAGTCAGAAATCTTCTGGAAGTGTATGAATTTTACCATCATTTGAAGCGTAGAAGACCAATTGATAAATAATCTTTATTCTAGAGATTCAGCTCTCTAAAAATAAGAGTACCTGACATCGCCCAGGCTCGGGGCCAACTTTTAACGTCCCATCCGAAGGACTGCATAACTAAGGATTTTTTACTCCCATTAAATAACCTAGGACCCCCTGCAAGCTTGAACCTGGGACCTTTTGCTTAGGAGACTGTTATGCTAGCTACCCTGCTACAGGTGATCCCAGAAAATGTTTGTTTATACTCAGATATATTTTGGAAGTGTGTGAATTTTACCATCATTTGAAGTGTAGAAGATCGATTGATAAATAATCTTTATTCTAGAGATTCAGCTCTTAAAGAATAATAAAAAATGTACTCAACAAGTAATTTGTCTGACTTCATTTCAGAAGACAGTAATTAATCGCTTTAGTTATGCAGTCCTTCGGATGGGACGTTAAAAGGTGGTCCCGAGCCTGTGCGATGTGAGGTACTCGTCAAAGATCTAATAAAACATGGATAGGCTAAATTAGGACTCCGACTGTAGCATCGTCCGATTAGCCACAGTAGCCTAATCGGACGATGCTACAGTCGGAGTCCTAAATTTAGCCTATCCATGTTTTATTAGAATCTTTGACGAGTACCTCACATCGCACAGGCTCGGGACCACCTTTTAACGTCCCATCCGAAGGACTGCATAACTAAGGATTTTTTACTCCTATTAAATAACCTAGGACCCTCTGCAAGCTTTAACCTGGGACCTTTTGCTTAGGAGACTGTTATGCTAGCCACCCTGCTGCAGGTGATCACCGAATATTTTTGTTTATACTCAGAAATCTATGGGAAGTGTGTAAATTTTACCATAATTTGAAGTGAAAAACATCGATTGATAAATAATCTTAATTCTAGAGATTCAGCTCTCAAAGAATAATGAAAAAAGTACTCAATAAGTAATGTGTCTGACTGCATTTCAGAAGAGAGTAATTGATCGCTTAACCATTATCTACGTGGATGTTTGTTTGTTCATTTATTTAACGTCACTTTATGCTACTGTGGCTAATCGGACGATGCTACAGTCGGAGTCATAAATTTTGCCTATCCATGTTTTATTAGAATCTTTAACGAGTACCTGACATCGCACACGCTCGGGACCACCTTTTAACGTCCCATCCGAAGGACTGCATAACTAAGGATTTTTTACTTCCATTAAATAATCCTAGGACCCGCTACGAGCTTGAGCCTGTGACCTCTTGCTCAGGAGGCTGTTATGCTAGCCACTCTGCTACAAGTGATCCCAGAAACTGTTTGTTTATACTCAAAAATCTTTTAGAAGTGTTTGAATTTTACCATTATTCGAAGGGTAAAAGACCGATTGATAAATAATCTTTATTCCATAGATTCAGCTCTCTAAGAATAATGAAAAATGTACTCAATAAGTAATTTGTCTGACTTCATTTCAGAAGACAGTAATTAATCGCTTAACCTTTATCTACGTGGATTTTTGTTTGTTCAATTATTTAACGTCACTTTATGCTACTGTGGCTAATTGGACGATGCTACAGTCGGAGTCCTGAATTTAGCCTAACCATGTTTTATTAGAATCTTTAACAAGTAACTGACATCGCATAGGCTCAGGACCACCTTTTAACGTCCCATCCGAAGGACTGCATAACTAAGGATTTTTTACTTCCAATAAATAATCCTAGGACCCCTTGTGGGTTTGAACCATTGACCTTTTGCAATGGAGGCTGTTATGCTAGCCACCCTGCTACAGGTGATCTTAGAATATTTTTGTTTATACTCAGAAATCTTTTGGATTTGTGTGAATTTTACCATCATTTGAAGCGTAGAAGACCGATTGATAAATAATCTTTAATCTAGAGATTCAGCTCTCTAAGAATAATGAAAAATGTACTCAACAAGTAATTTGTCTGACTTCATTTCAGAAGACAGTAATTAATCGCTTTATGCTCCTGTGGCTAATCGGACGATGCTACAGTCGGAGTCCTAAATTTAGCCTATCCATTTTTTATTAGAATCTTTGACGAGTACCTCACATCGCACAGGCTCGGGACCACCTTTTAACGTCCCATCCGAAGGACGGCATACCTAAGAATTTTTTACTCCCAATAAATAATCCTAGGACCACCTCCTGGTTTGAACCCATGACCTTTTGCATAGGATGCTGTTATGGTAGCCACCCTGCGACAGGTGATCACCGAATATTTTTGTTTATACTCAGAAATCTATGGGAAGTGTGTGAATTTTACCATTATTCGAAGGGTAAAAGACCCATTGATAAATAATCTTTATTCTATACATTCAGTTCTCTAAGAATAATGTAAAATGTACTCAATAAGTAATTTGTATGACTTTATTTCAGAAGAAAGTAATTAATCGCTCAACCTTTATCTACGTGGATATTAGGGACCCCTGGATATTTACAGCTCGTAATCTTCATAGTGATTTTAATAATAGATGGATTTTGGAAAATGATATTTATTTATAAGAAAAATAATAACTTTAATTGGTTTAGATGTCTTTGATGTAAGTAATGTTTCTTGAGGTAAGCTGTGAGCGTCAGGTCTGGTGCCAAGGTGTCCCCTTGTCTCTACCTGCTGTCTATCACTCCCAGCAAAAACTCTCAATGCTTCATCACATCCTCTGATCAGTGGATCCTTGAGTTATTTAACTCTCACCCTATGTAGTATTTAGCCCTACCTTCTGGTTCTGTACTGTTCACCTCATAAAAGACGAGGCGTGTATTAGAGTATTCAGGTCAGCTATATACATATAACATATGCGTAATTGGAAATAATAACTATTATCTTCGCATGTATATGTAGAAGAAAAAAAAACATTTTATTCTTGGACTAAGACGTCAACTTCTTGAGATACCCCTGTCGCCCTGATGAAGGCCTACAATCTAGACCGAAATGTCGACCCATTACAATTAGTATTACTTATTACTAGGGCTAGGATTCCTATGTAAATACTCATTGGCTCCTGATTTTAATATAACCTTGTAACTACTCATAGTATATGTTTTAAAGCAAATGGGATCAAAATAAGCCAATTTAAATCTACATATTTGACTAAATTTCCACATTTCTTATATACTTTGTCAATTTTCAGTCCATATTTGCAATGGAGGCTGTTATGCTAGCCCCCCCTTCTACAGGTGATTGATAAATAATTTTTATTCTGGACATTCTGCTCTCTAAGAATAATGAAAAATGTACTCAAGAAGTGATTTGTCTGACTTTCATTGATTTTGTCATTTCAGAAGACAGTAATTAATCGCTTAACCTTAATCTACATGGATGTTTGTTGGTTTATTTATTTAACGTCACCTTATGCTACTGTGCCAGTTGTTGTTGTGACTCCGAAGAGTGAAGAGCTCCATAGGATTAAGACAACCTACATATTCAGATAAGCGTTTTACTCAATATTTATCGTGCTTACTACTTGAATTTCTCGTATCTAATTTATTAAAAATTTTATCTTGATTTGTAATACGAGGTGTTGCGTATTTTTATCACTTATTCCGTCATATTTTAGCCCCCACTATGGGGGTCGATAGTGATGGGAGTGAAAACCCACCACTTCCTATCGATAATAAAGATAAAAACATAAAATTTTCACCTCAATTCAATAATGTTAAATATTTACATTACTTCAAGGTACCGTATGTAGTAAATAGTTGAAAAAAAAGATGAGACAAATCCTAATTTCTTCCATGACATGAAAATAGGCAAATTTTTAGGACTGAACAATAATCAAGTCCACAAAATCAAGAGGAAAAACAAAAACCAAATAGAAATAGAATTTAGAACGTATGACATCGCAAATCGATTCTTAGAGAACCAGTTTTTGAACACTAACAATCTCAGAGCATTTATACCGTCACAATATGTACTAAAATTCGGAGTTATAAGAGATGTTCACACCTCAATAACAGAAGAAGAAATCTCTAACAATTTAACCTCAAGTGAAAAAGTTCTGAGAGTTAGGCGTTTTAACAGAGTTGTAAAAAATAGCTCAGGGGAAATAAGCAGGGTGCCTTCTGGGACAGTCCAAATTATTTTTCACTCTCAGAGACTCCCGGAAAACGTAGCCCTATATCTAGCTTTTCGTAGAGTTACACCTTATATTTCAAAACCTAGATTCTGCGAAAAATGTCTTCGGTATGGCCACCTAAAGGAAAACTGTAGAGGTAAACAAAGATGTTTAAATTGTGCAGACTATGAACATATATCAAGTAATTGTACTAATTTAACGAAGTGTGTACACTGTCAGTTACCACACCAACCTAATGATAAAAGCTGTCCAGAAAAAAATAGACAAGAAAAAATTAAAGAAATAATGGCGGAAAAGCCTTTAAGTTATAAACAGGCTTCAGATCTTTTTCCGACTCTAACAAAAAATAGATTTTCACTACTGGATTTTCCAGAAATTGAAGAAAACACGAATCTATATAATTTATCAAATTTTCAATACCCTAGGAAAAAAATCCTTCAAGCTAGACAATTTAGCAATGAGAAAAAACGAAAAACGGAATTTGATAACGATACGAGTCAACCCATAAGCACTAAATCGATAATTCAAAAAAAACACGGCTCTCATACAGGAAAATCCTCATAAGTCTACGCAAGATTCCAAATATATCAACATGTTGAATGCATTAATACAAAAAATCAAATCAATTGAAAATGAAAAAGAAACGGTTAATATAATAGGTCAAACATTTTACAACTTCGTCCAAGAAAATCAAGAAATCATTAATACTATTACTCGACTCAATGAAACTGAAAAAAATGAAATGGAAACGAATTAACATAGAAAATTTTTACGTAATAGAAAAGAAAATCCATAGATATCATGTTCAACATATTCCTCAATTATTTTTGTATTTACATGTATATGTATGTATTTGTGTATTATTTATGCATGCATATGTTTATACATCATGTATACTTTCCTTCATGTTTTTCTAAATGACCCACCGCACTATGAGCTGTTCTAATCTCAAAATAATCCAACATAATTGTCGTAGTATAAACAATAAATTTCAGGAACTTGTGAATAACTTAAATCTTAATAAAGTTCATATAGCTTTGCTCCAAGAGACATGGTTCAACAGAAGTAGGGAATACAACGCCAATAACTACAATATAATACAAAAGAATAGAAGGGACAGCTATGGTGGTGTGGGCATATTTTTACACACGCAATTTATTTATGAAAAAATAGAAATACGGAACATTGGTCCAATTGAGGCTCTAGGCATTAAAATTATAAATATGAAGCCTCAATTAATTATAATATCTGCTTACATCCCTCCTAGTAGTAAACCAACATCCTCGCATTTCAAAAATCTTTTCTCTACCACCGAGTTTTTTTCTAAGTGTAGCGTAATTATTGGAGGCGATTTCAACAGTCATTCGTCATACTTCGGAGATAAGGAAACGGACTCACAAAGAGGAGATCTCCTGGTAAATGAGCTTTTACAGTCCTCGTTGATCTTGCTTAATGAACCTAACGTCCCAACAAGAATCGGCTCGCCAAGAATTAAACCATCGATATTAGATCTCACCTTCTCAACCCCCGAACTACTCCACAAGTTATCCTGGTCTATCTCATCTGAAACCCTTGGTAGCGATCATCTCCAAATCATTATTGAAATAAATAATCCCTCAATAGAACTAAGACAATTCTACATGAAAAGGAATTTCAAGAAAATGAATAAGGATCTGTATATCACGACTTTACATGAATTATGGGAAAACAATGAAGTTCATCATCGAACAATTGACGATATAACTCAAATTATGAACTCAGCTGGTGACATTGCAATACCACGTTCTAACATCAACTCTCAACTGAAATTTCACCCAAAATGTTGGTGGAATAAATCACTCAACAATGCAAATAAAGAGAAACTAAAAGCCATTAAGGAATATAAGGGAAATATGACCATTGAGAATTACAAAATCATGAGGTCTAAAATTAATAAAATGAAAACTTTGATAAAAAAAGCAAAAAAGGACTCATGGAAAAAATACATAGACTCCATAACCCCTCAACAAATAGGCAACATGTGGCACAAAATAGCAACTATAAGAGGGAAAAAGCGTATCGGTGAAAACGTAATAACTAAAAATCGAAAAAATGCTTCTTCTTTCCTACAACAGATTTGTAACATTTTTGAGCCAAGACTTAAGATCCAAGTCCAACACACAAGATCTACTCCAACTGAAAATCTACTGACCAGCCCCTTCCGGATTACGGAACTAAATGCAGCATTAAAAGGAAAAAAAGGTACTGCACCGGGAGTTGATGAGATCAATTATACCATGATCCATCTCTTACCTCCCCATATTAAAAATCAACTTTTAAGTGCTTATAATCAAATTTGGTTTCGATCACAAGTTCCTTGTCAATGGCGAACCACTCAGATTGTTCCAATCCCAAAACCAGGAAAGGACTTAATGACCATATCTTCATATCGACCAATAGCCCTAATTCCTTGTCTGGCCAAACTTTTTAATATATTGATTAAACACAGATTGGAGTGGTTCTTAGAACAGAAAGACATACTGAGTCCCCAGTGTTTTGGTTTTCGCAAAAATAAATCTACTACTGATGCGATCTGGTATCTAACAAACGACATATATAAAACTTTCCAACAGAAAAACATTTTATTAGCTGTAACTGTCGACCTGGAAAGAGCTTACGACAATGTCAAGACTCAAACCCTCATAAGAAAACTGAAAGAAATAGGAACCTCGCATCTCATAACCAATTGGATAGCTAACTACTTATCTGCCCGTACGTATTTGATCCATACTCAAGAAGGTCCGGTCACTTTCGATTCCTATAATGGTCTGCCACAGGGAGATGTCCTCAGTCCCATTCTTTTCAATATTTACACAGAGCATATAATTAAAAACCCACCACCGTATTGCAAAATGATCCAATTTGCTGATGACTTCCTGGTTTATACTGTTGTCAAATCACCAGAGGAGGGGAAAAAAATCATATGTGATGCCTTGGAATCACTAAAGCAGAGATTCAATGACATCGGATTCCAATTTAATCCTAGCAAAAGCAAATTGATCCCTTTCACAAGAAAAAGAAAATTCCAAATAACTGACTATAATGTCACAATAAGTAGTCACCAACTTATTGCTCAAGAAGAAGTAAAATTCCTGGGTGTTACATTAGACAGGAAAATGGATTTCAAATCTCATTTGACCAACATTAAAAACCAAGCATATAAAAACGTTAATATATTGAAAATTTTGGCCGGAGTTCATTGGGGCTCTCATCCCTTAAATATGATATTATTATATAAATCTATCATACGACCTGTCTTGGATTACTGCTGTGTGATCTATAATGAAACAAAATCGCCTATGATTAACAGCTTAAATACTGTCCAAAATTGCGCAATCAGAATATGCTTGGGGGCTTTCAGAACAACACCAACGAATGCTCTGTTAGCTGAAGCTGGAGAGATGCCATTAACCTTGAGAAGAACGTGGCTTACGAAGAAATATATTTTAAAGAGCATTTCTGATAATCAACATCCCCTAAGTAATGCATCAGTGTCAAGAAACATTTATCCTCCAGTTATAAATCAGTTAATATCTGAAATGCAGCCTATGCTACAAGCAGTATATTCTCGAAAAGGTTCCCTAGACCTCAATACACCTTTACCGTGCAGAATGCTACAATTTGAAAGCAATTGCAAGCTAACTACGAATCAAGGTTGTAAATCGTCTTACGATCCTAATATATTGAAACAATTAGCTCTCAGTATGATAGATAGCCATTATTCCGACTACGTGAAGATATATACTGACGCCTCAAAAACCTGCAATCAAACAGCGTTAGCCATAGTGGATCCAGGTAGAGAACATACAATTTCACTCTCCATACCTAATAAATTTAGTATTTTCAGTGCTGAACTCCTTGCAATTTTGAAAGCCATAGATTATTGTCGTAATACATATTCAAGTACTAACGTAGTTATACTGACAGACTCCGCCTCCTCTTGTAAGCTACTAAAAACAATCAATAGCAGAAAAACTACTTCATATTTAATATTTGAAATAATCAACTCCATAATCTCCGACAACAACCACTACATATTTCAATGGATTCCAAGCCACGTAGGATTATCTGGAAATGAGGCTGCTGACAGAGCTGCTGGGACAACGCAACCATTGAAAGAGAACGCCAAGGTACCCATGAAGGATCTCCTAAGACACTTAAGGAAAGAAGAAATAAGAGAATGGCAAGATAGGTATGACTGGGAGTCACAATCAAAAGGGAGAGACTTTTATAAGGTACAACCTACTGTGAGCCTTGTTCCATGGTTTGCTAGGCATCAGCAACTTACAAGAGCGAGTATCGTACGAATTGTAAGACTGAGGACTAACCACGGGTGTACTTACAAGTATCTTGCTCTTATGAAAATAAAAAAAGATGGAAAATGTGAAGTCTGCGGACAGCCAGAAGACCCGCGACACTTAGTTTTCAGGTGCAAAAAATACAAAAGAGAACAGGACGTTAAACAAGAGGAAGAAGCTGAATTTTTAAACAACTTGGACAAAGTGAATATAAAAAGGATAAAACTGTTTTTAAAAAAAATACAAATTGTAAAATTTAATTTTAATCAATGCTGCCAATAACTCTGTACTTCTAAATGCATCTCTTTTAAATTGTTCACTGACCAAATAGGATTTGTTATCAAGTCTTGAGGGTCATTTGTATTATAAATAAATAAATAATAAATAATATGCTACTGTGGCTAATAGGACGATGCTACAGTGGGAGTCCTAAATTTTGCATTCCTAAATTCCTATGTAAATACATATTGGCTCCTGACTTTAATATAACCTTGTAACAACTCATAGTATATGTTTTAAAGCAAATGGGATCAATATAAGCCAATTTAAATCTACATATTATTACATATTTGACTAAATTTCCACATTTCATATACACTTCGCCAATTTTCACTCCATATTTGTTCATCTTTAAAATTTTATATTTCTTTACAACGAATCCTAATTACGAGTGCATGACGAAAAATTTTCAGTAGAATTGGCCCTTCTATTGCAGCTGTTAATTATTAAAACCAAAGCCTACAAACAAATTCTGAGATTCCATCTCCCTTGATTTTGGCTCTGAATAAACAGAACCAAACCTATTTCTTATTTAGTGTTCATCTGTGATTCGTAAAGTGCATGCCACTCTTGCCAAACACGGTTTAAATATTTATTTTATTATGAAATTATATTTTGTGATTTATTCTATTTTCATTTTTGTGGGAAAGTCGCAAAAAAAAAAAACAACAACAAAGAATGAGTTAAAATCCCTTCGCGGGTTTATAAACGAAATATTCAGGGGTGATGGAGACATTTAATATTGTTCTTGCTGTGACAAGGCTGTACCCACTACAAAACGATTCCAAGTGACCCAACAAATTTGCACAGGATCTCACAAGTCGAACCAAGAGAAAAAGTCGAAATTGCAGCAAAGTTTCATTACACCATCTACCTCAAGCGGAGACAGTAAGTCCACCTTTTATACAGATTTATGTCGAGCGTTTGTGCAGGCTGACATTCCGTTTACCAAATTTAATAATTCGTCTCTTAAATTCTGTTTGGAAAAGTACTTTGAAAAAAAAAAATGCCTGATAAATCCACCTGGAGATAAAAACTACCTGCAAGATATAAATCAAGAAACTCTTGCAAACATACAAGAAAATATCAAGGAGGAGCCAATTTAGTCGATACAAAGGCCAAATCGACGTAGTTTTACGTTTCCAAATGAATTGAGGTTCAATCTGTTTTCCTCAATGTGATTAAAAAGTTTTTTTTTTTGTTTTTTATATGTTTAAAATAAGATCGTTTTTGTATTGAAATAAAAAAAATGAGAGTGTAGAATGTTTTAGAAGGCTATTTACTGTTTACATATTTCACATATTTTACATAATTATTTCCCTATTTGCATCAAAATCAATACATGAATATTGACAAATTACATGAAAATTATCAGTGTGTATTTCTTTGATGACTGCACCCCCATCCATCTTCCTCATCTAAAATTCTCTTACTATATATTTCATATATAAGTAAAAGTAAAAAATATATGGCACAATACCACGAAATAATTTAGTGACAATATAATTTAATGCCAATAATTAATAAATGCATAACTTGAATAAATGCATGCAAAAAACTAAAAATATTTTCTAAAATCTATCTAAAACTTAACAGTACCATTCTTGTTGTTAGATAGAGTTATTTTGAGAAGAGAGAAGATACTAAAAAGATGGTATTTGAATGTGGTAACAGAAGTTGCACGACAGATGTTTGAAGGGAGAGAATTCCAAAAACTATTCGAACGGGCCAGAAAGGAACATTATGGGAGAATATATTTAGGAATATGTTTTCGTTCTGTGGGGAAGGATTTACACGTCGGAAAGTCGGGATCTAGTTTCTTGTGAAAGGATTGATGGTTTGAACTGAAGAAAATCGTAGGTATTGGGAGAGTGCTGGGAGTTGGTGGTTTGATATAGGAATTTTCCGAGGAAATATTGTTTACGGGTGTGTTGGAAAAGCCACTTTGACTCACCATAAAGATTGGACACATGTGACCGCCTCGAGGTGTCTAAGACAAATTAAAAAAAACAGTCCATCATGTGCTTATTTTCTTATACACAATAACTAATAAGAGTTATAAATAGTTTTCAAGATTTTAACGATTAATTAAGAAAATAACTTATTCATAATATCACTTTATACTATAACTTCTGGAATGACAAAAGTCAGTACTCGGCTAAGGTATTGGTACTTGTATGCCCGAGTCAAACTGTCGAAGGGTCCGAATATTAATAAGCATATATGGTCAAACCATCACCAATGGCACCGTCCGTTCAAATGAACTAAAGGAAGAAAAATCACACTAACACCAAAATAACATTAAAATGATGTTAGAATCGAGAAATAAAATAAAAATGTACGAAAATCTGTTTACTTTCACCTATTTTCATAATAAATATATGACATTTTTACTTTATACATAAAAGAAAAAAATCTTTTTAAAATTTTACTCGTTTAAATTCATAGGCGTTATAAAATAATATAGTATTCAGTATTGCACAGAATTTAGTAATAGACTGGTCAGCATATTCCTAGTCATTTCCTACTTTTCCGTACTTTGACGTTCACTTTGAATTCAAAAATATGGAAATGAAATATTTTAATTAATAATCAATTAAAATCTTTCCAGTTCACTATATAAATTTAACCTTTATGTCTATAGAATGTTAATTAATTTTGTTACTTTCACATACCTACATATGAAATATATTGCGATCGTGAAAATTTTCGGATTCGAATTTTTACTGGAAATAGATGTTTTAGGGTCCCCTCAATCTAAATGACCAAGTCCCGCAGAAAGGGTTGGGTGCGTGTGTTAAATCTAGCTCAAAAACAATAAGTTGTATAAAACATACACATTTCACATTTTTGAAGAGTATATGCCTTTGATGTAATTAAATGGGTATTCACTCACAGCCTCTCCCCCGGGTATGTGAGACCCGTCAGCCTAATGGTGGCTACTCACAAAATTAGGCGTAGGGAGTGATGACCCTACTCTACGAATTTCATCGTGAAACGCGAGTGTAATCTCTCAGGAGATCACACCGCGAGGCCCAGGGCCTGCACGGCCTGTCGCGCCACTGAAAAATAAAATAAAATATGCCTGAAACATTACAGACATTTTTTTTTATTAAAATCGGACAACTAGAAGAGCCACTTTATACTATTCATTTTGAATATTTTTCTAATTTTATCAAAGACGGCTAATACTATTTTGATTCAACTCCCTATTTCAAGGTAAAATGTAATGGGATTTACTGTCATGTAGGTTTTATTCTGATTGAATTAGCCTGACAGGGCTTAAATGACAATTTTTAAAATTTTCATCCATTTAATCTCCCACGATAAATGTAAAGCCCTTAACTATAGTATTGTGGAATGTTAATTCTAATGGCCAACATAACCCCCGTGACGAACTCGGCATATTTCTACATGAGAAACAGATAGACGTTGCACTACTGACTGAAACCTAGTTCACTCAACGATCAAAATTTTATCATTAGCTGAAGCGGAAGAGATGCCATTAACCTTGTGCCATTGAGCTTATCTGGTACTCAACATCCCCTAAGAAATGGATCAGTGTCAAGAAACATTTATCCTCCAGTTATAAATCAGAAATGCAGCCTATGCTACATGCAGTATATACTCGGAAAGGTTCCCTGGACCTCAATACACCTTTACCCTGCGGAATATACAATTTGAAAGCAATCGTAAGATAACTACGAGTCAAGATTGTCATAATCTTGTCGTTATACGATAACAAATCGTCATAAGATCCTAATTTATTATAACAATCAGCCTCAGTATGATAGATAAACATTATTCTGAATACGCGAAGATATATCCTGATGCCTCCAAATCCTGCAATAAAATAGCATTAGCCGTGGTAGATCTATGTAAAGAGCATACGATTTCATTCTGCATACCAACTAAATTTAGTATTTTCAGTGCTGAACTTTTTACAATCTTGAAAGCCATAGATTATTGTCGAACAACATATTCAAATACTAACATAGTTATTCTGACAGACTCTGCCTCCTCTTGTAAGGCACTAAAAACAATCAATCGCAGAAAAATTAATTCATATGTAACATTTGAAATAATAAAATACATAGTATCCGACAACAACCAATATTAATTTCAATGGATTCCAAGCCACATAGGATTATCCGGAAATGAAGCTGCTGACAGAGCTGCAGGGACAAAACAAACAGTAGAAGAGAACGCCAAGGTACCCATGGTGGATCTCCTAAGAATCTTGAAGAAAGAAGAAATAAAAGAATGGCAAGATAGGTATGACCGGGAGTCACAAGCAAAATGGAGAGACTTCTATGCGATTCAACAAACTGTGAGCCTTATTCCATGGTTTGCTCGGCATAAGCAACTTACACGAACAAACATCGTACAAATCGTAAGACTGAGGACGAACCACGAGTGTACTATCAAAGATCTTGCGCTTATGGGGATAACAAAAGATGGAAAATCTGAAGTCTGCAGACAGCCAGAAGACCCGCGGCACTTGGTTTTCAGATGCAAAAATAAGAGAGTGAACGCGATTTTACACCGGAGGAAGAGTTCTTTTAAAAAAATACAAATTGTAAAATTTAGTTTAAGTATGTGTTGTCAATAGCTCTGTTCTTGTACATATATCTCATTTCGGTCATTTTTTAAATAAATACTACATCACTTATAGATCAGACCACCCTGACAACATTGCCCATGCCGGATCATGCATCCTTATTCATAAATCCCTATCCCATTCCCTTATTCCTTCTACTCCAATTGACGCCATACAATCAACCTCTGTAATAATTCCAATTCGTTCTTCCCATGTTACCCTTCCAGCTGTGCACTGTCTTCCTTATAAATCCCTTTCCTATAACCAACTTGATACCCTCTTTCGATCACTAGGACCGCGCTTCATGGCTGTAGGAGACTATAACTTCAGATAATTTTAATTATACCAAATCAATCAACAAACTAAATTCAGAACTCGGGAAATTCAAAACTCAAACTTTACTTAATATGAATGAAAACCTCACTACCATCGATAACTCACTATGGACGACCACTAAAAAGCTCCTAAACATTTTAATCATCCTCTCCTAAATGAATCTCAATCAAGGACAAGATCAGACGACGAAAAATCCCAGACGTTCGTTCAATATCTCTCTAAAATTTATAACCATCATCCTGATCCTTGATCCTCATCACCTAGAACTGGATATTCTCCTCCAGATATTCCCCGTCACCAATCCTTATAATAAAAAATCCTTTGAATAATCCTCAATGCTTCTTATTTTGTCACAAATAAACTCATCCATAAAGACTTTAATGTTCCCTATGTTGCTGACTTGGCCCGAACCAGGTACCACTCCTTTCATGACAAACCCCATTCCCACTCCAACTCATTAGTTTCAATCCTTGCTCCCTCTACAATACCTAATTATTCTCTGAGGCGTCTGAAAAGAAGATGGCCCCGATACCTTCTAGTCTAGCATAGTTTTTGCAAATCTGCCAATTGCTAGTATCCCTACATGTGAATCATGGCAGTATATCTTGTATCACATTTACTAAATGTATTTTATCATACAGCTGTAAAAATCATATTTTATCATCATATATCATATATATAATCATCTTTTAAAACACTTTTAATTTTGTAAATTCAAAACAAATAACCATACCATTATTGGTAACCAAAAAAACTAAAATTACAAGATGAAAGAAATTGATAACCAAATAAAATATTAGGTAAAAAATATTGTCAAGTATTCCCCTCCCTCCTCCCCCAACACAAGAATAGTAATATTTTAGAAAAAGTGTTAACTTATATACAAAAATGTGGAAAGTGATGTAAAGTGACGAATAGGGCATAAATGTATGTGATTATTGCACATAATATTTTTATATCGTTTATTCTAAAACTCTATCGAAACTGGATATAAGTCTTTAAACATTTTTCAACTCTAACTTTATTCAATAATTCTTAAATTATTTTTAACAACCGAGGTAAGTGAAAGTAGTGTTGCTCGCACCACATTTTATTTTTTATAGTTCAGTTTTTTATTTCATAAGGAAGAAAAACAGCTTCCAATGCTGTGAAATGCAAACACTAATCGTGTAATGGATATTTCAAAATCCTGATAGTACCGAGTACGATGAATGTTTGTAATAATTTGAGGGACTTCACTCATTAGTGGTAAAAAATAAAAAATAATCTTATGAACAGATTTCATTTATAACAGTTGTCTACCCAGTAGTCAATACAGTAAGCGTATATACCGAGTGATGAAGTGAACAGGACTCTGCCACCAGTCTTTCCTATTGTTTCCTAATGATTAATGATAGAGAATCGTCTGATGGCTCGAACAATCAGTTAAGTCAGATCTAGCACTCAACCATCACACGGCCAATGGAGAAGTAACTGCAATTGCAAGGCTGTACGAGTAATGTTTATTACATTTCAGTAACTTCATGTTAAAATTATAAATTTTACGTTTTTTTTTTGTTTTGTTTTTAATAAATTACTGCCTTAAAGTATCGTTTCTTTTTATCAGGAAGTATTAATTCATAAAACCGAATTTATCGATAGTATTTGAAATTAAAATTATAATCAAAAACCGCTAGAATAAACTTGTTCCCCATGCGTTTAGAGGTGCATTAATTCATATCATATAACCAGCTGGACTGGCCAAACAAGTTCAGAGGAATTCCGTGTTTACATCGAGCAACGGAAGGTGTGCGTGTTTGCACTTGCGTTATTATCAGAAGGGCAGTGACGTTGACCTTTACCTATTTTAATGCTCTCAAATTAAACTAAAAATAAAAGTGATTTATTTTTATTGCTAAAAATAATTTTTTTAAATTTTTACTGCTAAAAATATTTATCTATTTTTTTTTTTTCGAGATCCTATGCTGTGCGGTATGAATTCCTAAGATTCCACACCGTGGTTCTCGATGATATATTTTATAGGGTAGGGTCACCACTCCTTGCGCCTATTTTTGTGAGTAGCCACCAGTTGCCTGACGGGTCTCACATATCCAAGGGGAGGTTGTAAGTGTATCTTTTTTTCCCATGAAAAAGCCCTCTTGGGACTTGGATTCGAACTCAAAACTTTTGCTGCGCGCTAGTCACACCGCCCCAGGCTCCCCCTTTTATTGTTTCATTACTAAAAAAAAATATTTATTTTTATTACTAACATTTTTTGTTGGTGTTTATTACAACATAAATTTATTTATTTTTGCCCAAACCACCTTAACTGACGATTTTCTATGATTTCAATTAAAGGGAATATCCCTAGCTCTTCCCTCATTCTCTCATTTCGGATACGATCTATTCTGGTTTTTCCTATTGTGCTCCTCAGGAACACCGTCGATCCGGCTCCGTAGCCTTTCAGTCAGAACACAGCACTCAGATCCATAAAGAAGAACTAGGATGTAGAATGACTTTAAATTTGTATTTTGAGCTCTCTCGATAATCTCGTTGTAACAAGAAATCCTTACATTCTCTTAGGTTCTTCCACATAAAAAAATCTTAGTCTTTACTAAGTTTATTGTCATTTCCTTCCTTTTTAACTCCACGTACCATTAAGTAACTGCTTGTTGAAGGGCTCTCCGAAATTTCTACTATAAGAACTATATCATCCCCAAAAAAGAGAAACTGGACAACAACGGGGAATAAATTCCATTGGTCCAAATGTATAGGGGGGTGCGCCTTTTACAACATGCAACAATTTTATCTATATAAATGAAAACGAGTAGGGGCTAAGTGAGTCTCCCTGGTTGGCTCCCATTTCTATCTAGAATTCTTTGGATTCCTGGCAATTCAGGTTGTAGAGGTATATATTTTATTTTTGGTTTTATATATATATATATATATATATATATATATATAATTCATATTTAAGGGTAAAATAAACCTTAATGGAAAGATGGAAAGCTGATTATTGTCAAACAATTTATAGATATCAGTATTTCTATAGATAATAATTTATAATAGTTCACTTCTTTTCTTTTTTCGAATTTACTTATTATTACAATTTTTATTTCGTTTATAGGTTGAATTTTATATATTAATTTATTTAATTTTTTTCAATGACTTTGGTAGATAAATGAACACACAGCATACTGTATCGATATAGAAGACTATCTTAAGAAACAAAAAAGTGAGAGATAGTGCGTGATAAAATGTACAAAGCCACATCACAAATATAGAGTTTAAAAAAAAAATCTTTTCTGCTTTATCATTTCATATAGAATCATTTTAAAAATTGGTCCCTCGTACTTATTTATTCAATTATTTCCAATGGCTTTGGTAGATAAATAAACACACATCATACTGTATCAATCTAATATTAAACTAGAGGAGAGTTTATTACCCCAACGGATGCAAAGGAATGTGCATGTTTTGCAAATGCACTGGAATCTGACGATGTTCTGTCCCTCGCGTTATTCAAAACAAGCTCAGGAATCCATCTGTCCCTTGTACATGTATTGTTGATGTTAGCGTCCGATGGGAAAGAGGGAAGCATTAAAAAGACACCTGAATTCTTGAGCTTGTTTTGACTAACGCGAGGGACTGCGCATCGGCAGATTCCAATGCATCAGCAAAACACGCACATTCCTTCGAACCCCTTGGGGCAATAAACCCTCTTCGAGTTCAATGTAAGGTCAATATAACTATTACTTAAGAAACTATTGTTACTCAATACAACTATATGTCTATATGTATATGTATTGATTTTTATGATAAGCTCAAAGCAAATTGTGTAATTCAAGGTCCATATCCAAACAGGATTTATCAATATGAGGGTAGTTTGGGTATTTTATGAGCAGCCTAACATTTACAATAACGAGTAGGATTACTCAAAAATAAATACATTAATCAATGAGTTCACATATACATAAATCAATTGTTTTTTGCCTAGAAACATCAGAAAATAAGGCAAACAAATAATTATTTCAAAATATTTAAAGGGATTGAAACATCGAGATCGAGATGTGAAAGAAACGATTACGTATAAGAAGATTACTTTAGGTTAACATTAAAAAATAAAATATGTTTAGTTATTATAAGCCAGTTAAATAAAATAACCGCCCTAAAAATCGTAGGTCTTACGTTTCAAGAAGCCGAGAAACGAATAAAAAGAAATCCGCCGTACCAATTACCAAATTTCCCGAGAATTAAAACCCCTACAAAATAAAAAAAGAATAATTGAAATCGATCATGAAATATCAGAGCTGTAGCGTTTTGAACTTAGTGGTTATTTTCCTATGATTAATTTATCGCTATATATGTTAACTCTCTAAACAGCTATATAAATTGTTAATAATAATAATAGGCTTACCGAACCCGAAGGTTCGATGCCGATACCACCAAACTTCGCCTGTACAGACTCGTTTAATGTTCACTGGTCAAGCCCAAGCCCCCGAGATCAGCCTTAATGCAATCCTCCCATCGACGCTTCGGCCTACCTTTCGGACGCCTACCACTCAGTTCAGCGAATTCCAACTTTCTCGGAATCCGTTCCTCACTAAGTCCAACAACTTTACGCGCCCATTTGAGTCTCCGCGATGCTATCAACTCAATTATATTCACAGGATACAAGTTCCGCATTTCCGCGTTGTGCAACCTTCTAAACTTGTTATATTCTAATATTTAATTATTAGGAATTAATAAACCATTCTGTAATAATTTGCAGCGTTACTTTTTTTTTTTCTATCGTCACGACATTTCAAGTACAGTAACTATGTAAATTTATATTCCTTCAAAAAATCCTTTGTGATTCGTGCCACCCTATTTAGGAATTCCTTGCCTATATTGCCTAGATTCGTAAAGCTTTATCATATCCACTTTCAAACATCAACTATTTCTTCATCTCCTAAAGTATAAATCCCCCCTAATTATATTATATTAAAAGTTATAGATGATAACTATTCATTGTCACAAATTCTGTCTTTTATTGTTAAACTGAAGTCTTAAACGACCTGACAATTATCATTTATTTTGCACTTTTCTTGTTATTCTTAGGGACTACTCGTCCCAGAATTAAAATTACTTTTCATTTCATATTTTGAAAAAGAACAAAGTAAATTTTATGAGGGATATGATTAATAATAATGTATTTTCATTAAAATTTTTTTTCCTTTCAAATATCTATCCCTGTTAAATTTATCCACAAATGACTGGAATTATTGCAAAACTATGTAATCCCTATACACATACACATGCATATCGTACAAAAATGTTCGTAATTCATGAGTTTATAATAATGATTGAGGTTTCATATCTAAAGACCTTGTACACCTTTTCCGACATACCTAGTTAAAATTCGCTAATGATTTTTTTCTTCTTATTATTTTAAATATTCCCACGTTTACAAAAGGACGCATAAATTATTGTGACCATTAAGTTTGTCGAGTGTTATGCAATTACCAGAACGAGCTTTTGTCATTAAAACGGACTTTAGTTATTACCTGATTTAAATAAAAAATACAATGCTATATCTATTTATTCATTGTCAAAATTTTTCCTGTTTTCATCAAGAGTTACTAAAATGCTTATAACTAGTTCAACAATTTAAAAATATAATATTTTACGAAAATGGTACATATATTATATATTTGTTAACTATTAAAATTAAGATTTTACTTTATCTATTTATTTATTTCTAATTTGTGTATCCCCCCCCCCACTGCAAATATTGTGTGAACTCTAATCTTACTAAATTTGTTTTTTTTGAACTCCGCGAATTCCTCCCCCTACATACTTCCTTACCATCCATTCCTAACTCACTGGCGAATCCTTCAAAGTAAATCACAATAATTCCTATTCATCCATTTTTAGTCAGTTTGATGGTGTTCCTCAAGGCAGTATCCTGGGACCCATTCTTTACTCAGTTTATACAGCTGATATCCCGTCCCATTTTAACACTTTCCTTTCTACCTAAAATTGATCCAACTATTGCCTCTAAATCACTCCAATCCCACATCAGAGACCTTGAGGTATAGTGTCAGAATTAGATAATTAAAATAAATTCCAACAAATCCCACCAAATTACCTTTACCCTTCTTCGAAAACCTATGACATCCTGCCCTAAAGTGTCCTTCAATAACATTCCGCGAGTTCCTCTAGGAACAGATCCCATATCTAGGACTGCACCTTGCCAAACAAGACAAGAAACTGCTCGACGTTTTCGGCTACTCCAACACTTACTAGACAAACGTTCTAATCTTCCACTTAGCTACAAAAGGCTCATCTACATGACTATATGACTACATGGACGGCCTATATGGACTTACGGAGTAGAGCTTTAGGGCACTAATAAACCATCAAATTCTTCCCATATCCAATCCCTACAACCCAAAATCCTTCGTGAAATCCTCAATGCTCCTTATTTTGTCACAAATAAACTCATCCATAAAGACCTTAATGTTAAGGTTAAAGACCTCCTTTCACGACAAACTCCATTCCCACAGAACTTCGGCTGCCACACAGGACTCCTCATATAAACTCCTTAAATTCCTTCCTTCTACATACTTCCTAATCATATAATACATATTACCTGATTTAAACGAAAAATACAATGCTATATCTATTTATTGATTGTCACAATTTTTCCTGTTTTCATCAAGAGTTACTAAAATGCTTATACTATTATACTATATATACTAAAATGGTACATATATTATATATTTGTTAACTATTAAAATTAAGATTTTACTTTATCTATTTATTTATTTCTTATTTGTGTATCCCCCCCCCCCTGCAAATATTGTGTGAATGAATCTCATATTAGAATTGTATAACCAGAGTCTTCACTGAGACAGACTCTAATATTACTAAATTTGTTTTTTTGAACTCCGCGAATTCCTCCCCCCTATATACTTTCTTAACACCCAGTCCTACCTCTCTGATAGATCCTTCAAAATAAACCACGATCGTTTCTATTCACCTCTTTTTACCCAGTCAGCTGGTGTTCTTCAAGGCAGTATCCTAGCACCCATCCTTTACTCAGTTTATATAGCTGATATCCCAACCCATCCTAACACATTTCTTTCTACCTATGTCGATGACACTTGCGTGTTATCAGTTAATAACGTACCTACAATCACCTCTAAAACACTCCAATCCCACATAAGAGACCTTGATGTTGATGTATGGTGTTAGAATTGGAGAATTAAAATCAATTCCAATAAAGCCCAACAAATTCCCTTTACCATTCGTCGAAAACCTATGACATTCTGTCCTACAGTGTCCTTTAATGATATTCCGCTTGTCCCGGTTAAACAGATCCACTATTTAGGACTCCTGCTTGACAAACGCCTAACATGGAATCCGCATACAAGGCTGAAAAGACAAGAAACTGCTCGACGTGTTCGACTTCTCCAATACTTACTGAACAGACGCTCTAACCTTTCACTTAACTACAAAAGACTCATTACATGACAATCATAAGAGCTATCTGGACCTACGGAGTTGAGCTTTGGGGCTCTACTAAGCCATCCAATTCTTCCCATATCCTATCCTTACAATCCAAAATCCTTCATACAATCCTCAACGCTCCTTACTTTGTAACTAATATACTCATCCACAAAGACCTTAATGTTCCCTATGTTGCTGACTTGCCGCGAACTAGTTACCACTTCTTTCATGACAAACTCCATTCCCACTCTAATACTCTAGTTTCAATTTTTTCTTCCACTTTAATTGCAGATAATTCTCCGAGGCGTCTGAAAAGAAGATGGCCTCGAGACCTTCTAGTATAGAATATTTTTAGGGTGCTGCCGCTGGGTAGTCTACATGACTTGTTCATATCTATTTTCTTTTAGCCTAATTACTAGATGTGTTGTACAATACAGTTGGAAATATCAATAAATAAAAAATTCCGATGGCGCGACAGGCCGTGTAGGCGCTTGGCCTCGCGGTGTACTCTGCTGGGAGAATACACTCGTATTTCTCGTTGAAATATTACTAAATAAATATAAAAAAATCAAATAAATAACATATTAAATAAGAAAGGATTAGGGATAGGTGTTAAAAATTTATAAAAATATGTTGGTTTCAACTTTTGCCGGGAGGAAAATTGACAATATCGCGAAACATTAAATGAATAGAACTAACAGGATGCATGGAGGCTGACGTTAGTAAGAAATGATACTTATTTCCTGTATTTCATTGTTATTGTAAGGTTTAAAAAAAGTAAGAAAGAACTTTATAAAAATAAAGTTATAATATATATTTTTTTTTTTATAACTTTAATATGCTGCTGTTGCTAATCGAATGATGCTACAGTGGGAGTCCTAAATTTTGCTTATCCAGGTTTAATTAGGATAGGAATCATTAAGGAGTACCTGTCATCGCACAGGCTCAACGTCCCCTCCGAAAGACGGCATAAATAAGGATTTTTTACTCCCATTAAAAAATCCTAGAGCCACCTGCGGGTTTGAACCCGGGACCTTGGGCATAAGAGGCTGTTATGCTAACCACCATGCTAAGGAATTACCCCACCTATATTCTTTTAATTTATTTTAAAGAAAAAAAAATTTTTTTTTCCTATGAGGAAAATACTTGTACTTCAGAGTTGGGTACCCATAAACTTATAAAAGATTATAGCCTAACCTTTTAAATTTGTTCATAACTCTAGAAAACTAAATTTGTACCTCCAGAAATTAAAAAAAGATGGTTTTACCCATACGTTATTTATCTATTTATATTTATCAAGCATGGGATGCGGGTATGAATAATTAACGATAGTTCTAGATTTTTTTGATCATTTGATTTGGGCTAGTTTTAAGTTCTAAGAGTAAGGAAAACCGCATATATTTGCGCATACGACATAGTCGTAACTGATTTGTCACTGTGAGCAGTTCGGAGTCGCGCTGATGGATTTGTTTCCTCTAACTGGTTCCGCTTGCTGAGTCTCCAATTTGGCTTCCTGGAATCTTTAATGGCCTGCAGGGTGAAGGTTCTGGAGGAGTCAGCCGTCGCTATTAAACACGTTCTTCGGTGGTTATTTATAGAGCAAGAGGGAACGTTTTTCCGATACGAGGATTCCTCGACCCCTTGTTGAATACGATGTGTAGATCATCGGTAATGTATTTTTGCCCGCCTTAGCAAGCTTATAAAACCATTACTCCTGAATATAACTTAATAAACGTAAAAGAAGGAGTATTTTTCCTCTACTAAACCCATCTTGAAAATTGCTGTATAAATAAATTTATTATCTAATTAATGTATCTCTTCCCTTTATTACATAAAGATCAGCTGACGCTCGAATGTGTTTCGATTGCAACTATTCTATCGACAACTCTGTGTTACATTGAATGAACCACCTAAATCCGAATGTAATGACAAGAACAAGACCTCGTTATGCTTTACGTCCACTAGAATACATATACATAAACACAAATCCTATGTATCAATCAGCCATGGGCGAAGGCAGGGTAAACTAAAATGAGGTATTAGGATAAAAAGGTCAAAGAATATTTTTTAAACCAAAACGATGCTATCTTTAATATCTTTAACGAGTATCTGACATCGCACACCTTTCTACGTCCCCTCCGAAGGACGGCATAACTAAGGATTTTATTATAACTCCCATTAAATAATCCTAGAACCACCAAGGGATTCGAACCCGCTATCAACACCATTTGAGACTGTTACTGACTAGACCATAGGTGACTCACTTAAGTAAATGTACATAATTGTGTATATTTCTTATGAGAAATTTAATCTTATACAAGATTGGCTTTTATGCATTTCACTGTAAACTAGACTAAATAAAAGTTACTATAGCTAAATTGCTGACAAAACTGACTTTTTATAAAACACGTACTTAATTCTCAAAGTAAGAGGCCCCCCCACCGAAAATCATGCATACACTCGGTCAACAGTTTGAGACCATCTGTGGTTTACATTAATAAATCATGAATAACCTCTATGATACTCAAGAAAATATAGGTATCTCATTATTTTTCGTATTTATAATCAAATTTGCTGATAGGTGTAATAAAGGTTTATGACTATCGTAAATAACAAGAAATAATTTTATTAAATTTAACTATTACTGAGACTTCTAACGTGATAAAAATAAATAAGAATAAAAAACCTGATTTTTGTGTCAGGACTTAATATTTTGCAGCATAAAAACTATTAAGTTTCGTTAGAGACTGAGCATTCTTCCAGCCGAGTACCTCACGAAGTGGATGACCCCTCCGCGTAATGAGGATGAGAGAGGGGAACTGTAGTCGAAGAAAAACAAAACAAAAAACAAAACTATTGTATGCACAGTAACAGAAAACAAAAAGAACAGAAAGATCGGTGGGAATGCTGAGGGAGTTAGAGAACAACCGAACCCAACAACCATATGGGATAATTTGTCTGAAACAAACACTCCTATAGTCTTATCCACAATGTTAACATTTGGGGAATATTGTAACTTTAAATTCATGTTTAGTATGCAATCAATTTCTAGAAACAAGTGCCGTTATGAGGCAACGAAAAATCAACAATTTACTGTTATTTAGCTCTCCATAATATTTAATTTGTCAATAATAGAAATAAGTAAAAATAAAAAACGCTCCAGGTTATTGCAAAATGGTTTATTATTCCCCAATAACTATATTAAGACATAACTGTTTATAATACTATTTATAGACAGTTAACCACTATGAAAAGCATAAATGATTCAAAGAAAAATGACCTAAAATGTCTATCTCCACTGTTAACATCAAAACGCTTTATTTCTGCTACTTCTAAACCGATTTCAATGATTTTTTTTTTTTTTTATTTATTTTTTTTTTTTTTATGAGATTCTCTGTCGAATAGCAATTCTAGTATTTATTTATAAATTTGGCTAAACGGATTTTTTAAAATTTATTTTTCGGGTTCTACGTATCTTGAAACATAAGCCCTCAGATTTTGATATACTTCTTTTTTTTTTTTGTTCAATTACAAATGTTCATTATTGATTGTTTTTTATTTAACATCCCTTTATGCTACTGTGGCTAATCGGACGATGCTACAGTGAGAGTCCTAAATTTTGTCTATCCAGGTTTAATTAGGATAGTGATCTTTAACGAGTACCTGACATCGCACATGCTCGGGACTACCTTTTAACGTCCCCTCCGAAGGAGCCATAAATAAGGATTTTGACTCCCATTAAAAAATCCTAGTACCACCTGCGGTTTGAACCTGTGATCTTTGGCATAGGAGGCTTTTATGCTAGCCACCCACTACAATGACTACACTACAAGTGATAGGGTTCTTTAACTGGTACCTGACATCGCACGGGGCGTTCCGAAGGACGACACTAACTAATTTTTACTCCCATTAAAAAATCCTAGGGCCTCCTGCGAGTTTGAACCCGGGACCTTGATGCCCAAGGAGGCTGTTATGCAGCCACCATCTACAGATAACCCCTATATCCATTAGTTATTATGTGCTTTAATTGTATGAATAACTTTTTAGTGTTATTTATATTAGTCTTTTTACTATTTATTTATTTCTTTTGGATTTTCATTCAAATAGTTCAAATAAAAGTACCTGATCCAAGAACATTGGAACATTGTTTCTCTACCATCAATATTAAACGTGATGTCAGGAAATCACATCTCTTATAAGTTGTGGCTTGACCATATAATATATTTTTTTTTTTTTTTTGCTTCTTTTGTCCATAATCGGTTGTCTTAAATCTCGAAATAATCATTAAATAATAAAAAAGAGTTTTTAATTATATGTTTTCTCTACCTTCAAAATAACTTCAATTATTGAATTAAATCGCTTTTAAAAACTAATCGCCGCCATTTTAAAACTAATCGGCTAATATAAACGTCTAGATGTTCGGATCATCGTTTTTTGCCAAATTGAAAAAAAAAATGGTCCAGTAGTTTCAGAGAAAAGCCGCGGACGTCGTACAGAGGACAAACAGATTTTATTTAGTTTGATTTTTCGGATTCTACGTATGTTGAAACATAAGCCCTCAAATTTTGAGAGGCTGTAATTTTTATTTAGGGGGTTGATTACAAAGTTTATAATTGAAAATAATAAACCCAAAAGTATTGAGTAACATTGTAAACGGTTCGGTGATTAGTTTTTCTTTTTAAGTCAAACCATTCCACCTTTGGCCTTGCCAGCTTCTTTAATGAACCAGTGGCAATGAAAATTAATCAGTTTTAATGATTTAGATTTTTTTTTTTTTTTTTTTACTTGACAAACGGTCAAAGCTTCCTCTTAACTACAAAAGCTCATCTACATGACTGTCATAAGACCTGGTCTTACGGAGTAGAGCTATGGGGGTCTACTAAACCATCGAATTCCTCTCGTATCCAATCCTTACAATCCTTCGTAAAATCCTCAATGCTCCATATTTTGTCACGAATAAACTTATCCATAAAGACCTTTAATGTTCCTTATGTTACTGATTTAGCCCGAACCAGGTATCATTCATTCCATGAAAAACTCCATTCCCACTCTAATCCACTGGTTTCCATTCTGTCTTCCTCCTCAATTCCTGATAACCCTCCGAGGCGTCTGAAAAGAAGATGGCCCCGAGATCTTTAGTTTAGGATATATTTAGAGTGCTGCCAATGGGTGGTGTCTCTACATGTCAATTTACCATATGTCATTCACATTTACTTGATGTATTTTGTATTTTTTTTTGCGTATTTCTAATACAAGTGATTTATTACTTGAAATGATAATATCCCTACTAATTTAATACGCCCGTGAAATAGAATACAGAATTGTATGATTCATACTATATTATTATATGTTCAAACTAATGCAAAGGGAAACAAAACATCAATATCCAAGACAAAGAAATTATTATGTTTTCATTATATGGATGATCATGAGAATCAATTATTTCTCAAGAAAAACAATAGAAATTCTTCGTTAAATATTTGCAAAAACGGGGTATTATGTTAATTTATTACAATGAATACATATGATTTTGTCTTGGCTTATATTAATAGCTATAAAGCTCACTGACATGAGTACGAGTGCTTTGACCTTTCATATTATTTATTGGTGCAGTTTCGCATATCTTTATATATATATATATTATATATATCCAATATTTATGTCTATTCTATGATCAGTAGAAGTAAATTATACAATGTTCCTCCTGAGTCATGTGCTTGCAGGTTCGTCTTCCAGACATATCGAGAAAACATTGAAGAAGGCGATTTGTCACAGCTCAAAACCAATACGATTAACTGAAGAAATCTTCGAATTATCACATTCTCTTCGAATTGCAGAAGGTTTGAGAGAAGATTTCAATAGACGTAGCTCAGGAGAAACATTTTTCTACCAAAACATTCATCAGATACGTTTAATACAAAATCGATCAAATAACTCTATGATTAACCGGAAAATACAACTTATTGTTATTAATATAACAAGATGGTATTTGAAATTTAATCAAGATTTAAAGTCTCAAATGTTCTAATTTTTTTACTAATTGAAACAAAAAAAAGTATATATATACAGGGGAGCCTGTGGCTGAGTGAATAGCGCGCTATATAATTTAATGGAGATACCTTCACAGCCTCTACCCCAGGTATGTGGGACCCGTCAGCCTTCTGGTGGCCACTAACAAAAATAGGCGTAAGGAGTGATGACCCTACCCTACAAAGTTACGAGGTGGGTAAATTCTCCCAGGAGATTACACCATACAGCCAATGGTCTAAACGGCCTGTAGCGCCAGAGGAAAAAAAAAAATTGAAGTTTTTATATAAAAATGAACCAAACACTGAAAAGTTATTCAAGAGTTAAACACTCAAATTCTTTCGAAAATGTAAAACTCTCGCGGACAAAGTTTGCAACACTGTCATTCTGAGCACAAAAGGTAATTGCGATTTTTTTTTTTAAAAAATAGCCGTAATAAAATATTTATAAAATGTGTAAGTGCTTCGTAACTTAAATTGTAAAGCTTTGCCATCTCATTCATATGCATGTAAACATTGTGAAAATCATCTAAACATTTTACTTTTGTTATTAATTTTTTTTTTTTTTAAATAAGTTGAATATGTTTATTTATTGAGATATATTACAGTTTCATCTAAGAAATACTAATTATAATCGAAAACACATGTGGACTATGAATTATTTGGATAAAAAGAGAAGTCCTTAAACTTGTTTCAATGATAAATTAAATTAATTTTTGGTTTTAGATAACCAAACTAAAAATATAAAGTAAACTTGGCCCAAACTATGTATTTTCGATATTATCGTGACAAACTATTATATTTCTATAAATTGATCAAAGGAGCAGATTGAAAGAAAGCAAAAGGTAAAGAAGGAAGCTTTTGAAAGTAATTTAAAATGTTATGATTAGTCTGCAAGAGGGTGGAAGACCACAGAACTTGCACGATGGATTATTGCAAACAAGAAAAAAAAGGAAGTGTTTTAATTCTATGGTCAATGAACAAGCAGAAAAAAAAAAACTTAAATCATGTCATCTTTGCACAAGAATTTTGACAGTTATAAATAAAATAAAGAAACAAGTACTTGATGATAATGATACTTGATTCTTTTTTTTTTTTTTTTCTGCTCAATTATTAAAGATGTGGAATTTGAATTAGTTATTATTAGTGTGTATATGTATGTATATATATATATAGAGGGATGAGAGGTACCTGAGGCTGCGGTGACAGCAAGGAGGGCAACGACTGAGAGCAGAAGCATCTTGAGGACTGACTGAGGCTCCAGCTCGGGGGTCTGGTCCTTTTGTCCAGGTCCCACCCCCACCCTTGAACCCTCCCCCCACCAGTCTACAGGTCTATAAAAAATAGATAATAGCCTCCATCCGTTGCTCTACCTGCTATATATATTAACAATTAACCAGTTTTAATTAAAAATTAATGTATTGTAAAACCCGAAACAAGAAAAGAAAAAAAATCTGTCGCGGGCAACACACGACTTTCACTTACCTCCACTTTTGTAATCAATTTAAAAACTATTAAATATCCTTCAATTTTGAAGTTGATTTCAATTAAACGTGTATTCATTTTCGTTGGAAACATATGATTTAGATTAAATAATATTATATTGTTAACAGTAATGAGTTTATTCCCCATTCGTCACTTCATATTACCTTTTACAACTTTTTGTATCAGATAAAATTTTATTCTAAAATCTTTCTTTTTCCAAGGGTAAATTATACGTCTATATTACTGTTCTTATTATCAAAAACACAAAAATTGCATACAAATAATTGAGCTTTTTCTTTAGTTGTATATCAAATTCGCTCAAATTAAATATTTAGCTGTTATTTATCAATGCTACTAAGATGATGTGCCTAATTTTTTTAAATCTACAAAAACAAAGTTACTTCAGAGGAAGAAAAATTAAAATATCAGCATTTAAGCCCTGTAAAACTATTTCGATCAGAATGAAACCTACGCCATATTAAAGCCCGTTCAATTTTACCTCGACATAGCGAGTTTAATTAAAATCGTTGGAGCCGTTTTTGAGAAAATCTTAAAAAAAATGCAAAATGCATGGTATAAAGTGGCTCTTATTCATATGAAGCTGAAGCTGATTCATATGAAAAAGTTGCTGTAACATCTCGGGCGTATAATTGTCTCAAATATGGAATTTCAGTTTCGTACGACTTACCGTTTTTGCGCTAGACTTGACACACACACACACACGGACGGACACACAGACAGACCTTCTTTCGGGTTTTGGTCATTTGGACTCAGGAGAGCCTAAAGCGTGTATTTCCGTCGAAAACTGGAATTCGAAAATTTTCACGACCGCAATACTTTCTCTACCTGTAAACCTACGTGTAACCTTTAGGCGCGACTGAAGTAAAACACCAATATTGTGAAAGATGACAATTAAGTTAAAAACAAATAAGTACTGTTAGAATTAAAAAATGTGGTGCGGGCAACACATGACTTTCATTTACCTCCGTTGTTAAGATCGATTAAAGAATTTTCAAATTCAGTTATAGATAAAAATGAGTGAAACTAATAAAGAATTAATTAAATTGAGTTTCTATAGACATGCTTGCTTTATTAAACATCTATTATATTATTAAATAAAACGATCACTCTTTATTAACTTTTACAAGCTTATATATAAGATAATATTCTTTATAAAATCATTAGCTTTCCAACGATATGTCATAAATGTATATTACTGTTATTCTGCTCAAGAACACAAAAATTGCTTTAAAAAAAAATTGAACTTTCCTCCTATCTAGTAATTCAAATTCGCTTAATTTTCATATTTGACCATTATTTATCAATGCTAACAAGAGAATGTGCTTATTTTTTTTTAAATCTACAAATTAAATGTAATTTAGAGAACGAAAATTTTAAGTATCGGCATTTAGGCCCTTTCAAACTATTTCAATCAGAATCAAACCTACATAAAATTTAAGCCCAATAAATGTTACATCGATATAGCGAGTTTAAAGAAAATTGAGACGTCGATTTCCAAAAGGTACTAAAGGACATTTTTTACGAAATTGATTTTTTTACATATTTGTATTCTCATCATTTAGTTTTATCTAAATATTCTATTTGATGTTATCTAATGAATTCTCAATTCCTTAAAAAACACGATTTAAAAATGCGATAATTTTCTAAAAGTACTAATTACGCATTTATTTTCGTTCCGAATCATTCTAAAAAAATTCATTTCATAACTTTAATATGATGTTATTATTATAGTAAAAAAATAATTCTAAATTTTAAGGCAAAAAGACCATAATTAGCTAGTTTAATAATATAGTAATGAGAGATTTTCGCGCTTCTTGTAAAATTTACTAGAATGGATATAGTATTTTGGAAAGCAACGTCTCAATTGTTGGAGCCGTTTTTGAGAAAATCGTAAAAAGGTGCAAAATGCATGGGATAAAGTGGCTCTTCTGGTAAGCAGATTTTAATGAAAAAGTTTCTGTAACATCTCGGGCTTATATTTGTCTCAAATATGAAATTTCAATTTTATAGGACTTTTCGTTTTCATACACACTGACCTTTTTGCGGGACTTGGTCATTTGGACTCAGGGGACCCTAAAACGCGTATTTCCGTTGAAAACTCGAATTCGAAAATTTTTACGATCGCAATACTCTCCCCTATTATATATTTCATATATATGTAAGGGAAAATATAAGTATATATCTTCTATCTCTCTAGATATAAAATACCTCGATTCTTGGTTCCCGTGAACTCCTTCTAAACCACACGACATTTTGATACGGTTTCCACCATCATTTAGAGCAGTGGTAGCCAACTAGTGGTCCGCAGACGATATCCAGGTTAGGCAACACTACTTTGTCAATAAAGTGTATCTCTCTAGGATAAATGGTGTCAGACATAAGGAGGGGTGGTACGATTGGTACCATGATTATGAATGAATTCTCATTCAAAAAAATAAATAAATAATAAAAAAATCCGAAATGAACAGAACAAATCATTCCAAACTTTATACCGAAATCGAAAACATTTCTTGCTAACGAAGCCCCAGTAATAGAAGAAAAATCTGGTGCGCGCAACTCACGACTTTCGGGTAAACGTTTTTTAAACACGACCTCCGTTGTTAAAATCAATTTGAATAGTTTCTAAGAATTTTTAAATACACTTAGAGATAAAAATAAATCGTTAAATAATTAATTACATCCAATTTCAATAGAAACATGTGTTTTATTAAATAATATATTTTACTATTATCTATGACAATCAGTTAGTTTTATCGGGTTTTCACCACTCTCCATTAACTTTTACAATTCTGTATATGAGATAATAATTTTTCTAAAATATTTAGCTTTCCAATGGCATATTATACGTCTCTATTACTGTTTTTATGTTCAAAACACCAAAATTGCATAAACGAATATTTTTGGTCTTTTCTCCTTTAGTTGGCCATCAAATTCGTTCAACTTCTATATTTAGCTGTTTTATAGCCGAGTTAATCATATGATATAGTAAATTTTGTGAAATCTACAAAATTGAAGGTACTTTAGAGGAAGAAAATATAAAATATCGGCATTTAAGCCACGTCAGACTATTTCAATCAGAATGAAACATACGCCATATTAAAGCCCATTAAATTTTACATCGATATAGCGAATTTAATCAAAATCGTTAGAGCCGTTTTTAAGAAAATCGTAAAAAGGTGCAAAATGCATGGTATAAAGTGGCTCCTTTGGTAAGCTCTTTTTGATGAAAAAGATTCTGTAAGATCTCGGGCGTATATTTGTCTTAAATGTGAAATTTCAGTGTCATAGGACTTTTCGATTATGCGCGGGAGATACCACACACGGACAAAAACACACACAGACCTTTTTGCGGGACTTGAAAATTTCATATATAGGTAAGTGAAAGTAAAAAACTAAACGTAAACGATTATTGGAATACTGAGGAAAATGGATTCTGGAATTTGATCGTCTAATGGGGTTCAGCCATTGCATAAGAATGAAGCCCATCTAAAACTGGTGGAATTTCACAGGATGTTGCGATCACAATAATATCGTGAAAAAAAAAAAAAAAAATGCATAGGAAAAAGAAAACCAAAGAATGTAAAACAACTTTTAAAAAAATGCAATGACTGGGCATTTTTTCTTCCAAAGAGCTAATGAGGGTGGAGCACACAGCATTCATGAGGGATAAAATGTTTTTGATTGAGTTTTAATGTTTTCATTGTGAGGCCTACCTCGTATTTTCAAGTACACTTTGGTGTGGAATGGTGTGGGTTCGCTTCTCGCCCGGATCAGTTAATGTTCATTTCATGGCTTTCTCGAAAAAGTGATTTTGACGCTTCCATTCTGGTTGGTAGGGGTGACAACTTAAAGAAAGCCGTCAGGTGTTGGAAAAAAAGTAACACAAAGACTACTTGCCGGATTAGAACCCATCACCAGTGCTTGTACTAGTGATGTTTTTATTTGGGGATATTAAATCTTTCTATCAGGGCGCTAGTCTCTCATGCTAAAAGTTGTAAGTTCGAATCCCAGTCCCTGCGGGGATTTAATAAGGATGTAATCAAATGGGGATTTACTCACAGCCTCTCCCCTGGGCATGTGAGACCCGTCAGCCAAATGATGGCCACTCACAAAATTAGGAGTAGGGAGTGATGAGCCTACACTATAAAAAGCTTCACGAAACGTGGGTGTAATATCCCAAGAGATTATACCGCGAGGCCCAGGGCCTACAAGGCCTGTCGTGGCAACTGAAAAAAAAAAATCTTTCTATCAGTAATGTAAGTAATAATTATATAATCAATCTCATTCGTTTTTACTTCTGAAGAGGTTGGCACCAATAACACTGTTATGTGTGATATGGGTGTGAATTTTATTGTTTATTGCTCGGTTAAGTTGTAGTTTTTTCTAACCGTTATTTTAGAATCATTTCAAAGATAATTATTGTTAAATTAGACAATTTTCAATTAGCGATCATACGCCATCAAAATATTCCCTATATGAGATCAATAGCGTAATCAATCAGTAACGCTTTAGAATTAGCTAATATTAGTTGCCCTGCTGAGGAAAATAAACAATTTTAGTTTATAATAAAGGATTATTTTCTTCATTAAACGTTATAGATCTGTTATTAAGATATTATAAAATATCTTTACGCCGTTTCAGTATCTACCGCATTATAAATAAATAAATTCTTTATCATTCTGGGATATGTCCATTTGGAATAATATTACAGAATGTAGAAAACGTGATTTAGAGTTTTAGTCTTAGAATAAATAAAATACATATAAACAAGTTAGCAATTAGTGATATAAAATAGACATATGTAAATGAGAAGAAAAAAAAGATTATTTACGATTCTATTGTGACCAGATAATCATTAAATGATTGAACATACGGGGATTGAAGATTGAAAGAGTGTTGGAGTGGCGGATGAAAAGAGGAATAGAATTCCATAGGATTCAAGATAGAATGAGAAAAGACCTGTCTATATGTGCAGATCGGTGTGGCGTGGTGTATAAATTTGAAGGCCTGGAGTTTGTACAACAGGATTTGAAATATAGAAGGTCAAAAATGTATGATGAACGGCGGGATTGGATAAACTGGTATAGGAATGACTCAAGGAAATACTTGCGACGATTGGAAGAGTAAAGTCACTTCAAATAGCCATAAAATTGGGATAAGGAGGTGTATCAATGGAACACAAAGATGAATCAAACAAAGATATTAATTAAGCGTTTTATTTATACCTCGAGATCCCTAGATATACCATTCAGCAATAGTCAAAGTGGGGAAATATTATAGAAGGGAATTCAGTCGTTTTAAGGTCGAAAAGGTACGACGGGAGATTTCGGAAATATGTTTTTTGAAGGATAGGTTTGATCGAAGGCTACTATCAGATTTCTGACTTTATAGGGTTATTATTTAGGAACAGGGTCGGAATATGTGGGACAGTTTTCAGGAGGTGATGGGATCCTATTACAATTGCTTTTGTTTTTTCTATATTTTGTTTTAACTTATTGACTACAGCCCAGCGATTTAAGTCCTCTTGTAGCCTAGGTAACTGTTAATAGTTCGGAAGGTGGGAAGGAAAGGTATATTTGGAAATCTTCAGCATAGAGGTGGTAATTAGAGTGATAGCTAACGAAAGGAAGGTGTAGATAGCAGAGTGATTCATAAAAATGAGTGAAACTAATTAAGAATTGATTAAATTGGATTTCTACAGAGACATGTGTTTTATTAAAAAATCTGGTGCGGGCAATACACGACTTTCACTAATCTCGACTGTTAATATAAATTTAAAAACGATCAAATATACTTCAATTTGAAAAATATTTTAAGTTGATTTCAATTAAACGTGTATTCATTTTCGTTAAAAACATATGATATAGATTGAATAATGTAACTATATTAAAATGAAAATCAGTAATAAGTTTATTTCCTATTCGTTACTATATATTACCTTTTACAACTTTGTGTATCAGTTAATATTTTTTCTTAGATCTTTCTCTTTCTAACGGTATATCATACATCGATATTACTGTTCTTATTATCAAAAAAACAAAAATCACATAAAAACATATGTTTGCACTTTTCTCCTTTAGTTGTTTATAAAATTCGCCCAACTTGCATATTTAGACGTTCTTTTAAAAAGCTAATAAGGTGATGGGCCTATTTTTTTTTTTAAATCTACAAAATAAAAAGTACTTCAGAGGCAGAAAATATAAAATATCGGCATTATGCCCTGTCAGACTATTTCACTTAGAGTAGAACCTACATTATATTAAATCCTATTAAATTTTACATCCATATAGCGAGTTTAATAAAAATCGTTAGAGCCGTTTTTGAGAAAATCGTGAAAAGGTGCAAAACGTATGGTATAAAGTGGCTCTTCTAGTTAGCCGATTTTGATGAAAAAGTTGCTGTAACTTCTCGGGTGTATAGATAGTTGTCTTAAATATGAAATTTCAGTTTCGTACGACTTACCGTTTTTGCGCAGACTTACCTACCACACACACAAAGGACTTGGTTATTTGGACTCAGGAGACCCTAAAACGCGTATTTCCGTCGAAAGCTGAAAATCCTAAATTTTCACCATCAATGCATTCTATTTGATATTTCATATATAGGTAAGTGAAAGTAAAAAACTAAACATAAACGATTATTAGAATACTGAGGAAACTGGATTTGATCGTCTAATGAGGTTCAGCCATTGCAAAAGAATGAAGCCCATCTAAAACTGGTGGAATTTTACAGGATGTTGCGATCACAATCCTATCGTGAAAAAAAAAAAAAAATGCATAGGAAAAAGAAAACCAAATAATGTAAAATAACTTTTAAAAATATGCAATGACTGGGCATTTTTTCCTCCAAAGAGCTAATGAGGGTGGAGCACACAGCATTCAAGAGGGATAAAATGTTTTTGATTGAGTTTTAATGTTTTTATTGTGAGGCTTACCTCGTATTTTCTAGTACAGTTTGGTGTGGGATGGTGTGGGTTCGCTTCTCGTCCGGATCAGTTAACGTTCATTTCATAGCTCTTCGAAAAAGTGATTTTGACGCTTCCATTCTGATTGGTAGGAGTGACAACTTAAAGAAAGCCGTCAGGTGTTGAAAAAAAGTAACACAAAGACTACTTGCCTGATTTGAACCCATCACCAGTGCTTGTACTGGTAATGTTCTTATTTGGGGATATTAAATCTTTTTAACAGGGAAGCCCGTGGCTGAGTGGCTAGCGCGCTAGTCTCTCATGCTAAAAGTTGTAAGTTCGTATCCCAGTCCCTGCGGGGAACAAAATAAAATATCCTCAAAGTAAGTAAAAATAATATGTCACAAATAATTATAAAAATAAATGTGATGCAACGAAGATTCTTATATCATGAATCAACGTCGAGATCGGTATGTTTCGTTATAATAACAACTGGGTGGCCACCAGGCTGCTGACACTGAATCTAACCCTAGACTAAACATATTTAATTTTCCCATATTTTGTTTTGTCTGGCTCGCTAATAAAAAGTTGGAGGGCCTCATGGCGTCGCTGACTCGGTGCGAATCGTAATCCAAGGTGACGTGTCGAGACATCTCCTTTACTCCTTTCTAAGCAAAACATTTTAATTTTGTTATTTTGCCAATATAAATATTTGTTTGAGGTGACGTGTCGAGAAATATCTTTAATTATTTTTTGTTCTGTTGCACAAATCGAACAATAATGGGACCTAGTACCCCTATTAACCTGGTACCCCTAACAATAATAGGATACTGTACTACGTGATCTAGTTCTTCTGGACAATACATATCATAAAAATGTATATTTATTTTACACCTTATGTTTTATTGTCAAAGACTAACCAATAATTTTTATTTAGCTAAGTCTTCTCTATTGGCCAGTCTTTGACAATGAAATAGGCATATATTTGGTTGTAACATAAGTTCGTACCGTTTTTCAATATATCAATTTAATCATATCTGTGCTCATAAAATCACGTTAACTTGGTCAATAATGTTTACGTATTCTAAAAAAGGATTAGTTAAGATGCCTTTATGGACCAGTTTCAACCAAGATTCCTTATGTTTAAGTGGTATTTGGTGTGGTTGTTGTCGTTAGTTAGGGCTTTAAGGCGTAAAACATCAAAGGTCATCAACGCCTATAAGAATGCTAACATAATTGTTAAACTTCTAAAAAAAACGAAGAAATAAATAAATAAGAGTAATTATAAACAAAAGGTATAAAGAGGGAAATCAATTTAGTATGGATAAACAAAATTAATTAAAAAATAAAATAAAATAAAAGGTGTAAGTTTGCGACAAACTACGTAATAATAATTTTAAAAAATTTGTAACTAAAACTTTTTTTTTTAGAATAAAGCATGAATGAAGATGACTGCAAACTTCATAATTTGGGCAGTAAGGAGTTTTTTCGAAGAAATGTAAAGACTAATTTAATAAAATCCTCATTATCTCCCAGAACCTTTGTACACATCCAGAACGAGTCCCATTTTTTAAAGCTGTGACGTATAGTACGGGCATTCTTGAATGATATGATTAATAGAGAGGGTTCCATAGCAATGTTGGCACAGGGGTGCAGGCTCGCTGTGCAAAAAGGTAGGAATGTGTCAGTCGGGTGGGTCCTATCCGCAGTCGGGTCAGTATTTGGTCTGGTAGATGTAGATGAGATGTAGATGGTAGATAACTACTTACTTTACTTTACTTTTGCAGGATTGATCCCTCAATGGGTTGCCTGATTAAGTCAGAGCGTTCCTCCACTTTTCTCGATCCTACCAATCTTCCTCCTCAAGTCCTCTACCGGCTATGTCCTCCACATAGTCCTTCCACCGGCTTCGGGGTCTTCCTCTCCTCCTTCTTCCTGGCTGTTCCCACAGCAGAAGCCTACTTCGGCCACCTACGTTCTGGCATCCGTTGGCAGTGCCGTACCACCGCAGCCTGCTCTTTCCGATCCTCTCCGGAACTCCTTTAGTCACCCCTAGCCTGCTCCTAATCTCCTCATTTCTGATTTTATCTAGGAGATAACTAATAAAGAAAAATAATATCTCCGAAAATGAGGCTATAAATCAAAGAATCAGCAAAATTAGAATAGCCTACCATCTAACTAATAATATTAACAATCATCAGCTGATGCGCCAGATGATATCAGTACCACTTCACAAGGTGGCTTTATCCTCGTTACAGATGCCAGTATTTCCTAGCTTCCTTCTCTACCAGGTTATCAGAACTCATCGTCCCGCTATATCTTCCAATCCCTTCAATTTAAATCATCAATTCAGTCCTGTTCTACCAGATCCCGGTTTTCTGACCTCTACCCTCCTCCTCACCGCACTGCTGCCTTTGACAAGTCCTTTCTTGCCAAAGCAACCTCTCTTTGGAATTCATAATCGCTGTACCTTCCTTTCAAACCTTATCTTCTCCTTACCCAGTCAAACAGACAATAACTTCTCAACTGCAGATGCTATAAATTCCAATGATTATTATTGTATTTTTTTTTGTGTGTTTATATTACTTAAATTATCACTGATGAATTAGATATTTCTGTTTTTTTGTTTTGTTTTTTCGTTGATTTTATTTCATTCTGTAAGTCTGACTTGTAAAGATGTATATATATTACGACCTCTATTATTTTTCTAGTTTAGTAATTTGTCATTCTAAGCCATGACCACACTGTTCCGGTCATCAATTATGTATTTTATTTTATTCTTAAGGGACTTTAGTCCCAGGATAATAATGAAGTGTTTTCATTTCATTTTATTTCACTTCTCTGAGAATTTTCGGTTTTCAGAAGGATTTCAATTGACTCCAATCTCGAAAACTTCACCAGCTTTCTAGAGATCAATAGCAGTAAAGTTTGAAGTATTATTTCGATAACTAGTGCTTTTTTTTTAAATAAAAAATGAATGCTGGGTCAATAGACTTGACACAAAGGGTCGCCATATTTCTACATATCAGCGGATTGCTGGTATTGCGGGAATACATATTTATTACTTATTTCCTGTTCTCATTCTTATATTATCTTAATATTTTGCTGACATCAACGCTGATTCTCATACTTATCAGTTACTCCAGGAGCACTAAAAATTGCAATAAAAACTTACATTCCTCAGCTCCAACGGAAGCTATTAAAGAGGAATTGATCGGGATGGGCTATAAAGCGCGCCAAGTTATCACTGTATTAGAAGATAAAATTCCTCAACTCTTATCCTTTGCTGATATGTGAACCATCAACAGGAGTAGAAAACTTTATGATCTCAGAAGACTATATTCCATTATCAACCAATAATCGCAAGTATTAATATTAACCTCAATATGATGTCACTCGTTATTATATGGCAGTATTGCAAATACCGGAAGTGTCTTCATACATTCCATTCTTCCTAGGGCTAAACCTTCCATCCTATAAGTCTCATCCTCTGATTCAAAAAAATATCTCCACTAAAATAAATAAATTCAACCGGGAAATTAAAAATATTGAACTTTTTGATTATGAATTGGAACATTCACCCAGTATATATTACAACTCCGATAGTGTATTTAATATTTATGAACATTTACAAATACTGTTACCCAAATCGCAATGTATTCGGATATTCTGAAAATCAAAACGATAAATTCCAGGATGGCTAATAATCATAAATCCTGGTTTGATGAAATTTGAAAAAAAGAAAAAAGGCGGGTCCATAAAAAGTATGAAATAATCAGGAGACAACCATTTTCAACAGAAAATTTAGCTTCATTCATAAATAGGAAAAAAATTACAAACGGTTGGTAAAGAAATCTAAAGCGAAATATTACAGATCTATTACCGACGAAATTTCGGAAAGAATTTTGGTATTTATTGCATAGCGATTCAGAACAAGTAAAATACGAGAACTGGAAATATCATTGGAAATTTTCGAAAACTTTTAAAGACACTGTTATTCAACTTAGAGAGCGGCGTGGTCTAGTGGGTAGTCTACTGTGCTCCGGGTCCTGGGTTTGAATCCAATCCGGCTGTGGCGGAATATTATTTATTCTGTTATTTCAGCCGGGGAGCGATCCTAGGGTATGGAGACCCTCCTGGGGCATACCCAGCCTCAATCAAGTGGGTACCCAAAAATGGAGAAAAACCCTGGCGGCTGAGCGTGATCTCGGCCAAATCACCCCACTGCACGGCCGTTGGCCTAGAAACAGTACGAATCTCTACATGTACTGAGCCCAAAACTCTTCATGGGTTGTAGTGGTACAGGTTTTTTTTTAGGTTAGTCGACTTCCCAAAATGTAATTATATGCACTGAATTGAAAGTATGAAATCCATTCACCGATGTTAATATAACATTGAAAGAATTACAAACGGCTGTCTATCATATGGAAATAAAAAAATCTCCAGGCAAAGACGGAATTCCTTATGAATATTTTAAGTTATTAACTCCCGAATGGTAACAATATATCCTAAATCTTTTTAATGAAGTTTACCAAAAGAAAGGTATTCCCAGAAGCTGGTCAACTGTCTTAATAAAACCGATTTTTAAAAGGGGTTATAAAATGACCCAAACAATTACAGAAATACAGCTCTGTTAAACATAATAACTAAAATATTTACATACATTCTGAACAACCGTCTTATAGAATGGTGTGAAATCAATCGTACAACATTGAAAAAACAAAATGGATTTCGTAAAAACAGAGGATATAGAGATAGCATTTTTGTTTTGAGCTTAATTATAAATATCAATCTGAGACACAAAGGCCGCTACGCCTATGGGATATTTATTGACTTTTAAAAAGCCTTCGACACCTTAAACCACAGAAAGCTCTGGCATAAGTTAAATGGACTTCGAGTTAATGATAAAATAATTAAAATATTTCAACAACATTCATGAGCTACATCTCTTCGATGTATTTATGGGGACTTCGGGACGCACAAATCTTTCAACGCCGAAAACTTTCTATTCATGAATATTTCTTGTATTCACCTTATACATGCCTAAATGTGGTTTTAGGCGGAATCGCTCGACTATTGATCAAATATTTTCCTTACGTCAAATATTAGAGAAAAAAATGGAATACAACGGTGTAGTCCATCAACTTTATATTGATTTAAAAAAGCTTATGATTCAATAGACCGTCAGAAGCTGTATAACATCATGATTGAACAGGGAATACCTAGAAAGTTAGTAAACCTAGTGGAGATGTGTTGGTCGGAAACATTTCATAAAGTTAGAATCGGTCATAATTACTCAGAGAGATTTGAGGTGCGATCTGGTTTGAAACAGGATGACTCCCTTTCACCTGTGTTATTTAATATAGCTTTAGAATATGTTATAGAAAAGGTGATGTATACCAAGAAAGGTTTAAATATGGGTGACAGGATTCCGGTTTTAGGGTATGCCGATGATTTGGTACTGTAGGAGAAGACACGGAAACCATACAACTAAATACAACTGTGTTAATAAAAACAGGTACAAAAATAGGACTCGAATTAAATACCGATAAGACAAAATATATGATTAGTAGCAGAAATGGTGGCTATTTTGGTGATATTGATGTATCAGGGCATACTTTTGAACACGTAGAGAAATTCAAGTATTTAGGTTCAATGATAACAAGAAAAAATGAAATCCAGGAAGAAATAAAGTCCCGGTTAAAGGTGGGAAATGCCTGTTATTATTCAGTTGCTAAGTTACTTAGTTCGCGGCTTCTATCTAAAAACTTAAAGTTTAGAATTTATAAAACTATCATTCTTCCGACGGTTCTTTACGCATGTGAAACGTGGCCGCCTACTTTGAAGGATTAACATCGGCTAAAGGTTTTCGAAAATAAGGTACTGCGTAAAATATTTGGTCCGAAGAGAGATGAGGCCACTGGGGAGTTTAGAAGGTTGCACAACGCGGAAATGCGGAACTTCTATCCTGTGAATATAATTGAGTTGATAGCATCGCGGAGGCTCAAATGGGCGAGTAAAGTTGTAGAGCTCGATGAGAAACGGATTCCGAGAAAGTTGGTATTCGCTGATCCGACTGGTAGGCGTCGGAAAGGTAGGCCGAAGCGTCGTTGAGAGGATTGCGTCAAGGCTGTTCTCGGGGGCTTGGGCTTGAGCGGTGAACATTGGACGAGTCTGTGTAGGCGGAATTTGATGGTATCGGCATCGAACCTTCGGGTTCGCTAAGCCTATTATTATTATTATTCACCTTATACAATATACAATATAAAAAAATACATCAAATCAAATACCCAATCTCTTAAGTTTTATAAAACTACTGAGTTTGTTGATAATAATACTTGATTCCAACACATCATCATATTTACTTTTACTCGGCTTTAACATGATGTTGTTTCACAACGAAAGGTTTTTCACCCCTCTTTCCAATTGATAATTATTTGTCAAAAAAAAATAAATAAATAAAAAAAAAAAAAAAAAAATATATATATATATATATATATATATATATATATATATATATATATATATATTTCGCTCCGTGCTAATACAGTTTAGCTATTCCAAAAGTATCAATATTCGATTTTGTCATTATTAGATTGATACAGTTAGCAATTACGCAGTCATTGAAAGAAACTTTATTCTAGGGTCATTACGTGTGAACTGTGCCATGGTCAATGACTGTTAACCTCAGGGATCTCGTTGAACTGACTCCTGTAGTTCATTTTTAGAGGAAATCTTTCATTTATTACTACGTATATATATTTGTTGTTTTTTTATAATAATATATTATATATAAGATAAAATAACTTAATCTTAATGTTTAAATATTGGGTTGTGTCACATGAAATGTCCGTTTCCAAGGTAAAGGATTTTTATTAAAAATACGATATGAAAACAAGATAATTTTATTCGAAGTATTTACCTTCTTTTTCTACACATTTTCCCCAACGTGACACCAACTTTTTTTATCCCCGAACTGAAAACCTCTGAGCTTTGAAGTGAAATAAAATCTGAAAACGCACTTTTCACTTGATCATCATTTTCAAAAAGTTTTCCTTTGACGAAGTTGTCTAAATAGGTGGTAATCTGTTGGAGACAAGTTAGGAGAATATGGTGAGATCATGAGGTACCCATGTATCGAGCTTTTTTACTTTCCCAATGCACTTTAAGTCTGGAAACGGTAGATGCACTTGCATTTAGTTGTGCTGAGATTCCTTTAACTGTTTGGTAGAGGTTTCCTTCTACTGTATGTTTGAGGACATCGTTGTCTATCCTCGGGGCGTTTTCCAAGTCGGTATCCCCAGCTGAAAACAGCAAACCAATGGCGAATGGTCCGTTCATTAACACTCCCTTCCCCAAACGCCTTGCAAATATTTCCAGCGGCCGTAGCTGCTGAATGTCCGAGTTTAAACTCGCACAGAAATATAACTCGAAAATCGCGTGTTTCCATGTTCATATTTGGAGGTATACTAAAAAGTGGGTAATTGATTGGGAATCTAATGTTTATAATACAAAGATAGAGGATTAGTAAATGTTTACTTTAAATATGTAAACGGTTCGAAAGCTGAATTTCTCATTTATAAAACATTTATAATAAAAACGTAAGCAATTGCCAAATCGGACCAATTCTTATAACCATTTCACCCTTTCTCTTACCCCCTCTTATTCATATAACAATATTTAGAATTTGAATTATATAGCATATTATTGACTTTTATAATATTATATATATTATAATTGCACTCATATTACATAAGTTTAGTTAAGAGTTTCGATAAAACAATTATTTATACGCCCACTATATAGGGTTTATGGCACCGAAATAGAGTTTTTATTCTCAGAACTGCATAAAAACTTATTACTTAAAAATTTTCGCTAGTAAAAAAATATCCACTATTAATGTTATTCAAACATTAAAAAAACTGGTTGCGTACAACACACGATTTTCACTTTTAAAAATCGATTAAAGAATTTTCAAATACAGTTAAAGATCATAATGAGTGAAACTAATAAAGAATTAATTAAATTGAATTTCTATAGAAACATGTGTTTTATTAAAAATTATATTATATTATTATCTAAAATAATCAATTAGTTTTATCTGCTTTTCATCACTCTTTATTAACTTTTTCAAGCTTGTGTATAAGATAATATTTTTTTCAAAACCTTTAGCTTTCGAACGGTATACTATACATCTATATTACTGTTCTTATGTTTAAAAACGAAAAATTGCATTTAAAAATATGTTTGCACTTTTCTTCTTTAGTTAGTTATCGAATTCATTCAAATTATATATTTACCAGTTTTTTATTGTTGATAACAGAATTATATTGTTATATTTTTAGTACTTACAAAATTAAAGGTACTTTAGATGAAAGAAAATTTGAAAAATCGGCATTTAAGCCCTGTCAGACTATTTCAATCAGAATGAAAATTACATTCTGATTGAAATAGTCTGACAGGGCTTAAATTTATTTCAATCAGAATGAAAATTACATGGGATCGCTTGTAGCTAGGTGGTTAGCGTAACAGCCTCTTATGCTAAAGGTCACGGGTTCAAACCCGCAGGTGGTCCTAGGATTTTTTAATGGGAGTAAAAAATCCTTAGTTACGCCGTCCTTCGGAGGGGACGTTAAAAGGTGGACCCTAGCCTGTTCGATGTCAGGTACTCGTTAAAGATCCCTAACCTAATAAAACCTGGATAGGCAAAATTTAGGACTCCCACTGTAGCATCGTCCGATTAGCCATAGTAGCATAAAGTGACGTTAAATAAATAAACAAACAAACAAACATGAAAATTACATGATATTTAAGGCTATCAAATTTTATATCGTTATATAGAGTTTAATTAAAATCTTTAGAGCCGTTTTTGCGAAAATTGTAATAAGGTGCAAAATACATACTTAGTAATGTGATATTAGTGCAAAATACATACATTAGTTCTTCTGGTTAGCTGATTTTAAGGGAAATGTTTCTGTTATATCTCGGGCGTATAGTTGTCTTAAATATGAAATTTCAGTTTTAAAGGACTTTTTATTTCCGCCCGAGAGTTACCACAATTGGACACACACACAGACCTCTTTGCGGGACTTGGTCATTTGGACTCAGGTGACCCTAAAACGGGTATTTCCGGTAAAAACTGGAATTAGAAAATTTTCATGATCGCAATACTTCCGCTTACTATTCTTCTTCTTTTGGTGCCTATCCGTTACGGATGTTGGCGATCATTAAGGCAATGCGCACCTTATCTACTGCTGCACGAAAAAGGCCCACTGTTGTTGTATTATACCATTTTCGTAAGTTCTTCAACCAGGATATCCTTCGCCTACCAGGCCTCCTCCTGCCCTCCACCTTGCCCTGTAAAATCAACTGCAACAAGTTATACCACTGGCTGTTTCTCATTATATGTCCTAGATATTTCAGTTAACGAAATTTTATTAAAAACAGCAGCTCCTTTTCTTTACCCATTCTTTCTAAGACACTAAGATTGGTGACATGATCGGTCCATGGGATTCTTAAAATACGTCGGTATAATCACATCTCAAACGACTCAAGTTTTGCACAGGTAGCTTCAGTTAGACTCCAGGATATAAGATTAGATATTTCATATATAGGTAAGTGAAAGTAATATATACATATATATATATATATATATATATATATATATACCATAAACATTTGATGGTTAGAAGAGGTAATGGAGGATATGGCAGCCAGAGGTCTGACTGAGGACGACTGTAATGATCGAGATTATTGGAGAGACGGAGTGCTGAGGACCGGGATGTGATATCATTGCAGAACCCCGGAGAAAAAAAATAAAAAAAAAATATATATATATATATATATATATATATTTTTTTTTTTTTTTTTTTATTTTTTTTTTTTTAAATTACTTACTTCTTCTGAGGCCTTATCATATTGTGATAATCTCCCTATTTTTGTGCTTTGGGAATTTTAAATATACGCATTTCGTTTATATATTCATAATATATAAACATATAGATAGCCTTAAGCACCCCAAAAAAAAAGTTTTTTTGTAGTTAATTTCTGATGCAAACAGCTACTAGAATATTATTCGTCTTCCATTTCCCTTACATGACGTTCAACGGATCACAATGAGAAAAATAAGTACACAATAGTAAAAGGCTGCACGAAACAATGAAATATAGTAATAATAATATAGGATGAACTGCTAATATTCTTATTCATGTACCCTCTTCTTTTTTTTTTTTTTTCTTGACGTTTATTGAATCATTAAACAAACTCCACAATAATTTATGGGAAATTTATAAACTAGGTATTGTTAATATAATGTTTTAGCGATACATTTTTCAGATATACCAACATCTTCTTAGAACCTTTTCCATCTTGTTGACTTGATGAAAAATAGCAATTTGTCTCTAAGAGAAATGCTATTCATCTTTCTTTTTTTTTTTTTTTTTTTTTTGTCACGTAAGTCAAAAGACATTTCGTTTTATTATTATATTATGTGCTTTTTAAAAATATTCATATCAATGAGAAAAGATCCTTTGTATCACACCAAATAATAGACATTTTTGAAAATTTGGAATTTTTTCCCAGTCCGACTAATATATTTCAATAAGGGTAAGATTGATGGTACGAGTTTGATTAAAATCGTCTAAATCTGTTTGAAATCCATTAGTTAAAGTGGCACTTATTTAATTGAAAAAGTTCATGTAACGTCCCAGATTTGTAATGTATACCAGGAATTGAGACGTTGAGTTCCAAAAGGTACTATATCCATTTTAGACCATTTTAAAGAAAACTCAAAAATCTGTTATTTATTTATTACTGGACTAATTTACTTGATTCTTTTTTTTTTTTTTATTAAAATCTAAAATTGATTTTTTAATGTATTGAAAACTTATTTTTCCAAATTATTGCTCTTTTCAACAATATATTATGGATACAGTACTTTTTGGAATGAAACGTGGATATAGTACTTTATGGAAAGAATTAAAAGGGAAATAGTTGTTTATTTATTTAACGTCGTTTTATGCTACTATGGCTAATTGGACGATGCTACAGTGGGAGTCCTAAATTTTGCCTATCCAGGTTTTATTAGGATAGGGATCTTTAACGAGTACCTGACATCGCACAGGCTCGGGACCATCTTTTAACGTCCCCTCCGAAGGACAGCATAACTAAGGATTTTTTACTCCCATTAAAAAATCCTAGGACCACCTGCGGGTTCGAACCCGTGACCTTTGGCACAGGAGGCCATTATGCTAGCCACCCAGCTACATGTAATCAAAGAGAAATAGTACTTTTTGGAAGAATACAACGCGAATATACTTTCCTCATACAACATTACTTATAACTAACGTCTTTATTATGTTAATTACTTAGCTATGTATATTTTCTCATTATCCATCTGAGAAATATCTTTTCTTCTTGGTTTAGTACACTTTATGGTCTATTCTTCTTAAAGAAAGCGAATATTCAAAAGGACATTTCATTTATTTGTGGCACTATATAACAAGAGAGTATGTAATTATGAAATTTGTTTTTTTTTTAATTTACTATTTCTCTGAATTTAACAAATGTATTTATATTATTAACAACGTGTAAACAATATTTAACTATAAAGACTATTAACAAATAATTTTTAAACTTTTATTTTGGTCTTTTACCTTTTTCAAAAAAAAAATCTATTAGGTTAGATCAGGCACTGTTTTTCTTCTCATTTAGCAATGTCAGGGAATTCTAATTCCAAACATTTTCTGGATAAAATACCATTGTTCTATTAAAATATGAGTTTATGTTAATCTTTGTATTAAATTTATATGTTTTTTTAGCGAGTTAAAACTTCATAAAGGAAAAGATATTCACCTTTAGTTAATTTTCTTATAACTGAGACTTAGCTGGATCCCAAATAAGAAGTTCTTCTCTCTGTCAAAAAAACTTTTCTTTAAAAATTATCAACTTCGGTAATTTTGGATATTTCAAACCGAAACAAAAACAAGAATGACGTTAAAAAAAAAATCGTTTTTTTTTTTTTTTTTTTTTTCTATCTTACAGCACATTACCTAAGTAGCTAAGAAAATTGTTTAAAAAAAATTACTACTGAGACTTCAAGGCGCTATGACAAGGTTAGAAAAAGTCTTATACCTGATTTTTTAAATAATTAGTTTTTAAATAACTGGTAAAAAAATCATGAAAATAAAAAATGTTAAGCAAAATTAATGAAAATAGTCAATTTCAAATGGATTGACCCCTTTGCGAACGAAGATTATTCATTATTAATCAATATTAAAAGTTTTTTTTTTTTTTTTACTTTCACTTACCTATATATATGAAATATATAGTAAGAAAAAGTATTGTGATCCTGAAAAATTTTGAATTCCAGTTTTCGACGGAAATATACGTTTTAGGGTCCCCTGAGTCCAAATAACCAAGTGCCGAAAAAAAGTCTGTGTGTGTGTTTGCATGTCCGCGTGTTGTGTGTGTGTGTGTGGTAAGTCTTGTGCGAAAACATAAAGTCGTACGAAAATGTAATTTCATATTTAGGAGAATTATACGCCCGAGATGTTACAGCAACTTTTTCACCAAAATCGGCTAACCAGAAGACCCACTTTACACCATGCATTTTGCACCTTTTTAAGATTTTCTCAAAAACGGCACAAACGATTTTGATTAAACTCCCTATATTGATGTTGAATTTAATGGGCTTTAATATCATGTAGGTTTCATTCTAATTGAAATAGTCGGACAGGGCTTGCCGAATGCCAAAATTTTAAATTTTCTTCATCTAAACTACCTTTAATTTTTTACATTCCAAAAGATTAACCATTTCATGTTGTTAGCTTTGATTAAAAACCGCTAACTATATAAGTTGGATAAATTTGATAATCAACTGCAAGAGAAAAGTGCAAAAGTATTTTTAAAGTTTAGAAAAAATAATATTTTATACACTAAGTTGTAGAATGTAATTGAGAGTGATGAAAAGCGGATAAAATTAACAGATTGTTTTAGATAATAATGTAATAGATTATTTAATAAAACACTGTTTCTAACGAAAATCAATTTCATTACAACGTATTTAAAATTTAATTTCAACAAAGGAGGTAAGTTAAAAATCGGGTAGTGTTGTTGCGCGCACTATATTTTTTAAAAATATTTTGGCATAAAAAAAAAAAAAAATAATAAGATAGAAAAGTGGGCGTCAGCCGCTCAACATTCAACGTGGCGAGGCAAGACGCACCTGACCCAAGCGAGAAGGAATGTGAGGAAGGAAGGAGGAACTGACTCCAGCCGTCTCAACACATTTTTACACTCGCACAATAATTTCTTCGATTGATTTAAAATAATTTTCAATAAAATTATTATGATAAGTGATTATTATTTTTAATTATTCAAATGGGTATCCAACCAAGAGATTGGACTGATTAGCAAAATGGGTAGGGTGGCCAAATGTTATTACTTATATAACATATATAATATACATATGTTCCTTTATATTAATATATATATATATATATATATATATATATATATATACATATATATATACATATATGGGGAACGGCGTGGTCTAGTGGATAGAGCACTAGTCTATAGTTCTCCATGTCCTGGGTTCGAATCCCGGCTGTGACAGAATATTATTTATTCTGTTAATTCAGTAGGGGGGTAACCCTAGGTTATGAAGACCCTCCTGGGGCAGACCTAGCCTCTATAAATTGTGTACCCAAAAAATTGGGGGAAAAACCTGGCGGTTGAGCGTGATCGAGGCCTTATCATCTCATTGCACGTCCGTTGGTCTAGAAACAGTACAAATTCCTATATGTACTGAACCCAAGACTCTCCATGGGTTGTAGTGGTACAGGCTAGGTTATATAATATGTATAATACAAATATATAAGTCTAAATTTTATTATAAATCTAAACATGAAAGCAATCTTGGTTGCACTTCTTTGCAATTTAGTAAATATAAAATCAAAACAAAAACTATCAACACAATAAGAATGTTTTAAATATTATTTGTCCTCACAACACATTACCTAAATAGTGAAGCAAGTGTTAAAATAAATTCTCGAAAATTAACAAAAAGCGAGACTTTAAGCGAGTTAAAACTTATAAAAAGAGATTCACCTTTGATTGTTTTTCTTATATAGCTCAGTCATAGTCCTACTTGCTGTAAAACTTTCAATCTTTTTTGTTTAGGAATTTCCTAAAACGGTAAAAATTCATTTTTTGCGATGTCTTTTCTGCAGAAAACATAAAGATAGATTGTTCTTATTTTTAATTGATCAAATGGTTATCCATCTGAGAGGTTGGGACTGATTAGCAAAAGAAGTTGGGTGGACAGATTTTATTCCTACCACCAACTCCTATACAGTTTCAAAACCGCTTAAAAATCTAGTGGCTACGTTTGATCAAAACTTAATAGTCCGTGAGCCAGCATCGAAAAATGCAACCCATTTTATCAAAATGTTTAGTATGTTATATGCAAAGAAATAAAGTCCCGGTTAAAGTTGGGAAATGCGTGTTATTAATCAGTTGCTAAGCTACTTAGCTCACGGCTTCTATCTAAAAACTTAAAGGTTAGAATTTATAAAAGTATTATTCTTCCAACGGTTCTTTACGGCTGTGAAACTTGGCCGCTTACTTTGAAGGATGAACATCGGCTTAAGGTTTTCGAAAATAAGGTACTGCGTAAAATATTTGGACCGAAGAGAGATGAGGGCACTGGGGAGTTTAGAAGGTTGCACAACGCGGAAATGTAGAACTTGTATCCTGTGAATATAATTGAGTTGATAGCATCGCGGAGACTCAAATAGGCAAGTAAAATTGTTGGGCTCGGTGAGGAACGGATTCCGAGAAAGTTAGTATTTGCTGATCCGACTGGTAGGCATCCGAAAGGTAGACCGAAGCGTCGATGGGAGGATTGCGTTAAGGCTGATCTTGGGGGCTTGGGCTTGACCGGCGAACATTGGACGAGTCTGTGTAGGCGAAGTTTAGTGGTATCGGTATCGAACCTACGGGTTCGGTAAGCCTATTATTATTATTATTATATGCAAAGCATCCATCAAGATAAGGAAAAAATACACGTCTGTCAACTCAAAACGGATGGATTACAAAATGTCGGTCATTCAAAAAGGGACCAAAAAGACAAAATTTTAAGTCATTTGACCACGATTTTTCTTTTAACCTCATAATGCTAGCAATTATACGAATCAAACGACGGTAGGCTACTATTCACAGGTGGGTGGGAAGCCGCGGCATATGTGTTTTTGAGAAAAGAAATTCTGATTCATGTAACCATAGCACTAAAATGATGTTGATGTATTACTCAAATTAGAGATTATTTTATGCCTCTTAAAGTAGTTTATAACCATTATATTTTTTAAATACAGCCTTTTCCATTATATCAACCAAATTAAGAAGTATCCCGTTTTTCGTTATTTTATTTATTTATTTTTATTTTTTTGTAATTCCTCTTTAGCGTTGAATATTAGATATTCAAATGTCTCTTACCCCTAAAATTATATCTTATTAAATACTTTATGATTTACTTTATAACGATTATCCTCATAGGATAAGCCTTTACCATGATAGTAACCATAATTATGATATAAAAGAGTGACAAGATGGTATCCCTTTTGAATTTTTGAAACATCTACCTGAGGAATTCGTCTCTCTGCTTGAAGGTCTATTTAATAAAATATGGGACAAAGAAGAAGTGCCAAAAATGTTTAAACAGAGTCTTATTTTTCCAATATACAAGAAGGGAGACCCAAATGAAGTGAAGAATTACAGAGGCATATCCTTACTTAATACAGTTGCTAAATTGTTCACGGGTGTGGTTATGGAGAGAATAAAAAGGTGGCTAACGCAAAAAAATATTATAAAAGAAACGCAAGCGGGGTTTAGAGAAGGTTACAGCACCATAGACAATATCTTTAATTTATACAACATTATAAATATTAAATTCAGTCAAAATGAAAAAGTTTATTTATTTTTGTGGACTTCCAAGCGGCATTCGACAGTATAGACAGAAAAGCATTATTTTACAAGTTATCCCTGCTAGGCATTTTAACCAAAATTATTAATATCTTAAAAAATTATTATAATAATTCGGATACAAAGATTTAGAGTAAGAATGGACTCTCAACTGCCTTCCCTTGCGAAATGGGGGTGAAACAAGGATGCCTGCTAAGTCCCACACTATTCACAATATTCATTAATGATCTGGAAGATGATTTATGTGGTGGAATTATTATAAACAAATGGAAAATTAAAACATTGATGTTCGCCGACGACATTGTGCTTTTAGCCTCTTCACCTACTTCCCTACAATTAATGATAAGAGATTTGGAAATATATTGCCAGAAATGGAATCTTAAAGTTAACCTCAATAAATCCCAAATTATGGTGTGCAGAAAAAGAGGGGGAAGATTAAAGAAAAATGAGAAATGGTATTTCGAAGGACAAAAAGTGAGCTGCGTTGATAATTATAAATATTTAGGAATAAACATCAATCCAAAATTCAACTTTAAAATGAACAATAGAGAAAAAGTAATAAAAGCGAAATTTGCAATAAATAGTGTATGGAAAAAAATTATAGATAATAAAAATATTCCAGTAAATAAAAAAATGCAAGTTTTTAACAGCGCCCTACGAGCGGTGGTTTGCTATGGGGCTCAGGTATGGGGATATTTGAATTTACCGGAAGTAGAAAGGGTACAAAAATATTTCATAAAAAGGCTCTTTTATCTCCCACAGAACACGCCTGATTACATATTATATTTAGAAACTGCCACCTCTCCCCTCTACAGTTATACCTTAAAATTACATCTAAAATATATCCGTAAAGTATTAGAAAACCACCCTGCAACAGAGATGGGCAAAATCGCATTCGGATATACGAATACGAATGCATTCGGGAAGATCGAGTTTTGAAAATACGAATACGAATGCAATCGTATTTCAAAAAAGAATACGAATGCATTCGTATTTCGAAAAAATATACGAATACGAATATACTCACAGATGTAGACAGGTATACGCCCGAATATCACAGTTATGCAAAGGGATACGGTCATATTCCACTGGTCTAAAAACGTATACGGGGTCTGTGTACAAGTCAATATGTGCGCATTTGCAGGCGTGAATTCGAATGCGGTCAATAATATCCTATATTAAAAGACATAAAATTTAATATTTATGAATTTTTTTAAAAATATGATACAAATATTGTTGACATAACTTCTTTAAATACGAATATCTATTTATCTACATATATCAACTCTCATACAGTTCTCTTCTCTATAATGAAATAATTTAACAAATATTTCTTAAAATTTATTTATTTGTGGAAAATGAAAAACATTAATGCAGTAATGCGCTTATAAATTATATTAAAAAAGAAAAGAAATATTATCCCTTTGATATATTTTTTTTTAGCTTAAAATTTATATTGATGGTAAATTTCAGTAAATATTTTAACTTTTCAAACCGACTATGTGAAAATAAACACCACGCATTCAAAAATAGGTAAAACGTTGAATTTTAAGCATTTACAGTGTAGTGTTTAGGTAATCCAGGTATGGAATGACTCATTGATTTTTCATGATTATGTTTCTATTTTCTATGTTTAGAAGTTTGCTATTATTCCAAAACATTGAAAGTTATAATAATAATAAAATTAATTCTTTATAATGAAGTGAAGTAAAGCGCTGATAAAAGTACTTATGTAACATTCAAAGCTGTAATTAAGAGTGATGATAACCGCAAAAAACTTTAGTTATTATCGTATTTACTATATTATTATTAATTTATTCTTATTTGTAATTTGATCTAAAATAAATGCTTTAATTGAAATTCAGTATAATCTTTTTTTTAATGTTAACTTTGTTTGAAGATAAGAAGTAATATAAAGCCGCCTTAGAACCACGGGACATCGGGAACTTTACCATCGGGAATTTTACCATGATACCTGCCCTTAGGAAGTATTGCAAGACTCAAAAGCAGAAGGAAATCCCTAAATTAATTAAAAATCAACTAAACAATTTTCACAGCAGAGGATAAAAAAATCTAAATGGACTAGGAATATACTAACTAAACTAGGAATAATACCCTTTGCCGTAGAGGCATTTTTAGAAAATAATTCATGAACCTGTTTCTATTTCCTATGAAAATGAACGTAGTATATTCTAAAACATTAAAGTGGTATAAAAAAAATAATAATAACAAAAATAATTGGTTATAATGAAGTGAAGTAAAGCGCGAATAAAAATGAATATGAAATAATTATTAATATTTATATCATTAATTGTTATATATTCACTTTTAAATCTATAGATTTAAGTTTATTCTGATGAAATAAAAAAATACCTTATGTATTGTTAATTTTGTTTATTTTAATTATCTCACCACTTCTTGTTGCTATTGTTAAGAATAAATGGATAAATATTAAAGAAACTTAAATTAACTGGAGAAATAAAAAATGTAAAAATAAACTTTTTCCAGGTTATTATTTTTCAATTCGCATATAAGAAAAGCATAATAGACCGTTATAAAGCTACAGATTTCACAGAAAATGTTAAATAATATAAAAAGTATCACCTTAGTTATGATTGTATATAATAACTATGTTATTTTATTAATTCTAAAATATATACTTCCGACGAAATAAAGTTATTTTTTCAATATTAACTATTTATTTCAAATTGACCACTATTAATTAATCACTTTTTAATGTACTGATTTTTCCTACAAATAAAATTGTTGGGAGACTGGATGAAACTTAAACACTTAAACTTTACTTATTCTTGAATGCATATTGTTAATTTTCACATAGTCGGTTTGAAATGTTAAAATATTTACTGAACTTTACTTTCAATATAAATTTTAAGCTAAAAAAAAATATATCAAAGGGATAATATTTCTTTTCTTTTTTAATATAATTTATAAGTGCATTACTGCATGTTTTTCATTTTCCACAAATTAATAAATTTTAAGATATATTTGTTAAATTATTTCATTATAGAGAAGAGAACTGTATGAGTGTTGATCTATGTAAATAAATAGATATTCGTATTTAAAGAAGTTATTTCAACAATATTTGTATCATATTTTTAAAAAAATTCATAAATATTAAATTTTATGTCTTTTAATATAAGATATTATTGACCGCATTCGAATTCACGCCTGCAAATGCGCACATATTGACTTGCACACAGGCCCGTATACGTTTTTAGACCAGTGGAATACGGCCCACACCAGTGGAATATGACCGTATCCCTTTGCATACCTGTGAAATTCGGGCGTATACCTGTCCACATCTGTGAGTATATTCGTATTCGTATATGTTTTCGAAATACGAATGCATTCGTATTCTTTTTCGAAATACGATTGCATTCGTATTCGTATTTTCAAAACTCGATCTTCCCGAATGCATTCGTATTCGTATATCCGAATGCGATTTTGCCCATCTCTGCCCTGCAAGTAGATTAACGAATTTCTTAACACAAGTTGTAATAGAAAAAAAGATATCATGGTATATGCAAATAATGAAAATAGGTGACCAGCAACAAATAGAAATTAATAAAGAAACCATTAAAAAAATGAATCCGGACTACCTCATTAATAAAATGGAAACAAAAATCCGAACAGAAATGATATCCGCAGCCAGCAATAGCCAATTTCATATGTTATATGCAAAACTTGATCCTGAAATAGCTATTTCCTACATCCACCACAACAACCTTAGTCTTTATAATAAATCTCTGATATTTAAAGCAAGAGGAGAACTGATGGGACTTAATTGTCAGTCATGGAGGAGGGATAGGATACCTACCTGTGCTATGTGCAACCTAAATGTGCCAGAGGATACCTACCACTTTTTGGCAATATGTCCTGTCTTAAAGGAGTTCAGGATGAAATACTTGGGAAAATATAAGTTAACTCCAGAAGAGGTAATAGATAGACTAAATGGGCTAGATTGGATTAAATTTTCAGCATATTTAAATAAATCATTAAAATACAGAAATTTTTTGGTACAGCATTTTAATTATTAAATTTTTACAATCAATAAAAATAAATCATAACATTACTAAAAATATAAATTATTATCAAAACTGAAAAAAAAGAAAAGAAAAAGGGGCAACTCGACAGACGGCTTAACGCCATTGTCTTGTGGGCTTTGATCTCAAAAAATGTATATATATGTTATTACTATTTTGTATATTATGTAAACAAAGCATTTATTCATTCATTCATATAAAAGAGTGATATCTCGTTCTCCGCAAACTTTTTTTTTTTTTTTGTAATACCTCTATATCGTTAAATATCAGACTTACAAATGTCTTTTATCACTCGAATGAAAGCTTATTAAGTACTTGATGATTTAATTTATAAAGTTTATCTTCATAGAATGAGCCGTTTCCATAATAGTAACCATAATTATGTTAGAAAAGAGTGATATTTCCTCTTGAATGGCCGCTATTGTGCAATTCTCCTATTTTGAGTCGGCAGACGTATTTTTTTGCTTTACCAAGATAGATGCTTTACATACCTCCGTTACTTACCACCGTTGTTCGTCGTGTGACTTAAAAGGCGTTTACGGAAACCAAGAATCTCGTTATACGAGGTATGTTTTTTAAGTAAGTACCGTTTTGAAATCCAAAAAAGACGTGCAAAGATATCGCAATAATTTTATTTTTACATGAAAGCCTGAACCTTATTCTACTTTTCTACATAATTTCCATGGTTTTTTTTTCATTTTTTACGTTGTTTACTGAGTGTTTAAGATGCCTCCGAGAATCGAGAGTCCCGCTGATTGTGAAGTACGGACTGTTATACGATTTTTTAGTGCTAAAGGTGTAAAACCGATCGGTATTCATCGTGAGATCGTTGAAGTTTACGGAAAAAACATTATGAGTGATGGGATGGTAAGGAAATGGGTGAGAGCATTTAAAGATGGCCGCGCAAATGTGCATTATGAAGAACGGAGTGGGCGTCCGTATTGCTAGTGGAGTTTCTGCCTCGTAATGAGACTATCAATGCAGCGTCTTATTGCGAGACATTGAAAAATCTACGTCGTGCAATCCAGAACAAAAGACGTGGTAAGTTGAGTAAGGGTATCGTTTTGCTGCATGACAATGCCCGTCCACATGTGGCTAATCGGATCTAAGATCTCATCAAATCATTTAAATGGGAAACTCTAGATCATCCTCCATACAGCCCTGATCTGGCGCCCAGCGACTACCATTTGTTCCTGCACTTGAAGAAACACTTGGGCGGTCGGCGTCTTCAAGACGATAACGAAGTCAAAACATTTGTGATGCAGTGGTTAACAAGTAAGGCCGCAGAATTTTTTGAGGAAGGTATTCAAAAACTGGTGCCGCGTTATGACAAGTGCCTCAAAATTCATGGAAATTATGTAGAAAAGTAGATTAAGGTACATGCTTTCATGTAAAAATAAAATTATTGCGATATCTTTGCACGTCTTTTATTAATTCCAAAAACGGTACTTGCTTAAAAAACATGCCTCGTAATATATATATGTGTGTGTGTATATGTATGTATATAAAATGATAACGCGATTCTTGGTTTCCGCGGTATGCTTTTAAACCACGAGACGGATTTTAATACTGTTTTCAATATAATTTAGGGCATTCTTACCTAAAGGTTTATAAGTAAAATACAATTCAATTAAATTTTTTTAAATCTAAAAATATGATTTTCTTAAATCAATTCCTGAAATATGAGTAGTAATAAATAGATACGTATAATATACCGTTGGAAAGCGCAAGATTTTACAAACGTTACTATGCAATACTAGACATCGTACAATTTAATAAGTTTTTGTAAGCCCATAAACTTATGAACATATGTTATTGGTTATTATAGTAAAATATTGCCACCATCGCAAAGTATCGTACAAGTCATATTCTTTCAATCAGTACGCAAGATTTTCGAAAAAAGGTTACGTACCAAATTGTAACTAAGTTGTTTAAAAAAATATTAATTTTATTTGTTTATTCATTTAACATGACTTTATGCTACTGTGGCTAGTCGGACAATGCTATGGTCCTTAATTTTTCCTATCCAGGTTTAATTAGGATAGGAAATCCTCAAAGCTCCTCAATTTTTCACGAATAAAATCATTCATAATCCACCATGTTCCATATTTAGCTGATTTGGACCGTACCCGTACCAGGTACCAGGTATCATTCCTTCTAGGACAAACTCCATTCCCACTCTAATCCACTAGTTTCAATCCCTGCTTCCTCTTAAATACCTGATAATCCACCGAGGCGTCAGAAGAGAAGATGGCCTCGAGACTTTCTTGTTTAGATTGACTACTAGAGAGCTGCTAATGGGCAGTTTCTCTTCATGTACACTATATTTTAGCAGCATATTTACTTGTTGTATTAATATATTCAGTTGTAAATTTCAATAAAAATATATTTAAAAAAAAAATAGGATAGGGATGTTTATCGAGTACCTGACATTGCACAGGCTCGGGACCACCCTTTTACTCCCATTGAAAAATTTTAGGAACACCTGCGGGTTTGAACCCGTAACCATGGGCAAATAAGGCTGTTAAACTAGCCACTATGCAACAGGTGATCCCAAAATGGTAAATTGTTCTCTCTCTCTCTCTCTCTCTCTCTCTCTCTCTCTCTCTCTCTCTCTCTCTCCTCTCTCTCTCTCTCTCTCTCTCTCTCTCTCTCTCTCTCTCTCTCTCTCTCTCTCTCTCTCTTTATATATATATTCTTGGTTTCCGCGAACTCCTTCTAAACTACAACACAAAGAGATCGGCCAAACAGAATTTTTTTTTTTTAATTAAATGACGCTAGCTACATTCAAATAAAACCGTGTGAAGCAGGCAGGGGGTGGTCAACTAGTTTCAAATATATTGTAATGTATTGAGGATACTGAGGGGTATCATTAGGATTGGATAATTATTTTATTAATTAAATAAATAATAATAAACTTTGTCGGAAAAAGTCAAAAGGCATTTCCCAAACCCTCTTGGATTGTCCGAGGGCTACCCCCCGCGGTACACCTGGTACATTCTAGACCTCAGCTACTAGACTGGACAAAGGCTGGACTTCCCGTATCAGCCCAACCCGAGGTGACAACGATGAGAAAGGAGATTCGAAGAGGGCAGTCTTATTTCAGCTACGAGAAGTTGAGTTCCATCCTCAAGAAGAAGCGAGGTCCGTCTGGGGGTCAGAGAGAGCAGCTCTAGGAGATCTAAGAGCCTAAGACTGATTCCACCTTCGCCAGCCGATTAAGTCTTTTAAGGTATTTTTTGTTAATTTAAATAATAATATCATTTATTGAAACATGTCTAATTTAATCTTACCCTGCATGCCACCTACTTGGATCGGTAAACACGATACCTTTGGAAAAAATTCCAATTGTTCTAGTATCAGTATCGTATATTAATACAATAAATATATCAAGTAATATAGTTTTTGAAGGTACCGCTGCCTTAGAAAAGCAGCCGGTCAAAAACGTAGTAATATATATATATATATATATATATATATATATATATATATATATATATATATATATATATATATATATATATAGATTATAAAAGAATAAATTTTTCATTTAAAAAAATATAAATAAAATACTGTATGAGAATCCTTATTGTGATTCAAATGTAAACCTATTGTCTGTAGAATAGAATAGAAACTGAACTCTAGACTGGGATGGTATACCCCCCTCCCGTAAGAATAACAATAGAGAACATAAGAATATTTACCGGTCAAATTAATTTTAATTATTCCATCTGGCTCTAAACAATTATGGAAAGTACAAAACAAAACTTTACATTAGGCATAAATATTTATGGGGAATTTAAAATGTGAAAATAGAGAACTGTTTTCAATAGCTTGGAAAAACTGAATGGAACATCAATATGCTAATGTCGGAATTCCTTTATCCATTATAGCAAGGGTCTCCAAACTTTTTGGACTGCGAGCCACTTTGCCAACTCCCTATGCAGGCCCTGGACAGGGAATAAAAGAGGTTAGAATGTCTACATCGAAATTTATCTGGAGTATAGATGTAGGCATTCTATAAATCCTTTAAAAAATATTTGTTTCATTACTTACTTTAAGTTGCTTAAAAAAATCCAACAGACCTATACTTTTACTTTCACTAATCTATATGTGAAATATGTAGTAAGAGGAAGTATTGCGATAGTGAACATTTTGATTTCCAGTTTTCAACGTACGTTTTAGAGTCCTCTGAGTCAAAACTATGGCGCTCTAACTCAGCTTCCGCTGGCTCTGACCAGTGATGCGGCTGAGAGGGAGGCGCTGGGATCCCCCGGATTCTGCTTGCCTTCCACAAGTGGGGGAGGGGGGGGGGAAGGCGGACTCCTTCCGGGGTTCCCCAGCAAATTGTAAATTTTGTATATAAGTATGAGTGTGTTCTGAGCCTAAAAACTGATTATTAGCTAAAAACCATTGATCAAAATAATAGCGGTGATTCAAGACGTGCTAAATGAACCAATAAAAATGCAGAAAATGAAGAAAACAATAAATTATTGGTAATATATTACGGGGTTAAGTCCTTCTGCTGTATAGTAGGAAATATAGTATCTTTTGAAATGAAATGAAAGGAAAGGTTATATCTGTTTACGGAGGATATAGTACTTTTTGGAAGGAAACGTTTTTATTTAGTACCTTTTGGAATGAAATCCAATTTTTAAACGTTTTTGGAGGACTTTTTATGTTTTTTAGATAAAATCTGATGACGGATCTATATAAAACTAAACCATTAGAATAGTCAAAATATCAATTTAGAAAAATATGTTCCTTGGAAACTGTTTGGTTCAAAGGAAAAATTATTGAATAACATCAAGTTCAAAGAAACTACCATCGATATCAAAGTAAAGGATTGTTTCCTGAAGGGATAAGAAAACTTGTGGGAAGACATACGTTGTTATATTATATTATTAAAAAAAACATATACATACGATCAGTTTTTTAATTAAAAAATATGTCTGACAATTTAATTAACATATATTAAATGATGAATAGTGTGAACGCTTAACATTTCGCTACACGTTTTTTTAGATTGAGGAAATAAGAAAACACCCTCAACATAATTAAAAACTTCTTCCGCTAGCACCTGAGTGCCGTCAAGCGTGGAATTGCAGTCTCAGCCCATCTATCCCACCCGCCCCAGTGCCAGGTTAGTCATCTCATCTCCGAGATGTTGCTTGCTCTTCTTGTAATACATGCAACTAGGACTGCAGCGAGGTTATTTTTGTCAAGGTATTATGTTACGGGTAAAATTTGCAAAAAGAATTCCTTAACCGTAACTATGCCCCAAATTCTCAGTGGAGACGGGCGGGTTCCACAATAAATTTATTCGAGCGCCACGCTATTAGTTAATAATAAAAAAAAAAGAAGGTAAATAGCGGAACCCTTTAATTTAATAATGTCTTTACCGAAAATTAAAAAAAAAAAAATAATGAAAATTTAATATACAAAAAAAAAATATTGATAAGAGGTTATACGAACTCGTTACCTCTCAGTCTGTTATCATCTGTCTATCCTATGAGCTATGGAATCATATGACGTCACCATAATAATACCTTTCTAAATTAATAGACTGGACGAGGGTTGTACAATGATACCTTGTTAAGTTTAATAGAAAATAGAAATTATTTAAGAACATATTACTTAAACAAAAAACAAAAATCATATTTATATATATATATATATATATATATATATATATATATATATATATATATATATATATATATATATATATATATATAAACCTTTATTTCTAACTTCTTCTTCCAGTGGCGCGACAGGCCGTGTAGGCCCTGGGCCTCGTGGTGTAAACTCCTGGGAGTTTACACTCACGTTTCACGATGCAATTTTTTTAGTGTAGGGTCATCACTCCCTACGACTAACTTTGTGAGTGGCCACCCTTTGGCTGACGGGTCTCACATACCCGGGGGAGAGGCTGTGAGTGAATCCCCATTTTTTACATCCTTATAAAAGCCCCGCCGGACTGGGATTTGAACTCAGAACCTGTCGCATGAGAGACTAGCGCGCTAGCCACTCAGCCACGGGCTCCCCCTTTTCTGGTAGCTCCTTTTCCAATTCGTCAGACTTCGTCCACCTGGTCACCTGAGTGTCACTCGCCACAACCTTACTTTTTGAACTACACTTTAAAATCTTTCGCTGCAAAATGTTTTTTTATTCACTCACAATGTGGCCTCGCTCTCGCGGTTCCCAAAAACATTCTACACAACAATCACCTTCTCTCAAAAAAACAAAAGTCTATCAACATGTGTTTTTTTTTTTTTAACATTTTTATATTTTGAGTAACTCTCTTCGAGGCATTAAAAAGAAAATATCTTAACTATTATTTAACTCAAATTCTTATTAATTTAATTTAATTTAGTTTTTTCAACGTAATAATCACTCCAAATACCACCTGGCTTTTTTGGCATCTTCTATTGTACTGACATATCTATACCATTTTAGCCTCGATACAAGAATTAGTTTTATCTCGAACCATGATATAATTTAGAAAAACTTCAGACAGAAGAAACAGGCAACTACGACAAACGTTGCGTTCACAAAAGGACTAAACACTTATTGTTAAGTTAAAAAGGTGTGTGTTTTTTTATACCCCATTCAACAGCTTATTAATCAATAATAACTTCAGAAATTTTAGGCATACAAGTAAATTTATTACTTTTATTTTCTATCATACTATTATTAGGTTTCATTCTTTCTACATTATCATAAATGTTAAGATTTCATCTCATTTATTTTATTTATTACTTATGTATTAATATACATTTCATTATAAATGTATTTTATTTTAAATATTAATATAAAAATTTATTTTATTTATTACATGTGTATATTTTGTTATTATTATTTTATTTATTCATTTATTTATTTAGTATTATTATTATTGTTTTGTTTTTTTTGGTAGTTTTTTTGTCTATTTTTCCTACTATCACTAATACCTTCAAACATATGTTTAATTAGTCTCAGAAGAAAAATCCTAAATTGTTGATTTCAAGGATCACCGAAATCATGTAAAAATGAAAATTAACAAACTATTGTATATAGTAAATATTAAAATAAACTTTTCTATCTATCTAGCTATCATTTTAGTTCCGCTCTTGCATTATGTCGCTCACTGTATTAACACCCAAATACTCCTAAATTCTTTCATATCCGACGCAGTCCCTCCTGGTCTAACTAACTATTCTCTGGAGGAATCTTATATCTGCCGATTTGATTCCACTTACATGCTTGTCAATGTCAATGTCCAGCTTCCTGATCCATGCAGGATAACTGAGAGGAACGCGGATTTAAAAATCCCTATTTTGGCATCTCTACTTACTTCTTGCTTGCTTATGATTTTTGTCAATTCCCAAATCCTTCGTCACTCGCTTTAAAACTTCCTGGTCTATTTTACCTTCTATACTTATTGTTTGTTTATTTATTTAACGCCACTTTATGCTACTATGGCTAATCGGACGATGCTACAGTGGGAGTCCTAAATTTTGCCTATCCAGGTTTTATTAGGATAGGGATCTTTAACGAGTACCTGACATCGCACAGGCTCGGGGCCACCTTTTAATGTCCCCTCCGAAGGACGGCATAACTAAGGATTTTTTTACTCCCATTAAAAATCCTAGGACCACCTGCGGGTCTATACTTATAACGATCCCAAGGTATAAGTATTCTTTAGTTCAAAGGGTTTACCATTACACAAAATCTAGGCTTCATGTTTTCCCTTCTAATACACATATACAAGTGATGATCGAAGATTTTTTTTTCAACAACAATTTTTATTGAGTAATATTACAATCTGTCCCAATTTGGACATCAATAGTAGTGCTGAAAGATATCATACATACTACATTCATACAATATTTACACGGCATAAAATTACAATAAAATATATACACAATAATGAATCAATACAATAGTCAAGAATTCACTTATACCTATATACACATACACACATTCATACATACATCACATTGAGTGGAGAATCTAGCCAGTGCTAGAACTCCAATATATTTATAAAAGGGCGCGGGGCCACTGCCGTTTCAATCTTCTAGGTGGGCTGTATGGATGAGTGGAGCTGGATAGGGATTGAGCTAGAGGATTAGGATGATGGAATAGGTTCTGGTGGAATTTGGAAAATTTGGATGGAATTAGGTCTGAAATAAATGGAACATTAAGGTCGTGGTGCAAGGTATAGTTGGAGACATAATAAGGATCATTTACTATTGTACGGAGGAATTTGGATTGAAAGGATTGAATGCGTTTGATGTTAGTACGTTTAGGTGTCCCCCACAGTTCAAGTCCGTAGGTCCAGATGGGCTTCAGTATTGTCTTGTAGATTAATAATTTGTTGTCAACTGTAAGTTCAGATTTTCTGTTGAGTAGTCGGTATAACTGTCCAAATCGTCGGTTGAGTTCTTGTCTTTTAAGTCTTGTATGTGGGTTCCAAGTCAATCTTTTGTAAAACAGTAAGCCAAGATACCGGACTGTATCTTAGAGAGGAATTGGTAATGAGTTGAAATAAACTAGCGGACAGGATTTTCGTCTAAGAGTAAATGTTATGTGTTTACATTTGGCTTCGTTCACATTTACACGCCAGTTATTACACCAGTGTTCGGTAAGGAAAAGGTTTCTGAAGGAATATAATAGCTTTCTGCGGAAGTTGTCGGAGGATCTGGGGAGTAAGGAGGTTGTGTCCAGGAGATTTACGGAGGGTCAGTTTTTGGAGAAGATGTTTGACCTCAGAGGGATTAATAGCTTTAGATGGTAGGGAAAGTGGAATCGGTGACATAAGAAAGTCTTGCACTTTTGCGGTGTGATTGATGTGGGATTCCGGGTGAGGAGTGAATACTTTGGAGAGGTGTGTGGCGAATTCCTCGGCTTTATCTTCATCAGACGCAGCCCAGGAGTCATCACCACGTCGGAGAGGATGGGAAACTTGATGGTATTTTAGGATCTTTTTCGTGACATTCCACAGGAAATTATCACGAGCTAATAGAGCGGAGAGATAGGAATTAAAAGACTGGGAACGGAAGGTCGCCAACTCCATCTTCAATTGTCTATAATAGAAGTTATAGGAGCGGCGATCTGTTGGGTGTCGGGTGCGCTGCCATAAAGATCTTGCTCGGCGTTTGGTGTGGATGAGGTCTATAATAGGTTGCGGAAAATGATTTTGGTCTGGATTTATATTGGAGTGTTTAGGAGAGGAAGCAGTCCAGATAGCTTGTTGGATGGCGGTGGTAAAGGAATAGACGGAATTATCTAGGTCATCTGGGGTTTTGAGGGTTACTCTGAGGTCAATATTATCGGTCAGGATTTGGCGGAAAAGGTTCCAGTTGGCAGGGCCTCGGATGAATGATGGTGGAATGGGTTTTGGAATTGGAGTGAGAGACACTTTTAGGATCAGAGGACTATGGTCTGAAGATAGTTCATCAAGGCGAGTTACAGACAAGTTGAGGGAGCCTGATCCGCTGTGGATAAAGAAGTCGAGTATGTCAGAATTGCGGTTAGGATCGGTTGGCCAGTAGGTAGGGGAGTCAGGAGGCAGGATATTAAAATTTCGGGAGTTGGGTGCAGACAGCAATTTTCGTCCCCGAGAATTCGTGGTTCTGGAACCCCACTGCTGAGATCGAAGATTAACAATGATTAACAACTTAAATTAAACATTTATTGTGTTACATTATATTCATACACTAATAGTCGTCGTGGCAACAATGTTAGTTTGTTATTACCTTTTGATTTTCTATTAATACCCAATCTCTTTCTAAACATAAACTAAAGCTAAGTTTTTACCCGTGATATCCCATCCCATCCTAACACTTTCCTTTTTACCTATCTAATGACACTTGTGTGTTATCAGTCAATACTGATCCAACCATTTCCTCTCAAACTCTCCAATGCCACATCAGAGACCTTAAAGTATTGTGTCAGGCCCGGAGAATTAAAATAAATGCTAACGTAAACCTTCGTAACCCTATGACATCTTGCCCTACTGTCTACTTCAATAATACTCCTCTTGTCCCGGTTGAACAGATCCGATATCTAGGACTGCACTTTGACAAACGCCTTACTTGGAACCCTTATACAAGACTGAAACGACAAGAAACTGCACGATGTTTTCGACTACTTAAACACTTACTAGACAAGCGTTCTAATCTTCCACTTAGCTACAAAAGACTCATCTACATGACTATTATAAGGCCGATATGGACGTACAGAGTAGAGCTTTGGGGCTATACTAAACCATCGAATTCTTCCCATATCCAATCCCTACCATCTAAAATCCTTAGTAAAATCCTTAATGCTCCTTACTTTGTCAAGAATAAACTCATCCATAAAGACCTTAATGTTCCGCATGTTGCTGATTTGGCCCGTTCTAGACACCATTCCTTTCACGACAAACTCCATTCCTACCCTAATCCTCTAGTTTCAATCCTTTCTTCCTCTTCAATTCCTGACAATCCTCGAGGCTTATGAAAAGTAGATGTCCCCGAGACCTTCTAGTTTAGAATATTTTTAGAGTGCTTCCATTGGGAAGCTACATGTGTTTCATGCCTTTTTATATTTCACTCAAATTTACTTGTTGTATTCCACTATACAGTTGTGAATTCCAATAAAAAAATAAAAACTTTTTTACTCGTAAAGATTAATTCAATTTATTTTAATTGATTTTTAACTTTTTTTTTTTTTTTTTTTTTGGCATAATGGAAGAATTTAGAAATTGTCTCATTTGACCAAACGTTATATGATAACACTCTTGTCACTTGCATGCGGAAAAAAAAAAAATCCTGAAATAAAATTTTGTAGCAAATAATAAGCCACATGGAATCAGAATGAAGGCTAATTCCTATTTGTATTTTAAGATTTTTTAAATTTTGGATATTCTTATATGTAATCTGGCCATGTGTTTTATTAAATGCTTATTTAATTTAAGATCGTGGAACATTACTGCAAAGGTAAGATTAATAACCACCTTTTAGAAACCTCTAAATACATATATAAGCACACACTTACGAGGTTTTTGTTATAGACTTATACAATAGCTTTGGGTGTGAAATCTTTAGTTCATTTTATAATAACAAAAATTTATAATGTAATGGAAATGGAATAATGTACTGTAACAACAATAATTAAAGGGATTTCCACAAGTGCTATTTTTTTTTTTTTTTTTTTTTTTAACGTGCACTAACCTCAAGACACAAACCACCTTTTCACACAATGTATCGTTATCTTTGAGTAAGAGAACTACACGGGGCTAGAGGAATACAGTAAAACTAAAACTACTAGATTGCCTGCAACTATTTCTAAAAGACATACAGACCAACAAAAGGAATAGACCTTGACATTTACCACTTTGTGTACCGCATGGAAAACGAACCCTCTGCACTATCAGGATGGCCAACCGTACAATCCATACTTTATTGCGAATGAGTTGTTTAATTAAGAATAATATATATAATTTACATTTTAAACGTTTGTTTTTTACACGATATTATTATATATTCTGAACCGGTTTGTTTTGACGAAACCTGGTAAGTTTATACCTTATATTTCACATGTTTTGTATTGATAAATGTGGTACACATTAATAATAAGTTTAACCTAAACTTTAATTTATGCTTAAATCAACTTGAGCGATTTGTACAATGCCACTTTCGAACAACTAGATTTAAGGTACTTTAAAGGAAGAAAATTTATATAATCAGCGTTTCACTTACCTCCGTTTTTAAAATCGATTAATGAATTTTTTAATACTATTAGAGATTAAATGAGTGAAACCATAAATTAAATAATTAAAGTGAATTTCTATAGAAACATGTGCTTTATTAAAAAATGTATTATGTTAATATCTAAAATAATCAGTTAGTTTTATCGGCTTTTCATCACTCTTTATTAACTTTTACAAGGTTGCGTATAAGATAATATTTTTTCTAAAATATTTAGCTTTCCAACGGTATATTATACTTCTATATTACTGATTTTATGTTCAAAAACAAAAAATTGCATTAAAAAAATATGCTGTCAGTTGTCTCCTTTAGTAAATCAAATTCGCTCAACTTGCATATTTAGCTGTTAATTATCAATTCTAACAAGATAATATAGTTATTTTTATAAAATTTACAGAATTAAAAGTACTTTAGAGGAAGAAAATATCGGCTTTTAAACTCTGTCTTACTATTTCAATCAGAATGAAACCTACGTGATCTCAAAGCCCATTAAATTTTACATCGATGTAGGGAGTTTCATCAAAATCGTTAGAGCCGTTTTTGAGAAAATCGTAAAAAGGTGCAAAATGCATAGAATAAAGTAGATCTTCCAGACAGCTCATTTTGATGAAAAAGTTGCTGTAACATCTCGGGCGTATGGTTGTCTTAAATATGAAATTTCAGTTTCATAGGACTTTTCGTGTACACCCGGGAGTTACCCCCCCCCCCTCCACACACACATACCTTTTTGCGTGGGTTGATATTTGGACACAGGGATCCTAAAATGTGTATTTCCGTCGAAAACTGGAATTTGAAAATGTTCAAGATCGCAATACTTTCCCTTACCCAATATTTCATATATAGGTAAGTTAAAGTAAAAATATGTTTGCATTTTTCTCCTTTAGTTAGATATCGTATTCGTTAAAATTATACAGTTATCCGTTTTTTATCAGTACTAAATAGATAGTTGGTAAAGATATCGTTATTTTTATAGATTCTATAAAATTAAAGGTACTTTAGAGGAAGAAAATATAAAATATCTCAATTTAAGCCCTGTCAGACTATTTCAATCAGAATGAAACCTACATGATATTAAAGTAAATTAAATTTTAAGCGAGTTTAATCAAAATCATTTGAGTCGTTTTAGAGAAAATAATAAAAAGGTGTAAAATGCGAGGTAGAGATCGTGTGGAGAAGCGGGCGTTTCCAAAATACATTTTTTAGTTAAAAAGATCTTGGAAACTGAAAAAATGCCCGAAGAATGGAAAGAATCAATACTTATTCCGATTCACAAAAAAGGACCGAGGTCGGATTGTAACAACTATCGTGGGATCTCTATTCTCCCAGTATGCTATAAAATATTCTCGTCAATTCTAACTAGTCGAATCACGGAATACGCTGAGGAAATTATCGGAGATTACCAATGTGGTTTTAGGCGGAATCGCTCGACTATTGACCAAATATTTTCCTTACGCCAAATATTAGAGAAAAAATTGGAATACAACGGTGTAGTCCATCAACTTTATATCGATTTTAAAAAGGCTTATGATTCAATAGACCGTCAGAAGCTATATAACATCATGATTGAACAGCGAATACCTAGAAAGTTAGTAAACCTAGTAGAAATGTGTTTGTCGGAAACATTCCATAAAGTTAGAATCGGTCATAATTACTCCGAGACATTTGAGGTGCGATCGGATTTGAAACAGGGTGACTCCCTTTCACCTGTGTTATTTAATATAGCTTTAGAATATGTCATAGAAAAGGTGATGGTACCGAGAAAGGCTTAAATATGGGTGACAAGATTCCGGTTTTGGGGTATGCCGATGATCTGGTACTGCTAGGTGAAGACACGGAAACCATACAACTAAATACAAGTGTGTTAATAAAAACCGGTAAAGAAATAGGACTCGAATTAAATACCGATAAAACGAAGTATATGATTAGTAGCAGAAACGGTGTTGATCTTGGTGATATTGATGTATCAGGTCATACTTTTGAACACGTAGAGAAATTCAAGTATTTAGGTTCAATTATAACTAGAAAAAATGAAATCCAAGAAGAAATAAAGTCCCGGTTAAAGGTGGGAAATGCGTGTTATTATTCAGTTGCTAAGTTACTTAGTTCGCGGCTTCTATCTAAAAACTTAAAGGTTAGAATTTATAAAACTATTATTCTTCCAACGGTTCTTTACGGATGTGAAACGTGGCCGCTTACTTTAAAGGATGAACAACGGCTTAAGGTTTTCGAAAATAAGGTATTGCGTAAAATATTTGGTCCAAAGAGAGATGAGGCCACTGGGGAGTTTAGAATGTTGCATAACGCGGAATCGCGGAACTTGCATCCTGTGAATATAATTGAGCTGATTGCATCGCGGAGACTCAAATGGGCGAGTAAAGTTGTTGGGCTCGATGACGAGCGGATTCCGAGAAAGCTGGTATTTGCTGATCCGACTGGTAGGCGTCCGAAAGGTAGGCCGAAGCGGAGATGGGAGGATTGCGTTAAGGCTGATTCTCGGGAGCTTGGGCTTGAATGGTGAGCATTGGACGATTCTGTGTAGGCGGAATTTGGTGGTATCGGCATCGAACCTTCGGGTTCGCTAAGCCTATTATTATTATTATTATTATAAAATGCGAGGTATAAAGTGGCTCTTCTGGTTAGCTGATTTTAATGAAACAGCTGCTGTAACATTTCGGGCGTATAGTTGTGTTAAATATGAAATTTCAGATTCGTACGCCTTATTGTTTTTGCGCTAGACTTACCACACACACACACCTTTTTTCGACCCCGTTTTTCCGACACCCGGAAACATTACTCCTTTACGAAACCTACATGATATTAAAGAAAATTTTACATCGATGTAGCTAGTTTAATTAAAATTTTTAGAGCCGTTTATTAGAAAATATTAAAAAAGGTGCAAAATGCATGATATAAAATAGAACTTCTGGTAAGTCAATGTGGGTGAAAAAAGTTTCTGTAACATCACAAGCATATACTTGTTTTTAATAGAAATTTTAGTTACACACATCTTATCGTTTTCGAGCTGGGCTTTCCACATACACACACAGACCTTCTTGCGGGACTTGAAGGAGAAAAAAGAAGAAGAAAATCAGCATTAAAACTAAATGTGTTTGTCTTTCTAAACAAGTGTTTAGAGATTCGTTACCAGAGACCCGTTCTTGCTTCGCGGGGTGCAATTAAAGGCGGTGTCATTCATGTTTTAAAAAATTTAAGTGACCAATTAAGAGTTTATAGCTTTAGGATTATGAGTTTATCTGAGTACTTCCGCTCCTTTTTGTGCTGTGCTTACCACACTCACACACACCTTTTTGCGCGTCCCTAAAACGAAACTTGTATTTCTACGGAGCTGATTTTCTAACAAATACCTACTGAAAAAAATTTTGGAAACCAACAACGTTTCTTTTATTTTAACTTCCTTCAACAACAAAATCTCCTGGGCCCAGTCAATAAATTACTTAGGATTAGAAGTTATACCTTCTATTTGAATCATTTCTGGTATAAACAAGGCCATAGCTCAGGTTACATACACACATATGGATGTATGTATATTCCAGACATGATTTGTTGTTTTCGAATGGGACTTCTTCTGATTCGTGCAGCCTCATCTCTCATTGGATTTGCCGATCTCACAGTTTAGGAACGACTCGGTCGTGGCCACATAAAGATAGGGTCTCAGTATATCCATTGGCTGATACCCAAAAGTTTCAAAGTGTTGAAGATATCTAACGTACATTTTTCAGCTTTGTGTAAGACGACCAAAGCTATTTGCTTTGCTTTGCCAACATGCTCCATGTTAACTGAGCGAAATAAAAATACAAACTAATTGGGATTATTACCAGGGTATTGGTACCAGGATACGTCAGGACGTGTAAAGAAAATAATCCGATATAAGTGAAGATTATCTAAATAATTTCCAAGGATATAAACCAAGTTCAACTTTTGTAACAGTATTTATGGCAGAACTAGGTAGAGGATTGGGAAAATGCTTATTACAGATATTAAATATTTTTTTAGGAATAAATACGCAATGCTTCAACACGTTCACGCCGGCTCCGATTTTCAATGTCTCTGTGAGATGGCGCTCGTATTAATACTGCGTTTCATCGATTATATCCTGTTCAGACCTGTATATGAGTTGTATTTTCACTAACAGTCAAGTGAATGCTTATTCTGTAAGTATGACTAAAAAGGCAGTTAAAATGTTTTTTTTTTTTAATTTTTGCCCCAATAAATACTAGGTAACGTGGATATAGAAATAAATGCTAGGGCACTAGTGGTACGCGCCGTTCTATTGGGTTGTTTCACATGAAATGTCCGTTTTTATAGTTTCTGAAATACATAAAGGATTTTGCAGGTCTCTGTTGTTTTCTTCCGAATGTTTACATATTTAAAGTAAACAGTTACTAATCCTCTACCTTTGTATTATAAACATTAGCTTCCCCATCAATTACCCACTTTTTAGTATAACTCCAAATATGAACATGGAAAAACGCCATTTTCGTGTAATATTTTTGTACGAGTTTAAACTCGGCCATTCAGCAGCTGAGGCCTCTAGAAATATTTGCAAGGCGTTTAGGGAAGGGAGTGTTAATGAACGGACCTAATGAAAAGACCTCCGTCCGTAATAGATAACGATGTCCTCAAACATACAGTACAAGGAAACCCCTACCAAACAGTTTAAGGACTCTCAGCACAACTAAATGCAAGTGCATCTACCGTTTTTAGACATTTAAAGTGTGTTGGGAAAGTAAAAAAGCTCGATACATGGGTACCTCATGATCTCACTGAGCGGCAGCAAGACCCCATGTTTCAAAACATACCGTGCAAAAATTGAAAGAACTGGGCTATGAGGTTCTTCCGCACCCACCATATTCTCCTGACTTGTCTCCAACAGATTACCACCTGTTCAGGAATTTAGACAACTTTGTCAAACTAAAACTTTTTGAAAATGATGATCAAGTGAAAAGTGCGTTTTCAGATTTTGTTTCACTTCTAAGCTCAGAGTTTTTCAGTTCGGGGATAAAAAAGTTGGTGTCTAGTTGGGAAAAATGTGTAGAAAAAGAAAGTAAATACTTCGAATAAAATTATCTTGTTTCCATATCGTATTTTTTATAAAAATCCTTTACCTTGAAAAATCGTAGATTTCATGTTTTACAACCCAATAATTAAATATGGTTCCAGAAACAAAAAATTAAAATCCCATATTTTATTTCAGTTTTAATTGAAGATAATTGGAATGATACGATGATTGGAAAAATCAACGTTTTTTATCCGAGAGCCGACCACATACATGCACAAACTGGCCACTAAGCTGGTCTAATTAAGGAGGAAATGTTTTGTGAGCATTGTTGAATATAACGCACCCTAACTGCAGCTATCTGTATGGTAGGGCTTTGACTCTTTGGGAAGTACAGTTTGTGAAATACTATATTTCAACTCGTAAAAGTTCTCCGGTTATGGCATGCAGGTGGGTAAAGTCACAAAGCCCTACTGATGGGCAGGATGTGGTGAGGCTTTAAAATAGTTCATAACTGTTGGACAGGTTGGCAACACTTAGCGCCACGTTGACCTAACGGAAAAGGCACTACAAAACAGGGAAGTCATTTGTTCATTTATTTACGAGTGTTATATAAGAAAACTATTTGATTTCCGCATAAGAAGTAAATATGATTAATTAAACTATTTTTTACCTCTGCTGATGCTATATCTGCAAGATGATGATTCTATCAGTCAATACCGATCCATTTATTGCCTCCCAGACATTTCTAATCCCACATTAAAGACATTGAAGTAGGATGTAATAATTGGAAAATAAAAATAAATTCTAACTAATCCAACCATCCGTAACCCTTTGTCGTAAACCTATGACTTCCAGCCCTAAGTACCATTTAGCACTTTCACGCCAGGGCGAATATCTACTTTTTCCGTGTGAGGCTGCGGACTGTGATAGCTGCTTACTTACGCTTCGTGGAAAGGGGCGACACTGTTGCAAGTTCCAACGTTTTTAATGCCAGATCAAAACAGTTCCAGGCTTGTAACGCGCTAAATGCGAGATAGGAACAGTTTTGACATACACATATGACTTGAAGAAGTAGTTATTAGGGGTGGGCATAATCGAATGACGATTATCAGATTATTCGATTATTTCAAACATTCGAATTAATCGATTATGGGATTAATCGGTTTGGATAAACGAACGATCATTCGAACTATATTGTTTAACAATAATCGAGGGATTATAATGAGCTCGGATAATCGATTTTTTTTGCTCATCACACAAATTATATGCATATTTGTACCTAGACTCAGCCAGGTATCGTCTCTCAGAAGCATACTAATCATTAGATCATTCGATTATGAAATCATTCTATTATTTAAATCATCGAAGTCCGATTATCCGATTATGACGATCATTCGATTATGCCCACCCCTAGTAATTATGGAAATACTTTAAAAAAAAAGATTCCTATATTATTAAAATCGATTCTTATATTATTATTATAATTATATCTAATATTCTTATATGATATTACATTAATAAAAATAAGAAAAGAAATCACGCACAGATAAATAAAATTCATAGAGAAGAGTAATCAAGTGAAATTGACCGATATGAGTTATTTGAGGGGGGGGATTTTGAAAGTTATAAAATATTTAATAAATAAACCCTTATGCTTGTTAATTCCTACAACATATAAAAAGAAGTGATTCACCTGTGATGCACGTCGCCCCACGGGATAGTTAAGCGTGACCCACTGGTGGGTCACCCCGGCGTGAACGTTTTAATTTAACATTATTCCTCTGTTGAACAGATCCAAGACTTTGGACTTCATTTTGTTCAACGTCTAACCTGGAATTCTCATACACGACGGAACTGCTCGCCGTTTACGGCTATTGCAATACTTACTAGACAAACGCTCAAACCTCACACTTAACTATTGTACTTAAGGCCCATCAACATGACTATCATAAGGTAAATTAGGACATTTCGAATTCCCCTGGTATTCAATCCTTACAATCCAAAATTCTTCGTAAAATCCTCAACGCTCCCTACTTTGTTACGAATAAGCTTATCCATAATGACCTTAATGTTCGATATGTTGCTGATTTGGCCCGAACCAGGTAACATTCCTTGGTATTCATATAATTGAATAAATATATTCTATAATACACTTGTCAATTTAAATAAATATAATTTAAAGGGCCTCGTGTCAGAGAGTTTTTATTATGACAACCAATTTTTCCTCAGAAGATTTATTGTTTTCTCAAAATATGTTTTATTTTTCGTCTTTTACTATATATAGTAAGGGAAAGTATTGCGATCGTGAAAATTTTCGAATTCCAGTTTTCAACGGAAATACATGTTTTAGGGTCCCCTGAGTCTAAATAACCAAGTCCCGCAAAAAGGTCTGTGTGTTGTAACTCCCGGGCAGAAACGGTAAGTCCGATGAAACTGAAATTTCATAATTAAGACAACTATACGCTTGAGACGTTACAAAATATTTTTCATCAATATCAGCTTACCAGAAGAGCCACTTTATACCATGCATTTTGCACCTTTTTTCGATTTTCTCAAAAACGGTTCCGACGATTTTGTTTAAACTAGCTATATCGATGTAAAATTTAATGGGCTTTAATATCATTTAGGTTTCATTTGGTTTAAAATGGTCTGACAGGGCTTAAATGCCGATATTTAAATTTTCTTTTTCTAAAGTGCCTTCAATTTTTTTGATTCTATAAAAATAACTATATTATCTTGTTGCCACTGATAAAAAACAGGTAAATATATAAATTGAATGAATTCGATACCCAACTATGGAGAAAACTGAAAAAATATATTTCAGTTATAACATAAGTTGGAAAGCTTGAGATTTTAGAAAAAATATTATCTCATATACAAGCTTAGTAGAGATTGATGAAAAGCGGATAAAATTAACTGATTGTTTTAGATAATAACATAATAGATTATTTAATAAAACACATATTTCTATCGAAAATCAATTTAATTAATTCTTTAAACTACTTTCATCTCTAACGGTATTTAAAAATTCTTAAATTGATTTTAACAAGGGTGGTAAGTGAAAGTCGTGTGTTGCGGCCACCAGATTTTTTTAATGACGAATTGTTTTAAGTTATTGAGTCAATGTTTAATAAAATAATAAAAAATTACTTTACCAATTTATCTGTTATTGATAAAATATATTACATTGGTTTTGACGTTTCATTATCATCCCTTCCTTTAGGGTCTATGTGACTCCCTCTTCCTAAAAGAAATTTAAAAAAAAAAGCAGAAAATTTTTTTTCATAAGTAAAAACGAAGAACTTTTTTTTAGTGGTAGGTTTGGGTATCTGCTTTGTAAATAGTTTTATAAAGATCGGATTACCTTATCTTGGGTTCACTCACCTTGTTAGCTTCTCCTGTTACCCACTCCTTCTCGAGATGGGCTCATAATTAATTTTGGTGATTGAAGATGCGTATATTTAAAAATATACCCATTTATTTAAAAATATAAAAATACATTTGATTTATTTTATTTTTTTTTTAATATATTTTATTGTTTTTTACAACTGTATATACAAATACAATAAGTAAAATGGCTGAATTACAATAACATGCATGAATAGACATGTAAAGAATCTACCCAGTGGTAGTACTTCGAAGTTTATTTTATGAGCAGGTCTCGAGGCCACCGTCTTTTCAGGCGCCTCGGAGGATTACCGGGAATAGATGTAGATGAGAGGTTACGGACAAGCGGGTTTGAGTGGGCAGGTAGTTTGGAATTAAAGGAGGTGTATCTATCGCGGGCCAAGTCTGCAACCAGTGGGATATTTAGGTCTCTATGGATGAGTTTATTAGTTACAAAGTAAGGAGCATTGAGGATTTTTCGTAGGATTTTGGATTGCAAGGATTGGATGCGGGAGGTGTTTGATAGTTTAGTGGACCCCCATAGCTCAATGCCATAGATCCAAATAGGTCGGATAATCGTGATGTAAATGAGTCTTTAGTAGTAAATAGAGAGTTTTGAACGTTTGTCTAGTAAGTGTTGTAGTAAGCGGTATCTGCAGGCAGTTTCTTGTCGTTTCAGTCTAGTGTGAGGATTCCAAGTAAGGCGCTTGTCTAGATGGAGTCCAAGGTAGCGGATCTGTTCAACGGGGAACATTTGATTTAAAATATATTTTTGTAATTTTTTTCTCTTTATTTTTCTTTCTGATTTTTCAAATTTTCACCGAAGATACACGTTTTAGAGTCCACCGAGTCCAAATTATCAAGTTGTGTAAAACCGAAATTTCATATTTTAGAAGCGCATGTGCCGAAGATGTTACTGCACCGTCTTCAACCAAATTGGCATACCAGGAGAGTCACTTAATACCATGTATCATGCTCCATAAGATGTTCTCAAAAAGGGCTGTGACGATTTTAATTGAAAACGCTTTATCAAGATTTGTTGGAATTTACTTTAATTCTCCAATTCTGACACCAAACCTTAAGGTCTCTGATGTGTGGTTGGAGTTTTTGAGAGAGAATAGTTGGATCGTAATTGGCTGATAATACACAAGTGTCATCAGCATAGGTAAAAAACGAAGTGTTAGGATGGGATGGAATGATTGGGTAGTAGGATACTGCCTTGAAGAACACCAGTGGACTGAGTAAAAATGGACTTATTGGAACCATTGTAATTTATTCTGAAGGATCTGTCTGAAAGGTAGGGCTGGATAATGAGGAAGTAAGTAGGAGGCTGGAATTAGCGGAGTTCGTACAGCAGTCCTGGGTGCCAGACTCGGCCAAAAGCCCAACACATGTAAAACAAATTCACAACTTAGCAGTCTTAACTCACAACTTTAGTATTAGACTGAGTACTTTACTTGAGGGATAATGCCAAGCTTCAACTTAACGAAAGTATATAATAATGGAGTTGAAAAACTAAAATTATGGGAAGTTAACAACTTTGACAGTGAGAAGTGCACAGTTGTTAAATAGGTTGCTCTGCCTGAGGCTTCACTCTGACTCGTTAGAAAAACCAGCTAGTTGAATAAATTTGTGTAGAAGTTCGATTAATATTATAAGGTATAAACTATTATGGTATACCTCTCTAACTTTATTCCAAAATATTCGAAGGGATGTGTTAATCAAAGGTTTTTCAGGTAATAATATAATGCGATATATTATAACGATTTTATTTATTTAATTATTTAAGATCTAACAATCATTTTGTTTTCTTCCATAAAATACGTTCTACACTAATTTTGGATAATTATTTTTTGAATAGTTGTCAATTTTAATTTCATTAACATCCTCTCGATTTGATAAGCTTATTTATGTCGATAAAGCATGAGCTAAAACTTAATAAAAACAATAAACCTAAAAAATAAAAATAAAAAAAACTGTACCTCTACAACCCATAAAGGGATAAAGGGCCTAGAGTTAGATGCTTGTCGAGATTCGTACTGTTTCGCGGCCAACGGCAATCATGTGCAAAGAGGTGATTAAGCCTGAATCACGCTGGGCCGCCAGACCCCCTCCCCTTCACCACTGGGCAAACGCGTGCGTACCTTAACCTTAACATACCTTAACCCGAAGAACTACAATATCGAATGGGCAGTGGTAACATACTCCATGAGAACAACATATATATATATATATATATATATATATATATATATATATATATATATATATATATATTTATACATACATACACATAAGACAACTATAAGCCCGGGATGTTACAGGAGTTTTTTCACTAAAATTGGCTTACCGGAAGAGGAACTTTATATCATGCATCTTGCATCTTTTTACAATTTACTCAAAAATGGTTCTAACGATTTTGATTAAACACTCGATCTATATCGATTTAAAATTTGATGTTCTTAAATTTGCTGAAGGTTTCAATCTGATTTAAATAGTCTGATAGGGCTTAAATGGCGATATTTTAAATTTTCTTATTCTAAAGTACCTTTAATTTCTTAGATTCCATAAAATGAGGGAAATTTGATAAACAACTAAAAGTGAAAAGTACAAAATTATATTTTATGAAATTTTTGTGTTTTTGAACATAAAGGTAAAAATAGTTGTCAATTTTAATTTCATTAACATCCTCTCGATTTGATAAGCTTATTTCTGTCGATAAAGCATGAGCTAAAACTTAAGAAAAACAATAAACCTAAAAATAAAAGTAAAACTGTGCCTCTACAACCCATAAAGGGATAAAGGGCCTAGAGTTAAGTACTTTTCGAGATTCGTACTGTTTCACGGCCAACGGCAATCATGTGCAAGAGGTTATTAAGCCTGAATCACGCTCGGCCGCCAGACCCCCTCTCCCAATTTCGTGTATCCATTTTATATAGGCTGGGTGTGCCCAGAGAGGTTCTGCATACTCCAGGGTCGATCTACGGCTAAAATAATGGAATAAATAACTCTGTCTCTGCCGAGATTCGAACCTGCTAACCACTAGGCCACGCCGCTCCCTTAACGTTTAGAAAGTAAACCATTACAGGGTAAAAAGGCAATAGAACTGAAAGGGAAAAATACTCGAATGATGTCTTGAAACATTAGGGGTACTCACTACGTTTGCTATAGCATGCTATTTGTGTTATTTTACTAAACCCGTCGAGTTTCTACAGTTATTTCCTGTATAAAATTGATGGGTTTAGCACAATAGCACAAATAGCATGCTATAGCAAACGTAGTGAGTACTCCTATTATGAAATTCTAAATGAAATGTTTCTAAACTGAAGAATAATGTAATTATTGGGTCGTAAAATAAGTTGGTAAATGTTTTCAATATTTCAATTTAATCCTCTTTGTGTTTATAAAGTCATATATACTTGATCAATACTGATTTTTAAGTTAAGATGCTTTTATGCATCAGTATCAACCAAGATTCCTTATCTTTAAGTGGTTAAAGATTAAAGGTTACAATTCCTTCGCTTGTTCAAAATGGAAGAGAAAACAAATCATTTTCGTCATTTAATTATTTTTTATTTCCGAAAAAGAAAATCCGCTGCACGGTCGGTTAACAAAATTAGCAATGATGCTTGGTTTGACTTTCGGAGTATTTGGGACATTCAGATAGGTAACTAGCGTTTGTAAACCTGTACCTCAACAACCCATGAATGATCTTGGATTCAGTACAGATAGAGGCAAGCATTGTTGCTCATTCAACGGCAGTGCAAGGTTTATGCTTGTTGTGCCCCAGGAGGGTCTCGATACCCCAGGGTAATATATAATATTCTACCACAGCCAGGACAACTAAAGGATGCCACAGTTCTATCCTCTATCTATGCTCTAGCGCTCCCATACTAGCGTTCGTTCACGCTTGAATTCACCACTGGGCAAACGCTCGCGAACCTTAACCTTAACGTACCTTAACTCGAAGACCGACAATAGGGGTACTCTCTACGTTTGCTATAGCATATTTTTTGTGCTATTTTGCTAAACTCATCGAGTTTCTACGGGAAATAACTGTATAAACTAGAAGGGTTTAGCAAAATAGCACACAAAATATGCTATAGCAAACGTAGTGAGTACCCCTTATATCGAATGGGCTGTGGTAACATACTCCATAAGTGCTTTATTTATTATTGATAACGCAAAACATAAAAATACTCATGCAATCGAAATATGGAACATTTTGGCCCTCCATTCTTTTGGTCCATGAGTGACGATGCACACTTCATCCGCTTTATATCTATCACTTGTGAATATGGAGGGAAATAGCTGGTTCTAATAATGATTTATATCAGCCATAGACATCCTCCAAGGGCTCAACTAATCTGTATGAACAGAGTACCCTTCATAGGTGGGGAAACCTAGTAGTTGAGTATGACCAACTTACCTCCTTACACAATAACTCTTCTAAAAACTATACATCCCCACTAAATACTGAACCTAAGAGCCTCGGAGGGTTGCACTGATAGAGTTATACCTGAAGCGTAATATATATATATTGTTTGATCAGTTCTCGACTGTTGATAATTTAAGTTAATTATTCGAGAATTTGTTTATATATATATATAGCTATGTTTTTGACCGGCTGCTGTTCTAAGGCAGCGGTAGTTTCAAAACTAGCTTACTTACTATATTTAGTTAATATATAAACTATATTTAATGAAACCATTGGATTTCCTTTCCAAAGGTATCGTGTTTACCAATCCGATAGGTGGCATGCAGGGTAAGATTAAAGTAAACAAGATTCAATTAATACATTACTATAATTATTAATTTACACATATCCATTATATTAACACATTGCCTAAAACTCTGATTGAGAATAATGAGTGACATTTTACAACCTTTGCCATAAATATTACAAATAACGAGATACCTTTAAAACACTGTCGGCCGGCGAAGGTGGAATCATCTTAAGACGTCCATTCTCTGCTTCATCCTCCAGCTGCTCTCAGAACCCCGACGGCCACCTCCTCTTCTTGTAGATGGAACCCGACTCACTCTTCTTAAGGATAAAACATGACTGACTCTTTCCAATCTTCTCCACATCGTCGTCACCTCGGGAGGGGCTGATCTGGGAAGTGCCCTATGCCGGGGGTCCTTTGTCCTAGTGTCTAAGAAGTTTCCCGAGGTACATATTGCTGGGAGTCCTATGGAGATAAACGCCTTTTGATGTTTTGCCGACAAAGGTTTCTCAATCTTTTATTGTTTAATATTAAAAATATTTAATTATGAACTCCCCTCAGTATCCTCAATACATTACAATGTATATATCTTTCTTTTTACTTTCACTTACCTATATATAAAATATATAGTAAGGGGAAGTATTGTGATCCTGATAATTTACGAATTCCAGTTTTCAACGGAAATACACGTTTTAAGGCCCCCTGAATCCAAATAAGGTCTTTGTGTATGTATATGTGTCTGTGTGTCAGTGAGTCCGTGTGTTTGTGATAAGTCAAGCACAAAAACGAAAAGTCGTACACAACTGAAATTTCATATTTAAGATAAATATAAGCCCGAGATGTTTTGCACTAAAATCGGCTTACCGGAAGTGAAACTTTATACCATGCATTTTGCACCTTATTACGATTTACTCAAAAATGGCTCTAACGATTTTGATGAAACTCACTATATCGATGGAGAATTTGATGGGCTTAAATTTGCTGAAGGTTTTATTCTGATTGAAATAGTCTGATAGGGCTTAAATGGCGTTATTTTATTTTATTTTTTTCTAAAGTACCTTTAATATTGTAGATTTCATAAAATTAGGCGAATTCGATAAACGACTAAAATTGAAAAGTGCAAAATTATATTTTATGCAATTTTTGTGTTTTTGAACACAAAGGTAGTAATATAGATGTATAATATACCGTTGAAAAGCAAAAGACTTGAGAAAAAATATTCTTCAATATTTGGAATCATAAAAGTTAATGTAGACTAATGAAAAACCGACAAAACTAACTGATTGTGGTAAATAAAAATATAATAGATTTTTTAATAAAACACACGTTTTTATCGAAACTCAATATAATTAATTCTTTGATCTTTTTACATTAACTTACTTATATCTGAAATATATAGTAAGGGAAAGTATTGCGATATTGAAATTTTTTTCATTTATCAGTGTTTTTAAAAATTCTTAAATTAATATTAACAACGGAAGTAATTGAAAGTCGAGTGTTGCGCGCACCAGATTTTTTAAAATAAATTTTATTAAAGATCTGATTTCTTGCCATAATAAGATGTACCATAAGTTTGCTACGACATATTTTATGTATATGCTGGAATAAAACCTGAAATACAGCACACTGAAGCAGAACGTAAAGATAAGAAGAGTGAAGGCATGCGGGTGTTATGGCAACCTGGTAATGAACAGCTACACCTGGATCAGCTCTTACACTGATGCTAACCTACACCCTTTCTGTTCTTATTTACTATAATTTAAGAGGCATCTCGCATAAAAAAAAAATCCAAGGAAACGATTATTTATGGATGTCATGAAAACGAAAACTACTATTGGATGAGCTCTCAATATGTTTTCTTGTCCTGTTCTTAATGGCAGAAAAGAAAAAAAACAACAACGAAGAAGTGTATTGTATTGTTGTTGTTTGTTTTTTATGTGGACAGTAGACCTCGCGAAGAGATTTTTAAATTTTACCATGTATTGCAGCTTTTAGAGGTTTATTAAACGTCATTCTTTGAGAACCTCATATTATTTCTAGGAATATCATACACTATGGTTTTTCTTTCGCATATTTGTTTTGTCCGTTGTTAGTATCAGTATCAGCTCTTGTAGTTACAGACCCATGAATTTAATTCATTGAAGAAAAAAAAATCTGGTGCGGGCAACACACGACTTACACTTACCGCCGTTGTTAAAATTGATTAAAGAATTTTCAAATACAGTTAGAGATAAAAATTAGTGAAACCAATAAAGAATTAATCAAATTGAATTTCTACAAAAACATGCGTTTATTAATTTTGTTTTTGTTATAATATTATCTAAAATAATCAGTTAGTTTTATCAGCTTTTTATCACTCTATTAACTTTTACAAGTTTGTGTATTAGATAATTTTTTTTTTTTCCAACGGTATTTTATACATCTATATTACTGTTCTTATGTTCAAAAACGAAAAAGTGCATTAAAAAAATATGTTTGCAGTTTTCTCCTTTAGTTAGATATCGAGTTCTTTCAACTTACACATTTACCTATTTTTTATCGTAGATAACAACAATATATTGTTATTTTTTTTATTATCTACAAAATTGAAGGTACTTTAGAGGAAGTAAATATGAAATATCGGCATTTAAGCTCTGTCAGACTATTTTAATCAGAATAAAGGTTACATGATATTATAGCCCATCAAATATTACATCGATATGTTTAATTTAAAATCGTCAAAACCGTTTTTGAGAAATTCGTAAAAAGGTGAAAAATGCATGGTATAAAGTCGTCACTCTCCGTTAACTTTTACAATAGTATGTATAAGATTATATTTTTTCTAAAATCTTGAGCATTTCAACGGTATATTATACATGTATATTACTGTCCTTAAGTTCAAAAACAAAAATTGCATTAAAAAAATATGTTTGCAGTTTTCTCCTTTAGTTGGATTTCGAATTCGTTCAACTTACATACTTACCTGTTTTTTAGCAATGCTAATCATATGATATGGTCAATTTTATTGAACAATAACAATTTTTATTGAGAAAATTTTACAATCTGTCCCAATTTGGACATTAATAGTAGTGCTGAATGACATCAAACATACTACATTCATACAATATTCACACAACATAAAATTACAATAAAATATATACACAATAATGAATCAATACAAAAGTCAATAATTCACTTATACCTATATACACATACACACACTCATACATACATCACATTGAGTGGAGAATCTAGCCAGTGCTAGAACTCCAATATATTTACAAAAGGTCGCGGGGCCACTGCCGTTTCAACCTTCTAGGTGGGTTGTATGGATGAGTGGAGCTGGATAGGGATTGAGCTAAAGGATTAGGATGATGAATGAGGTTCTGGTGGAATTTGGAAAATTTGGATGGAATTAGGTCTGAAATAAATGGAACATTAAGGTCGTGGTGCAAGGTATAATTGGAGACATAATAAGGAGCATTTACTATTGTACGGAGGACTTTGGATTGAAAGGATTGAATGCGTTTGATGTTAGAACGTTTAGCTGTCCCCCACAGTTCAAGTCCGTAGGTCCAGATGGGCTTCAGTATTGTCTTGTAGATTAATAATTTGTTGTCAACTGTAAGTTCAGATTTTCTGTTGAGTAGTCGGTATAACTGTCCGAATCGTCGGTTGAGTTCTTGTCTTTTAAGTCTTGTATGTGGGTTCCAAGTCAATCTTTTGTCTAACAGTAAGCCAAGATACCGGACTGTATCTGAGAGAGGAATCGGTAATGAGTTGAAATAAACTGGCGGACAGGATTTTCGTCTAAGAGTAAAGGTTATGTGTTTACATTTGGCTTCGTTCACCTTTACACGCCAGTTATTACACCAGTGTTCGATAAGGAAAAGGTGTCTCTGAAGGTTTAAGGATGCTGTTTCAGGATTGGAACTGGATGATAGGATGGCGGTGTCGTCTGCAAAAGTTGCCAGAAAGGTATCAGGATGTGTAGGAATATCAGCAGTGTAAAGGATGTAGAGGGTGGGTCCCAAGACGCTGCCTTGAGGAACACCGGCCTCAACGGGATAAAGGTTAGAAAATTCTTCACCACAGCGAACTCGGAAGGAACGGTTCGAGAGATAGGATCGGAGAATGAGGTATAGAGACTGGGGTAAATGGGTTTTCAGCTTGAAGAGTAATCCAGTGTGCCATACCCGGTCAAAAGCTTGCGCAATGTCCAGAAACGCACCAGAACAATACTCTTTGCATTCAAGAGCTGAGGAAATATGGTCTACAACTCGGAGCCCCTGTTGAACTGTGGAATGCTGAGGACGGAATCCAAACTGATGGGAAGGAAGATTTTGAGATTCTAATATGGGTAGGATACGTTTAAGAAGAAGCCTTTCGAAGATTTTTGAGAGGATGGGGAGTAGACTAATAGGCCTGTAGGATGAAGTGTTGTTGGAAGGTTTACCTGGTTTTAAAAAAAGGATGATGGTGGAATGTTTCCATAACAGAGGAAAATAGGTGGTGCGGAGGATGCAGTTGTAAATATAAGTAAGGAATATAATAGCTTTCTGCGGAAGTTGTCGGAGGATCTGGGGAGTAAGGAGATCGTGTCCAGGAGATTTACGGAGAGTCAGTTTTTGGAGAAGATATTTGACCTCAGAGGGATTAATAGCTTTAGGAGGTAGGGAAAGTGGAATCGGTGACATAAGAAAGTCTTGCACTTTTGCGGTGTGATTGATGTGGGATTCCGGGTGAGGAGTGAATACTTTGGAGAGGTGTGTGGCGAATTCCTCGGCTTTATCTTCATCAGACGCAGCCCAGAAGTTATCACCACGTCGGAGAGGATGGGAAACATGATGGTATTTTAGGATCTTTTTCGTGACATTCCACAGGGAATTATCACGAGCTGATAGAGAGGAGAGGTAGGAATTAAAGGACTGGGAACGGAAGTTCGCCAACTCCCTCTTCAATTGTCTACAATAGAAGTTATAGGAGCGGCGATCTGTTGGGTGTCGGGTGCGCTGCCATAATGATCTTGCTTGGCGTTTGGTGTGGATAAGGTCTATAATAGGTTGTGGAAAATGATTTTGGTCTGGATTTATATTGGAGTGTTTAGGAGAGGAAGCAGTCCAGACTGCTTGTTGGATGGCGGTGGTAAAGGAATAGACGGAATTATCTAGGTCATCTTGGGTTTTGAGGGTTACTCTGAGGTCAATATTATCGGTCAGGATTTGGTGGAAAAGGTTCCAGTTGACAGGGCCTCGGATGAATGATGGTGGAATGGGTTTTGGAATTGGAGTGAGAGATACTTTTAGGATCAGTGGACTATGGTCTGAGGATAGTTCATCAAGGCGAGTTAAAGACAAGTTGAGAGAGCCTAATCCGCTGTGGATAAAGAAGTCGAGGATGTCAGGATTGCGGTTAGGATCGGTTGGCCAGTAGGTAGGGGAGTCAGGAGGCAGGATATTAAAATTTCGGGAGTTGAGTGCAGACAGCAAATTTCGTCCCCGAGAATTCGTAGTTCTGGAACCCCACTGCTGATGCTTGGCGTTTAAGTCTGCACCCAGAATGAAACGATTTCCTAAGGAATCCAGGAAGGATACAAATTCAGAATTGGAAATGGAATGTTTAGGAGGGCAATATGCAGATGTGAGGGTTACCGGAAAGGAAAAAGTCTTGATTACTATGGCTGTGGCTTGTAGGAAATCATAGGTGGGAAGTGGGAGTAAATGATGAGAGAGGGATTGGTGGACAATGATAGCAGAACCGGCATGGGCTTTACCGTCTGGGTGGTCAGTACGGTATGTCATGTATTGCGGTATTTTGAAGTACTGTTTAGTCGTTAGTCTTGTTTCAGTTATAAGTGCAACATCGATTGTTTTGTCTTGCAACAACGCTGTCAGTTCGTCAGTATGATTTCTAACACCATTCGCATTCCAAAGGAGAATGGATAAGGAGTTAGGTGAAGTCATTTAAGGATTTTTTAAGGCAGGGATTAGATTCGATACTAGATTTGTAAGGAGTGATATAAGCGGCATAACAAGAGATTTGATTTCGGAGATGAACGATGTCATTAGACTGGTAAGATCTGTGACGTTTGATGGTGGAGGGATATGAGAAATTTGATGTTGAGGAGATTTTTGAAGATTAGGTAAACTTTGAGGGATAGATTCTTGTACAATAGATTGAGAATGTTGAGGAAAATGTTGTTCCGGCAGTGCCTCGACTTCATGATTCTGGTTACCACCTCCAAGCAAGTGGGCAAATGACACGTTAGAATTTACAAGTTTAGATGGTTCTCTTCTGCTTCTGGTTGGTACAGCTGTTTCATTCTGATCCTGAGGTTTTTGGTATCTGGTTCTGAGTTTCTTGTAGATTTCACATCCCTTGTAGTTAGCCGGGTGGTCCTTGAGGCACAGAGCACATACAGCGGGTGTTGATCTTGATCTTGTACATTCTTCTGTTTTATGCTGTTCACCGCATTTCACACAGCGTGGTATGTGATGGCAATAACTTTTGGTATGACCATATGCCTGACAGTTATGGCACTGGACTATTTCTTTCTTTGTGTAAGGTTTTTCAACTTTTACACGGGTATAGTACAGTCTACTGAGGTCATAGATTTTTTCGACTCCTGCTGATGGTTCTAAGTCCACGAAGAATAGAGGCAGTGGACTTTTATCTTTTAGAACGTTGGTGACTTGCCTCACTTGGAATCCTAATTCTGTCAGTTCTTCTTTGATTGCTTCAACGGGTGTTGAGGAATGTAGGTTTCTGATTACGACCCTTAATGCTCTCTCTTGGCGCAGCTGATAAGTATGAAAGTCAGCTTTGGTCTCAGTCAGATATTTTACAATCTTTCTGTAGGTTTCAGCAGTAGTCGGAGATATTTTAGTATCATTGGTTCTACTTATACAATAATAACTATTAGGATCTGTTACTTTGTTTAAATGCGCACACATCAGTTTAAAATTTTTAATATTTTTAACAAATATTGGTGGAGGTAGTGGTTCTCTGGGTATAGGAGAAGATTCCATGGTTTCTTTTTCATTTTGGAGGATCTGAAATGGATTCGGTGTAAAAAACGGAGATTCATCAGTTATTCCTTGTGATGATGTGCTGGGCTGTGGTTCAGATCCTAATGAGGTAGCTGAAGCGGTCGCTGGTGGAATAATTTTTTTATTTTGTTCACGGCGGGGTCTCTGTTTTGTGGGAGACGAGTTCGAACCTGCAGATCTAGATCTTTTACTTGCGGACTTTGAGGACATGACTTGATGAAAATATCTCATTGATTAAGAAAATAATAATAATAATAAATAAATAATGAGATAAGAATTAAAGATAAAATAAAGATAATTAAAAGAAAAGCAAGCCCTAGCTTGCCGAGCTAGCGGCAATCAGCTGATCAGTGACCCTTATTTCACTTTTTCGTGATTGTACAAAGTAAATTATAACTTTGCTTACCGAAACTTCTGCAATATTCACTGCCGTAATATTCCTGAGGTCTAGTGATGTTCTCCAGACTGAATTCTAGCGAATTCCTACTGAAAAAAGCAAAAATCTGAGAGACGATGTAACGTATGACTGTTATCATCGAGCGCATCAGCTGATCGGTCAATTTTATTAATTAATTATTAATTATTAAAATTACAAAATTAAAGGAGGAAGAAATTTTAAAATATTAGCATTTAAGCCCTGTCAGACTATTTCAATCAGAATGAAATCCACATGATATTAAAGCCCGACCAATTTTACATCGATATAGTGAGTTAAATTAAAATCGTTAGAACCGTTAATGAGAAAATCGTAATTAGGTGCAAAATGCACGGTATAAAGTGGCTCTTCTGGTTAGTTGATTTTGATGAAAAAGTTTCTGTAACATCTCGGGCGTATAGTTGTCTTAAATATGAAATGTCTGTTTTGTACGGCTTTTAGTTTTTGAGCTAGACTTACCACACACACACACCTTTTTGCGGGACTTGGTCATTTGGACTCAGGTGCCCTGAAACGTGTATTTCCGTTTAAAACTTGAATTCAAAAATTTTCACGATTTCAATACTTTCCCTTACTATATATTTCATATATAGGTAAGTGAAAGTAATAAATAAATAAAATTTAATTTATTGCGTCGAAAAATATCATGAAGTTATTTCAGTAAAAACGCATTAAACCGAGTTTGAACCGACAGAGGCTGTAAAATTATTTATTGTTTTATTTTAACTCTTTAATAGGGAGATATTTTAGGGAATAATCTTGCGTCTATAAATTTATCTGACGGTTAAGTGTGATCCTGTCACTTTGCCAAGCGTTGCCCTTGAAGCAGTACGATTCCCTACTAATTACTGAGCTCAAACCCATATGTCTTATTTATACTAGAAACGATTATATAGGAGAGTAGAGAGTATGGGTCACCTAAGGTTATGCTACAGTTGATAATTATATTCATTCAGTTATCATCTGAAATGTCATGAATTTTAACTCGATGATAATTTCGTTGAATCTTTGGAAATCTGATTGATGGTTAGCTAAGGAATCTGAAAAGCAGAAAACCCCATCAATAACTGAAAATCTAAAGTTATAGCTTCTATTTGACTCGTTTCTGGTATAAACAATGCCATACCTAGCTCAGGTTACACACACACACACATGTATACATATATATATATATATATATATATATATATATATATATATATATATACAACAATCTAAATCATCGAGCTTTTCATATTAGAATTCTATTTGCAATTTTTTCGGGTTTTAAGTCTTTACCAATCACTTCTTCTTAATTTTTAAATATTTGACGTTTCGATCCTCCGTCACAAACATAAGATCCTTTTCAAACAAGTATATGTAAATATTGGTTACATTTTTAATAAATTATCAATCTACAGCCAGATACAACACACACATTACCAAAGAATTTTTGAGCATCAGTACACCACTCAGGAAACGTCAAATAAAGGAAATTTAAGAAGAAATAATTGTTAAAGACCTAAAACCCGAAAAAATGTCAAATAAAATTTTATATATATATTTCTTTAAAATTTTCTTTGTTTCGAAGGTATGTGTGAGGACGAGCATTATCTTGTTGGAAGAAAACCCCATGTATGTTGATCAAAGCAGGATAATAACACGTAAAATCTTTTCAGTTGTTCGCTGTTAAGTTCAGAATTCATAGAGCAAACTCGCGATAAATGAAACCTTTAAAACTGCAAAAAAATGCAAAGCATGAATTTTTTTTTTTCCAAGTGCTTCCTTACAGAAACCAGAAATGCAGTTTGACCGCAATATAGCCATACCGCGGGGATTCGGATTTTGCCAGTAAACCCATTTTTCATCACAGGTAAAATCTCATATCAGAAGGTTTTTCAGTAAATATTTACTAATTTCTAACCTCTCAGCTGATTGCTGAGGAGTAAGTTCGTGGTAGTCTAGTGTACTGCTCATTTTCACCTTCCATAAGGGAAGTAGAAGGCAACTAACTATATCTTTTGACACACCACACTCCCTGGGCAAGTTGTAGAGGGATTTGACTAAGCAGCCTCTTGCTCAACCTAATGAATATCCATTATTGGTCCTATGACTCTTTTTCTTTTGCAACGTCGTATCTCCATCGCTAAATTTTCAAATGTACGCTGCACAGTGCACTGTTCAAGGACACCTTCCCGTGTCAACAACTGTTAAATATTGTTTCCACTAATTCATTAAAATTATAAGAATTTATTAGGGCACTGCCATGTTTATTTTTTTAAGCAAATAACTAAACGGGGACTTTTTTTTTTTAAAGACGAATGGGATTCAACAAGCTTAGGGAATACTCTAAACGGATTATTAAGTATTGGTTAGGATTAAATATAATTAAAATATTTACAGTCCTTTGAAATGTTCAATTTGATAACAGTTTCAATGTTTTTTTGTATACATTCCATTATATATATATATATATATATATATATATATATATATATATATATATATATATATATGTAAACACACACACACACACATATATGAATTTCGGTTTTTGTTTCAATAATAGTATATTTCGCCCTCAGCTTCCGCTGGCTCTCATCAGTGACGCGGCTGAGAGGGAGGCGCTGGGATCCTTCGGACTCTGCTTGTCCTTCCACAAGTGGGGGGACAAGCCCCCTCCAGGGTTCCCTAGTTGATTGTAAATATTGTACATAGGTATGAATATAACATGTTTTGTTTATTTATATGTTAACTTCATTTATTCGTATTTTTTTTTTCTAAAAATTTAGTTATTATATACGTTTATTTATTTTGGTTTCATTTTATGTAATTTGACTTTCCTTTTTTTTTATATTGTATGAATGTGATCCTGTAGCAATATTATTATTGTCCATTATGACAAATTGTAATATATACGAATAAATAAATTTATAAAATAGCATATTTAAACTAGCCAGATTTTATGGAATAGGAGAAATTATGGAAACCTGAACTATCATAGACAAGATCTAAATTTTATTTGAAGTGAAATAGGTAAGGTTCATTACAACTGACTTAGTATTCCGCACTCCCTACAAGTCCTCTGCCTTGTATTAATGAGACGTGTCTTCTTACTGTGACAGCGATTTCTTTCTTCTTCCTTTTTTTTTTTTTTTTTTTTTTTTTTTTATCGTGTAGTATCATTTGTGGTCATAGCATGTTGAATACTCGCGAGGGTGATGAACCTGGGGCCGTACGACCCTGATGGCTCATGTTATTACCTCCACTGTTGGGCCATTCCAGATGTGATGTACCCTAGTGCTGCTATCCAAGGGTAATCATCCGGCAGTTTACACTAAGTGCTTAGATGGTTCTTTCGATCAAGTTGAAAGAAGGTTTTTTTTATCGGAGTACAGCAGCTATAATCAAAAAGCGGATTTTTAATGCAGTGAATAACTCGAATTATATGAAATGTATTGAAACTACTAGCAACAGACAAAGTAAATATAAAAAAAAAATACTTCACATGGAAAGAAACTAACGTAAACTAAATGTTTTTTACGTACAAATAGTTAACCATAGGTTCCCTCCAAAATAGTTATAAAGAAATTCAGGATTATGGTTTTAAAAGAAAAAAAATCATGGAGCCAATGTATACTTACTTAAAAAAGTTTCCATACACCCATAAATAAATTCTTAGTTTTGAAAGCTGAGGTTGGTTTCCTCCACACTTTTGACATTTCATCTGGCCCAAAAATATTGAATTTGGATTCCTAAGAGAATATTACCCGTTCCCAGAAATGTTTGGGTTTATTTACAAACTCCCTAGCAAATTACAGACGCTTCTTCTGGTTTGACTTACTGAAGAAGGGCTTTCTTCTTGCGACTCTACCACTGTATTCTTTCCTTCTTACAATATTTTTGACTGTTTCTTGGTGGACTTGAATCCCATAGTACCCATTTATTGTGATGACCACTAAGGTGTCAATAGTGTGAGGATTTGCATAGACTTCAGCAAAAATGGCGATTCTCCAAAGGTTTTAACTCTCTATGTATTTGTAGTCCATACTATACAGTAGCATGTGACTTATTCAACAAATATGAAACTTTTCTTTGAGACGAGCACTGCGAACCATGAGCTCTTTTAAATCACGAGAAAGATGCATGTTGAAAATAAATCAGTTTCCCTGGCCCTATAAAAGTTAGTGCTAAACTAAGATTTGATTATCGAGATATGATTTATACATGTAACACTGGAAAGACGATCATAGTACAATAAATAGAATTAATATTGTAAGTGTATGGAAACTATTTTGAATTATCATTAACAAATGACATTCTGCCTCTTTTTATATCAAAGATGAAATGAAAATAAATAAATATATTTTATTAACTAATATTAGTATTAATAGTTGGTACATTGGGAAATTGTTAAGTTGAAAATAAATAGCTATGCAAAATAAAAGCATGCTGTATGGACATTTTTTTGAATGAGTGTAAGTGCAAAAGCCGCAGTAATAAAATGAGATATGGCATTCATAAAATCAACTCAATCCTTCCAATCTCAAGTCTTCCGAACAATAGTTAATGCTCCTTACTATGTTACCAACTGTACCTTATACCACGACTTTAATATTCCATTTATTTCAGACCTGGTACCATCCAAGTTTTCCAAAGTCCATGAGAACCTTCTTTATCATCCTAATCTTCTCGCCCAATCCCTCTCCAGCTCCACCCACCCCATATCAATGTGTGAAACGGCAGTAGCCCCACGACGTTTTGTTAATTTTTACTGGAGTTCTGACACTGGTCAGATCCTCCACTTATGTACGGTGGGTCTGTGGCTATTGCGCCCTAACTCAGTCTCCACTGGCTTACACCAGTTATGAGGCTAAGAGAGAGGCACTGGAATCTATTGGATTCCGCTTTTCCATCTACTTGTAGCCCAGTCTGGGGTCCTTTTATCAGATTGTAAATATTGTGTATAGTTATGATTGTGTGTATGATGTTTATTGATATGCCAACTTTGTATTTATCTCAATTGAGGCGTTGGTTTCCAAAAGGTACTATATCCATTCTGGGGAATTTTACAGGAAGTGCGTAAATATCTCATTACTATATTATTAAACCAGCTAATTTGATTCTTTTCGCATTAAAATCTACAATTATTTCTTTACTATATTAATAAAACCATATTAAAGTCATGAAATGAAATGTTCTTTTATGATTTAGAATGAAACTAAATGTGTAATAAATATCTTATGAAATTAATAGCATTTCTAAATCACGTTATTAAAGGGCATGAGTGTTCATTAGATACAATCAAATTTAAGATTTAGATAAAACTAAATGAGGAGAATATAAATATGTAAAAAAATCAATTTCGTAAAAAATGTCCTTTAGTACCTTTTGAAAATCAACGTCTCAATTATAGGTTGTTGTTTTTTGTTTTTGTACATATATGAATTTATTTATTTACTATTTTATGTAATTTGACTTTATCACTTATTGTATGAATGTGGTCCCATATAACTATTACTACTATTCATTTTGAAACAATTTGTTATATACCTCAACAAATATTTAAAAAAAAAATAAAAATTACCATTTTTGTCGAAATGGACCAAGAGAATTAAAAATTAGAACAAGAAATAAAGGGATGAAGAATGGGAGTAACCTCTGCTGAACCATCCCCATCTAATCAAGAATACAAATTATACATGGCTCCCTACAAAAAGTATAACACTGAAAGAATTTGAAAAATACTAATTGGTCAGGCCAAACTGATTCTTCAACCCCTGATTAGGATTAAATTGAACAACATAACTAATTCAAAATACTTCACCATTAACGACAGATCGTTTGTTCTAATGTAAAAAGTAAAAAAACAACGACCAAAATGCTTGAAAATCCCTTTCCGAAAAGAAGGAAAATACATTGAGATATCTAAAGGCTGAAAATTTAATAATAATTATTACACAAAATTATTTATCTAAGATCATTAGCATCCGATGTTGAAGAAAGTTTATAAATATATATATAAAATGTAAAGTTTACGCAATATTTTTTTTCTTTCTGTTATTAACATTTTGATATTTTTATAATTATCAAAAAGAATAATAACATCTGCATTTGAATTTGGATGCAGTTATAGATAATGCAGATGGATAATGCTACTCATTGATAGTGCAGATAGATTGTAGAAGATGAGGATTGTAACCCGAACGGATGATCGATGGAAGTCTTCAGACAGGATCGCTTAATCAGGCTTTCCTCCTCATTTCGTATTTCGATCACGGCCGGAGTTGGCAATCCCAGCGCATGACAACGGAATACTCAATGAAAATCCATCATTTAAATTTTAATAAAACAAAAAAGTATTGAAGCGGGGATGGGATGTGGGAGAGGGGAATGGCGGGTCACGACCTCTTTCGCTCGAGGGCTTCGTGCTAACAGTCAGAGCCGTGGTCAGGATAAATAATAATTAAAAAAAAAAAAAATGTTTCTGCATCGCTTGAGTTTGTTATGAGGTCGATATATCTATGTCTCATTAGTGAAGAAGTGTTAGGGCGCCAAATATTCAACTAGCTGAAGATACATCTTTACTTTCTTATAACATCAGAAAGTTTGCATTTAAATGGAAATAGTCTTCTTAAATTACATGTTAAGAAATGAATAGAGAATAGAATATACTTTTATTGCAATCGGTGAAGTCCCCATACAATAGGAGTGTGTACATAAATGATATTTTTATAAACAATTTTCTACATTTTGGTGTAACAAACAAACAAAAACCAAAAGATATCTGTACATAGACATAAAAAAAAATTGTGGATGTAATTAGTTGACTGTTGAGAATTAATGAAAGGAATTAGTCCGGGTGGCGGTCATTAAATGAAACAACTAAATAGTTTCAACTATTTTATTGTTTGCCAACGTTTCGACCCTCTCTGTGGGTCATCATCAGGGCGCATGGTGGGAGAATGGAAACTGTGGAGGTTGCAGAGATTGTTAAAGGCTTGTCTATTTTCGGGGAATCGCGATTTTAGTGAGGAGAAAATATGATGGTGGTCATTATTAGTAATCACTGAAGAAAGGTGGTAAGTGGTTGAAGAGGATACATTTTGAGTCTGGGAGAAAGATGTATCTAGAGAAGTAATTGAAAGATGAGAAGTAACTTGGGAAGAAGGTGTATGGGGAGTTTTAGTATAATGTTGAGTTGGGAGGTGAGTCAGAAATCCATTACTATTTAACCTAGTGTGATAGCGGTGTGATGGTCTAGAAGAATCCAAAAGAGCGGTCGACTGAGGGTTTGGTCCTTGTGGTGGTGATCGAGGAGTTGTTACCTTTTTAGAACTGGAAATGTGGTGATGAGAAGAGCGTGAGTCACCTGAAGGTGTAGAAATGATGGCTTGTTGAGATGAGAATGCCTGCTGTTGTTGAGATGTAGATAGTATGTCCTGCTTGCGATTCTGTATTCTGGCGCTGCGGCGGAGAGTTGAGGAGGATGTATCTTTTTGTTGTTCCCGTGTTCTTTTTATCATTGTGGATGTAATTAGTTGACCGTTGAGAATTCCTTCCAATAAAAAAAAATGTAGCAACAATAAAAAAACAAATAAAATAAATAATAATTAGCAAAAAATATAAACCATTTCTCATGGCTTCAAAAATCATAATAAATAAATGAAAATACACTTTCAAGTCAGTGATCTATCACAAAGCTTCTTAAATTTAGACTTACTCTGGTGTAAAAGTACAGTTTTTTAGTATTTTCAGAGGATATATTTTTGAGAAATAGTCTGAATATTGAAGGTGTTAACTGAGCTATGGCTGGTATGATGGTTGAGCGGTAGGAGGAGTATGCTGGGCATGATGTGAAGAAATGGTGAATATTGTCCGCTTCTTTCTTATTACAGATTGTGCAGTTTTCTATTGGGTTGAATCCATTTAAGTGTGTTATGGTTTTCATGGTGATTTGCTTGAATTTATTGTTAGCAGTCCGAATTTGAGCAATACGTTTTTTATGTTCTTATGTTCATTTTTTTTTTTTTCATGTCAAGAAATTATTATAAACTTTTTATTTATTTTATAAGTTAAGTTAATTTGGACGGTAGGGATTCAATAGTGGGGTTGGAACTGAGCTTCGGAACTTCGAATCTCAGCTTCAAATCCCGGCTGAGATAAAATAATTATGTATTTTGTTATTTCATCAGTAGAGCGACACTGTGCTAGGGAAACACTCTTGTGCACACCCAGCCTCTATAACGTAGGTATAAAAAATTGAGGGAAAACCTGGCGGTTGAGCGTGATCTCGGTAATATCACATCCTTGCACGACCGTTGGCCAAGAAACCCAACCAAGGTACTCTATATGTACTGAAAAAAATATCCTTCATGAATTGTATAGGTACAGGTAATTATTTTTTTAGGGAATCAATAGCGTTATTCAAAAATTTCTTTCAGTTTAAAGCTAAATTAAATACAGAATATTTTTATTTGTGAGTTAGAAAAAAATCTGAACCGCTCGTAAAACAAATTCCACTTACCTCTGTTCTCGAAACAAATCCTAACAGTAAAAAAAAACTTTTAATACTAAATTGAATCATGTCTTATGATTTTGACTTTTCATTTCTACCAACAATGGCAGATGTTTAATTAAACAGAAATGAGAGCACTAATTTATTGATATGACACATACATAACGAAATTCAGGAGTATGTTTTCAGGGATATAATGTTTACATTTCTTCTCGTCAAATACTTGAATGAATTACCCAACAAAATTTTCCAGTAGTAACAAGTACCGAGACAAAAAGAATTAAAAAAATGCATTGAGCTTAAAAGTTTTGAGCTGTTAACATTTTGAGCCTCTTCGTAAATAACTACGTTCAAGCAGGGGTGAATATCGTTTCCTGTGAGGCGGGACTGTGTTAGCTCCTACCGCTTCGAGGGGCGTGTTTAATACAAGATCACAACAGTTCCAGGCTTCCAACGCGCTAAATAAGATATTGTAACAGTTCTGACATACATATTTGACTTGAAGGAGTAATTATCGAAGTACTTAAAAAAGATTCTTATATTATTAAAAATGATACTTATATTATTATTATTATTATATGTTATATTCTTATATCATATTATGGGAATAAAAATATGAAAAGAAATCACGCAAAGCTAAGTAAAATTCTTAAAGAAGAGTAATAAAATAAATTAACCGATAAGAGTCCTTTGAAAGGGGATGTTAAAAGTTATAAAATATTTTTATAAATAAGCCCTTATGCTTAATAATTCCTACAACATAAAATGCTGAGAAAAAATAAAATTTCCGTATATCAATAAATTCTAAACCACGGAAGATCTCATATAATTATTAAGGTAGATTTCGGGCTGAATAAATTCTTCCATAAATACTCAATTTTTATTTCATCAGCATGACGTTTCGGGATATTCTCCCATCTTCAGAAGTCTACAAAGTAAATAAAGCGATTACCATTACATTAAAAAATACTAAACTTAAGTAAATGTTTTGATGTGTGCACGTTGAAAAGTGCACTTATTAATGATGCCTTCGCTCCAGACTGGATTAATGTTTCTAGCCATCTGAGCTGCGTTCCGGTCCAGTTTGAACTCGTAAAATAAATTTACGAATATCACGCGTTGATATCTTAAAGACTGAAATATTTCAAAGGAGCTAAATGCTACTGACATTAACAAACGTTATCGTTTGGAAGAGATTTAATAAGTATTGACATTCATACAAACGAATAATCCAGCAAACGTAAACAGTTTGTTATGTAGAGGGGCATCTTAAAGAAAACTCAAAACCGTCCATTTTATGTAAATATAACTGCATTTATTTTGGTGTACTGTTAAATATTAATGATTATGGGAAATACTGTGGGTCAGTAGCTCAATTTGCTAAGATAGTAGGTAATGTGAGATGTTATTAGCTGTTGACAGGCGTCGTTAATACTGCAACAAAAGCATCGTAAATAAGGTGCAAAGTGTGTGTTTATTTCCTTCGGTATTTGTTTAGAAGCTTGTACTTATGTTTACAAAAACATATTTATTGTAGTGCCACTAACCAGGTTGTCGAGGAAATAAGCTCAAGCGTTTCAATTTTTAATCGTTTCTTCTGTGTATCGTTTGAAGATATTCTCATTTATACAACTAACATGAAGATGTAGAAAACGCAAACAAATTTGGTATTTTTATAATTATAAATTTCTGAGACGGTAATAATATTTCATACCATGAATTGAAAGAGTTAGTTATAAATGAGGCCATCAAATAAATCACAATTAATAAGAGAATAATAATAAAACAGTGACCCTACAGTCCGATGTGATCCTTGGCTTCCACAATGAGCCTTTATTTGTTGGCGACTCCTATGTCGTATTCCATTAATCAGTCCGGCTTGTTCTCTTTGAGGTTTGATGATTATTGATTATTTAAAGGTGGAGGGCAATCAAGCCATTCTGCCTTCGTGTCAGGTGGAGGGACTGCCTCCTCTGAGCTTCCTGACCTGCACTCTTATCTAGACTGGCTACCCAGAGGAGGAGGCCCTAGGGTGTGTACTGTGCATGTCCTTAGTCTGCTCTGTGGGGGTGTTGTAGTGAACAAATAGTATGCTAGTATTATCTCTACTGTAGTATAAAGTGTACTATTGGGTTGTGTCACATGAAATGTCCGTTTTCAAGGTAAAGGATTTTTATTAAAAATACGATATCAAAACAAGAAAATTTTATTCGAAGTATTTACCTTCTTTTTCTACACATTTTTATATCGGTACCCATGCATCGAGATTTTTTACTTTCCCAATCGACTTTAAATGTCTGGAAACGGTAGATGCACTTGCATTTAGTTGTGCTGAGAGTCCATTAACTGTTTGGTAGGGGTTTCCATCTACTGTATGTTTGAGAACATCGTTGTCTATTACGGACGGAGGTCTTCCTCGGGGCAAGTTTTCCAAGTCGGTATCCCCAGCTGAAATGGTCCCTTCATTAACACTCCCTTCCCCAAATGCCTCTGCAAATATTTCTGCTGAATGGCCGAGTTTAAACTCGTACAAAAATATTACTCGAAAATCGCGTGTTTCCATGTTCATATTTAGAGGTATACTAAAAAGTGGGTAATTAATAGGGAAGCTAATGTTTATAATACAAAGGTAGAGGATTAGTAACTGTTTACTTTAAATATGTAAACATTCGGATGAAAACAACAGAGACCTGCAAAATCCTTTATGTATTTCAGAAACTATAAAAACAGACACTTCATGTGAAACAACCCAAAATTATGTTTTGTTGTTGCATTATATAATGAACTTGGGATCTCGGTGCCTTTATCCACATATAAAGGGGGTTCATGCGTGACCCCTCCCATGGGTGATTTAATAAGATAACTAATTATATTGGTGTGCCAACGTTTCGGCCTACACTTTAGCCTTTCACCAGAGCTAAGATAACAACGAATGAAAATTAAATGAAATATAATATAGAAGGTAAACAATATGACGACAGTAATGAAATATGGAAACAAGCCATGGAATAAGATGACTTTTAGCATGAACAGATAACAGCTTTAATTACCTGTACACCTATCATATGTTGTCCTTTTTTTTTTCTTAGCCATGACGATGGAATAAAAATCAGGCCCAAACGCTGTCACACAACTATAAGTTTATTACAATTAAGCAAATTGTATGATTTATATGATGACCGCACCCCCAACCAAGTTCTCCAATTAATATTTAATAAAATATGGTTGACTATTCCTCTATCATTGGGTATGCTATTAAGTTAAAGTACTTATTTAATTTTATTTATGCCACAATTATAATTATTAGAAAAATATACAAATATAGAGAAGCGTGAAGTTAAGTTACGCATTGGAGATAAATGGTACTTTAAAGTTAAGTTTACCCTTAAGTGATAACAATTTAACTGGAAGATGAAAAACAGTGTATCTCACAAAAAAAAAAAAAAAAAAAAAAAAAAAAAAAAAGTGTCTTTAAAAATGATCATGAAAATAGGATGGGTATTAATACTAAAAAAATGCATCATACATTTTCATTTTTACTTTCACTTACCTATATATGGAATATATAGTAAGGGAAAGTATTGCGATCGTGAAAACTTTCGATTTCATTTTTAACAGAAATACACGTTTTAGGTTCCCTGAGTCCAAATAACTAAGTCCCGCAAAAAGGTCTGTGTGTGTGTGTGTGTGTGTGTGTGTGGTGAGTCCAGGGCAAAAACTAAAAGTCCTATGAAACTGAAATTTCATATTTAAGACAACTATGCACCCGATATGTTACAGCAACTTTTCCATCAAAATCAGCTAACCAAAAGAGCCACTTTATACCGTGCATTTTGCACCTAATTATGATTTTCTCAAAAACGGCTTTAACGATTTTGATTTAACTCACTATATCGATGCAAAATTGGACGGGCTTTAATATCATATAGATTTCATTGTGATTGAAATAGTCTGACAGGGCTTAAATGCTAATATTTTAAAATTTCTTCCTCTAAATTACCTTTAATTTTGTAGTTTTAATAAAATTTACCATATTATATGATTAGCATTGCTAAAAAACTGCAAATATATTTTTTTTTTTGAACTTAAGGACAGTAATATACATGTATAATATACCGTTGGAATGCTCAAGATTTTAGATAATATATAATCTTATACATACTATTGTAAAAGTTAACGGAGAGTGATGAAAAGCCGATAAAACAAGCTGATTGTCGTAGATAATAATATGATAGATTATTTAATAAAACACATGTTATTTTAAAATCCAATGTATATGATACTTAAACAATTTATTTTCGTTTCTAAATTTGTTTAAAAATTTTCAAAATGATATAAACAACGAAGTTAAGTGAAAGTCGTGTGTTGCGCGCACCAGATTTTTTTGATGTCCTTTACAACTACAAACCTTTAGTACGAGTTAATAATTTTAAAATAAGATGGATTGACGTTGAAAAAATATGCAGAGGAAGAATGAAGTTTGTTGTGTCTAGGGACTGGAGAGATATGAAAAAGGTATCTGACAGGTCTGCATCAGCAACATGTTCCGCGCCGTGACTCACACAATAACTATTTTTCCTATGGAATAAGACAATAATTCAATATATTTTCCAGTCATAAATTAATTGTGATATTTTAATATAAAAAATTGTATAAACTACTTTTTCAATTACTCACTTATTATATTAAGGACGATTGCTTATTTTTTTTAGTAAATCGTTAGTTGAATACGTCCTAATTGGGTTTTGTTTTTTATTCATTAAAAAAATTTGCGTAATAGCGTCTAGGAAGATGAAAATAACGAGCTGTAGACAATTCATGCTAGTCTAAAACGTTTGACAAAAAATATTCAAACACAAAATATGGTGGTTTAATTACATTGAAACACATTTAATTACAGGACTTATAATGTTATTTTCATGTAACCTGGTTTAATCCTTAAATTGTTGCTATTTTTATTTAAAGCAAGTAACTATACATGGGATTCTCACAAAAAACAACAACAACAGGTTTTCTCTAAAAAACTGCTTGAACAACGTCAAAAATGGTTCCAGTGATGTTTTTTTAAAGCGCTATTTGCTTGATAAGAGTAATTTTACATTTTAACTACTATGTACTAAAACGTTTGAAAAAAGGTTCCGAATCTGCAGTTCGAAGCGTTGGAGATAAGGGATTGTTAAATGGTGGGAGAAGTATCTCTACAGCCAAGCTTCAAACACCAGAAAGGTTCATCGCACTTACCGGCTACAGATTCAAGAAAAACATACATTTCAAAATCGTTTTTAAGGTTGTCAATCGAAACTTACATTTCAAGAACATATGCTATTTGTATCATTATACAACTTCAGGATTTATTACATAAAATTAATATTTATTCGCTATCGCCCTTGAACCATATGCCAAAACTGCCTTAGCGCCAAACCTGATTCAGTAACTAGCAACTGAATTTAGTATTTCGGTTACCCAAGGAACATTTTTTAAGCGTTAAATCAGTTGATTTTTAAAAAAAATTTCCCAGCCAGTTCCGTTAGAAATATCCAACAGATCTCTTGTGATAGGGAAACAACTTACCAGTACCAATTGGGATTACTTAGGTCCCAACAAAGGGTGAAAGTAGCACTTTGCAATGACTCAAGTTGCTCCTAACAATATCAGTTCAAATATAATTTTAGCCAAACATTGTCTTTATTGTCTTTATCGGCATCTTTTATGGGTACTCCATCTACACCCAGATTCGATCACCATTTCGTACCGATGGGATGAAACAAACGCAGTTATGAGCATACAAGTGAAGGAAGTGGCTTTGGCCTAATACAGTCATTAGTATAGCTATACTTATTATTTCGTGCAGAAATATTTTGTTAAATAGTTGTATCGTACAACGGTAATACTTACCGGAATTTACTTTTGAGGGCTCTGCCTAAATTGCGGTTTGAATTCTGCAATTAGTTGAGAAGATGGTCTAATCGTGATGTACCCCTGCTACTTCTATACTCTCCCTTACTCTAAAACTATTTCATAATGGTGAGCCCTTGTCGCTTCTCTTTTTACCTGATTGAGATAACCGGTGGTAGAAGACCCTTGTGTATCGACTAATTTATGTTGGATGGAAAAAGATAGCCTGCGGAGGAGGGGAACGAACGAAGCGTTAATAATTGTTTGGTATGAGCCAAGAGGGAGAGCGCTATTTATAGTCTGCATTCTTGTTGGGCAGCGGAATGCTGGGGCTATCTCCCGTCCGCCAATAGGCAAATAGATAGAAGGAGGGGGAGTAGGGACTAGCCCTATCTGCAGCTGGTCTCCCTCTTCGCTATTTATGCTGATCAAGGCATCCTCCTGCTCTTTGTTTTTAATGCAACTTGGTATCTTTTCCTTGATGAACATAAAACATAGACAGAACCGGGAAACTATACTTCAATACATTACATGCAGAAAGCTTCCTTGATATTTTTAACTCAACCACTATGCCATCAGCAACCAAAATACTCCAATAAAAGTTCATGTAACAATGTTTTGACTATTGAACTTAAACTTCTGATAAAAGTACATTTAGTATATAATTGAATTTTAATTATTTATTTACCTGATTATGACTCTCATTACTTAACCACACGATGACAAGTAACACAACAATTCTAGTCGTACACCGACTAAGCTCGAGAATGTAAGATCCTACGATACTCTTTGAAATAACAGTGTTATGCAGACATCTAGCAGAGCCTCAGAACGAGCTTTGAATCATGTTCAGACTACCTCAGTTAATGATCTAGTCACTTCTTGTTGTCAGTGTGGACCCACCGAGTCACTTCAGTTATCAGGACGGGTAAAGGCAAAAGGATACAGCATTTTTTTTCCCAATTTTCTTGGTTATTTTTTCTTAATGCTAACTTTCTTAATGCTTGCACCACGGTATTAATAGTTTTATTTATTAACCATTGGAATTATGTAATGCTAATGGTTGTTACTCCTGATTTTTTAGCTGTTTTCCCTAATGGAATGGAACTTTTATTTAAAATAATATTCAGGGGGAGTGCAGGCTGTCTTTTTATTAAAAATTATGTCTTCAGTTTCGCCGATATTAAAATGTAATCTCCATTGATATGGTAATAGTGTAAGATAGATATGTAATATATTGGTAATAGTGTAAATAATGTAACAGGGTGAGAATAAACCGATATAGTCATCAAGAAAGGCTGTATTAATATTGTTGACGAATAAATTAAATATAATTGGGCTCAAGGAACCTTGAGCATACCTTGCAGATGAACGGTATTAGTGAAGTAAATGGGAGAAGATAACTTATTCACTGATACGAAATATATCTTGGAATTATTTGCGAAAATTATCGAAAGTAAGCACATTGAATTGCAGTCGTTCAGAACCAAGGGCTTAGAATTATTACTGGAGGTCTAAAGTCCACCCCGTTAAGGAAATGGAAACGGTTGCTAGCTTACACAGAATGGAAGACAGAAGGGATATCAAACTCTTAAACTTAAGAGTGAAAGCTGGATGTATTCCCAACCACCCCCTAAAAGAGAGAGTTGGAAAGAGGAATAACACTCGCATAAAGCGCCAAAGTCCTCTACACTACTTAACTAATAGATGAGCAGCTTAAGTTAATTTAACAACAGAAGCCGTGAAGCTTGGACACAACGGATCAAGCCAAAAATTAGTACTAAGATCCCAGGCATAGCAAAGAAATGTAACCTAAGCACTCTGGAGGCCAAAACCTGTACTCAAGAACAAATTAACTCGGCCTACCCAAAGCACAAATGGACTAGAGTATATAAATATGGGACTGCTACAACCGCTATTGCCAACGGAGAAGGGGGCATCCATATAGAATTTTCCAATGGACACGTTCTCCAAAAAGTCTTCCCCACTGGACTCATTTTAACGAACTATAAAGCCAAGCACGACTCTATACTAACGGTAGCCAAGATCCGAAGGGGTGTTGAGAGGTGCTCGCTCTAACGCATAAATGCAGCATCCATTCTTGAATGTCTCAAAAATAAGTTGAAATGTGCGCTAGGCAGATTAGCTGAGGAGTACCAAGAAGTGGTCATACAATGGATTCCAAGGCATTGTGGACTTGCGGGGAATGAAATTGCAGACCAACTGGGTAAAGAAGGAACATCGCCCCCAAATTAGGTTAGCAGAACTAGGTTGGAGGAGTGAAAAACGATTAATAAAAGTGCCATAAGCCAGAGGTAGGAAGCTAATCACCCGAATCACTGACCTCATGACGACTATTATAAATTAACAAAAGAGAACAGGTTATAATATTTCGCCTCAGGACCGGACATAACCTCATAAGTCGCACCTCTTTAATAAATTTAAGATACGGTCTAGCCCCCTATGCGAATGTGGTCAAAACGAAGATACCACAGAGTACATTCTGCAAAGCTGCCAGTTGGTGGAGGATATACGGAGGCAGATATGGCCCCAACCAACAGACCTTTGGACCAAGCTCTTCGGAAGTGTGAAGGACCTAAGAAGAACCACTGAATTTCTACATTCACTTCCTGACTAATACAGGGAAGAACGAAGAAAAAGAAGAAGCACAATGAATCAAGAATAAACCAATTATATTTTACTAAAATTTTAGGAGATATTATAGTATAAAATGCTATAAAAGTATACAATTATAAAATAGTATAAAATTATTACACAATGGTTTATTATTTCCAAATAATTATATTAGGGTATAACACTTTATATAGCTGTTTAGGCTAGTAAGTTATATGTATAATGATGAATTAATCAAAGCAGTAACACTATCAATAAATATTCAAGAAAAATGGCCAATTACCACTGCTATGTTCAAAACACTACCTCTCGGCTATTTCTGAATCGATTTGAATTATTCTTTTTTTTTTTTTTTTTTTTTTTTGTAGAGAACTTCATTCTCTATGAGTCCGTACGGTGGACAGCGGTTTTTTTCGGTATTCAGTTTCTACGTATCTTGAAACGTAAGACCTCAAATTTTAAGGGAAGGTATTTTTTTTCGACCGGTAAATTACAAAGGTTCATTATTGAAAATAATAGATCAAAAGAATTTTTACTATTTCCTTTTAATTATCTTGGAAATAATGTAAATAAAAACTCCTAATTTCAGAACCCTTTCATATTTTCTTAAGAAATGATCGAGTTTCGGGCCAATTTCATATCATATAAGTTGTGACTTGACAATACAAGGTTAATATTTTTTTTCTTTATGTCTTGATACCGAAAACTTTTCATTGTTTTTTCCATTTCTTCAATAATAACGGATTTTAAAAAGTATTGCTTCTGCTATATCTATCATATTAATCTTGTACGATTACTAAGATATTAACCGATAGTTAGAATTCGATACATTTTAATGTACCTCCATGAAGATACACTTTATAAAATAATTGCTTGTTCCGTACATCTAATATGCGAAAAATCGATATAAGATACTTTCCTAAGTATAAACTGACATATTCTAGTAGTACCCAGTCGTAATACATCCGGTGAAGTTGACCAGCGGAAGCTCGCATGTCCTTGCGAAGAGCGGGTGACTCACACAAAGTCTTGGCAACGCCTCGCCTTCATTCGATGGTGGCCAGTGTCACTACTTCCACACCACGCTCATAGAATTCAATAAAATATTTATTGTATCACAACTGAGCTCAAAAATTATAAAAAATGAACCTAAAAATCAAAAACAGATACATGAACAGGCAATGCCACTTCGTACAGTTCTTTTCTATTGGGTTGTGTCACATGAAATGCCCGTTTTCAAGGTAAAGGATTTTAATTAAAAATACGATATGAAAACAAGATAATTTTATTTTAATTATTTACTTTTTTTTCTACACATCTTTCCCAACGTGACACCAACTTTTTTATCCCCGAACTGAAAAACTCTGAACTTTGAAGCGAAACAAAATCTGAAAACGCACTTTTCACTTGATCATCATTTTCAAAAAGTTTTAGTTTGACGAAGTTGTCTAAATTCCTGAACAGGTGGTAATCTGTTGGGGACAAGTCGGGAGAATATGGTGGGTGCAGAAGAACTTCGTAGCCCAGTTCTTTCAATTTTTGCACGGTATGTTTTGAAACATGGGTTCTAGCGTTGTCGTGTAAGAGTATGAGGTACCCATGTATCGAGCTTTTTTACTTTCCCAATACACTTTAAATGTCTGGAAACGGTAGATACACTTGCATTTAGTTGTACTGAGAGTCCTTTAACTGTTTGGTAGGGGTTTCCTTCTACTGTATGTTTGAGCACATCGTTCTATTACGGACGGAGGTCTTCCTCGGGGCAAGTTTTCCAAGTCGGTATCCCCAGCTGAAAACTTAGCAAACCAACGGCGAATGGTCCGTTCATTAACATCCCCTTCCCCAAACGCCTTGCAAATATTTCTGGCGGCCTCAGCTGCTGAATGGCCGAGTTTAAACTCGTACAAAAACATTACTCGAAAATCGCGTGATTCCATGTTCATATTTGGATGTATACTAAAAAGTGGGTAATTGACTGGGAAGCTAATGTTTATAATACAAAGGTAGAGCATTAGTAACTGTTTACTTTAAATATGTAAACATTCGAAAAAAAACAACAGAGACCTGCAAAATCCTTTATGTATTTCAGAAACTATAAACGGACATTTCATGTGAAACAACCCAATATTATACCTGTGCCATATTTGAAGGCGTCTAGTAATGACTATATAAGTGTCAACTTTGAGAAATCAGACCATTCAATGTTAATTATGTGTTATAACGCATTGTATAAAAATACATCGCCTTTCATGAGTTTTAATGTTCCTTTACTTACAAAGAAGGTTTATTTCCCACAATTATGCGTGTACTTGAGTCATCGAAAGGACGAGAATAGTATATACATGTCTATCCTATATTTTACTGTCCAGTTTAATAAAACCTTTACCTTTACAACCCATTAAAGGTCTTGGGTTCCAGTACTTACTCAAGGATTACGCTCAGGTCTTCCCCAAAGGGTATAGCCGAGTTGGGATGGTAAATCAGCCCCCGAGGCTTTATTGACTCAAACTTGGGGGGGGGGGGTCAATTTTGTGTCAAATAAAAATAACTTACGTAAATTTTTAGCTTTTTAATTCAAACGGTTTACGAGATTTTTCAAAAACCTCTTTTTTCGATTTTATTTATTATATAATAGTAAAATTTGAAATCAATTTATGATGATTTTTGCTCTAATTCTTAGGAGTCAAAGACATGAAAAAAATATATGATCATGATTCTTAAACAAAAAGCCAATTTTTAGCGGAAGAAGTATAACATAATGTGTATTTTTTTAACCTTTTTGAAAAGTATAAATCACCGATTTTTCTCAGAAAATGTCTTCTAAACTTCTCTATACCCAGGAATTTATTAGAATTTTTCGAAGTGGTGGAACAATATGAAAAAAAAATAAAAACCTATTTTTTTCTCAAATCTTGCATTTAACTTAAATTTCTTATTATTATTTAAAAATATGTAAAAAATTCATTCTCACCGAAAATTCAGAATTAAATTACTTATAAAACATTTTCAATAATATTACTAAAAAATGATTACATAAAAGTTATGTTTTTCAAAACGCGCGGCAGGCTAGCGCTCAAAGATTTTATTGGGTTGTGTCACATGAAATTTCCGTTTTCAAGGTAAAGGATTTTTATTAAAAATACGATATGAAAACAAGATAATTTTATTCGAAGTATTTTCCTTCTTTTTCTAGACATTTTTCCCAACGTGACACCACCTTTTTTATCCCCGAACTGGAAAACTCTGAGCTTTGAAGTGAAACAAAATCTTAAAACGCACTTTTCACTTGATCATCATTTTCAAAATTTTTTTTGGTTTGACGAAGTTGTCTAAATTCCTGAACAGGTGGTAATCTGTTGGGGACAAGTCGGGAGAATATGGTGGGTGCGGAAGGACTTCGTAGCCCAGTTCTTTCAATTTTTGCACGGTGTGTTTTGAAACATGGGGTCTGCCGCTCAGTGAGATCATGAGGTACCCATGCATCAAGCTTTTTTACTTTCCGAATACACTTTAAATGTCTGGAAACGGTAGATGCACTTTCATTTAGATGTGCTGTTTGGTAGGGTTTCCTTCTGCTGTATGTTTGAGGAGATCGTTGTCTATTACGGAAGGAGGTCTTCCTCGGGGCGTTTCCCAAGTCTATATCCACAGCTGAAAACTTAGCAAACCAACGGCGAATGGTCCGTTCATTAACACTCCCTTCCCAAAACGCCTTGCAAATATTTCTAGCGGCCTCAGCTGCTGAATGGCCGAGTTTAAACTCGTACAAAAATATTAGTCGAAAATCGCGTGTTTCCATGTTCATATTTGGAGGTATACTAAAAAGTGGGTAATTGATTGGGAAGCTAATGTTTATAATACAAAGGTAGAGGATTAGTAACTGTTTACTTTAAATATGTAAACATTCGGAAGAAAACAACAGAGACCTGCAAAATCCTTTAATTATTTTAGAAACTATAAAAACAGACATTTCAACGTGAAACACCCCAATAAATATAGATTTTATCCCCTAAATCTTGCGTTTTAAGAAACTTTTAGTTTTTAGATTATCAAAAAATTGTGCAGGCAATAATTTTTTTAACCTAAGGCCCAGAGAAGGCCATAGAGAATACCTGAACAAGCCGGGACCTTTGAAGAAATGATTGATTGTGGCCAAAGGTAGGGCGTTATAGAGCGCTAGCCTGGCGCGCGTTTTGAAAAACATAGATTTTATGAAGTAATTTTGTAGTAAATTGTTTGTGAGAAATAATTGTTTACATATTTTTCAAAAATAATAAGAAATATGAGTGAAATGCAAGGTTTTAGGAAAAAATAAGTTTTTATTTTTTATCATATTGTTCCACCACTTCAAAAATTCAAAAAAAAAATCCTGTGTATAGAGGAGTTTAAAAGACATTTTCTGAAAAAATCGGTGATTGAAAATTTTTAAAAAGGTTAAAAAAATACATATTTTGGTTTTCTTTCTTCCGCTAAAAATTGGCGTTTCGTTTAAGAATGATGAACATATCATTTTTTTATGCCTTTGACTCCAAAGAATCAGAGAAAGAATCATCATTAATTAATTTCAAAAATTAGGTGAATTATTTTTATTCGACACCAAATTGATCCCCCAAGTTCGAGTAAAAGAAAAAACCGCTGGGGCAGATTTACCATCTTAACCCGGCTATACATACGCTTTGGAGCCTAAGAAGGATGATAAATAATTATCATACTACAGCTGGGTTCGAATCCAGGGCCACGACTCTCCCATAAAAAAAAAAAGAAATAATTAATAAGAAGTACTTTGTTTAAAAGTAAACTAATCATACTTAAGATACAGATAGAATCTTTCAAACTCGAAGCCAATAATCTCTAAAGTACTGGCAAGGAATTAATTCAGATATATTCAGGAAATAAATAGCATACATGCAAAATATATCACCTTAACAGTCTCAAAAGAAGTATCAGTTATAAACAAAAGCTGACTTCCAGACTTGTGAACACAAAAATATAACACATAAATGAATTAATTACGAGTAATATTTAACGGAACTAAGCCGAATTCATAAATATTAAACAAATGTCCAATGAAATAAGCCGTTATTAATGTAGTTTTTAGAATTAAAATTATTACTTTTTTGGGTTTGAACAGGGTGACTCCCTTTCACCTGTTTTAATATTTAATATAGCTTTAGAATATGTCACAGAAAAGGTGATGTGTACCGAGAAAGGCTTAAATATGGGTGACAAGATTCCCGTCTTGGGGTATGCCGATGATTTGGTACTGCTAGGTGAAGACACGGAAACCATACAACTAAATACAAGTGTTTTAATAAAAACCGGTAAGGAAATAGGGCTCGAATTAAATACCGATAAGACGAAATATATGATTAGTAGCAGAAATGGTGGCGATCTTGGTGATATTGTTATATCAAGGCATACTTTTGAATACGTAGAGAAATTCAAGTATTTAGGTTCAATGATAACAAGAAAAAATGAAATCCAGGAAGAAATAAAGTCCCGGTTAAAGGTGAGAAATGCGTGTTATTATTCAGTTGCTAAGTTACTAAGCTCTACCTAAAAACCTAAAGGTTAGGATTTATAAAACTATTATTCTTCCAACGGTTCTTTCTTTTTTCTTTCAGTGGCGCGACAGGCCGTTTAGACCCTGGGCCTCGTGGTGTAAACTCCTGCGAGTTTACACTCACGCTTCACGATGCTATGTTTAGTCTTCACTCCCTACGACTAATTTTGTGAGTGGCCACCCTTTGGCTGACGGGTCTCACATACCCGGGGGAGAGGTTGTGAGTAAATCCCCATTTGTTTACATCCTTATAAAAGCCCCGCCGGGACTGGGATTCGAACTCAGAACCTGTAGCATGAGATACTAGCGCGCTAGCCGCTCAGCTACGGGCTCCCCCCAACGGTTCTTTACGGATGTGAAACATGGCCGCTTACTTAGAAGAATGAACAACGGCTTAAGGTTTTCGAAAATAAGGTACTGCGTAAAATATTTGGTCCGCAGAGAGATGAGGGCACTGTGGAGTTTAGAAGGTTGCACAACGCGGAATTGCGGAACGTGTATCCTGTAAATATAATTGAGTTGATTGCGTCGCGGAGACTCAAATGGGCGAGTAAAATTGTTGGGCTCGGTGAGGAACGGATTCCGATAAAGTTGGTATTTGCTGATCCGACTGGTAGGCGTCCGAAATGTAGACCGAAGCGTCGATGGGAGGATTGCGTTAAGGCTGATCTTGGGGGTTTGGGCTTGAACGGAGAATATTGGACGAGTTTGTGTAGACGGAATATGGTGGTTTCGGCATCTGTTTCGGTTTTCGGCAATTCGGGTTCGGTAAGCCTATTATCATTTATGACTATTTTTTTTCATAAATAAATTTATTTATAGTTCAATAATACTTTAAATGACACAAAACTATTTAAATTGCTGGTATATCCATTAATACATTATTGGCATTGGTTCATAAGTATCCATTATAAGTGTATATAATTTTAATATATTTTTTTTTTTTTTAGAGACACAAAACATTTTTATTGAATGATATTACACTCTGTCCCAATTAAGACAAACGTTAATATTAAGTTAGTTGTTTGAAGTCATACAACTGGGTAGTTTCGTCGCACGCCTTTACTAAGTCATTAATCATTGTTTACATTTACTTAATGTATTTTTTGTATAATGCAGTTGTATATACCATCAAAATAAAATATTTAGTCTTATTTTTATCAAAACAATAATACTCTAATGCAACAAGTGATCTCCTATTTCAATAAATTATAAATTTTCAAACAATTGTCATGAAAACAGGATAATACAATTCTTCTATTATAAAGACGGAAAGAGTTCAACTCTGTTGTGAATAGAGATTGTCGGTAATATCGGATCCATGTTGGATGCGATGTATAGAGAGTGAAAAGATATCAAGAACATTGTGGTTGCTCACAGTAGTCAAAGGAAAAAAATATATTGACTTTATTTCCTCCATTGACTCCACCCTTCAGAAGTAACAAGTTCATATAATATGAATTATCAGTTATACTAAAATACATATTTTCATTTTATCTATACCCTAATAGAAAAAAAAAATACTGTTAATTTATCTTTTTTTGATATATGTACATAATTTACAAAATGTACGGTTAATAGCTAAGCCAGGAACAGCTGATGCGCTCGATGATAACAGTCATACGTTACTTCGTCTCTCAGATTTTTGCTCTTTTCAGTAGGAATTCGCTTGAGTTCAGTCTGGAAAACATCACTAGACTTCAAGAAAACCACAGCAGTGAATATTGGAGAAATATCGGTAAGCAAAGTTATAATTTACTTTGTACAATCACGAAAAGTGAAAGGAGAGTCACTGATCAGCTGATCGCCGCTAGCTCGGCAAGCTCGGGCTTGCTTTTCTTTAACTTATCTTTCTTTTATTATTCTTCCTTCTCATTCTCATTTCATTATTTATCTATTATTATTTTTTTTTTTTTTTTTTTTTTTTTTTTTTTTTTTTTTTTTTTTTTTTTTTTTTTTTTTTATAAATGAGATATTTTCATCAAGTTATGTCCTCAAAAGCTACAAGTAAAAGATCTAGATCTGCAGGTTCAAACTCTTCTCCTACGAAACAGAGACCTCGCCGTGAAAATAATAAAAAGATGATTCCACCAGCGACCGCTTCAGCTACCTCTTTAGGATCTGAACCACAGCCCAGCACATCATCACAAGGAATGACTGATGAATCGCCGTTCTTTACACCGAACCCATTTCAGATCCTCCAAAATCAAAATGAAAAAGAATCCATGGAATCTTCTCCTATACCCAGGGAACCACAACCTCCACCAATTTTTGTTAAAAATATTAAAAATGTTTAACTACTTTGTGCGCATTTAAACAAATTAACCGATCCTAATAGTTATTCATGTATAAGTAGAACCAGTGATACTAAAATATCTCCGACTACCGCCGAAAGCTACAGAAAAATAGTAAAATATCTGAGTGAGACCAAAGCTGATTTTCATACCTATCAGTTGCGCCAGGAGAGAGCTTTAAGGGTTGTAATTAGAAACCTACACCCTTCGACACCAGTGACAGCTATCAAAGAAGAACTGACGGAGATAGGCTATAAAGTGCGGCAAGTCACCAATGTCCTAAAAGATAAAATTCCAATGCCTCTATTCTTCGTGGACTTGGAACCATCAGCAGGAGTTGAAAAAGTTTACGACCTCAATAGATTGTACTATACTAGTGTAAGAGTTGAGAAACCTTACACTAAGAAAGAAATAGTGCAGTGCCATAATTGTCAGGCATATGGTCATACGAAAACTTACTGCCACCACACACCACGCTGTGTGAAATGCGGTGAGCAACATAAATCAGAAGAATGCACAAGATCAAGATCAACACCCGCTGTATGTGCTCTGTGCCTCGAGGACCACCCGGCTAACTACAAGGGATGTCAAATCTACAAGAACCTCAAAAGCAGATACCAAAAACCTCAGAATCAGGATGAAACAGCTGAGCCGATCAGAAGCAGAAGACAACCTTCAAAAACAATTGATTCCAATGTAACATTTGCCCATCTACTTGGAGGTGGGAACCATAACAAAGAGACCCTGCCGGAACAACGCATACTTCAAAATCCTGAACCCATTCCACAACCACATATTCCTCAAAATTTAACCAACCATCAAAAACCTCATCCGAATCAAATTTCTCATATTCCTCCTCCATCAAATGTCACAGACCTTACAAGTTTGATGACATCCTTCATCACTGAAATCAAATCCCTTGTTATGCCGCTAATATCACTACTCACTAATCTCGTATCAAATTTAATCCCATCCTTAAAAAAACCTTAAATGACTACACCTAACTCCTTATCCATTCTCCTTTGGAATGCGAATGGTGTTAGAAATCACACTGACGAACTTACAGCTTTATTGCAAGACAAAAACGTTGATGTAGCACTTATTACTGAAACTAGACTAACCACTAAACAGTTCTTTAAAATACCTCAATACGTAACATACCGTACGGACCACCCAGACGGAAAAGCCCATGCCGGTACTGCTGTCATTGTGCACCAGTCCCTCTCCCACCACATACTCCCACTCCCCTCCTATGATTTCCTACAATGCACCGCCATAGTAATCAAGACTTTTTCTTTTCCGATCACCCTCGCATCAGCGTACTGCCCTCCTAAACATTCCATTTCCAACATTCTATTCGAATCCTTCCTCAATTCCTTAGGAAACCATTTCATTCTGGGTGCAGACATGAATGCTAAGAACCAACAATGGGGTTCCAGGTCCACGAATAGTCGTGGGCGGAATTTACAGTCTGCACTCAACTCTAGACGTTTCAACCTCCTGCCTCCTGATTCCCCTACCTACTGGCCAACTGATCCTAACCGTAATCCTGACATCCTTGACTTCTTCATCCACAGCGGATTAGGCTCCCTAAACATGTCGGTGACTCGCCTGGATGAACTGTCCTCTGACCATAGTCCATTGCTCCTTAAAGTATCCCTAATTCCTATTCCTAAACCCACCCCACCGTCATTTATCAGAGGACCAGTAAACTGGGACCTTTTTCGCCAAATCCTGACCAGTGATATTGACCTCGGAGTGAAACTCAAAACTCCAGATGACCTTGACGATGCCGTAAACTCCTTCACCATCGCTATTCAACAAGCTGTTTGGACTGCCTCCTCTCCCAAGCACTCCCAGATAAGTCATAACCAAAATCATTTACCACAACACCTCATAGACCTCATCCGCACCAAACGACGATCCAGATCCTTATGGCAACGCACCCGTCACCCCACAGATCGCCGCTCCTATAACTTTTATTGTAGACAATTAAAGAGGGAGCTGGCGACCTTCCGTTCCCAATCCTTTAGTTCCTTCCTGTCTTCTCTTTCAGCTTGTGACAATTCCCTATGGAATGTCACTAAGAAAATTCTAAAATCCCACCATATTTCCCATCCCCTCCGTCGTAGTAATGGCTCCTGGGCTGCGTCTGATGAAGACAAAGCCGAGGAACTTGCCAAATACGTTTCCGAAGTCTTCACACCTCATCCAGAATCCCATCCAAACCACACTGCAGTGGTGGAAGAGTTCCTTCAGTCTCCAATCCCGCTTTCATTACCTCCTAAAGCAGTTAATCCCTCCGAGGTCAAATATCTTCTCCGAAAACTTGCACTCCGTAAATCTCCTGGATACGATCTCCTCACTCCTCAGATTCTCAGACAGCTTCCATCTAAAGCCGTTATATTTCTTACATATATTTACAACTCCATTCTACGAACTACTCATTTTCCTCTCTTATGGAAACATTCCACTATAATTCTCTTCCTAAAACCAGGTAAACCTCCTAACACAACGACATCATATAGACCTATCAGCCTACTCCCAATCCTTTCAAAAATCTTTGAAAAAATCCTCCTCAAACGAATATTACCTTTATTAGAATCCCACACTATTCCTTCCCATCAGTTTGGATTCCGTTCCCAACATTCAACCGTTCAGCAAGGGCTCCGAGTCGTTGACCATATTTCCTCTGCCCTTGAGAACAAGGAGTACTGCTCGGGTGCATTTCTGGACATAACGCAAGCATTTGACCGGGTGTGGCACCCGGGATTACTCTTTAAGCTCAAAAACCATTTACCCCAATCCCTATACCTAGTCCTCCGATCCTATCTATCAAACCGCTCCTTCCGAGTTCGCTGTGGTGCAGAATATTCCAATTATTATCCAGTCGAATCCGGTGTTCCTCAGGGCAGTGTCCTTGGTCCTTTCCTTTACAATATATACACAGCTGATATTCCTGTTTGCCCTAATACCTTCCTAGCAACGTACGCTGATGACACAGCTATCCTATCCTCTCACTTAGATCCCGAAATTGCATCTATAGGCCTCCAAACGCACCTTTCTCAAATTGAAGACTGGTGTAACAACTGGAGAATCAAAGTTAATCAATCTAAATGCAAACATGTCACCTTTACCCTTCGAAGACAATCCTGCCCTCCAGTTCTCTTTAACTCCGTTCCGCTTCCTTTCTCCGACACAGTCCGGTATCTTGGCCTCCTTCTGGACAAAAGACTAACTTGGAACCCGCATACTAGACTTAAACGACAAGAACTTAATCGACGATTTGGACAATTATACAGACTACTGAACAGAAATTCTAAATTATCTATCGAGAACAAACTGCTAATATACAAGACAGTACTGAAACCTATCTGGACCTACGGACTTGAACTGTGGGGGACAGCCAAATTTTATAACATCAAACGCATTCAATCCTTCCAATCAAAAGTCCTCCGAACAATAGTTAATGCTCCTTATTATGTATCCAACCATACCTTACACCACGACCTAAATATTCCATTTATTTTAGACCTTATACCATTAAAATTCTCTAAATTCCATCAGAACCTTATCCATCATCCTAATCCCCTAGCTCAATCCTTATCCAGCTCCACACATCCTTACCATCCTCCTAGAAGGTTAAAACGGCAGTGGCCTCGAGACCTCTTGTAAAATGTATATTGGAGTTCTAGCATTGGCTAGATTCTCCACTCACGTGCTGTATGCTTGTGAATTGTATATAGGTATGAGTGACTTTTGTATATATTTTATTGATTTTGTTTTGTATATATGTATATTGCATTATTATTATATAAATTTATTATTTTGTAAATATCGTGTGAATGTAGTATGAATGTTGTACTTCATCACTATTAAAAATGTCCTAAATTGGACAGATTGTAATATTGCTCAATAAAGAATTGTTTCTAAAAAAAAAAAAAAAAAAAAAATAGCTAAGCCTGGCTCTTCTGACTCTGAGAATCGGATACTATCTATTTTTCATTCCCCAAAGTTATAAGGGTTGTCCATACCTGATATTATTTTTTTATTTTTTTAATAATTTTTTTTTTTAATTTTGCATTAAAAAAATACATACAACCCTAAATTTCCATCCTTTTATCACCGACCCCTATTTTTTAATAGTCATTTTAGTAATTTAATAATTTTTAATCAATCTCGATAACTGATCAATTATCACTTGGTAAGTTATCCCCGCCAGAGGTTTACCGGTGCCAGTTCTCAGCTATCAAAAAGCACGGAGTAGGGATGGGACCGAAGCCGGTCTCCTCTTTCTCACAGACAATAACCCTTCTCAAACTCCCTCTACAGTTTTCGGCCGTTATTATTGTTTATGCATTAAGCGTAGCAGTAACCTTTACAATTACCATTTTACTATTTCAGTAAAACTTATGTTTTTCACACGGACAATTGAGACGTTGATTTCCAAAAGGTACTGTTGGGATGAGTGACACTAAAACTCAATGAGAAAATGTAGACTCAATCCCGTTTCGAAATGAGCTGGTCTTGAGTACTTAATCATTCAAAAAAAAAAAAAAAAAAAAGGTAATATTAAATAAAAAGATAAAATTGAACGTAATGAAAATAAATAAAAGTTTAATAAAAATAAAAATAAAAAAATGAGGAAAATTTACAATATATAAAATGTGAAAACAATTTGGTTTATAAACAAATAAAAAAAAAGGTTCTTCTATTAAAACTTAGCTTCCGTACGACGGGTAGGCGATTCTCCATGGAAGGATGGTGATCTTCAGAAGTCAACGAAATGAAGTCCTGAACGATAAATTGGTGAAGGCGCCAATCGATAAACAGGTACTCTAAGCTAGCTGGTTCCAACGGTACTGGCTTGAGGGCAAGGGGGACACTCTTATCAGTCTAATCCCTAACTGCACTTGAATAATATATAAACTAACAAAACAACAAAAAAAAAAATATTTTCCTCATTAAAAACTATTTTTAATTTGATTTGATTTTTAATTATAAACAAAATATATACAGGTAAAAAAAAAAAAAAAAAATTATAATTTCCAGGCTCAAACACACCGCCCACCAAAATTTATCATATTAAATTTTCAAAATTGTTGTTAATCCACATGAGGGAATAAGGGAGCTAATTTTGAAACCGGTCTTAGGTATTCTCCAGTAGCTGTTCTGACTTTTGCTACTCTAATTACCCCATCGTCTCCAGGAAACACACCAACGATACGACCCTTTGGCCATCGATTTAATTGCATGTTTGCATCCTTCAACAATACCATGGTGCCAGTTGTTACATTAGGTGTATCTGTAGTCCATTTTCCACGTTGTTGTAGGCAGTTCAAGTAGTCGTGTCTCCATCGATTCCAGAAATCTTTGATGCTACGCTTTAAGAGTTGCCATCGAGTGAGACGATTAGATGAAATGTCATGAAGGTCTTGGTCTGGCAATGCCAGCAATGGTGCACCAATAAGAAAATGTCCTGGTGTCAATACGTCAAAGTCCTCAGGAGAGGAAGACATGGGATGTAGAGGTCTGGAATTAAGAATAGCTTCGATACGCGCTGTTATAGTTGACATTTCCTCGTAAGTTAGACTTTGATCTTTTACAACCCGGGTAAGGTGAAACTTTAGCGATTTTACTCCTGCTTCCCAAATACCACCAAAATGCGGCGCTGAAGGAGGGATAAAACACCATTGAATGCCACGTGTTGTAAGATGGTCTTCAATTTTCTGCTTGGCTGGCTGAAGATTCCACCACACATATAATTCTTTTAAGCGTCGATGAGCCCCGATGAAATTGGTCCCATGATCGGACATGATTTTCTGCGGTAGACCGCGTCGAGCAATGAAGCGATCTAAACCCGCTAGGAAGGCTTCTGTTGTCAATTGAGAAATAATCTCCACATGTATTGCCTTGGTACTGAGACACACAAAGAGAGCTACATATGCTTTCTGAACTGCAGCTTTGCGCTTGAGCGAGTCTCTTAACAGAAAGGGGCCTGCGAAATCTACTCCTACTACGATGAATGGTCTTCCTTGCTGGAAACGAGACGGCGGTAAGTCAGCCATGCGATAGGTGTAATTCTTCGCCGACAACTCGTGACATCTTAAACACTGGTGAACTCGTTGTCGGACTAAACGCCGACTTGATAATATCCAAAATTTTCTTCTGAGTAGTGACTGCAAAATTTGAGGACCTGAATGTAGATATGTCGAATGGTAATAGTCTATAAGCAAATTGACAAAGTGTGATTTACGAGGGAGCAGTATTGGATATTTAGAATCTTCAGATATTGGTGCATTTCGCAATCTACCGCCCACCCTAAGGATACCCACCGAATCAACAAATGGAGACAACGATTGTAGACTTATTCTGTCGGATTTTTCAGTAGGTATGGCATTAGGGAAATGGTAAGTTTGAATAATTTTTATCAGCATAGTAGTGGTGTCTCTAACTTCATTCAACTTTAATGAACCAATTTTTCTTTCGTCTTGTGGGTCTGACGTTATTACAGAATCTGCGAATATAGCTGAAAACTCTAATGAGTTTGGTAAATGAAGAAAACTTGTTAATTTCTTCTATGACTTCCAGAGTATTTTTACTATGTGTTAACATAACCATTACTTCTGATTTAATTTCTGGTAGTGGTGGAGTATTACAAATATCTATTTGATCTAAAGGCCATTCTGCCTTAGGAAGTCGCAGCCAATCAGGTCCTATCCACCAAGATGTATCATGAATTAGGTCTGTAGAATCGACACCACGAGAGGCGACATCAGCTGCATTATATTGGGAGCGAATATGGTGCCAGGAAGCTGACTTGGATAAATCCAGAATTTTCCCAACCCTATTAGCTACGAATGTCTTCATTTGATGGAATGGCATTTGAAGCCAAGCTAACACAGTCGCTGAATCAGACAGTAAAATTACTGGCATGTCCTGGAATTGTGATAAAAATTCTTGAAGAGCCTTTAAGGTTTTCACTAATAGTACTGCGGCGCAGAGTTCCAGCCTCGGAATGGTGACTGGTTTCAAGGGAGCCAATTTCGTTTTAGCAAAAACAAGATTTGTTGTGACATGGCCTGTTTCACTCTCACTTCTAAAATAAATGACTGCTGCATATCCAAACGACGAAGCATCCGAAAACCCAACTAGGCAGTTCCGTAATTTTCTATTTGAAATTATTCTCCTGGGAATGCTTATTTCGGCCAACTTAGGTAATTCCGTGAAAAACGTGTGCCATCGTTTCTGAATGTTCATAGGAATCGGATCGTCCCAACCAATCTTGAGCCTCCAAAGTTGTTGTAAAAGTGTCTTCGCTCTAAAAACAACAGGTGCCAAATATCCCAATGGATCATACACACGGGCTATAGTAGACATGAGACCTCTTTTTGTATAAACGATGTCTCTTGGTGTGACACGATACGATAACCGATCATGGTTTGGTTCCCACTGCATACCCAAGATTTTAATTGCTTTGTCTTCCATGTTACTAAATGATACAGTGGAATCAATCCCTTCAGATACATTTCTTGTAAGCTGATGGTCGTTGCTAAACCACTTCTTCAGTGTGAAACCACCTTTATTTAGCAGGTCAATAAGCTCTTTTTGTAGTTTCAAGGCCTCTTCTAGTGTTTCAGCACCAGTCAACAGATCGTCGATATACATATTTCCTAATAAAGCTTGTGAAGCAAGTGGATATTTATGTCCTTCATCTACGACAAGTTGGTGGATTACCCTTATGGCTAGGAAAGGAGAACACGATAATCCAAAGGGCAAGCGATTAAATTCATATTCCTGAATGGCATCAGCATGGTTGAAACGAAAAAATAGGTGTTGGAACAATCGATCTTCGGGGTGAATCAAAATTTGTAGAAACATTTGGCATATATCGGCGGATATTACATATTGAGGTAAACGGAATTTTAACAAGATATCCTTTATATCGTGCTGTAATTTAGGCCCTGTTAGAAGATGACTGTTTAATGACCCCGATGCAGTAGTTGCAGAAGCATCAAAGACAATACGCAGATGTGTGGAAGAGCTATCCTTGTAAATTCCATGATGCGGAAGGAAGAATTTTCCTGGTCGAGATGTAGGCGAAAGGTATTGTTTGCTGAGGTACTCTTGAAATACATTATCATATTCAAGTCTCAGGTTAGGGTTCTTGGTCAACTTCTCCTCTAACTTCAAGAAACGATGGATGGCAATTAGTCTCGAAACTTGTAAATTAAACGATTTGCTTCTGAATGGTAGACTAACTATATATCTGCCATGATCATCCCTCGTGTGAGACCTTTTAAAATGTTCTTCAGCCTTAATATCTTCAGGATTCGACTGTGGAACTGTAGAGACTTCCTCGATCTCCCAAAATTTATTCATAATGCACGGTAATGTTTCCTCTTCAATATCTGTTTCGGCTACAGTAAACATCGCTGTAGAGAATGAGTTTGGCGGCCCATTAGGAATTGGTCCAACTAATATCCAACCAAATACCGTATTAAGAGCATTAGGGAACCCTTCTGAGGTCTTTTGTATTTTACCCGTTAGTACATCACCAAATAAATCGGCACCCAATAAAAAATCGATAGGACCTGGTAAATGGCATATTGGATCGGCCAGTTTTAAATCTCTAAATTTATCCATCACCTGGCTGGGAATTGGATTAGAGGGCATGTTTGAACTAATTTGGTCAATTACAATAGCGCAAGTTTCCATCTCAGGACCATCTTCTGTTTCAGGTATGAGTGAACATGAAACTCGGTATTTTCCCCCCGAAATTGGTTGGTTCCCAAAACCTACTATTTGATGAGGATTTCTAAATTTTGATAGCCCCAATTTCTTCACAAGTTGTGAGGTGATAAATGACCTTTGGGACCCACTATCTATTAGTATCCTCAAACGATGATATTGTCCAAAATTGTCCTTTATTCTTGCTTGAGCTGTACCAAGTAGAACATTAAGATTTCCAGAAGTTGATGATGAAAGAATAGTGGTATTATTTGATATTGAAGGTTCATTGGAGTTTGTCTGAAGCTGAGGCAGCTGGTGGGAAATACGTGTAACTGAAGATTGATTGGTAATCTCGTTGCTTGGTCCAGGGTAATTGGTTTTCCTACTATTTTGATTATTATGAGTAGGTGTTTCGAAGGTCGAAAAATGGAGTAAGCTGTGATGCCGGCGGCTACAATACTTACACGAATGTTTTGATGGACACTTAGCAAGAGAATGACCTAATCCGAAGCAATTCAAGCAACGATTTAAAATTTTCATCTGATCGAATCTTTGTTTAGGATTCATTTTTCGAAACGAAGAACAATCAACAATGCGATGAGATCTATTACACATTGGACAAACAATATTACAATTTATATTGGACATGAGGACTCGTTTTGGAATTTTCCTGTCATCAGTGTACGACGGAGAACATCTGGAGGTCGAGGTTAAAGCTGTCGATTGCAGCTCCACTATTTGTTGAGTAATAAATTCAGAAAATTCTTGAAAAGTGGGTAATTCGGGTTTCGAACTAAATTTCATCTCGAAACGCTCTCTAGTTTTATGATCCAACAATCGAAGAATGTAAGTGTACAATATAAAACCAGATGGATCTGGGAGCTTCAATTTAAGAAATGCCGTTGCGCTCTCTAAAACAGTCGATGACAAATTTTCTAAAGAAGACAACGAATGTTTGGCCAGCGTTGGAAAATTAAAAATATTTACTAAATGATGGGTTGCCTGAATTCTTAGACTGTCAAAACGCTTAGTAAGGGCCTCCCAAGCTGTGGTATATCCTTGTTGTGATATTTGAATAGCCGATATTGTTTGTGCTGCAGCGCCTTTCAAATTCGATTTTAGGTAATGAAATTTTTGGACTTCACTAAGATCCTCATTTTCATGAATTAGAGAGACAAAAGTGTCTTTAAATGCAGGCCATTCCGATATATTTCCTGAAAACGAAGGGATATTAATTATAGGAAGTCGCAGATGAAAATTAGAATCTCGCGCATGCGTATCACGTAGAGATGCATCAGTAATGGCGGATTCCTTATTAGACCCAGGCGAAATATCAAACGATAATGCCTCATAAAATTTGTTTCTTATTTTATCTTTTAATTCTTTGTACTCTTCGGTAGGTTCCCCCATTACTTTTGATATTTTCCTAATTTCATTATATTTATCAATAAATTTCTCGTGGGTGGAATCTAGTCGAGAAATTTTTGCCCTAAATAATCCCTTTTTACTAGGATCGGAACTCGATGCGCGCCCCAATGTACATGTTTCTAATATATCATCGGCGAGATCTTTAAATTCCTCAACTAAAAGTTCTAAATCAAAATCCCCCTTAGAAGATGGTGTTTTAGGTGGCATTATAGAGCTGTTAATAAAAAAATGGTATTGGAACGAATAATAAAATATTTAAGCCTGAAAATTACACAACAAAATTTTAAAGAAATATTTAAAGAAAATCTAATATTTCAATAAATAATAATTAAATAAATGGTTAAATTTATTTGGTTAATAAACGATTAAACTGATAATTAAGTACTCAAAATCCGGCCCGGAGGACCAAACTTATGTTGGGATGAGTGACACTAAAACTCAATGAGAAAATGTAGACTCAATCCCGTTTCGAAATGAGCTGGTCTTGAGTACTTAATCATTCAAAAAAAAAAAAAAAAAAAGGTAATATTAAATAAAAAGATAAAATTGAACGTAATGAAAATAAATAAAAGTTTAATAAAAATAAAAATAAAAAAATGAGGAAAATTTACAATATATAAAATGTGAAAACAATTTGGTTTATAAACAAATAAAAAAAAAGGTTCTTCTATTAAAACTTAGCTTCCGTACGACGGGTAGGCGATTCTCCATGGAAGGATGGTGATCTTCAGAAGTCAACGAAATGAAGTCCTGAACGATAAATTGGTGAAGGCGCCAATCGATAAACAGGTACTCTAAGCTAGCTGGTTCCAACGGTACTGGCTTGAGGGCAAGGGGGACACTCTTATCAGTCTAATCCCTAACTGCACTTGAATAATATATAAACTAACAAAACAACAAAAAAAAAAATATTTTCCTCATTAAAAAATATTTTTAATTTGATTTGATTTTTAATTATAAACAAAATATATACAGGTAAAAAAAAAAAAAAAAATTATAATTTCCAGGCTCAAACAGGTACTATATCCATTCTAGGAAATTTTACAGGAAGCGCGAAAATCTCTCATTACTATATTATTAAACTAGCTAATTTGGGTCTTTTTGCCTTAAAATTTAGAATTATTTTTTTACTATAATAATAACATCATATTAAAGTTATGAAATGAATTTTTTTAGAATGATTTGGAACGAAAATAAATGCGTAATTAGTACTTTTAGAAAATGACCGCATTTCTAAATCGCGTTTTTTAAGGACTTGAGAATTCATTAGATAACATCAAATAGAATATTTAGATAAAACTAAATGGATATAATATAAATATGTAAAAATATCAATTTCGTAAAAAATGTCCTTTAGTACCTTTTGGAAATCAACGTCTCACTTATACGTGGCATGCTCTTGAGTGGGTAAACCATCTATTTTATTTGTGTTGGCTATAGATGGGCTAACGAAAAATATTGTTCACGCTATAGCATTAAGAGATTGATATTGTTTGTTAGTGTTTCTGTCGTAATTAATTAATGATATATATATATTATATATATTATATATATATATATATATATATATATATATATATAAAAGAAAGTGCCATTTCACTCGATTTTCTGGCAGTTTCTCAAAAACAACTAGGGTTGTGAAGTTGAAATTTCTCCTGGACGTTCGTCTTACCGCCTAGATGTGCAATAAGATTGTGTTTTGGAAAATTCGTCCTCCAAGTGATTTAAAAAAACATTTTTCTAAAACGTAAAACAAAATTGGTTTTCGAATAACTCAAAAACTATACGCATCCTCAAAAATTATAAGTACTCATTTGAATGACAATCAAATTCTATCTAGAAGCAAAATCGTCTTAATCTGAACCATAATAGCATAGATACTAAAATAATTATAACAAATATATTTAGGTATATTTCGTTTCATAGTCATGTTTCTTGTGTAAATTTCTACCAAATTCATATGTTTCTTTGTCGTTGGTTTTTAAAATGATCAATTGCCTAAAAAACGTTTAAACTTTGAAAAGATAATAAATGATAGTTTCAATAAAAAAAACTCGAGCTTATTCAGTTGGAAGAGTACACCCCCAAGTGGAATAAATCCGCATTTATGTCACATAAAAGTTTACGATGGTATAGAATGATAATGTTTTAAAGCAAAAATGTCAGAATTAGATAATCAAATTAATATCTGACAATCAACAATAATCATTTATTTGTCATATATAGACATAGCTAAAAGTTTAAATCTCTGCTATCTCAGGTATATTGAGATTGTATAACCTCACCTAACACAATTATAAACAACTTTCTTAATTCGCATTAATTACAAAAAAATAAATAAATAGTCGTGTGCAAAGCCGCGAGGTACAGCTAGTTTATATACACATATATATATATATATATATATATATATATATATATATATATATATATATATATATATATATATATATATATATCTTTAAGGAATAAACTTAAAAAATTAATGTTTTGTTATTTTTGTATTCCCTCATCATCCACAGCGCTTAATGCCTCTTTCACTCATATGCCGTATCCTTACACACTTACGATAAGTTAGGTATTTTCTACACTAGAAACTGTCTAGAAATAACTTATTTGGCAAAACAACGCTTGCCGGGTCAGCTAGTATATATATATATATATATATATATATATATATATATATATATGTGTGTGTGTGTGTGTGTGTGTGTGTTTGTGTATTTGTATCACAAAGAACGAAGCACGAGGAAAGCTTCCCAGGATGCAGGCAGCGAGGGCATTGTGCTCGGAATAAATTTGAGAATTGTCATAAGCGTTTCCATATCTGTTCTATAGAGAGCTCATCTGGAGTCTTCGAATGTCTGCTGCGACATATGGAACAGTAGGACACTACAGTAGTTGCATTTCTCACGTTACTCCTAAAGGTACCTTAGAGGAAAGTAGAACATTGATAATGCTAATACTCTGACTTCATATTCTACTCTAATCATGTGTGTTCTTACAATGCATATTATTATCTGCATGTTTGGTGTTTCATAAATCATATATGTATTTTTTCTTTCTTTCAATTTGATTAGATGTTCCACATTGTTGTCACGTGAATTTAATTACTTAAACACGCCCCTTGTTAAATTCTATTCGGGAAGAAGTAAAATAAAAATAATCTTTACCAAAACAGTCTTCCCTCAAATGATTAAAGGATTGAATTTTTTTATTTTAAATTTTACTTCCCCCAGGATTATTCATAAACCCAAAGTTGTTCTACGGCTGATAAAACGAAAATAAATTTTCCAACAAACTGGAGAACCTTGGTTGGAGCAGATCGCCTTACCCGCTTTAATATTGGGTTGTGTCACATGAAATGTCCGTTTTCAAGGTATAGGATTTTTATTATAGATATGATATGAAAACAAGATAATTTTATTCGAAGTATTTACCTTCTTTTTCTACAAAATCTTAAAACGCACTTTTCGCTTGATCATCATTTTCAAAAAGCTTTCCTTTGACGAAGTTGTCTAAATTCCTGAACAGGTGGTAATCTGTTGGAGACAAGTCGAGAGAATATGGTGGGTGCGGAAGAACTTCGTAGCCCAGTTCTTTCAATTTTTGCACGGTATGTTTTGAAACATGGGGTCTTGCTGCCGCTCAGTGAGATCATGAGGTACCCATGTATCGAGCTTTTTTACTTTCCCGATACACTTTAAATGTCTGGAAAAGGTAGATGCACTTGCATTTAGTTGTGCTGAAAGTCCTTTAACTGTTTGGTAGGGGTTTCTTTCTACTGTATGTTTGAGGACATCGTTGTCTATTACGGACGGAGGTCATGGGCAAACCAACGGCGAATGGTTCGTTCATTAACACTCCCTTCCCCAAACGCCTTGCAAATATTTCTAGCGGCCTCAGCTGCTGAATGGCTGAGTTTAAACTCGTACAAACATATTACTCGAAAATCGCGTGTTTACATGTTCATATTTGGAGGTATACTAAAAAGTGGGTAATTGACTGGGAAGCTAATGTTTATAATAGAATGGTAGAGGATTAGTAACTGTTTACTTTAAATAAGTAAAATTCGGAAGAAAACAACAGAGACCTGCAAAATCCTTTATGGATTTCAGAAACTATAAGAACGGACATTTCATGTGAAACAACCCAATATATCAATAACTTTCTTTCTAGTGTTTCGTGTTTTAATTAAAGTAGATCATAACTCCTGTAGGAACTCTGTTGAAAAGGAGATGAGTACCGGTTTCCAACGAACAGCAGTCGCCAAGAGTCCCTGTCCTGTGCGGCAATCCTTCCAGTTATGAACAAAATGTCTATCAATGACACAGTGCTGCCATTGGAATATTGCCATTCTAGCACTCGGCCTTCCATGAATAGCTTCCCTAAATAGTTTCTTGCTATTTATGCCATGCCTTCGGCCCAGCGGAACCTTCTCGGTTTCATAAATATGATTAAGTGATCCTCGTAGTGTTGTTCAGAATCTTATATTTGCACGTTGAAACCGAACCCCTTCTGGAAAAACAGGTACAAACACGCCGTGGATCTCTTTTCAACGATTAAGTCCTTGTCGTTAGAACTGAGTGAGAACTAGGAGAATCAGTTTCTTAAATGAAATTATATTGGTCTGTCTAATAATAAGATCTCTTGAAAGGTATTGTTGCTGCCAAAAGTCTATTTGCAGATAACAATGGCTGAGGTTTCTTTAAGGCTCTTTATTTGATTTCCAATAAAGGTACTATATCCACTTTAAACAATTTTACAGGAAACGCAAAAATCTGCCATTTATTTATAATTGGATCAATTTATATGATTCTTTTTTTTATTATAAAAATAAAAAGTTGATTATTAAGCGTGTTACCAACTTATTTTTCCAAATGATTGCACTTTTCCCATGAATTTCCAACAATGTAATATGGATATAGTACTTTTTGGAACGAAACATGGATACAGTACTTTTTAGAAAGAATTAAAAGGGATATAGTACTTTTAAGAAGAATATTACCGTGTAAGTTGGTAACAATCACTATAACCTTCCTAATACAACATTACCGATAACTAACGGCTTTATATAGTTAATTACTAAGTTATGTGTAGTTCCTTATTCTCCCTCTGAGAAATATCTTTCTTTGTTGGTTAATTAATTACATTGATTATCTATTCTTCAAAAAGAAAGTAAATATTCAAAGGACAATTTATCTATTAATGGCACTATAATAAGAAAGTATGTACTTATGAAGTTTGTTTTGAACTTGTATTTACTATTTGTGTGAATTTAGAAACTTTATCTATTATTATCAATTACGTGTAAACAATATTTAACTATAAGTGTGATAAATAAGTAACTTTTGAGCATTTATTTTGCATTAAAAAATCAAAAATATTAAGTTAGTTCAGGCACGATTTTTCCTCTCATTTTTAGCAAGTTCGTGGAATGCTAATTCCAACTATTTTTGAATAAAATACCATTATTCTATTGAAATGTGAGTTTCTTAAGATTTTTATATCAAATTTATGTGGCTGCAAGAAGAAATACTAGGAAAAGACTAGATTTAATTGGGAACCTAAGAGAACCGAAGCGAGGCAATTAAGTTGTTTAAAACAGCCTAAAAACTGATTATTAGGTTAAAACTATTGTTAAAAATTATAGCAGTGATTCAAGACGTATTAAATGAACCAATAAAAATGCACAAAATGAACAAAAACAATAAATTAATGGTGATATATTACGGGGTTAGGTGCTTCTGCTCTATAGTAGGAAATATAGTACCTTTTGGAATGAAATGAAAAGAAAGGTTATATCTGTTTACAGAGGGTATGGTACGTTTTGGAAAGAAATGTTTTTAGTACCTTTTGGAATGAAATGAAATGTGGATTTAGTACCTTTTGGAATGAAATGAAATGTGGATTTAGTACCTTTTTGGAAGTGATTTAATGGAAATGATGGGATTTAGTACCTTTTGGAATGAAATGAAATGTGGATTTAGTACCTTTTGGAATGAAATGAAATGTGTGATTTTATAGAATATACCTTTTTGGAGAATGAAATTAAATGTGGATTTAGTACCTTTTGGAATGAAATGAAATGTGGATTTAGTACCTTTTGGAATGAAATGAAATGTGGATTTAATACCTTTTGGAATGAAATGGAATTTTCAAATCGTTTTTAAAGGATTTCTATGTTTTTTAGATAAAATCTGATGACGTATTTAGATAAAACTAAACCATTAGTATACAAATATGTCAAAATATCAATTTAAAAAAAAAATTTCCTTTAGTACCTTTTGGAAATCAACGTCTCAATTCGTAAAATGCGTTCATCAATGATCTTGACTTCGTTTGGCCAAGAATCACCAATCCTCCAACTCTGGGTTTACTCTAAGTGCATAGTTTTTCAAACTTTTATCATTTTATTCTGACTAAAAGTTCTTATTGATTTTTCAATTTCTTCCATTCCGGACTTTTTTTTACATTCTTTTCTTTCTGGGATGTATTTTCCTTCGTCTTCAAATTGTTTTATCGGCAGCACTTATGATATTATTATATTATATTACAGCAATATTATTACATGCACTCCTTATGAGATCTTACAATATTATTCTGCTTAATTTTGTTTTAAAATAGCACATCACCACTAGTAAATCTATATAAAAAAACAATTCTAAATATTATGTACAACTTTTAAATAATGATTGATTCTCTTTCACTAATAAATGTATCAAACACGGTGTTTTTATTCAAGTTAAAGTCAAAACAGTTATCAACCCATTATTATTATTATAACCTAAAATACATAGGCCTCTTTTTTTTTTTATTAATGAAAAACAAAATTCATGATTAAAAAATCTGGTTAGGGAACTCGAAACCACAGGGCAATCTGTTCAACCACTAAAGTGTGGATATCCTCAACTTATTCTGTTTCTTAGAACTCAATACCTTCTCAGAACATAAGGAAATTTTTCATGTAATTCTTTATATAATGGATTTATTTCTTTTTATTATTACATAATGTGTTAATTTTCCATTATTGATTGATATGATAAAAAGGAAATTAAGATTGTAAAAGTTTTAAATTGTCGTATTTCGATATTTTTCCAGACTTCGAAGGTTAAAATTATAATTTCTTTATTCGCCAAAACTGTTGTTATAGTTACACATAATCATATTTAATATAATTAACCATCCTCAAGGTATTTTTTTATTTCAACATATTGATATTTATTACTGAAACTGTTAGTTTTTCAAATTTGGCCGAGCAGAGTCAATATTCAAACAATATTGCAGGATGTTCAACACGTCAAATTATAATTAAAGGGCCTGTATTGACTATGGTTTACGAAACTAAGCTCTTATAAAAATCATAAAGTTTTTTTTTTACTCATTTATTTTTATATCCACACCAAAATTGATATAAAGAGCCTGTAAGGCACGAGGGAGGTCGATAACCATTGGCATCTACTCCTATGAAGTTAATTTCCATTTAATATTTTTTTAAAACAGGTTTAATATTCAAACACTCTTATCTCCTTCTTCCTTGAATTCAGACTTAATTACTTCTGAGATAATCTAATGATATTACATTTTTCAATAAAAAGAAAGTTCGTAACCAACCATGTCAACATTAACCATAGGAAGAAATTCATCATGTTCCAGATATGCTAAGAAATGAGAGGAAGACAGTTTTAGCCTAAAACGCTGGAAAATAGTCCTTCGGAAAGATTACGTACGAGCCAGACTCGAATAGTGAGGAGAATGCCCTGCGGCGAAACTGAGTCTTCTTCCAGTAATTCACCTTGCGCTGTTGCCATGTGTTCTGCCCCATGAGCTCCAGCCGGGATTTATCTCGCAAAAAGAGCACTCCGGCCTGGAGAAATTATTGACTTCATGTTTATCTCCAACCTAGGGCGGCCATTCCATGCAGACGAAGGAGGAGTCAGTTGAGGACAAAGGATAAGTACAAGAGATAACACCAAGAAACAGTTTGCGTGAACCATTCTTTTAATTTATCTTTTATTCTTTGTTGACATATTATCTCTCCTATTTATTTTTTTATTCATGGCGTAGAATCTACGTCAACAAGAAAGAATTTTCTGCTTGACTATTTCTTCAATATAATGTCAATATGTATAGACAGAATATTGAAAAAATGCATAAGAGATAAATAATTATTTTATTTCTAAATTAAAAAAAAACAAATCCTATTTCTAAGAAATTCAGAATATTTTAACAGTTCATTCTTCATGAATACAAGTATTAATGAAATAAAACAAAACAAAGGTATTGAAAAAATAACTGTGTGTTTATTACAATATAAGTATAGAATTATTCAGTCATTATCAGAATGAAATGTCAGATAAGTGAGCAGTAGTAATTTCTGATTGGAGACTTCAACGCCGGCGAGTAGTGTCATAGTGCCCAATGGCAACCATATGATATTTTTTCACAGCGTTCGGTCTAGATTTTCACTTAATGTGTCCTAAGATTCCGAATTATAAAATAATTATTTTTAAAAAACTTCATTTAAGCCATCATAAATAAGCTTGAAATCGGTAGATGAAGCAGCTAGTTTTAAACCAGTTCAACTTTAAAGTGATCTGGAGTTGAGATTTATGAAGATCAAGATTGTCAAGTCTCTTAAAACGCAATTCAACTAACATTTACCTTCTTTTTTTTTTTTTAAACATATTTATTGATATTTACAACTGTATTATATACATCAAGTAAATGTGATGGAAAAAGTAAACTGACATGAAATACATGTAGAGACGCATTGGCAGTACTCTAAAATATTCTAAACTAGAAATTCTCGGTGCCATCTTCTTTTCAGAGGTCTTGAAGGATTATCAGGAATCCGAGGAGGATGATAGGAAAGCAGAGTTGGGTGTTATTCGAATAACGAATAACAGATAAATAATTTATTCGTTATTTGAATAAATTTTCATCTGTGGACAAATCATCCGTTATTCGAAAATATCGAATTACGGACGACAGATAAATCATTTATTCGTTATTCGAATAAATTTTTATGTGTGGACAAATCATCTATTATTCGAAAATTTCGAATAACAAATAAATCATCTGTTATTCGTAACTATCGAATAACGGATAATTTTATCTGTCGTTCGCAAATAACGAATAAATTATCTGTCATATTTTAACTTAGTTATTTGAATAAAAAATTATTTAACAAATAAAAATTGTTCGAATATGTAATAATTCAGCAAATAATATTATTTACTAAATATGTATTTAAAAAAATATAAAATTTCTAAAAAAAATAGTTGGTGTTTCAAATAAATACATTTTTGTAAATATCTTATTAATAAATTTACGATGAGTTTTTAGGTTTAGTATTTTATTAATATTGGGATCTTTTATGAGGTTTTCAATGATGCTACTTTCGAATATGCTATCAGATTTCCGATGGCGCCTTTCATGTTTGGATTACTTTTGTAATTGTTATTAATAGGGGTATTTTTATTGGATTTTCAAGAATGCTATTTTAGAATATCAGAATAACAACTATAAATATCTAAAAAACATAAAAAAAAAAAAAACCTGTACCACTACAACCCATGAAGGGTCTTGGGCTCAGTACATATAGAGATTCGTACTGTTTCTAGGCCAACGGCTGTGCAATGAGGTGATTAGGCCTTAATCGCGCTCAGCCGCCAGGTTTTTCCCCAATTAATTTGGGTACCCACTTTATAGAGGCTGAGTCTGCCCCAGGAGGGTCTCCATACCCTAAGGTCGCCTCTCGACTGAATTAACAGAATAAATAATATTCTGCCACAGCCGGGATTCAAACCCAGGACCCGGAGCACAGCTGACTAGCGCTCTATCCACTAGACCACGCCGCTCCCTCTAAAAAACATAAATTAATTAAATTTCCTCATTAACAAAAACATTCTTTCTTTTTTTTACAAAAATAGTATATTAACATTTGGAAATAATTAATTAATTACTAATTGATTACTAAGTACTTGGTTACTGATTACTAATCCTAATTGATATGTATATCGCCTTCCAAATTTTAATATTTTTAAATAATCAAAACGCCTAGATAAAACGAGTCAATAGAATTGAGTCTAACATTAAAATTAAAATTTTATAAATATATAACACTTAAAAGCCACACTTATTTTTTTATACTCTTAGTTCTTATTCTAATATTCTGAAATAGCATCGTTGAAAACCCGATAACACCTATCAATGCAATAGAAATACGAAAAGCGCATCCGCGATCCAAAATCTAATAGCATATTCAGAAATGGCGTCCATGAAAACCTAATAAAAGATACATGTATTAATAACAACTATATAAGTATCCGAAACATAAAACGCGCATGCGCGATTGAAAATCTGGTAACATATTCGGAAATAGCGGCCTCGAAAACCTAATAATACATACATCAATCAATAATAACTACTAAAGGGATCGAAACACGAAACGCGCGTGCGCGATATGGAATCTGATTGTATTTTCGAAAATAACATTCTTGAAAGATAAAAACATTTATTTATTTGAAACACTTATACTTTTTTTTTGAGAAATTTAATATTACTTAATTGGTATATATTTAGTTATTAATATTTATAATGTTTATATTTAATTAAATTTTTATCTGCGGAATATATTTCTATTTAAATAATCCTCTATGATGACGAATAAATTCAGTTTGTCATTTGTCGTCATCTGCGATAAAATTATTCGGTATTTGAAAGGTTCGAATAAATTATAGATGATTTATTCGTTATTCCAAAATTTCGAATAAATTATAGATGATTTATTCGTTATTCCAAAATTTCGAATAAATTTTAGATGATTTATTCGTTATTCCAAAATTTCGAATAAATTTTAGATGATTTATTCGTTATTCCAAAATTTCGAATAAATTTTAGATGATTTATTCGTTATTCCAAAATTTCGAATAAAATTTAGATGATTTATTCGTTATTCGAAAATTTCGAATAAATTTTAGATGATTTATTCGTTATTCGAAAGGTTCGAATAACAAATAATTTATTTGGAACTTTTAATAATTTATTTGTTATTCGGAGGATTCAAATAAATAGTAGATAATTTATTCGTTAATCGTTATCTATTATCTATAGATAAATTTTGCCCAACTCTGTAGGAAAGAAACTAGTGGACTAGAAAGAAAATGGAGTTTTTCATGGAAGGATTGATACCTGGTTCGGGCTAATTCAGTAACATATGGAACATTAAGGTCTTTATGGATGAGTTTATTCGTGACAAAGCAAGGAGCGTCAAGGATTTTACGAAGAATTTTGGATTGTAAGGATTGGATACGAGGAGAATTCATTAGTTTAGTAGAGCCCCATAGCTCTACTCCGTAAGTCCATATCGGTCTTATGATGTTCAAATAAATAAGTCTTTTGTAATTAAGTGGAAGGTTGGAGCGTTTGTCCAGTAAGTGTTGAAGTAGTCGAAACGTCGGGCAGTCTCGTCCTATCAGTCTTGTATGGGTATTCCAATTTAGACGTTTTTCAAGGTGGAGTCCTAGGTATCGAATCTGTTCAAAAGGGGCTAGTGGATTGTCACTAAAGGATACTGTAGAGCAGGAAGCCATTGGTTTACGACGAAGGGTAACGGTTATTTGGTAGGATTTAAAAAACTTTTAAATTCAAAATTCATCATCTATCCCAATCGCATATATTTCCTACCGTTCGTTAGCTCCCTTTTTTTCTAATACCTGAAATTCAAGGAAAAGGACTACGCCTCCAAACCAAAAATCAGTTAATTTCTTCTACTTTCTTTACGAATTCTTAGTCGTAACAAACTTTATTATGTCAATAATTCCTTTCAACTTTGACTATGATTAAAATCCTCCACCATCCCAGATCATTATTTCCTAATATCTTTTAATGTTAAATGTTTATTTGTAAACAGTCCAATAAATAAACCTCAGTACGGTTCCACGTATCAAGAATTCTTACAGCTTTGTTGTAAATCCCATTAATATACTTTCAATGAACGGTTTTTTGAAATCTAATTTTAGGAATTGCTATGGAAATTCGCTTGCTCAAGAACTTGCCAACATCCTCCATATTGACTTTCTTAATTCAATATGGACCCAATTTCCTAAATGATACGATCCTTGTCAAAAAGTGTGTAGATGACGTCCTCTTTTTTCTTAATTCTGATTAAATCTGTGATATCCTATCATCCTTCAACTCATAACATCCACGCCTCCATTTAACCGTTGCGTCAGGAGTAAATAGTCCTCTTTATAAAGTATAACGTTTTGAACGACGCTGAAATTAATTACATTATTTTATTTATTTTTTTAATATTCATTTATTGAAATTTACAACTGTAATTTATATTACAACAAGTAAATATGCTAAAAGAAAAATCACTAGAGACAGACTTGTAGAGGAACAACCTAAAGGTAGTAAGTACTCTAGTAACTATTTTAAACTAGAAAGTCTCGAGGCCATCTTCTTTTCAGACGCCTCAGGGGATTATCAGGAATCGAACAGGAAGGGCTGAAACTAGTTGGTTGGGGTGGGAATGGAGTTTGTCATAAAAGGGTTGATATCTGGTTCGGGCCAAATCAGCATCATATGGAACATTTGGGTCTTTATCGATGACATTATTTGTGACAAAGTAAGGAGCGTTGAGGATTTTACGAAGGATTTTGGATTGTAAAGATTGGATGCGGGAAGAATTCGATGGTTTAGTAGAGCCCCAGAGCTCAACTCCGTAAGTCCATATAGGCCTTATGATGGTCATGTACATAAGCCTTTTGTATTGGATTGTTTCACATGAAATGTCGTTTTTATAGTTTCTGAAATACATAAAGGATTTTGCAGGTCTCTGTTGTTTTCTTCCGGATGTTTACATATTTAAAGTAAACAGTTACTAATCCTCTACCTTTGTATTATAAACATTAGCTTCCCAATCAATTACCACTTTTTAGTATACCTCCAAATATGAACATGGAAACACGCGATTTTCGAGTAATATTTTTGTACGAGTTTAAACTCGGCCATTCAGCAGCTGAGGCCGCTGGAAATATTTGCAAGGCGTTTGGGGAAGGGAGTGTTAATGAACGGACCATTCGCCGTTGGTTTGCTAAGCTTTCAGCAGGGGATACCGACTAGGAAAACTTGCCCCGAGGAAGACCTCCGTCCGTAATAGACAACGATGTCCTCAAACATACAGTAGAAGGAAACCCCTACCAAACAGTTAAAGGACTCTCAACACAACTAAATGCAAGTGCATCTACCGTTTCTAGAAATTTAAAGTGTATTGGGAAGTGAAAAAGCTCGATACATGGGTACCTCATGATCCCACTAAGCGGCAGCCATGTTTTCCCATGTTTCAAAATCAATCAAAATGTTTCACTGAGCGGCAGCAATTGAAACGCCTTGAGACCTGCGTTTCTTTGCTTTGAAAGAACTGGGCTACGAAGTTTTTCGGCACCCACCATATTCTCCCGACTTGTCACCAACAGATTACCACCTGTTCAGGAATTTAGACAACTTCGTCAAAAAAATACTTTTTGAAAATGATGATCAAGTGAAAAGTGCGTTTTTAGAATTTGTTTCACTTCAAAGTTAGAGTTTTTCAGTTCGGGGATAAAAAAGTTGGTATCACGTTGGGAAAGATGTGTAGAAAAAGAAAGTAAATAATTCGAATAAAATTATGTTGTTTTCATATCTTATTTTTAGTAAAAATCCTTTACCTTTAAAACGGGCATTTCATGAGACAAAACCCAATAATTAGTACTGACTGCATTAAAATGCTAAATTGTGGAATAATGGATCAAATAATTGTTTTTTCCACCTTCTATGTACTAGCTAATAGAGTTATGGATTGTTTAGAAGACAAAACTGAAGTAACTCTCAGCCTAACTCAGTGGAGTGTTCTCTTCAGCAATCAAGGCCGTAACAAATTGTCTATGGTAATGGAGTTCTGATCAGGTCCATCGCTGTAAGGTGCAAAGGAACCTTTGTGATGGGATTGTATCATTTGGTCTGGTCACCATTGATTAGCATCCTTTGTCAGCAGACAGGAACCGTGTCTGGGGGTAGGATCCGACAGCTGAGAGATGTAAAAGGGCTACAAGAGATCTACACTCGTATATTTTCAGAAGCACTCAAAATATTAAGTATAATTCACATTATGAGTAAGTTACTCCACAAATCATTGAACCATTTTCTTATTCGTAAAGGACAACCTCAGTTGTAAGTCGTTTTACGGGTTAAAATTGATTCCAGAAGCATTGCTCATTTCGTCAGGTTTTGTGGAATAAAATCAAATTAGACGACGCGGTTTCAGTCAAAGACAATCGGGTTCCTAAAATGTGAAAAGCCGATTTTTTAATTTTAGAAACCCGGTCCGCCAACTTTTATAATTCCTTCCCATCAAACATCCACCATGCTCTTTTTAATATTTTTACATTTTCAAATGTACTTATATATGCAATTTCTACATTTTTATTTTGAACTTTTTTTTTTTTTTGATCATTAGACATAAATCGTTTTACATTATAATATATTTTTACTAGAAGAATTTATTTATCATTTTTATCCTATGTATATATATATTATCAGATGGCCCGTACCAGGTATCACTATTTCCATGAAAAATTCCACGCCCACTCCAAACCATTAGTTACAATTCTTGCTTCCACTTCAATTCCTGATAATCCTCCCAGGCGTCTGAAAAGACCTTCTTGTTTAGACTCACTACTAAAGAGTGCTGCCAATAGGCAGTTTCTCTTCAAGTTTATTACATGTATTTTATCATTTCAACATATTTACTTGTTGTATTTGATACAGTTGTGAATTTCAATAAAACTATATTAAAAAAAAATATATAAAATATATATAATATATATATATATATATATATATATATATATATATATCAAATTGTTATATTTTACCTTAAGCTTATTTCCCAGCCAGATTATATACAGATTATGATACAGCCCTATTATATCATTTCAAATACGATGTTATTTTTTGGGTTCTAGAAGTTTGTTTCTTCTTCTTGAAGTTAAACACTATTTATTTAATATCGTACTAGCACCAGAGACAAAGACAATGTTTGAAACGTGTACATATATTTATTGAAGCATATATAAACTGGTTTTAGGACAGGATCAATTGAATCTTGCAATGTCTAAAAATAAATAAAAAGACCCTGCGGCTAACCACAATCCGCAGGCGGAACTGACCGGCAACTGAATGAATGAAATTACATGTTGGGCCTAGTTCCTCTGAATAATCTAAATAGAACAACTATATATTGGAATTCTTCTGGTCAGATATGATTTCAGACGAAGGTAATTCACCCAGGCATCATGATTCTATTATGCAATATATCTCAGTGATGATACACAGAATCTACACCAACCACATTCATTGTCAGTAAAAAAAAAAAAATCTATTTTCGCATTGGCAAATAAGATGAGAACGGACCAGAATCACTTTTAGTATTTTTTCATAATGTTTGACAAATTTCCGATATTGAGAGATTATCAGGCTTTGATTTCGAAATTAATTTGAAAAAAAAAAACAAACATGTGATACGCTATGTCAGGTAACTGCGCACTGCACTACTGCGAAGACAATGTTCAGGCTTCATCAACAAACTTGGTCGTATCTATTTAACCATGACCATTTATAATGATGGAGTTTAGTTAACCGTTGAGAATATTAGATGAGGAAGACGGTTGGGAGTGCGGTCATCAGCAATAAACACACATTAAAAATTAGTAATTATTTTAATTGTGTGCCGACGTTTCGGCCTACATTGTGGGCCTTCATCAGACTTCTTTAGACACCGTTTCAGAGTACCCTGATGAAGGCCCACAATGTAGGCCGAAACGTCGGCACACAATTAAAATAATTACTAATTTTTAATGTGTGTTTATTGCTGATGACCGCACTACCAACCGTCTTCCTCATCTAATATTCTCGACGGTTAACTAAACTTCATCATTATAAATGGTCATGGTTAAATAGAGACGACCAAGTTTGTTGATGAAGCCTGAACATTGTCTTCGCCTATTGGAAGAAATGACGAAATCGGTATTTTTGACAAACTTCAAGAAGTATTAAGTCACTTTAATGAATATTCAGACAGTCAAACCATCTTCATCATATAATGACCATTTACAGATTCTTCCCCACATATTCTCGTCAACGTCTTTGTACAGCTTCTTTCAGGTCTTATAAAGTTATCCTTTTTTGCTATGGTGCAATATTCAGCGTTAATATCTGATCAGAGATCAAGAAATTGACATTTTTAATAATTTATAAGTTATAAAATAATTAACGTAAACAGAAAAGCATTGAAGTCAAAATCGCCGAATAAGTCATGGATATATTTTCTTCTCCAATTCTATTCCACGCTGCTCATGCACTATTTCTTTGGTTGAAGCTTTTTGCGATTAATAATATTAATTTATTTATTTATTCTAGGACAAGTCCGTTTAGAATAAAAAAAAAAACCTGTACCACTACAACCCATGAAGAGTTTTTGGTTCAGTACATGATGAGATTCGTACTGTTTCTAGGCAAACGGCCGTGCGATGAGCTGATTCGGCCGAGATCACGCTCAGCCTTCAGGTTTTTACCCATTTTTGGGTACCCACTTTATAGAGACTAGGTTTGCCCCAGGAGGGTCTCCATACCCCAGGATCGCTCCCTGCCGAAATAACAGAATAAATAATATTCCGCCACAGCCGGGATTCAAACCCAGGACCCGGATCACAGTAGACTGTGACCTGGAAACACTACGTACTGAGAAAGGAAGGACTGTACCCATCGTAGAGCACTTTGGACAAAGGATAAACGATTACATGGGGATGATGCTCTACCCACTAGACCACGCCGCTCCCTCTTTAGAATAATACAAGGAGGAAATTCCATTTGGATCTGCTGCTCAACTTCGCTGAGTTGCTATCAGTACGCAGCATACCGCATTAATTCCGAAGACAATCTTAAAGAAAAAAGATAGAGATCGATTCTGCCAAATAGGAAATACATATATTTTACTAATTTTGAAATCGATCATGGACATATGAAAATCACAATAATGTGAGATTTACTGTCTAAGAGTAAGATTTAAAAAAATAAAAGAAATGTATAGTAAAAAATAACATGTAAAAAAAAAAAATAAGACAAATTACAAAAATATAAATATATTATAAACCAATACATATCTTCGAAAAACAATGGCTATAAAAATATTGGTATTTAACATTCAGCTTTAGCTTGTTATCCATGACCCACTGACTAATTCTATTTAAATACTTTTGTAGCTTTTCGGCTGCTTGTGATGGATCCGAAGGTGGGAAGGACAGGTAAATTTGGAAATACGTCGGCATACAAATGATATTGGGAGTGATCAATAAGGAGAAGAAAGTCATTAATGTAAACAGCAAATTAGTGGGAGAAAGTGATGAGCCCTGTGGGACACCACATGATAGAGGCAGATCCATCCAAGGAGGTTGGCCTGGAACCACTACGTACTGAGAAAGGAAGGACTGTACCCATCGTAGAGCACTTTGGACAAAGGATGAACGATTACATGGGGATGATTACATATTCCAACACTTAGATACTCAACTTCTTCTTGTAAGGCATTTGGTGATGCGTAAACACACACACACACACACCAACACACACACATATATTATATATATATATATATATATATATATATATTATATATATATATATATATATTATATATATAAATTTTTTTTTTTTTTTTTTTTTTTTTATTCATTGAGCAATATTACAATCTGTCCAATTCAGGACATTTTTAATAGTGATAACGTACAACATTCATACTACATTCACACGATATATACAAAACTATAAATTTATATAATAATAATAATAAAATATACATATATACAAAATAAAATCAATAAAAATATATACAATAGTCACTCATACCTATATACAATTCAATATATATAAATAGCAATGAAGACTTAAGGGGGCATCGATGACGACATGTCTATAACAATAAGCGATTTTAATTCATCAATTTTCTATTTTAACATTACAGCAATACTTTTGAGGATTTGGGTGAGAATGTGGGAAATATTTTTGTAAACAGTTGCTATTGAGCAGCAAGTCTGTTGTATCGTCTAGTTGTGTTTCTGTCTTGGCACAAATAAGCTAAAGTAAAGTCAGTTTCTTTTCTTGTGGAATAACGTTGGTCAATCTTACCCACTAGCACACCCCGTCTAAAATATAGTTTATAATAATTAAGTTTATTTAAGATTTTTTATCAGAAATTTCCGAAAGTCCGAGAATATGGGTGTTGATGGGGATCTTTGATTCTTGCCCAGAATTACTTTAATGTTTCTTACAAAATATACTAATACCTATAAAAATACTAAATTATTTCTTATATTTGAAATTTGGTTTTACTTTAAAGCCCTGGTTGAAAATTTCTTAGACTTTTAAACTGAAACAATACCTTATGGTTGCAAATATTTGTTCATCCCAAACCTTCGGTGTTAAAAAACATTATTAGTGAGCTGATGGAAGGATGCGGCCAAGAAGCCAATAATAATTTTATAGCCTCATAAAAGGTTCCCCTACTGCACACCAGAGCCCATATGTCTGGAGAGATTAAATAATATTATTCAATATATGGCAATGGGGGTGGAGGAGGATATAATGGATCCTTGAGTTTACGATCATGGAACTCTGCATGCTCATGTCATCATACTCATGTCAGCAGATTATGGTGGGAGAGAAAATGAAATAAATCCATTATGATATATAGCTAAATAATCAATCACGAGAAGATTAAACGCTTCACAAATAAATTTTGATAAAATATGTGATAAAAAGGTACTTTTTAAAGGTACTCAAACATAACTCTCCTATTTTTCCAATGAGCAAAATCCAATCCTATATATTACATGGAGCGTCCAAAACTAAAATTTATACTTCTTAGAGATTTTTTTTTTTCTTTTTACATTTTATTGATATTTACAACTGTACATATGATATATACAACAAGTAAATGGGCTAATTTACACTCATAGACGTGATAATCTCTTGTGAAGAAACTACCCAGTGGTAGCACTTCAATGTCCATTTAATGAAAATAGGTCTCAAGGCCATCGTCTTTTCAATCGCCTCGGAGGGTTGTCAGGAATATATGGGAATGATAAGTTGCGTACAAGAGGATTCGTGTGGGTCGGGAGTTTGGAATTAAAAAAGGAATATCTAACTCGGGCTAGTTCTGCGACAAATGGGATATTTAGGTCATTATGGATGATTTTATTCGTAACGAAATAAGGAGCATTTAGGATTTTACAAAGGATTTTGGATTGCAAGGATTGAATGCGAGAGGAATTAGATGAATGATTTAGTAGAGTCCCACAGCTCGATTCCATATGTCCAGATGGGTCTGATGATGGTAACATAAATGAGCTTTTTGTAATAAATTGGAAGTTTTGAACGTTTGTCATGTAAGTGTTCGGAATCTACGGGCAGCTTCTTGTCGTTTAAGTATCGTATGGGGATTCCATGTAAGACGTTTGTCAAGATGGAGTCCTAGGTATCGGATTTGTTCAACAGGTATGTGTTGGGTATTATTAAAGGACACAGTGGGGCAGGAAGTCATCGGTTTTCGACGAAGGGTAAAGGTAATTTGGTGGGAGTTTTTAGGATTTATTTTAATCCTCCAGTTCTGACACCATTCCTCAATGGCTGTGATGTGGGACTGAAGGATTTGGGATGCAGCGGATGGATCATTATGGACGGATAACACACAAGTGTCATCCGCAAAAGTTGTGAGGACAGTGGATGTATGGAGTGGAATATCAGCTGTATATATCGTATAAAGGATGGGACCTAAGATACTACCCTGAGGTACACCTGCAGACTGAGAAAATATTGAAGACTAGTAAAGGTTATGATTTACTTTGAAGGTTCTATTAGTGAGGAAGGAACGGATTATCGAGTAGTATGTTGCGGGAAGGAATTGACGGAGTTTATAAATGAGTCCTGGGTGCCAGACTCGGTCGAACGCTTGTTCCACGTCGAGAAAAGCACCCGTGCAATATATTACGCGCTCCAATGTGGACTTCATAATTTTTTTAGTCAGATTCATAATTTTTTCAATCAATTTCATAATTTTTTCAGTCAAATTGATAATTTTTTCAATCAAATTCATAATTTCTTGACCCCATTTTTATAGTTAGTTTTGTGAGATTTGTATGTATAAAAAATTAATCTTTTTATTAAATCTTGTTATTGTTTATTCATTTAAGATTACTTTATGTCACTGCGGCTAATCGGATGGTGCTGAAGCGGGAGTTCTAAATTTTCCCTATCCAGACTTAATAAGGATATGAATCTTCATACATTTTCCTGATACTGCAGGATTCGGGAGCAATTTGACGTCCGCTTCCCTCCTCCCTCCCACAGCACAGCATAACCGAATATTTTTTACGCTCTCAAAAAGTCCAAGGGCCATCTGCAGAGTTTGAATCCGCGACCTCAAGAGCAGATGGCTCTTGGATATTTCTTTTATATATATTTTTAACCAAATTGAAGTGGAATAATTATATAAATCTATCAAAGGTCACCTGTTTTGCAGTGGCTAGCATAATAGCCTTTTTTGCCGAAGGTCGCGGATTCATAACCGGCAGATGGCCCAAGGATTTTTAAAAAACGCAATACGTTCTTCGATATATCGTCCTTCAAAAGGGATGTAAAAGTATTAATTTGGTTAAAATATACAAGAAATATCGAAGGGCCATCTACCGTGTTTTAACCCGCGACTTTCGGCATAGAAGGCTGTTATGCTAGCCACTGCAAAACAGGTGACCTTTGATGGATTTATATAATTATTCCATTTCAATTTGGTTAAAAATATATATAAAAGGAATATCCAAGGGTCATCTGCCATTGAGGTCGCGGATCCAAACCCTGCTGATGGCCCTTAGACTTCTTGAGTGCGTAAAAAATATTCGGTTATGCTGTGCTGGGGGAGGGAGAGGGAAGCGGGCTGTAAATGGCTCCCGAATCCTGCAATATAGCTTTTTTCAGTCAAAATTCATAAAATTTTTTTCAGACAATTTCATAATTTTTTCAATCAAATTCATAATTATTTCAATAAATTTCATAATTTCTTGAACCCTTTTTATATAGTTAGTTTTATGAGATTTTTATATGAAAAAAAACAAACTTGTTATTAAATCTTGTTATTGTTTGTTCATCTATCATTAGTTTATGTTACTGCGGCTAATCTGACGGTGCTGTAGCGGTAGTCCAAAATATTCCCTATACAGGTTGTTTAATAAGGATAAGTTTGCCTTTCCTTTTGTTTATATTGTAAATTTGTATGATTGTGATCCTTTAGCGATATTATTATTGTCCATTGAGACAAATTGTAATACATACGAATAAATAAATATAATAAGGATAAGGATCTTCATACACTTTCCTGATATCGCAGGCTTCGGGAGCCATTTTACCTCCCTTCCTCTCCCCCATCTTAACCGAATATTTTTTACGCCCTCAAAATAATCCTAGGCCCATCTGCAGGGTTTGAGCCTGCGACCTTAAGGGCAGATGGCCCTTGGATATTTATTTTGTATTTTTAACCAAATTAATAAGGAGTTAAAATATAAATCTATCAAAGCTCACCTGTTTTGCAGTAGCTAGCATAACAGCCTTATTAGCATCATAGGCGTTGATTAACCTTTGATGTTTTACGCCTTAAAGCCCTAATTAACAAATAACATCATGAAAACATCTTTTTTATTTTTTTCATAAAGGAACTACATTATAAGAAATTAAACATTATTAATAAGGTGAAGGTCAAATTCTGTGAATAAAATTGGAGGCTGATTTATATTGGGTTGATGCAAAATTAATGCAGGCTTTCCTCTATTGCAATATCTTAATTCCAATTGTGTAAACAAAGCTAATCCTAACATTGATCATTATTATACCAAAACAAACCTTATCTAATACCCTCTCTTTCACCATGAATTTGTTTAGTAAAATCGTTTTGTTCAGTGTGTTCAAAGGTCTTGAATCGAAAATGTCAAAGTGCGATTTTCGTCAAATTTATTTTTACGAATTTAAATTAGGGCGCAGCGCTGCGCAAACGGCTCGTAATATTAATGAAGTGTGGGGTCAGGGGGCTATTAATGAGTGCACGGTGCAGCGTTGGTTCCAGAAGTTTCGCAGAGGAGATTTCGACCTCGAAGACAAGGAAGGTCGGGGCCGTCATCTTGCTCTGGACAACGACCAGCTGAGGTCAAAAGTGGAAGAAGACCCAACCAAAACCAAACGAGAAATGGCGGCGGAACTCGGAACTCAAAAATTGCAACGTCTTTGCCCAGCATTGATGAATCGGAAGGGGCCGATCCTGCTCCACGATAACGCCAGACCACACGTTGCACAACCAACGCTTCGACGACTGCACGAGTTGGGCTACGAAGTTCTCCAACATCTGCCTTATTCACCTGACCTCTCTCCTATAGACTTCCACTTTTTCAGGCATCTGGACAACTTTTTGAGGGAGAAAAATTTTCAAAACCAGGACGACATTGAAAATTCTTTTCGTGATTTCATTGAGTCCAGGGATTCGGATTTTTTTTTCTGGTGGAATAAGAAAGCTTGTTGAACGTTGGCAAAAGTGCATTGATTCAGATGGAAATTATTTTGATTAAATATATATGGTTAAAGTAAACATATGGCGTATTTACAATACCTACTAAAAACCTGCATTAATTTTGCATCAACCCAATACTTCACCACTCTTTATTAAAAATAAATGCACGACATTTCGGCTAAAATGCCATCTTCAGGTGCAAAGGAAGACATTTATGTAGTGTGAGTGGATGCTTACAACCAGAAGCCTCGTGTCTAAATAGGATTAAACATTATTTATATTAAGATATTGAAAAAATAAATGAAGTTTTATAGAAAATACGGTTATTGAATATGATTTGTCATTATACGTTGAAAGTATGTGAGACTGTTTGATAATTCACTATCACTAAATCTCACGAATTTTCACTTACCTCTTCTCTAGCCGCGGCCTAAAGGACTCAACTGGAGATGCGTGGATGGTGTAAGACAAGCGTGGCCAGGTGGGTTAGTTGAGTCAACCATGGGCATTGTTCTCCATATCCCTTGGCCTTGACCATCGTTTCCGGGGCTTCGCTCCTCCGAAGCTATTCAAAATGAATTAACTTTTTGAGTTATCTTGAAATGTTCAGTCATCTGTGTAAAAAAAAAAAAAAATAATAAAAAAAATAAATGTAAAAAAGAAAAGGTTAGAGGTTAACTGGCATTTTGGGCACCACAAAAATGGTGGACATCTCTACTCTTAGTAATAATTAATCGATTTATTTGTATTGCTCTCGGTAAAAAGCAACGCTGTTTACTAATTTTAAGAGCCTACAGGAGAATAATTAATAGATCTTGATCAAATCACGCATAATTAAACAAGTACAGATTTTAAAAGGGGCCGAATGACGCAACTTATAGCACCAATCGAAGATTTTCACGAGCGACACCACATGCCGTATACCAAAATTAAATAGTATAAATGTAAAACACAGACCATGCTGAAGGAGCATAACATCTAACAATCTGATCGCTGGTCAAAAATATATACAGAAATCAAATTTTGGAGCAGAAAAGTAAAATTATGTGTTGAATACTAGATATTAGGAAGTAATGTTTAAATTTTTTTTTTTTTTCGTTTTAAATTTCTTTGAATACATTTACAACTGTTTTGATTCAATACAAGTAAATGAGGTAAATATATGGTTTCAACACATGATAATCCTGTGAATAAATTACCCTTTAGTAGCATTATAATGTCTCATTTATGGCAGGAGGTCCGTTGGTCACCTTCTTTAAAGTTATCTCCGTGGATTGTCACGAATAGATATTGAGGAGAGGTCATGGATAAGCGAGTTTGTGTGGGCAGGGAGTTTGGAATGAAAAGAGGTATATCTATTTCGTGCCAAGTCCTCAAGTAATGAGATATTTAGGTCTTTATCGATGATTTAATTAGTAACAATGTAAGGAGCATTAACGATGTTGGTTTGCAAGGAATGGATGCGAGAGGAATTTGATGGTTTAGTGGACCATCATAGTTCGATGCCAAAGGTAGACCTGAAGTAAATTTAAAACTATTATTACCCCACTTAAACATTTTCAAATTATTTCGAGAAAGAGTATCTAACACACCTCCCACTTAGAAACCATTCTTAAGACCACTTATCAACTTATCGTGACTCCTATCATTATCAATACCAGTACCAGTAACCACGAACCGAGTCTGTCGGTGGTGACCGAGGGAGTTGAGGCGTCGCCTTCTTATCATCCTAACGGCGCCGTACCGTTGTTCCTAACGCACTTTTTCGGGACAAAACTCCACCTTGGTCGCTCTAATCAACGTTATTTTCTTCCTAAGTGAATTCAATTTTAATGGGATTAGGCATTGGTGTTTTAGCTTATTTTTAAGTCATAAAAATATATTTGATATATAATATATATATATATATATATATATATTATTAGTGTGTGTGTGTGTGTGTGTGTGTGTGTGTGTGTGTGTGAGTTTCGTGTTCCTCTAACCTGGCCACGTGTCCAGACCATCTTAGACGACAACGGTTGATAAGGCTGACAACGTTAGGCTCGCTAAAGAGGTTGTAAACATCTTCATTTGTTCTTATTCTCCTCTCTTCACCAACTAAAATCGTTCAAAAAATCTTTGAAGAGGCGTTGAGATCTGCAATAATCTTCATGTCAAAGGCACGTTCTAGTGGCTTGTGGAAGGAACTCTTCTCTCTGTCTTCCTCTGATGTTTCGCTAGGTGCATGGACACTCAGAATACCCAATAATAATTTGGATTTGATACAAACAAAATTCAAAACCGTACATCGGAGTCAACTGTTGTGTAGTTAGTGGCATTTGTCATTCGGAGGAGAGGTAAAATAGTGGTCACGTGCCTATGTGAGAATAGAACAGAATTTAACCTAAAATGAATTCATAATATCTAATGTCGTATTTAATCTGGTAAAATACTTTTTTTGTTTTCTCCTTTAGTTCTTCATTGATATTTTATTTTTAGCAATGTTGAAATTGAAAAATGATTATTTATCACGAATAAAACACATTAAAGATACTTCAGAGGAAGAAATTTTGGCACTTCAGCCCTGCCAGTGTAGTCAATTAGAAGCAATTCGGAATAAAATTGTAGTCTATTTAATTTAACTTCAATATATTTAGTTTAATAAAAAATCTTTAGAGCCGTTTTCAAAAAGTGAAAAATGCATGTTACAAAATGACAGTTCTAGTCTATCACTTGGCGGTTAAAACGTGTATTTTCGGTGAAAACTGGAGTTCGAACATTTTCAGGATTGCAATACTTTCCCTTACAATCATATTCCATATATAGTTAAGCGAAAAAAAAAAATAACCTGTCTAAAACTTAATTTCCGTTGAATTTGTTTATAAATAATATTTATTGAGATATATTACAATTTGTTTCTAAATGAACAGTAGTAATAATGATATAAGACCACATTAATACAATATATAATGAAATAATGATAAGTCAAATTACATAAAATATAATATATATAGAAAAACAAAACAACAACTCTCCACTTGTAGAGAGAGAAGCAGAATCCAAGAGATCCCAGTGCCTCTCTCTCAGCCGCGTCACTGGTGTGAGCCAATTGGTGGCTGAGCTAGGGCGCAATAGCCATTAACATACAGTACATGAGTGAAGGATCTGACCAGTGTCGGAACTCCAGTAGTATAAATGTTTACAAAATGTCTCGCCGGTTGTGCCGTTTCAATCTTCGAGGAGGATTGTAAGGATGGGTGGAGCTGGATAGGGATTGGTAATAAAGGGTTAGGATGATGAGTAAAGTTCTGATGAAATTTGGATGGCACCAGGTCTAAAATAAATGGTATATTAAGGTCGTGGTGTAGGGTACAGTTGGTAACATAATAAGGAGCATTAACTATTGTTCGAAGGACTTTGGGTTGGAAGGATTGGATGCGTTTGATGTTAACATATTTAGCTGTCCCCACAGTTCAAGTCCGTATTAATAATTTGTAGTCAACTGTAAGATGAGATTTTATGTTTATTAGTCCGTATAATTGGCCGAATCTGCGGTTGAGTTCCGTTAAAATAGTAAGCTATACTGTATCATAATATTTATTATGTATAATAAAATCTATACTGTATAATAAGCTATAATAAAATATGATATTTTATAATAAGATTAAAACAATAGATAATTTCGAATAATTTTTCTCTTCAAAGCTATTTTTATCTCAGAGGAAGCTTCGTGCAAAACCGATCTCAGCTCTTCCCTACCAGTTCCTCAACTTTTTCAGTCATCTAGTTCTTCCGACGCTAGTTATTTTTATAACTCGTTCCTAGGCGGAGGTATTCAAGTCACTGCTATGATGATAAAGAATGAGGGCTTTATTTCTGGAATGCTGATAGTTTATTACATTAGTTTTACTTTTAACATTTTTAGAATGTGTTGATTTAAATTATTTTTTTACATTATGATTACTTACAGATAGATAGTAAAGTCAAATTATGTTTGATGTATATTAATTAATAAGTTAATTGTTTATATATTTAAACTTTGATTTCATATCTGTAGCGGTCGTGAAAAACTGGATAACTTGAGTTATATCAAAAATGAGTTAACTCCACGCGTATCGCTCCCTTAGATCGTCTCCCACGTCGTGTTAAATTGGTTAAAGACATTTCTTGGAGGAAGAATTTTCAGGTGGAAAGAAAGCTGTATGTTAATCACTATATTTTAAGTATTACGTAAAGTTTATGTCGCTCACCTGTAAAATGAAAGATTTTGACTTAACCACTTATTCACGACCGCCACAGATATCATACAGAATCTTTTTTATTCCTTTTTTTTTTTTTTTTTTAAATAATGTTTTTTTGTTTTTTTTAATGAACAAGCAAAAATCAATTATGCAATGTAAATACAATATTGTTAAGTATGCAGCTTCATAATTATGTTCTTTTCAAAATGATCATTGTAATACCCCATAGCATATAATCAATTACGAGAAGAATGCAGTTTTTAATAGGTACAGAAAACAGACTACTTACCACTATCATGTTACGAGTTTCTTCAGAAGTCATTTCTTTCCGTGGAGAGGGGGGAGATCGCTTTAATTTTTGTTGTGGGTAAAATATGGTCAGGTTCACGGACGGTGTAATTTTCTAGAGGCTAGGAAACAATAAGGCTGAGGATAGATAAGATGCTTCAGTAAACACCACCCGAGATTACTGAAATACCTGCTACCTCCCAACTCAAAAGGGGCAGGTGCTTTTCGCAACTATATATTATCCTTTTTTTTTCTCTTGTCTCTTCAAAGGTGGCACTGGAATGCCTCTACCTGGCTCGAAAGGGATGGACCCAGGAAACTGGGATATCACTATCAGCAAGGGAATCTTGGAAGGCATTCGTTCTGGTCCTGCTCTTGCACTTGTTTAAAATTCCTCGACCTTTGTTTTGTCATGGTCCCCTGGGCGAAACAGGAAGTTTTAATATGTTTAGGGAGCTGGAACAGCACAATTACAACCACCGTAAAGTTCATCTCACAACATCTCAAAAACTGTCTAGATACAATATTATTTATGCTAAGTCCTGGAGACAGCATGCAAAAATTTGAAAATAATATCATGTCACGATTCGCGGTACTCCATAATACCAAATGTTCAAGGATCTTCCTTGGAAAAGAGTCTCTTTTCTTTTATAACTGTTGAAATTACTATAAATTATAATTGGGAGGCTCCACCATTTTGTTCACAAGTATGTGCCAGTCTGTGAGGAAAAATGTGCCACAAGTGATGAAAGTGTGTTGCCCAGTTAAAAGTGGAATTCTAAGGCAATGACTGTCAACAACACCCTAATTTGTGAGTAGAAGCACAAGAAAGCTGAGGGAGAATGATGGGCCAGGAGCCAGCCAACATCAAAAGAAAAAGAAGAAACACCTGCCAAAGATATGTACACTAGATTAAGAACAACTGACCCCCAATACAATATGTGACAATAGTAGAAAATATATAAAACATTCATTTATACAGTCCGCATTATTTAAAAACCAGCCCATCCATTATTTAATTTTATTATTATTAGGAGTCCTCTGGAACGCCCCAGACATTCCGATAATAAACACCAAGATACCTCCCCACCTAAGACTTCTGTAAAGAAATACTTACTTAATCCCTAAATCGACTAATGATCAGCTTACTCCAAAAGATTTTCGACCTGCCTGAATCTGGTTTATAAACTACTATCATCTATGATCAATAGTCAATTATCAGATCATATCCACAAGTATGATATCATCACAAAGGAGTAACTAGGATGTAAGAAGGATTCCAAAGGATGCAAAAAACAATTACTAATGGACTCTTTCATAGCATCCCAAATAGCAAAGATAAAACGAAACGCGTCTATAGCCTGGATTGACTATCATAAGGCGTACGACTCTGTCCCACGAGAATAGCTGATATAAGTATAAACATCTAGAAATTAGATCCATAATATTTATTTATTACCGTACTAGATTTATTAAACCGTCTAATGAAAACTTTGGAGGTGAAGTTCCAAATTGTGTATACCAATAAAAAAGGATTATTTCAAGGTGACTCGTAAAGCCAGTTGTTGTTTTGTCTGACTTTAAACCATCTTATTGAATTATTTAATTGTTCTGGAATGGGTTACAAACTTAATAATAATAGGACTATTATCTCTCATGTTCTTTATATGGATGATTTAAAATTATACTCGAAAAGTGAAAAAGAAATAATAAACATGATCCATATGGTCAAATCATTTAGTGGGAAAATTGGCAGGACTTTGGGAGTAGAGAAGTGTGCTGTAGCCCAAGTTAAAAGGAGAGTGATGATAAAGAAAGCAGATGTGGAGCTTACCAATAATGATACAATAAAACAACTAAGCGATTCAGGATAAATATTTAGGATTTGGACCAATTTTGAAATTCAAGAAGAATAATAGAGATTATTTTAAAGATGAGTTTAAAATGCGGGACGAAAAACTTCTCAGCACGTATTTTTCAGCTGAAAATCTAGTGAAAGCAATGAAAACATGGGCTATCTCAGTATTGACATACACTTATGGAGTTTTAAAGTGGTCCAATACCGAACTTGAAGAAATTAATCATCTAGTAAGATTTCTGTTTACATCAGCAAGGAAACGACACCTCAAATCATCGATATAAAAAATGCACTTACCAAGCAAGCAAGAAGGAAGGGGGCTGTTGGGGTGCTGCACAGAACAAGAAAATAATTTAAGACGTAACTTCTTAGATAGCAAGCAATAAACTCGCGATTAAAGAAAGGGAATACGTTTTACAATATAATTGCAAATTCTCTAAGCTCGCTGTTTCTGTCAAAAAATATAAAGATTAACAACGCCTTAAATTATTCGAAAATAAGGTTCTACGTAAAAATTTTGGCACAAATAGGGATGAGGCTGAAGGGCACTTTAGAAGAAGGGGACACAACGCGAAATTTCGGACCCTGTATAAAAAAAAAAATAAAAATAAATATATATATATATATATATATATATATATATATATATATATATATATATATATATATATATGTATATATAAGCAATGGGTTACAACAAAGTTAAGAAAAGCGCGAATGAAAGTACTTATGTAACATTCAAAGCTATAGAACTTAATTTAGAGCGCATAAATATTAATTATTATTGTAAATAATATATACATATATATATATAGATCAGTATCGCTTAATGCCTCAAAGACTTTACGTGGTACGCTACATTTTACAAATTCCCTACTGTAACGAGGGCACTCTTCAAAAATATGACTCACTGTTAGAGTCCCTTTACACAGTTGACATCGAGGTAGATCCCCTCATGCCATGAGATGCTGCTGAGTGAACGGCAGTGTCCTATACCTCAGGCGGGCGATAACTACCTCCTTATAAAAATTATGGAAGTGTGTGTCAGGTGATGGCACAACTGAACATTGATCGTACTGTGCGTCGTGCGTTAATTTTTAATAAAAGAGTGGTGAAGTTATATTTCAACCTCCAATGTTATTGTATATTTATTATAATACGTTGAAAGTGTGTGAGAGTGTAAGGTAATATATCATCGCATCAAGCCTTCACACATTTTCATTGACTTCTCCCTACTCCCGCCATGTAGTGTGGCCTTTACGGAGATGTATTTCACTACCCGGACTACTCTGGGTGCCTAACCACTTCCCTTCCTCTCCATTAACCACGGGTTTACCGAAAGGTTTCATTCAATCCAATATACGGCATCTATTACCAACTTATCCTTGAGAGTCGTCAGAATGATTGGCTTTCGGCCTGGCTGGTAAATCTGAAGATGTTGGTCGGCGCCTCGAACACTCTACCTGCCAATGGCCTTCGCCTCTAGCGGTTTTTTTTCTCTCCTCTAACGACATGTTATGTCTGCAGTAGTAATAAAGGCTGGCTGCCCTCCTGCTAGGCTCTGCCAAACATAAAAGTTGAGGTCTTTTTCTGAATTCCTTTGGCTGTGGGGCTTGATAGCAGCGTGCTTAGGGCATAGCCACTTCTTGACCCTTTCCAGGAAATAATAAATCATTAATCATAAGGAAATGTTTCCTATCATAATGTTTTCAATTAAAACATTTCTATAAATGTTTTAGTTGTACTGTTTGATATGTTTTTAAGCGTAAAATCAATAACGCAAGGAATATAGGCGCATTTCACAGGTAAGAAGACGAATACGGTTGTATTTAATACTTTTATTCATATACTTGTGGATTTTATTTCTGATGTAATTCCAATACGATCGCAATATCTCGTATAAAAACGAATATCTATGTATTTACATATGTCAACTCTCATACAGTTGTTACCCTAGCTCCAAGGCTGCTTAATATTATATTAAGCATATTACTTCTTATCTTCAAAAATAGTTGCTATTTAAAAAGATTTATAATGAATTTCGACAGGAAATAATAAATCATCAATCATGAGGATATGTTTCCTATCATATTTATTTTAATTAAAAAATTGATAGAAATGCTTTAGTTGTCACTATTTGTTATGTTTTCACGCGTAAAATCAATAACGCAAGGCAGATATGACTAATTCTTATTCAAAAGTACGAATACGAATATATTCAGTGATGCAAATACGAAAAAGGGCATATTTCACAGGTGAGAAGATAAATACGGCTGTATTTAATACTATAAAATTATACTTATGGATTTTATTTCTGATATAATTCGAATAGGATCGCAATATCTCCTATAAAATTGAATATCTATGTATGTGTACATATGTCAACTCTCATACAGTTGTTACCCTACCTCCAAGGCTGCTTATTGAAAAAGAATTATAATGAATTTCGACAGAAACATTTATTTTAGGCAAAATAATATAACATTATAATATATTATTTAGGGGAGCCCGTGGCTGAATGGCTAGCGCGCTAGTCTTTCGTGCTACAGGTTGTGAGCTCGAATCCCAGTCCTGGTGGGGCTTTTATAAGGATATAATTAAATGGGGATTCATTCACAGCCTCTCTCCCGGGTATGTGAGATGAATGGTGGCCACTCACAAATTAGGCCTAGGGAGTGATGACCCTACCCGACAAATTGTATCGAGAAACGCGAGTGTAATCTCCTGGGAGGCCCAGGGCCTGCACGGTCTGTCGCGCCACTAAAAATAATATATATATATATATATATATATATATATATATATATATATATATATACACATATATACTTTTGTTGCTAATCATTATGTTTGCAGTTCTGATTAAATCATAATGTCTATTGTTCTGTTTTATTTTTATTTATTTCGTCCTTTTAGAATCGATTTTTCTTTTCTTTTTTTTTTTTTTTTTCCTCTTTTCTCATAGCTAAGTTAATCGTCTTCTGAAGATGTTTTGGGCAATAATAACCACTCGCAGTTTTTGCCCTTAAAACCAAAAAAAAAACAAAAAAAAACAACAACGTCGCAAACTGGGAAAATCACCAATTCAGGTGGACAAAAGTCAAGTGAAAAGTTTGGAATTTTCTAGTGCTGATATTTCCCGCCATACCGTTTTTACAAATAAATAGTATGAGTGAATCATTCCTGTTCGCACAAGTGCCTAATAACCGGCAACTGGATTATCTTTATTCGATGGACATTTATTGAGTTCAAGGTGTGGTTAGCTCAAAGTATTTCTGCTTTGATTTAATAATGGACATTGCTGAGACACGTGAAACATTATATATCCACACTCGTTATTGAATATAAATTGCAATCTACCAGTTGAGTTAATTTAGCAATTTGTAAATGTAAGCCCCTATTCAATAACGAAAAACTATATAACCCCCAAGGATTTGTTTCATCAATCCTTCTAGTCTTTAAATATTACAAAGAATTTTTTCGATTTTTTTTTTGCGTTTTGGGTGAGACATGATTTTTTTCAGACACAGCACTCCGAATCAAAAGTTTTACAATTTATAATTTCAAGAGTTTCCTAAATGATATAAAAATACATCTATTAGCACGTTTCAGCTACTCCGAGCTATAATTAGATTTATTTGTATTATTTTTCCCGTATTTTGGGTCTTCAAACGTAAATCGTAGGTAAGTTTTAGATTTTAGCAAATAAATTTGACGTTTCACCACTGTGCGCTCGCCAATCGTATCAAAAATTAATTAGTTTTTATAATTTGTTTTATAATTTTTTTCATATTTTTTTCCGTAATCTGGGACCCCTAAGGTTGAATATGGACAAGTTTTAGAATTTTGTCCACCTAAATCGGTTATATTGTCTACTGTGCTGGAACAATTTTATCTGCAAGTATAAAATATCGTCCAATTAAAAATAATCAATCTCAGCATTTCATCATGAATTTTTTTTTTTTTTTCAGTGGCGCGACAGGCCGTGCAGGAGATTACACTCGCGTTTCACGATGAAATTCGTAGTGTAGGGTCATCCCTCCCTACTCCTAATTTTGTGAGTGGCCACCATTTGGCTGACGGGTCTCACATAGTCGGGAGAGAGGCTGTGAGTGAATCCCCATTTATTTACATTCTTATAAATGCCCCGCCAGGACTGGGATTCGAACTCGCAACCTATAGCATGAGAGACTAGCGCGCTAGCCACTCAGCCAAGGGCTCCCCATCATGAAAATTATATAACAATAAAAAATTTATAAAAAATAAATACAATTTATGTAGTAAAAATTTTAATATTCTATAAGACTAACGTTAAATTTCTAAAAGTAAATTAAAACAATTTAAAAATGAAACAAAAGAACAATGAAAATCATTCCATTATAAAAATCATAATCTACTTGTAAACATAAATATGGAAAATATCTATGAATTAATGAAATAAATTCGATATAATATATATAATATAATAAATTAATAAAATTGTTCGAGCGAAAGTAGTAGCAAAACGCATAGCAACATATAAAAATCTGGTGCGCGCAACACGCGACTTTCACTTACCTCCGTTGTTAAAATCAATTTAAGAATTATAAAATAAACTTAGAGATAAAAATAAATTGTGATACAATTAACATTATAATGATATTATACGTCTATATTACTATTTTTATGTTAATAAAAACACCAAATTATACAAAAAAAAATATCTTTGCATTTTTCTCCTTTAGTTAGATATCGTATTTGTTCAAATTATATATTTATCTGTTTTTTATCAGTACTAAATAGATGATTTAGTTATTTTTATAGATTCTATAAAATTAAAGGTACTTTAGAGGAAGAAAAATATCGGCATTTAAGCCTTGTCAGGGTATTTCAATCACAATGAAACCTACATGATATCGAGGCTATTAATTAAATTTTACATCGATATAGGGAGTTTAATCAAAAATTGGGAAAATCGTAAAAAGGTGCAAAATGATAAGTGTATAAAGTGGCTCTTCTGGTAAGCCGATTTTGATGGAAAAGTAGCTGTAACATCTCGGGCGGATAGTTGTCTTAAATATGAATTCCAGTTTTATACGACTTTTCGTTTTCGAGCTAGACTTACCACAGACACAGAACTTTTTTCGGGACTTTGTCATTTGGACTCAGGAGACCCTAAAACCTGTATTTCCGGTGAATATTGGAATTCGAAAATTTCCACGATCGCAATACTTTCCCTTACTATATATTTCATATAGTAAAAACTAAATAAATTTCTGATTTATAAACATCTAAGTCGTAATATGGCTAATATTAACTATTACGAAATAAATTATAGAAGCTGGGTTTTCAAACAATAGAATTAAACTGAGGATTTATAATGAAGGCCAGGGACAAATATCCTCACTGTGAACAAAAATTGGAATACGAAATAATAATCAGTTTATAACATCCTGTCCCATATTATAACAATTTCGGAAGCTGTTTTTAAAAAGAAAGATTGTCAAATGAAGAATAAGGTGACCAATGAAATGTAAATAATTTTTTTATTTATATTTTATTGAATTTTACAACTGTATATTACATAAATACAATAAATAAAAGTGATGAATTATAATAAAAGGCGTAAAATGCTTGTGAAGAAACTACCCAGCGGTAGTACTCCGATGCTTATTTAAGTAAGTAGATCCCGAGGCCATCTTCTTTTCAATCGCCTCGGAGGGTTGTCAGGAATATGTGAGGTTGATAGGTTGCAGAAAAGAGGGTTTATATTGGTTGGGAGTTTAGAATTAAAAGTGGTATATCTGGTACGAGAAAGTTCTGCCACAAAGGTCGTTATGGATGATTATGTTTGTAATGAAATAAGGAGCATTTCGGATTTCGCGAAGAATTTTGCGAAGATTTGATTGTAAGGATTGGATGCGGGAGGAATTAGATGGCTTAGTAGAGCCCCAAAGCTCGATTCCATATGTCCAGATGGGTCTGATGACAGTAATATAAATGAGCTTTTTGTAGTGAATTGGAAGTTTTGAACGGTTGTCTAGTAAGTGTTGTAGTAATCGGTATCTACGGGCAGTCTCTTGTCGTTTTATTCTCGTGTGAGGGTTCCATGTAAAACGTTTGTCAAGATGGAGTCATAGGTATCGGATTTGTTCAACAGGTATGAGTGGCGTATTATTAAAGGATACGTTAGGGCAGGAGGTCATTGGTTTTCGACGAAGGGTAAAGGTAATTTGGTGGGAGTTTTTAGGATTTATATTAATCCTCCAGTTCTGACACCAATCCTCAATGGCTGTGATGTGGGACTGAAGGATTTGGGATGAAAATGTAAATAATAAACAAACAAAAAATTAAACTGAAGAAGAAAAGAGCATAAAATACTTTATATTTTTTTTTACATAAGATTAGTAACATAGATGTATAATATATTTCTGGCAAGCTAAATATTTTACATAAATATTATCTAATACAGAAAGGTAATGGAGAAAGATGAAAAGCTGGTAATAAATACTTTTCTTATTACAATATCGTTTATTTAAATATTATATATATCAGTCTCTGGGCTGAGGGTTAAAGAATCAAAGTATTTATTTAAAATTTTCAATAAAAACATCATTCTGTTTTATTCTATTCTACAAGATAGCAACAAACAATCAGCTTACTACATCTTATTTTTAGATTCATATATTAGTTTAAATGTTCAGTTTATCCCTGTACTTAATGAAAAATGTTCAGGCTTTGACCTTAAGAGACCCAAGTGTGGATTCCTTCCTCCAACGCTTGACTGCACTGCCCAACTTAACCTGTCCTACTAAACGGTTCTCGCGGTCTCCAGCGTAACGAAGCGTTACAATTGGAGATTTAGCATGCTATCTCATAGCTTACATGATTTACCGTTAGATTTGATTAATTCCATTTGAAAAAGTAGATAATCTAATCAGGAAATAATTGAGATGTTGATTTGCAAAAGGTACTAAATCCAATCTATAAAATCTATAGGAAATATTAGGAGAAGCACTAATATATCCACTATTAGGAGAAGCGCTAAAATCTCTCAATAATTAATTATTAAACCAATGTACTTGATTTTGGTTTATTATTTTCAATATTAAACCTTCGTAATCGACCAAGAATAAGTAAAAAAGTAATCTCTGAAAATTTGAGGGCTTACGTTTCAAGATACGTAGAATGCGAATAACGAATAACTAACGTGGATAAGTTAATCACGGGTCAACAGAAATTCCGGTGCACCGATCATGGTTAGCCTTAACTCCATGTTAAGTAATCGCGATTAGCTAATTCACCTGACCTCGATTAAATATTTAATCCATGTCAGAGTTACCTTTTTATGGTTACATTTACTTTGAACCATTTTATATGTCAGTTCCAGTTTATTTTATTTTTAAATATTTTCGTAATATTTATCCCAATACATCGAGGAAAAATTAATACAATCTTTTCAGATGAATAATCAACATCAGATGAAGATATCATAGAACTTATCAATATATTTCATAGAAAAAAAGGTTTATAAAGTAAGGAGGAAACCCTTTGATATTTATGATGACGTGAAATTCAAGACAAGGTATAACGGAATTAATAGCTAGAAAGTAGATTGATTTCATTAAAATGTCTGCAACAGAACCTCATAAAAACAGTGACAGGGGCTTCTAGGAGATAGTGGATATGGCTTAACCATAAACCATATTAGTCTAAGATCCGAACTTGAAACGGTCTTCACCGAGCTGACAATATAATGAAACATAATTTATAACAAATTTACTATATTAGAAAATATGTTAAGAATGAGTCGTCTAAAAAAATCCTGGACAGACTATTTTTAATTATTTTAAAAAAAAATATAGATGTTCAACAGTTAAAATATTTTTTTGTTTTGTATTATTGAGAGTAAATGTTTGTTTTTCCAATAATCAGCCAAGAAGTGTACCAAAGCATCTATGAAACGATAATTTTTATGGCTTTGCCCAAAATCCTTGGTTCTGATTTGTTGAAGTCCTGTAATTTTATATAGGATATTAAACTTTCTTATATTCTATGTCCGATTACGTGCGATGTTGGGTCCTTTATTATCACACGCTATACTCAACTCGGATCTCTCTGTCATTCATTTCCACTCGCGTTAAAATTTAATCTTTAAAATTCGGCAACCTCCATTAGGACCAAGTTTCTTGCAGGGAGCCTTATATCAATGTGTTTGCAATAAATTAAAGCTTATATTGATGTAATTTTTTCTTTTATCAAGCCGATACAGATAACTGATATCGACATACCCGCTTTTACCTGACAACCAATAGTTTGTCCAGGAAAAGATTAAGCAACCCAACGGCTGCACATTCTATATGTTTAATACTTTTAGTCAGGGTAAAAGTTTTCTTATTATCATGATGTTGCAACATTTAATTACAAATCTTTTTTTTTTAATTATTAAAAATAGTCTGTCCAGGATTTTTTTAGATTACCCATTCTTAACATATTTTCTAATATAGTAAATTTGTTATAAAATATGTTTCATTCTATTATCAGCTCGGTGAAAATCGTTTCAAGTTCGGATCTCCTACTATATTTACTTACACCAATTTTAAACACGGAAAATTCAGCTGAAGAAAAATACAACGATGCACGTATAGAAACAAGAAACGCCATTGTGAGAGCGTTTGGTGTTATGAAAAGACTTCCTTGCCTTGCCAATGGAATTCGAATGACACAAAAGAAAAGCAGTAAAATTGTTGTAGCTGTAGCTGCCCCAACATTGCACTAGAAACCCATGACATCTACCACATGCCAGAAGACTAATTAACACATTTTTTTCTAGATGAAATGAAATGTAGATATTACAACGTATTCATTGTAATATTGGGTTGTTTCACATGAAATGTCCGTTTTTATAATTTATGAAATATATAAAGAATTTTGCAGGGCTGTGTTGTTTTCTTCCGAATGTTTACATATTTAAAGTAAACAGTTACTAATCCTCTACCTTTGTATTATAAACATTAGCTTCCCAATCAATTGCCCAATTTTTAGTATACCTCTAAATATGAAAATGGAAACACGCGATTTCCGAGTAATATTTTTGTACGAGTTTAAACTCGGCCATTCAGCAGCTGAGGCCGCTAGAAATATTTGCAAGGCGTTTGGGGAAGGGAGTGTTAATGAACAGACCATTGGCCGTTGGATACCGCCTTGAAAAACTTGACCGGAGGAAGACCTCCGTCCGTAATAGACAACGATGTCCTCAAACATACAGTAGAAGGAAACCCCTACCAAACAGTTAAAGGACTCTCAGCACAACTAAATGCAAGTGCATCTACCGTTTCCAGACATTTAAAGTGGGAAAGTAAAAAAGCTCGATACATGGGTACCTCACGCTCTTACACGACAACGCTAGACTCCATGTTTCAAAACATACCGTGCAAAAATTGAAAGAACTGGGCTACGAAGTCCTTCCGCACCCACCATATTCCCCCGACTTGTCTCCAACAGAGTACCCCCTGTTCAGGAATTTAGACAACTTCGTCAAAGGAAAACTTTTTGAAAATTATGATCAAGTGAAAAGTGCGTTTTCAGATTTTGTTTCACTTCAAAGCTCAGAGTTTTTCAGTTCGGGGATCAAAAAGTTGGTGTCACGTTGGGAAAAATGTGTAGACAAAGAAGATAAATACTTCGAATAAAATTATCTTGTTTTCATATCGTATTTTTAATAAAAATCCTTTACCTTAAAAACAAACATGTGACACAACCCAATATCTAAGTTATTAAATCAATTAACCCTTCCCTCTTTTGTTGTCAAGTGGTAATTTATTTGTTTAGATTTATCAATTTAGTCTAATTTATGTATTTTATTTACTTGTTAGGTTATTAACTTATTTTTTCAAATTATGGCCTTTTTCTTATGACTTTTTAACAATATAATATAAATATATTATTGTTTGAAACGAAATATGTATAGGGCACTGTATGTAACCCGTGATATTCGCTGTCACTGAGTCATTATAATATTTCTCATCACAACACTATAAATATCGTCTTTATTATGTTAATTAATTGCATCATTATGTTTATGAGTTGCATGTATCTCTCCATATTAGTTGATTAAATTTCACATACAATTTTCTAAACAAAGTGAATAATCAAAAGACATTCTAATTAATTAATAGATGGTTAATTAGGAAGAAGTACCGAAATAAAAGTTCTTTTATGGTCTTTCATATATAATCGTCACTAAAAGTTTACTTAACTGAGAGCTTAAGGATATTTTTTATCAAATGCAACACTGTTAACACAATACTATTGACCATCTGCAATATTATAGAACCACACACAATAGTGATGTGAAGAGCCATACGAACCTTTATATAAAAAAAATAAATAAAAATTAACTGATTGTAATATTGATAACAATTATCCATTTATTCTATCAGGAGATCTACTTAGAACTGAGATAAGGAGGATGTTTTCGGTATCAGTTACCAAATGCCTGAGAACAGCTACCTGGGAAAAGAATGAAGCACTAAGAGTTAAACAATGATAAAGAAAATTCACTGTATTTCATATATAAATGATAATATTTTGTATATTACTTTTCTTCAAAAAAAAAATACTTGCTATATATTTATTATTTTCGAAAATTTTATTGTTTTCGAAAATAATTTACTGCGTAAAATATTTGGTTCGAAGAGAGATGAGGCCACTGGGGAGTTTAGAAGGTTGCACAACGCGGAATTGGGGAGCTTGTATCCTGTGAATATAATTGAGTTGATAGTATCGCGGAGACTCAAATGGGCGAGTAAAGTTGTTGGGCTCGGTGAGGAACGGATTCCAAGAAAGTTGGTATTCGCTGATCCGACTGGTAGGCCGAAGCGTCGACGGGAGGATTGCGTTAAGGCTGATCTCGGGGGCTTGGGCTTGAACGGTGAACATCGGACGAGTCTGTGTAGGAGGAATTTGGTGGTATCGGCATCGAACCGCTAAGCCTATTATTATTATTATTATGTATTTATTATTAGTTTTTAATTTATATAAATTTTATTTATTTTTCTTACTGTGTGTGTAAGTGTTGATTATATATTTAATAAGTTTAATGTAAGGTATAATATTAAATTTTCAACCATAATTTAATATCAATTATTTATACTGAAAATTAGTACTAGTAGCATCGTCCGATTAGCCATATGAGCATAAAGTGACGTTAAATTTATATACAAACAATATTCTGAAAACGACATCATGAAAATATTTGTCATTATTACAGTCAATAGAATCAGGTCTCTTTTCACTTTAAGGGCTGTCGTAAATCCGTCTTCAGAGTTCGAACATAAGCTTACAGATTTTCGTGAACGTTTCATTGCCCTGAGATAGGTCTGGTTTAGTCAGGTCTTAAGCCATTTGGCGTAAATTCTCAAGCCTGGCTTGATGCCATTGCGATCAGCATTCTTGGATGGTATTGTGATCGGTGCTATCCTGCAACCACAGAATAAGTAAAGAGAGTAGGCAGAAGCATCCAGCTACAGAAGACAATATGACCAACTTCTATCAGTTTCAAGCTGTGTTCTGAATAAATGAAACCTTTGTAATTGCACCAGATTTTGAGGTTCATTACATATTTGACATGCCTACATATTTATTTTTGTTTTAATTAAACAAACTTGCATCATTTTTTTAAGACTTATCGATAAATGTAAAAAGAATAGGACCCTAACTAGGTCCTTGAATCGCACCCTGTATTAAGAAAAAAAAATTGTTTTCATATAATTCATAATACGTTTTAAAATTTCTATTGAGTAACACTAAAACAATAAGCTCCAGTTTGAAAGAATCTTTTCTGATATAAGATGGATTTTAGATAGTATAGACATTACACTAATTAATCTAAAATTAGACATAATCTATGGTATAATTGACTATTTACTGAATTTGTCTTCACTTAAAAAACTTATGCATAAATAATAAAAATAATAATAATTTTGTATTGCTTTAAGATTTACATCTTTTAGCAAGAGGTTTGTCCTCTATTTCATTTAGACAAAATCATTTTTTACATTTAATAAGGAAATGTTATAAATATTGAAATAAGAATTGAGGTAACTACTTTAGAAACGAAATTATAAGAAAAAATAAATAACAATTAACAAAATAACTAAGAATACAAATCTTGATTAAATAATAAACAAAGAAACTTTAAAAAAATAAATAATAAAAACTCAAGAAAACCGGACAAAAACAGTTTTAAATAATACATATCTTGATAACAAATTTATATAAACAAAAAGTAATGACATAACAAATGCCTATAAATTTTGTACTGGTCGTTCTTAACAAAACTTCTTATCTTTAAAGCTTCTATTGAAAACAAAAATAAATCGTACAACTTCTTATAGTTGGTAATTGTTAATATGTCTTCTAAATTAAAATTGACAATAACATACTTAAATAAATAGAATCTTCTGACTGGACACGATAATAAAAAATGTTAAAAACATTTTATAATGTATGCATATACAATTATATTGGTCAAATAATTATAATCTGTAGCAAATAAAAAAATAGGAGAGATAATTGTGAAGCAAGTCTTTAAAAAAATAAATAAGCAAATGAATAATAACATTAAACATTACTGATTATCGATATAGGTGTTGGGAGGGGGGAGGGGGTGATATCACGAGAACTTCCTCTAAAATATTATATTCCTTACATAAAATAATTTGTATCCTAAGACTGGGTCCCTTAAGAATAACAGGTTTGCACGGTTGAAGTTTACAATATGACTGGCCAACAGACAAAATGAACATAATTAACTACTATTGGGTTGTGTCACATGAAATGTCCGTTTTCAAGGTAAAGGATTTTTATTAAAAATACGATATGAAAACAAGATAATTTTATTCGAAGTATTTACCTTCTTTGTCTACACATTTTTCCCAACGTGACACCAACTTTTTGATCCCCGAACTGAAAAACTCTGAGCTTTGAAGTGAAACAAAATCTAAAAACGCAATTTTATCTTGAGTATCTTTTTAAAAATTATGATCAAGATAAAAGTGCGTTTTTAGATTTTGTTTCACTTCAAAGCTCAGAATTTTTCAGTTCGGAGATAAAAAAGTTGGTGTCACGTTGGGAAAAATGTTAAAAAGTTTTCTTTCGACGAAGTTGTCTAAATTCCTGAATAGGTGGTAATCTGTTGGAGACAAGTCGGGAGAATATGGTTTGTGCGGAAGAACTTCGTAGCCCAGTTCTTTCAAAGCAAAGAAACGCAGGTCTCAAGGCGTTTCAATTGCTGCCGCTCAGTGAGATCATGAGGTACCCATGTATCGAGCTGTTTTACTTTCCCAATACACTTTAAATATCTGGAAACAGTAGATGCACTTGCATTTAGTTGTGCTGAGAATCCTTTAATTGTTTGGTAGGGGTTTCCTTCTACTGTGTGTTTGTTGTCGTTCGTTGTTTATTACGGACGGAGGTCTTCCTCGGGGCAAGTTTTCCAAGTCGGTATCCCCAACTGAAAACTTAGCAAACCAACGGCGAATGGTCCGTTCATAAACACAGCCTTCCCCAAACGCCTTGCAAATATTTCTAGCTGCCTCAGCTGCTGAATGGCCGAGTTTAAACTCGTACAAAAATATTACTCGAAAATCGCGTGTTTCCATGTTCAAAATTTGGAGTTATACTAAAAATTGGGTAATTGATTGGGAAGCTAATGTTTATAATACAAAGGTAGAGGATTAGTAACTGTTTACTTTAAATATGTAAACATTCGGAAGAAAACAATAGAGACCGGCAAAATCCTTTATGTATTTCAGAAACTATAAAAACGGACATTTCATGTGAAACAACCCAATATTTACAATTATGGATGAATATGTATACAAAACAATAAATAAATGAAAAGAAACGACCATCAGAAGCTAATTATGTTGGAGAAAACGAGAAATAAATAAATTGATAACAGAGTTTAAATATAAAAGAAGAATAACATTAGCTTTGAAATAATAAAAAATCTACTTCTGGCCTAGAGTTAATGAAAGGTAAACCAATTAAATATAAATAAAAATAATATAATTCAATAATAAGAAATGAATTCTTCTAGTGACAATATAACAATCTAAAAATAAAAAAAAATGCTGTAACGATTGAACCAAAGTGTTTTTTAGAAAAAAATGTTGAAGTATCATGAGTAACTACTTGTAGGGAAGAAAAAAAAAAGAAAAGGTATATGAATGTAGAGAGGGAGGGAGCATGACGGATATTCGATGAGAGGGAAATCCAGAAACTATTTAAACGAGGAGGAAGGAGTATTTTTTTATTCTGTGGGAAGGGATATAAAGGTTGGATAGACGGGATCTCGTCTCTAGTGGATGAATTTAAGGTTTGAACTGTAGAAGATTGTAGACATAGGGAGGATGTTGTGAGTTGATGGTTTCGTATAGGAAGGATCCAAGGAAATATTGCCTACGGGTGTGAAGAAAGAGCCATTTTGATTCGCTACGTCATATAGACAACACTTATATATACCACAATGTATACATACATACAAGGGATACATATATCTACAACTGCATCCTACGCACCACCTATTTTCCTCTCTTATGGGAACATTCCACTATTATTCTTTCTCTAAGACCAGACAAACCTTCCAACAGTAGTTCATCTTACAGAACTATTAGTCTACTCCCCATCCTCTCAAAAATCTTCGAAAAGCTCCTTCTTAAACGAATCCTACTCATATTAGAATCTCAAAAACTCCCTTTCCATCAGTTTGTATTCCGTCCTCAGCATTCCACAATTTAACAAGGAGTTGTAGACCATATTTCCTCAGCTCTTGAATGCAAAGAGTTCTGGTTCTTTTCTGAACATAGAGCAAGCTTTTGATAGGGTATGGCTAGGCTTCTGAAGTATTCAATGTCGAATACCTTTAAGAAACTGGTAAGGATCGTATGCGTTCATTATATCTTTCATTATCTCTTTTTCTCCTATTGTAGTAGTCATATTATGCCTGCTCGAATTGGTGCTCCTACCAATAACTCCTGTCTGTCTAGTTAGCCTTCAATAGATTCGGCACAATAAGTTAATTAAACGGTTTTTAAAATGGAGTAGGTTTCACCTTCATGGAAGTAGTACGACTGCTTAAATGCCGATTAGCACTTTTTGCCCCCTTTCAAAGTACCTTTCATTTCGTTTATTCGAAATAATCGATAATCTTAATTTAAAAAAAAAAAAATGTGGTGCGCGCAACACACGGCTTTTACTTACCTCCGTTATTAATATAAATTTAATAATTTTAAACAAGTTTAGAAACGAAAATAAATTGTTAAAGAATTATTTACATTGGATTTTAATAGAAAAATGTGTTTTATTAAAGAATCTATTATATTCTCATCCACGAAAATCAGTTTGTTTTTTCGGCTTTTCATCAATCTCCGTTAACATTTACAATAGCATGTATAAGATAATATTTTTTCTAAAATCTTTAGCTATTCAACGGTTTATTATACATCTGTACTACTATTCTTGTGCTCAAAAATTGCAATAAAAAATATTTTTGCACTTTTCTCCTTTAGTTGTTTATCAAATTCGCTCAACTTTCATATTTAGCTGTTATTTACCAACGCTGACAAGATGATGTGATTATTTTTATAATATATACAAAATTAGAGGTACTTTAGAGGAAGAAAATTTTAAAAAATCGGTATTTAAGCCCTGTCAGACTATTTCTATCAAAATAAAATCTACATCATATTAAACTTTATCAAATTTTACATCGATATAGCGAGTTTAATTAAAACCGTTAGAGCTGTTTTTGAGAAAATCGTAAAAAGGACTTTTCGTTTACGCACCAGAGTTACCACACACACATGCACACACAGACCGTTTTGCGGGACTTCGTTATTTTGACTGAGGGGATCCTAAAACGTCTATTTCCGTTGAAAACTGGAATTCGAAAATTTTCACGATCGCAATACTTTCCCTTACTATATATTTCGTATATAGGTAAGTGAAAGTAAAATGAATGAAAGTATGATGTTCTTAATGTCAAGACATTAAAATGTGATCATGCACAATATAATTTTTGAATATTTAATAACTAATCCAATCAATTTAGAGATATTGGTAGGCAAATAATAATAAACCCACAAGTTAAACTGTTTTATTTATTTATATTTGTTAGTTTTATAAAAATAAAACCTTTATCGGATAAAATTGGTTCTGTTAGCAACGTAGAACATTTATTGTGCATATTTTTTTCAAATATATTTTTAAAAACCATTAAGGCAAGTTATAATGTTTATATTTGGGGAATGTTTATGTTTATGAATGCTTATATTCACCTCTCTACACAAAGTTAATTTTAATTTCATAGTCTCCACTGCAGCTGGCCCTTCCTCCTAAAGCATTTCATCCTTCAGAGATCTCAACCATAATCCGCAGGTTACCTTCCCGCAAAGCTCCTGGACACGATTTAATCACGCCCAATATCCTAAAAACAACTTCCAAAAAAATCCATCCTGTTCCTTACCTATATTTACAATGCCATACTCTGGACCACATATTTTCCTGAACCCTGGAAGTCCATTGTTAAAATGATTCCTAAACCTAAAAAGCCGCTGGAGTTGCCTTCCTCTTGCCGCCCCATATCTCTTTTACCCATTATGGGTAAAATTCTAGAAAGACTAATCCTTAAACGCCTTTATCCTATCCTAGAGACTTATCACATAATCCCAGACCACCAGTTTGGATTTCGCTCATCCCACTCCACCATCCAACAATGTGGATGTTGTCTCATCAGCACTAGAGCGCGGATTGTACTGCACGGGAGCCTTCCTCGACGTAGAACAGGCCTTTGACCGAGTCTGGCACCCAGGACTGCTTTACAAACTCCGCAAATTTCTACCTCCTACATACTACCTCATCATCCAGACCTACCTCTCTGGAAGATCCTTCAAAATAAACCACAATAGTTCCTATTCCTCCCTATTTACTCAGTCTGCTGGCGTTCCTCAAGGCAGTATCCTAGGACCCCTTCTTTACACAGTTTTTACAGCTGATATCCCAACCCATCTTAACACCTTCCTTTCTACCTATGCTGATGACACTTGTGTGTTATCAGTCAATAATGATCCTACTATTGCCTCTCAAACTCTTCAATCCCACATCCGAGACCTTGAAGTATGGTGTCAGAATTGGAGAATCAAAATCAATTCCAACAAATCCCACCAAATTACCTTTACCCTTCGTCGTAAACCTACGACATCCTGTCCTACAGTGTCCTTTAATAATATTCCGCTAGTCCCGGTTGAACAGATTCGCTATCTAGGACTCCTACTTGACAAACGACTAACTTGGAATCCGCACACAAGACTGAAACGACAAGAAACTGCCCAACGCTTTCGCTTACTTCAACACTTACTGGACAGACGCTCTAACCTTCCACTTAACTACAAAAGGTTCATATATATTACCATCATAAGGCCTATCTGGGCGTACGGAGTTGAGCTTTGGGGCTCTTCTAAACCATCAAATTCTTCCCGTATTCAATCCCTACAATCCAAAATCCTTCGAAAAATCCTCAATGCTCCTTATTTTGTCACCAACAAACTCATCCATAAAGACCTTAATGTCCCATATGTTGCTGATTTGGCCCGTACGAGGTATCATTCCTTCCATGACAAACTCCACTCCCACATTAACCCACTAGTTTCAATCCTAGCTTCCTCTACCATTCCTGACAATCCTCCGAGGCGTCTGAAAAGAAGATGGCCTCGAGACCTTCTAGTGTATATTACCTAGTGGAGTGTTGCCAATGGGCATATTCTCTTCATGTATTTTCATGTATATTATCTATATTATGAGCCAATTTACTTGATGTATTTACCAATACAGTTGTAAATTTCAATAAATTAATCAACAAAAAAAAAAAAAGTTCATAGTCACCATCATTTTTGTATTTTTTTATTATTTTAGTTTGCCATACATTTTTATATTCATTAGTTTCATATATATATGTATATCTTAATGATGGCTCACATGTTTGAGCCGAAACGTCAGCAATATTAAGATATTGTTCACCAGACTGACTTCTGATCATTACCACCTATTATAATTCCAACAGTCAATCATACAGCCTCAATGTGTTACATTTTTACTTTACTTACATATGTATGAAATATATAGTAAGGGAAAGTATTGCGATCGTGAACATTTTCGAACTCCAGTTTTCCGCGGAAATACACGTTTTAGGCTCTCTTGAGTCCAAATGACAAAGTTCCGAAAAAAGGTGCGTGTGGTAAGTCTAGTCTAATAAGTCGTACGAAACTTCATATTTAACACAACTATACGCCCGAGATGTTACAGCAGCTGTTTCATTAAAATTAGCTAACCAGAAGAGCCACTTTATACCGCGCATTTTACACTTTTTTATTGTTTTCTCAAACAAGGGCTAAAATGATTTTGATTAAACACGCTATATCGATGTAAAATTTAAGGGCTTTAATATCATATAGGTTTCATTCTGATTTAAATAGTCTGACAGGGCTTAAATGCCGATATTTTAGATTTTCTTCCTCTAAACTACCTTTAATTTTGTAGATTCAATAAAAATAAACATATCACCCTGCTACCATTGATAAAAAAACAGATAAATATATAAGTTGAACGAATTCGATGACCAAATAAAGGATAAAAGAGAAAAACTATTTGTTAACGTAATTTTTGTTTTGTTTTTTTAATCAAGAACAGTAATATAGACGTATAATATACCGCTGGAAAGCTTAAGATTTTATAAAAAAGGTTGTCTTATATACAAAGTTGTGGAAAGGTAATGTAAAATGACGAATAGGGACTATAAGTGATTATTGTACGTATTTTTTTATTTTTATATTATTTAATCAAAAACATGTGTTTCTAATGAACCCTAATTTAACACTTTTAAAACTTTTATCGAGTTTAACTTTGTTTATAGTTAGTAAATTAATTTTAACAACCGAGGTAAATCGAGGTTTTATTTTTCCCGTACCAGATTTTTATAGTTTATTAATATTTCTTTTAAAATTTAAATAACTATTAAAGAAATATGTATATAATCCACCAATAAATGCTAAGATATCCTAAAAGTTTATTAATAAAAAAAAATATTGGGTAAGTGTACAAGTTGGACGAATTTGATGACCAAATTAAGGATAAAAGAGAAAAAACTATTTTTTAACGTAATTTTTTTTTTTTTTTTTATATCAAGAACAGTAATATAGACGTATAATACATCGTTGGAAGGGGAAAGATTTTAGAAAAAATATTATCTGATAATGATGATTTAAAATATTTTTCAAATTGAAGGATATTTAATAGTTTTTAAATTGATATTAACAGTCGAGGTAAGTGAAAGTCGTGTGTTGCCCGCACCAGATTTTGTAATAAAACACATGTTTCTATAGAAATTCAATTTAAGTAATATAGACGTATAATACATCGTTGGAAGAGGAATGATTTTAGAAAAAATATTATCTGATACACACAGTTGTAAAAGGTAATATATAGTAACAAATGGGGAATAAGCTTACTGATTAACAATTTAATATAGTTATATTATTTAATCTAAATCATATGTTTCCAACGAAAATTAATACACGTTTTATTAAAATCAACTTCAAATATTTTTCAACTTAAAGTATATTTAATATTTTTTTAAATTGATTTTAACAGTCAAGGTAAGTGAAAGTCGTGTGTTGCCCGCACCAGATTTTTATTAATTAGAAAAATATTAAAGTTTAAATTATTTTAATCACGTAATGTTATTTTTTTTCCTGATCAAGAGTCAATAAGATTGGTACTACTACCACGGAACACCGATAGTAATATATCATCGATAGCCTACTAACTACAGAAACGTGGAACGGCTTTTGAAAACAACAGAGCACGAACTATCATAGCGTAGGATAATTCGGCACGATAAGGGGCTGGGAGGAGAGAGGTAGATGATTAGCCAGTAAATGATGAAGGAGTGGAAGGCTGGGGCAAAGACGCTGAGGATGAGCAGGGAACGCAGTGGGGGGAGGGGCAGGTTCACCAACCTCACGGCCCTAGTCCGACCAGTCTTACCAGCCTTATTTTCTTTCTTTCACCTGCTTCATTCATCTGTCCCAATATAACTGCAATAGCTACTAGGGGCAAAACTGTCATCCACCTTACGCTTCTAACAGACTTCTTGTCCGAAGCGATAATAAACAAACTAATATATCTGTTAATTAAGCCGTAAACAATCAAAAACATTTATCCTCTTTCCATTCCCCATTTTATACGTATAAAAGGAGCTAGATTACCAAGGATTATAAAAAATTTTAATAATATAAAAATTTTGATGAATAAACACCCTTAGATAATCTCGAATTTTCAATTGAATTGAATCTGCCTACACTTGACCGCAGAAAATATCAGGATGAAGGCACAAAATACAGCCCGAAACGTCGGCTCACAAATAAAAAATAAATTTGTCTTATTAATGTGACTGGCATGACTGCAGCCCCAACCAACTTCTCCATCATATATTTTCAACGGACAACAATAACTCCATCATTAATAATAATTGTGTGTGTACGTATATATATATATATACGTACACACACAATTAGAAATTTATATATATATATATATATATATATATATATATATATATATATATATATATAATCAGGAGTCAGTCTTTTTTTATAAATATTTTAATTTTTCCGACTTTTCGGCTCAAGCTTCTGAGCCATCATCAGGGCATTACTGAGCCATGCCCAAGCATAAACTGAGTGAAGTATATTGAGGATGTATAGACGACAGTAGAAACTATTATAGGTGGAATAATCAGGATTCAGTCTTTTTTTCTTGTAGAAATTTCAGAATGCAATGTATGGTGCATGCATTTAATTAAAGAAAAAGAAAAACACTATACTAAATGCTTGTTATTTCTCAGACCCATGATAAAATTAATCACTTTGTTTTATAATTTTGAAACGTTTATTTTACTTCCTACTGTTCCATATTGGTTCGTAGCCAATTACTATTGCATGATTAAATAACAATGCTATAAGGTTTTTTTAAATAATAGAATATTCGGCAGGAAGAAATAAGAACCACGGTAGAATTTAAGAGACTTCAAAACATGGATTCGTGGAGCATACATCCGGTAATTATTATTGAAATAACAGTATTTTGATAATTATAATGGACTTAAAGTTGTTGGTCTTTATATAGAACTAATTCTTAAAAACGTTAGCATTAATTAACGTTTTAGTATTCGGGGGCTACGACAGGGTCGGATTAAACCAACAATGTTGGTTAATTGTATAAACAAAATTATAGGGCCAATAAAATTCATGGTTTCCTCTGGTATCCTCAGTTCTTTCAAGTCTTTTTGCACTTCTGTAAACCATTTGTTTTGAAGTTTGACGTTGGTCGTCTCGAATGACTACGTCTCCTTATACCTTTTTATGGTCCTTGAAACGGTAGAATAGTGAATCCCAAGGCGATTCGCAATGTAACGCAATGATTTACCTTCTTCATAGAGAGTGATATTTCTGACCAGTCTTCGTGACTTAAACGATTCATGGTGAATAAAATTATTTTTTTTAACTTGACTTAAGAGAAGAGAGAGATCAGACATGAGGCAAATGAAAGACAAACATGGACTGAAAGAAAATTAAACAAAATTCAATCTTTTGTTGGTAAACAGTGAATAAAAATGATATGTCTAATCCCTAATATATGTCATTTAATAAATAATAATATTATAAGTATAAACAAAGTCTGGATTAGGATCGAAACCAAGAAAATCTTGAGAATTATGGGTGTTGCAATACATTTGACGGGGAGTGTATATATATATATATATCGGTCAATGATTTGCCTTCTTCATAGAGAGTGATATTTCTGACCAGTCTTCGTGACTTAAACGATTCATGGTGAATAAAATTATTTTTTTTAACTTGACTTAAGAGAAAAGAGAGAACAGACATGAGGCAAATGAAAGACAAACATGGACTGAAAGAAAATTAAACAAAATTCAATCTTTTGTTGGTAAACAGTGAATAAAAATGATATGTCTAATCCCTAATATATGTCATTTAATAAATAATAATATTATAAGTATAAACAAAGTCTGGATTAGGATCGAAACCAAGAAAATCTTGAGAATTATGGGTGTTGCAATACATTTGACGGGGAGTGTATATATATATATAAATATATAATATAAATATATATATATATATATATCGGTCAAACAGGGCATTTTTTCAACATTCATATTTCAAGCCTCAAGAGAGGTGACTCAATAATAAACTTATCAGTAAAATCTAAAAACTTTCTGATAAAATAAGAAAAAGACGGATTTCCTTTTACACCCACTTGTTTAGAATGAATGAAAGTCGATTAATAAAGCTAAATTATGCTTTCCTAAGAAAAAACTTGAGTACAAAAAGACTTGAAAAAACTGAGGATACCAGAGGAAACCTTGATGTTTATTGGCCCTATAATTTTGTTTATTCAATAAACCAACATTGTTGGTTTAATCCGACCCTGTCGTACCCCCGAATATTAATAATATAAACGAATATAAACGTTAATTAATGTTAACTTTTTAAGAATAGGTTTTATATAAAGCCCAACAACTTTATGTCCATGATAAATATCAAAATACTGTTATTTCTATAATAATTACCGGATGTATGCTCCACGAATCCAGGTTTTGAAGCCTCTTAAATTCTACCGGGGTTCTTCTTTTTATTATTAAGTCACCCCTCTTGAGGCTTGCAATTTGAATGTGCTAATATTTATTTGAATAAATGCCCTGTTTGACCGATATATACACTCCCCGTCCAAAGTATTACAACATCCATAATTCTCGAGATTTTCTTGGTTTCGATCCTAATCCAGACTTTGTTTATACTTATAATATTATTATTTATTAAATGACATATATTAGGGATTAGACATATCATTTTTATTCACTGTTTACCAACAAAAGATTGAATTTTGAATTTAAAAAAAAATAATTTTATTCACCATGAATCGTTTAAGTCACGAAGACTGGTCAGAAATATCACTCTCTATGAAGAAGGCAAATCATTGCGTTACATACAGTCATTGGAGACGACCAACGTCAAACTTCAAAACAAATGGTTTACCGAAGTGCAAAAAGACTTGAAAGAACTGAGGATACCAGAGGAAACCATGAATTTTATTGGCCCTATAATTTTGTTTATTCAATTAACCAACATTGTTGGTTTAATCCGACCCTGTCGTACCCCCGAATTTTAAAACCTTAATTAATGTTAGCGTTTTTAATGATTTGGATTTATATAAAGACCAAAAACTTTAAGTCCATGATAATTATCAAAATACTGTTATTTCTATAATAATTACCGGATGTATGCTCCACGAATCCTAGTTTTGGAACCTCTTAAATTCTAAATTAATTATCATGGACATAAAGTTGTTGGGCTTTATATAAAACCTATTCTTAAAAACGCTAACATTAATTAACGTTTATATTCGTTTATATTATTAATATTCGGGGGTACGACAGGGTCGGATTAAACCAACAATGTTGGTTAATTGAATAAACAAAATTATAGGGCCAATAAACATAAAGGTTTCCTCTGGTATCCTCAGTTTTTTCAAGTCTTTTTGTACTCAAGTTTTTTCTTAGGAAAGCATAATTTAGCTTTATTAATCGACTTTCATTCATTCTAAACAAGTGGGTGTAAAAGGAAATCCGTCTTTTTCTTATTTTATCAGAAAGTTTTCAGATTTTACTGATAAGTTTATTATTGAGTCACCTCTCTTGAGGCTTGAAATATGAATGTGCTGCTATTTATTTGAAAAAATGCCCTGTTTGACCGATATATATATATATATATATATATATATATATATATATATATATATATATATATATATATATATATATATATACACTCCCCGTCAAATGTATTGCAACATCCATAATTCTCGAGATTTTCTTGGTTTCGATCCTAATCCAGACTTTGTTTATACTTATAATATTATTATTTATTAAATGACATATATTAGGGATTAGACATATCATTTTTATTCACTGTTTACCAACAAAAGATTGAATTTTGAATTTTAAAAAAAATAATTTTATTCACCATGAATCGTTTAAGTCACGAAGACTGGTCAGAAATATCACTCTCTATGAAGAAGGCAAATCATTGCGTTACATACAGTCATTGGAGACGACCAACGTCAAACTTCAAAACAAATGGTTTACCGAAGTGCAAAAAGATTTGAAAGAACTGAGGATACCAGAGGAAACCACGAATTTTATTGGCCCTATAATTTTGTTTATTCAATTAACCAACATTGTTGGTTTAATCCGACCCTGTCGTACCCCCGAATTTTAAAACCTTAATTAATGTTAGCGTTTTTAATGATTTGGATTTATATAAAGACCAAAAACTTTAAGTCCATGATAATTATCAAAATACTGTTATTTCTATAATAATTACCGGATGTATGCTCCACGAATCCTAGTTTTGGAACCTCTTAAATTCTAAATTAATTATCATGGACATAAAGTTGTTGGGCTTTATATAAAACCTATTCTTAAAAACGCTAACATTAATTAACGTTTATATTCGTTTATATTATTAATATTCGGGGGTACGACAGGGTCGGATTAAACCAACAATGTTGGTTAATTGAATAAACAAAATTATAGGGCCAATAAACATAATGGTTTCCTCTGGTATCCTCAGTTTTTTCAAGTCTTTTTGTACTCAAGTTTTTTCTTAGGAAAGCATAATTTAGCTTTATTAATCGACTTTCATTCATTCTAAACAAGTGGGTGTAAAAGGAAATCCGTCTTTTTCTTATTTTATCAGAAAGTTTTCAGATTTTACTGATAAGTTTATTATTGAGTCACCTCTCTTGAGGCTTGAAATATGAATGTGCTGCTATTTATTTGAAAAAATGCCCTGTTTGACCGATATATATATATATATATATATATATATATATATATATATATATATATATATATATATACACTCCCCGTCAAATGTATTGCAACATCCATAATTCTCGAGATTTTCTTGGTTTCGATCCTAATCCAGACTTTGTTTATACTTATAATATTATTATTTATTAAATGACATATATTAGGGATTAGACATATCATTTTTATTCACTGTTTACCAACAAAAGATTGAATTTTGAATTTTAAAAAAAATAATTTTATTCACCATGAATCGTTTAAGTCACGAAGACTGGTCAGAAATATCACTCTCTATGAAGAAGGCAAATCATTGCGTTACATACAGTCATTGGAGACGACCAACGTCAAACTTCAAAACAAATGGTTTACCGAAGTGCAAAAAGATTTGAAAGAACTGAGGATACCAGAGGAAACCATGAATTTTATTGGCCCTATAATTTTGTTTATTCAATTAACCAACATTGTTGGTTTAATCCGACCCTGTCGTACCCCCGAATTTTAAAACCTTAATTAATGTTAGCGTTTTTTAAGAATTTGGATTTATAATAAAGACCAAAAACTTTAAGTCCATGATAATTATCAAAATACTGTTATTTCTATAATAATTACCGGATGTATGCTCCACGAATCCTAGTTTTGGAACCTCTTAAATTCTAAATTAATTATCATGGACATAAAGTTGTTGGGCTTTATATAAAACCTATTCTTAAAAAACGCTAACATTAATTAACGTTTATATTTCGTTTATATTATTAATATTCGGGGGTACGACAGGGTCGGATTAAACCAACAATGTTGGTTAATTGAATAAACAAAATTATAGGGCCAATAAACATAAAGGTTTCCTCTGGTATCCTCAGTTTTTTCAAGTCTTTTTGTACTCAAGTTTTTTCTTAGGAAAGCATAATTTAGCTTTATTAATCGACTTTCATTCATTCTAAACAAGTGGGTGTAAAAGGAAATCCGTCTTTTTCTTATTTTATCAGAAAGTTTTTAGATTTTACTGATAAGTTTATTATTGAGTCACCTCTCTTGAGGCTTGAAATATGAATGTGCTGCTATTTATTTGAAAAAATGCCCTGTTTGACCGATATATATATATATATATATATATATATATATATATATATATATATATATATATATATATATATATATATATATATATATACACTCCCCGTCAAATGTATTGCAACATCCATAATTCTCGAGATTTTCTTGGTTTCGATCCTAATCCAGACTTTGTTTATACTTATAATATTATTATTTATTAAATGACATATATTAGGGATTAGACATATCATTTTTATTCACTGTTTACCAACAAAAGATTGAATTTTGAATTTAAAAAAAAATAATTTTATTCACCATGAATCGTTTAAGTCACGAAGACTGGTCAGAAATATCACTCTCTATGAAGAAGGCAAATCATTGCGTTACATACAGTCATTGGAGACGACCAACGTCAAACTTCAAAACAAATGGTTTACCGAAGTGCAAAAAGATTTGAAAGAACTGAGGATACCAGAGGAAACCATGAATTTTATTGGCCCTATAATTTTGTTTATTCAATTAACCAACATTGTTGGTTTAATCCGACCCTGTCGTACCCCCGAATTTTAAAACCTTAATTAATGTTAGTGTTTTTAAGAATTTGGATTTATATAAAGACCAAAAACTTTAAGTCCATGATAATTATCAAAATACTGTTATTTCTATAATAATTACCGGATGTATGCTCCACGAATCCTAGTTTTGGAACCTCTTAAATTCTAAATTAATTATCATGGACATAAAGTTGTTGGGCTTTATATAAAACCTATTCTTAAAAACGCTAACATTAATTAACGTTTATATTCGTTTATATTATTAATATTCGGGGGTACGACAGGGTCGGATTAAACCAACAATGTTGGTTAATTGAATAAACAAAATTATAGGGCCAATAAACATAAAGGTTTCCTCTGGTATCCTCAGTTTTTTCAAGTCTTTTTGTACTCAAGTTTTTTCTTAGGAAAGCATAATTTAGCTTTATTAATCGACTTTCATTCATTCTAAACAAGTGGGTGTAAAAGGAAATCCGTCTTTTTCTTATTTTATCAGAAGTTTTTAGATTTTACTGATAAGTTTATTATTGAGTCACCTCTCTTGAGGCTTGAAATATGAATGTGCTGCTATTTATTTGAAAAAATGCCCTGTTTGACCGATATTAAAATATAATATATATATATATATATTATATATATATATACATATATATAATATATTATCATATAATATCATATATATATATATATATATATATATATATATACACTCCCCGTCAAATGTATTGCAACATCCATAATTCTCAGATTTTCTTGGTTTCGATCCTAATCCAGACTTTGTTTATACTTATAATATTATTATTTATTAAATGACATATATTAGGGATTAGACATATCATTTTTATTCACTGTTTACCAACAAAAAGATTTGAATTATTTGAATTTAAAAAAAAAATAATTTTATTCACCATGAATCGTTTAAGTCACGAAGACTGGTCAGAAATATCACTCTCTATGAAGAAGGCAAATCATTGCGTTACATACAGTCATTGGAGACGACCAACGTCAAACTTAAAACAAATGGTTTACGAAGTGCAAAAAGATTTGAAAGAACTGAGGATACCAGAGGAAAACATGAATTTTATTGGCCCTATAATTTTTGTTTATTCAATTAACCAACATTGTTGGTTTAATCCACCCTGTCGTACCCCCGAATTTTAAAACGTTAATTAATGTTAGGTTTTTAAGAATTTGATTTATATAAAGACCAAAAACTTTAAGTCCATGATAATTATCAAAATACTGTTATTTCTATAATAATTACCGGATGTATGCTCCACGAATCCTAGTTTTGAACCTCTTAAATTCTAACCGTTTTTTGACTGTTGTTCGCTTATATTCTATTTTTAAAAAAAACGAATAACAAATAACGTTTAATTGTTTTTATATAATATAATTGGGCTACGAACCCGTTGGATTACATGTAGGAAGTAGAAATAAACAAAATTATAAAAAAAATAAGTTTTCCTCTGGTAACATCAGTTATTTAGTTTTTGTTTTTTTTCTTTAAAACATTCATTTAGCTGATATTAACGTTTTTCCACCGTGGTGTAAAGGAATCTGTCTTTACTGCTTATCTTATCGAGTTTTAGGATTGCACTGTTCAAGTTATTTTATTGAGATCACACTTTGAGGCTTGTAAACGCGCTTAATGAGATTGTTGTCATTTTTGACATCCACTGTATGACAAAAAAAATTTCATATATTATTATTTATATTAAAATATTATATATACATATATATCATATATATATACTATTATATACATTATATATAATAATAAATATGAATATATAAATCCGCACGCTAAATGTATATTCTAAACAAAGTAATCAAGATTTCTGGTTTCGAGTCCTAAGCCAGACTTGTTCTAAGCTTAAATTATTATAATCACAAGCGGTTTTATAAGGATTGAAATATATTCACTCACTGCTCTACCCTCAAAGATTGAATTTGTTTAATCTCTGTCAGCCATGTTGTGCCACTCTCCTAACTTAGCAAGGGAAAGGATATTACACTATAAATTCGATTTAAAGCAGGAAACTCGCGAGTAATATCATCTCACGAGAGGCCCATGGCTGCACGATTGACGCCACGTCAAATTAAAAAAAATCATGTGCAAATAATTGAAGAATGGTACCATCGAGGGTGAATTTTTTGGAATAGTTTATTAAAATCATTTTGATTAAAACCCTTGTACCCATTTTTAAATTATTACTATACGTATAATTGATTTTATAAGCCAAAAATTTAAGCCAATAATATCTATTTTTCTAAAAAACATGTAGCTCACGGAAACACGTCCTCTTAAATTCTACCGTGGTTCTTGTTTCTTCCTGCCGAATATTCTATTATTTAAAAAAAAAAAAAAAAAAAAAACCTTATAGCATTGTTTTTTAATCATACAATAGTAATTGGCTACGAACCAGTATGATACAGTAGGAAGTAAAATAAACGTTTATAAATTATAAAACAAAGAGATTAATTTTATCACGGGTCTGAGAAATAACAAGCATTTAGTTTAGTTTTTTTTTTTCTTTAACACATTCACGTCTGGGCGGATATCTACGTTTTCCCGCGTGAGGCAGGACTGTCTTAGCTGCTTACTTACGCTTCGTGGGGAGGGGTGGCACTGTTGCAAGTTCCAACGTTTTTATTGCCAGATCACAACAGTTCCAGTCTTGTAACGCGCTTAATGCAAGATTGTTTCAGTTTTGACATTCACATATGACAAAAAAAAGTTCCTATATTATTATTTATTATTAAAAATGATTCTTATATTATTATTATATATTATACTCTTATATCATATTATGGGAATAAAAATATGAAAATAAATCACGCACAGCTAAATAATATTCTTAAAGAAGAGTAATCAAGGGAAGCCCGTGGCTGAGTGGCTAGCGCGCTAGTCTCTCAAGCTACAGGTTGCGAGTTCGAATCCCAGCCCCAGCGGGGCTTTTATAAGGATGTAATATAATGGGGATTCACTCACAGCCTCTCCCCCGGGTATGTGAGACTCGTCAGCCAAATGGTGGCCACTCACAAACTTAGGCGAAGGGAGGGATGACCCTACACTATAAATTGCATCTGTAAAACGCGAGTGTAAACTCCCAGGTAATTACACCGCGAGGCCCAGGGCCTGCACGGGCTGTCGCGCCACTGGAGAAAAAAAAATCATGTGAAATTAATTGATAAGTGTCCTTCGAGGGGGGATGTTGAAAGTTATAAAATATTTAATAAATAAACCCTTATCCTTGTTTATTCCTACAACGTATAATGTTAAGCAAAATTACACAAAATACATTTTCTAAAAACAAGTGCCTCACCTGTGATGCACGTCGCCCCACCGGATTGTTAAGCGTGACCCACCTGTGGGTCACCCCGCCCCACGGAACATACAAGTGTGATACACCGGTGGGTCACGCTGGCGTGAACGTGTTAATTATTTGCATGCACCATACATTGCATTCTGGAATTTCTACAGGTAGGATTGTTAGGTGTTCCAGATGAAAACCGGAAATCTCCATACACCGAATTTACAACTACGTAAATTCTATATTAAGGGTACTCACTACGTTTGCTATAGCATACTTTTTGTGCTATTTTGCTTAACCCATCAAGTTCCTACAGTTATTTCCTTTAGAAATTCGATGAGTTTAGCAAAATAGCACAAAAAACATGCTATAGCAAACTTAGTGAGTACCCCTAATATATATATATGTAAGTATAGATACATATATTGGTAAATTTTATATATATATATATATATATATATATATATATATATATATATATATATATATATATATATATATATATATATACGTACATACACAATTATTATTAATGATGGAGTTATTGTTGTCCGTTGAGAATATATGATGGAGACGTTTCGGGCTGTATTTTGTACCTTAATTCACTCCCAAATTGGTCTCCTATCGTAGTTTAGACCTCCTCTCTTACGAATCCCTTCAAACCGACCTGGAATCACTCCATTGGGGCACTATATACTCCTCTAATTCTATAGATCATATGATATCCACTCTTACCTCATACCTCAAAACCTTACTAGACCTTCATGCACCTTTGAAAACCCGAATGTTACGCCGTCCAACCGCGCCATGGCTAACTCATGACCTAACGGAGATGATGAAAAAAAGAGAAGCAGCAAGAAGAAAATTTCGACGCACGCGTACGCCGTCTGATTACGAACATTTTAAACAACTTCGTAATAGAACCCAGGACGCGGTTCGACGTGCTAAATCCCTCCACATCCATAATGCACTCTCTAAAGCTCCTGATTCCAAATCCAAATGGAATATCATCCGAAAATTATCTATCCTAAAACCCAATAACCACATTCCTCTCTCTGTTTCTCCAGACGAGCTCAACAATCATTTTATATCCTTTGCTCCTGTTTCTTCTCCTGCTGCCGATATTGGCCATCAGAGTTTCAATCCAGATAGCTTCTTCTTCTCCCACCTCTCCTATGATGAAATACAAACAGCTATCCTTAAATCTCATACCAATGATTATGGACCCGACAACATTCCCGTAAAACTAATAAAATCTTGTCTTCCTGTTCTAATACCAGTACTTTACCATATCTACAATTTTTCCTTTCAAAACTCCATATTTCCTAATTCCTGGAAAACCGCCTTAGTTCGTCCATTAAACAAAGTTCCGAATCCTACATCACCTTCTGATTTCCGTCCTATTTCTCTCCTTTCTAATTTATCCAAACCCCTGGAACGCCTTGCACAAATCCAGTTATCAAATTTTTTAAAAGAACGTTCCCTTATCAACCCTTTCCGATCCGGCTTCCGACCCGGTTATTCAACTCAATCCGCTCTACTAAAAATAACTCAAGACCTCCAATCCGCCATTGAACACCAAAAACTAACCATCCTCATCCTCCTAGATTTCTCCAAAGCTTTCGATACAGTAGACCATAATATCCTCCTGGCCAAACTACGAAATATTCCTTTATCAAACAGTGCTCTGCACTGGTTCAAATCCTTCCTCTCCAACCGTTCACAATATGTAGTGACCCCAGGTCAACCTCCTTCCAGAACCCTGCCTCTATCCTGCGGTGTGCCTCAGGGATCATCATTATCCCCCACCCTATTTGCAGTTTATATTAATGACCTTCCCCTCCAGATCAAACACTCCCAATACCATATATATGCTGATGATCTCCAAATCTATCTATCCTTTCCTCCTTCCGACCTATTACTAGCAACGGAAATGCTTCAAGAGGATCTAAATGGAATCAGCAACTGGGCAACTAACAACAAGCTCAATTTGAATGCTGAGAAGACCAAGGCAATTGTAATAGGTTCCAATCCCCTCCTTAAGGCCCTTCCAACGATTCCTACTCTGTCTCTGAATAACAATCCAATACAATTCCATCAATCTGTTAAAAACCTCGGGGTCACCTTTGATCAAACCCTTTCCTGGAAAAACCATGTTTCCGAAATATCCCGTCGTACATTTTCCACCTTAAAACTTCTAAATTACATCCATCCCCTTCTCCCTATCGAAACCCGTAAGCTCCTGGTAAGCTCCTTAATATTTCCCCACTTTGACTACTGCTGTGCGGTGTATGGAGGTGTCTCTGGAGATCTCGAGGTAAAACTAAAACGAATGTTTAACTGCTTTATACGTTTCATCTTTGGGATATCCAGAGACACCTCTATCACCCGATTTTACGAAGAGTTAAAGTGGCTTTACCCTTCCTTCCGCCGCAAGTATTTCCTAGCATCCTTCCTCTACCAGGTTATTCAATCCCAGTGTCCGTCTTACATCTTTGATCTCCTTAAATTCAAATCCTCTGTGCGTTCCCGTAACACCCGCTCGCGGCCTTCTGATCTGTATATAACATCTCATCGATCCACAGCTTTCGATAGATCATTCTCAATCCGATCCGCATCCTTATGGAACTCCATTCCTTCTAATATCCGGAACTCCCAAACTCTCTCAACATTTAAATCCCGACTATTTAGCCATTTCCTATCAATACAATTCCCAAATAATCCCAAATAGATGCTAATTTCAAGGAAGATCAACAGATGTCTTTTAGATTCGTTTATTAGTTTATTCAATTTTCATTTCCTCGGATACACTAACAGCAAATATCATTTAATTTTTTTTTCTTTTAATCTTTGCAAGATGTAAGATTAAATTATTTATTATTTTGCAAACACTCAGAAGAAATGTAATTTTTTTTTCTTTACTTTATGTTAAAATTGTATGTATCTTTTTTGTTCCTATGTCAACATATATCGAAAAATTGTAATCTCTTTTTTATTTATATTTTATTTGAAAAATGTATATAAAAAGTGTATATACGTGCGTGTGTGTGTTGAGTGCAGATATGCATATTTATATATGTGTGTGTTTGTGTGTATGTATATATATATTTTTTTATTTTTAAATCTTATTATATCTTTTAAAATTATTTATATATTTTGTTGTTGTGGTGTTAACATACGTTGAAGAACTATAATTTCTATTCTTTTTATATTTTATTTTAAAACTGTATATATATATATATATATATTTTTTTTTTTTAAATCTTATTATATTTTTTCATTATATCTTTTTTTTTTTTTTTGTTCTTATGTTAACATACATTTATATTTTTGTTTGTGCATTTTTATTAGAATCTGTCTCTTATGTTCAGCTTATTTATACATGTTGTTAGTTTAATTTTATTGTTTTCAATCATTATACTCTAAGACTAGATTCTTAAGCTAACTTTTTATTTCCTGCTATGTTATTCTAAAGGGACTCGTCCCAGAATAAATAAAGAATTATTATTATTATTATTATTATTAATGAGAGCTAAGAAAAAAAGATAACCACCAATACAATGACGCACAATTAGGGGAGCACGTGGCTGAGTGGCTAGAGCGTTATTCTCTCATGCTACAGGTTCTAAGTTTGAATCCCAGTCCCGGCGGGGCTTTTATAAGGATGTAAAAAAATGGGGATTCACTCACAACCCTCTCCCCCGGGTATGTGAGACCCGTCAGCCTAAGGGTGGCCACTGACAAAATTAGTCGTAGGGAGTGATGACCCTACACTAAAAATAGCTTCGTGAAACGTGAGTTTACACCACGAGGCCCAGGGCCTACACGGCCTGTCGCGCCACTGAAAGAAGAAGAAGACAATTACGCACAGAAAAACAAGCGGTACCAAATGAAAGAAGAGAACTAAATTCTTTGGAACTATCTCTCTCTATATAGAGTTTTATTGGATTATAATTTTAAATATTATTGATTGGTTGAAAATTTGATTCTAATATTAAATTTTTGTCCGTTTTTGATCACTGATTCTGAAGATGAGGCATTTTGGACCTCGAAACGTTATAAATGAATTGTTAATGTAATAATTTTTTTTTCCTAAAGTAAAATTTTTATTTATTCGTATATATTACAATTTGTCATAATAGACAATAATAATATTGCTACAGGATCACATTCATACAATATAAACAAAAGGAAAGTCAAATTACAAAAATGAAATCTAAATAAATAAACGTATACAGTAACAAAATTTGTAGACAAAATAAATGAAGTTAACAGTAATAACAGTATACTTGACTCTGTGAGATGATTCCAAAAAGTAACAAGTAACACAAGTTGTTATCTTGTTTTTCTTATCCCTGATAAAGGCCCGCAAAGTAGGCCAAAACGTCGGTACGAAAATAAAATAATTTTGTCTTATTGGTGTGAGTTACTGTTGACTACACCCCTAACCGACTTTTCCATCACACAATTGTTATTACTCATCACCTTCTGATTCGAAATTAAGCTTTCGTGTTTTTGTTTGTTTCAATATTCTACTTTTAACGTTGATTTATCTATATATAATATTATATAATAATATAATATAATACCTATATATAAAGCAAATTTTTCAGCAAAATCGATTTACCAGAAGTGCCGCTTTAGTAAACGACTTTTCGCATATTTCCAATTTTATTTTCAAAATTCTTCATTTTGTATCCTCATTGTCGGGGCCAGCGAGGTCGTCCTACGGATTTCATTACGCTGTGCCTGGTAGCTAAGCTGATTCAAGGATTTATTTCTTGATATCAATTTATGTATAGCCGAATAGATAAGTAGATGATCGCAGAAACAAATAAATAAGTAATTTCTAAAATGCTTTATAGGTAAATCTGGTACAAAGTATTAGGTAAAACTAAGTAGGTAATAACAAAAACAATAAGGTAATATACACACACTTTTTAACGCACCCCGTTCCAACCGTCCAGAACATATTTTTTTTCTTTTTGATAGAAATAATCAAAAACACTTAATAAAAAATATAATTAGTGATTGAAGAAAGTTTCTGAGGAATTTAGAATACATAATAAAAAATCTGGTGCGGGCAACACACGACTTTCACTTACCTCCATTTTTATAATCAATAAAGGATTTTTCAAATACAGTTAGAGATAAAAATACGTGAAACTATTTAAGAATTAATTAAATTAAATTTTTATAGAAACATGTGTTTCATTAAAAAATCTATTATATTATTATCTAAAAGAATCAGTTAGTTTTATCGGCTTTTTATCACTCTCTATTAACTTTTAGAAGCTTGTGTATGAGATAATATTTTTTCTAAATTTTTTTAGCTTTCCAACGGTATATCATGCATGTATATTACTGCTCTTATGTTCAAAAACGAAAAATTGCATTAAAAAAATATTTTTTCTGTTTTCTCCTTTAGTTGGGTATCGAATTTATTCAATTTATATATTTACCTGTTTTTTATCAGCGTTAACAAGATAATATAGTTATTTTTATTGAAGCTACAAAATTAAAGGTACTTTAGGGGAAGAAAATTTAAAATATCGGCATTTAATCCCTGTCAGACCATTTTTATCAGAATAAAACCTACATGATATTAAATCCTATTAAATTTTACATCGATATAGCGAGTTTAATCAAAATCGTTGGAACCGTTTTCGAGAAAATCGAAAAAAGGTGCAAAATGCATGGTATAAAGTGCCTCTTCTGGTAAGCTCATTTTGATGAAAAAAGTTTTGTCACGTCTCGGGCGTATAGTTGTCTTAAATATGAAATTTCAGTTTCATAGGACTTACCGTTTCCGCCCGGGAGTTACCACACACACACACAACAGACCTTTTTGCGGGACTTGGTTATTTGGACTCAGGGGACCCTAAAACGTGTATTTCCGTTGAAAACTGGAATTCGAAAATTTTCACGATCGCAATACTTTCCCTTACTATATATAGTAAGTGAAAGTAAAAATGAGGACAAATGAAATAAGTGGCGTAAACACTCATGTTGAAATACGCATGGTCCATAGCTCATTATCTTACTCAATAATCACATAAAATTTGTAGAGAATAATTCTCTATAGTAAAATCCAATATATTAAAAACCAATAAGTCAAAACCGAAAGCATGAAACAGTTTTTCCTTAAAGACCAGTTACATTTAGATGTCAGAATTATTGTTCTTAATACCGTTTCTCCTCTAATATAAATCATATAGCAAATTAAATTGTGTATGGATGTTTACCATGTGATATGTAATTAAAATCAAAATTCTTCGTACATCTGTTATAAGACAAATAAAATAAAAATCTGCTGTGGGCAACACACGACTTTCACTTACCTCGGCTGTCAAAATAAATTAAATAAACTTCTAATTTAAAGTCAATTTAAATAAAAAGATTAATAAGTTTAGATTAAATAATATAGCAATATCAAATTGTCCTGCATAATTATGAGTAATAATTTTATGCCCCATTTGTCACTTATCGTTACATTTTGTATATTAGATAATATTTTTGTAAAATCTTATTATTGTTGTTTATACTGTTCCTCTTTAAGCATTAACCATATACCATATTCAACTGTGTATGGATGTTTACCGCATGATATACAGTTAGAATCAAAAGCATTCGTACACCCGTTAAAAAAACAAATAAAATAAAAAATATAGCAATTATTTCCTGGATTTAAAAAAAAATGCACCCATTTAATGTAATGTTCAATACACAAATAGATTCATGGAATAAACCTATTTAATTAATTAATTTGAAAACTCAACCAAACGAATGAGTCAAAATTACTTATTTTGCTTTATTAATATCAATCTCTTGAGGATTTGCGTAAACATCTGAATGATTAAATCAGAAAACAAATATTTTCTACAATCTTTAATACAAAGAGTGTTGTAGGTAAGAAATTACTGTGCTACTAACGCAAACGGTATTACCAGAGGGTCTTATATTTGTACTAATAGCCACGAGTTAAAAAAAAAACTATTTACTATAAACTGAATGTAGTAATTTAATGCGATTTAATATGAAAGTAATAAAGAGTGAATACTTTTGACTCGCTATTCGATTAAATTTTTTAATATACGCTCTAATCCAATACTCTAATCTCTAATCAAAAATAGTTTTATTTATTAGAGTATTGTATTGAGTTGTTTCACATGAAATGTCCGTTTTTATAGTTTCTGAAATATATAAAGGATTTTGCGGGTCTCTGTTGTTTTCTTCCGAATGTTTACAAATTTAAAGTAAACAGTTACTAATCCTCTACCTTTGTATTATAAACATTAGCTTACCAATCCATTACCCACTTTTTAGTATACCTCTAAATATGAACATGGAAACACGCGATTTTCGAATAATATTTGTGTACGAGTTTAAAATCGGCCATTTAGCAGCTGAGGCCGCTAGAAATATTTGCAAGGCGTTTGGGGAAGAGAGTGTTAATGAATAGACCATTCGGCGTTGGTTTGCTATGTTTTCAGCTGGGATACCGACTTGGAAAACTTGCCCGGAGGAAGACCTCCGTCCGTAATAGACAACGATGTCCTCAAACATACAGTAGAAGGAAACCCCTACCAAACAGTTAAAGGATTCTCAGCACAACTAAATGCAAGTGCTTGGGAAAGTAAAAAAGCTCGATACATGGGTACCTCATGATCTCACTGAACGGCAGCAAGACACCATGTTTCAAAACATACCGTGCAAAAATTGAATGAACTGGGCTACGAAGTTCTTCCGCACCCACCATATTCTCCCGACTTGTCTCCAACAGATTACCACCTGTTTCAGATTTTGTTTCACTTCAAAGCTCAGAGTTTTTCAGTTCGGGGATAAAAAAGTTGGTGTCACGTTGGGAAAAATGTGTAGAAAAAGAAGGTAAATACTTCGAATAAAATCATCTTGTTTTCATATCGAATTTTTAATAAAAATCCTTTACTTTGAAAACGGACATTTCATGTGACACAACCCAATACATTACATTAAACAGATGTATTAAGAAAAAATCCAGGTAATGATAGTATTACTTTCACTTACCTATGTATGAAATATATAGTAAGGGAAAGTATTGTGGCCGTAAAAATTTTCGAATTAAATTTTTACCGGAAATATACGTTTTAGGGTACCCTGAGTCCAAATGACCAAGTTCCACAAAAAGGTCTGTGTGTGGTAACTCTAGCTCGAAAATGAAAAGTCGTATGAAACTGAAATTTCATATTCAAGACAATTATATGTCCCAGGCGTTATAGTCTAAGATCCCAACTTGAAACGATTTTCACCGAGCTGATAATAGAATGAAACATATTTTATAACAAATTTACTATCTTAGAAAATATATTAAGAATGGGTTATCTAAAAAAATCCTGGAAAGACTATTTTTAATTATTTAAAAAAAATGATTTTTAATCAAATGTTGCAACATCAAGATAATAAGAAAATGTTTACCCTGACTTAAAGTATCAAACATATAGAATGTGCAGCCGTTGGGTTGCCTATTCTTTGCCTGGGACAAACTATCGGTTGTCAGGTATAAGCGGGTATGCCAATATCAGTTATCTGCACCGGCTTCATAATAGAAAAACATTATATCAATATAAGCGTTGTTTTATTTCGAACAGGTTGATATAGGGTTGCCTGCAAAAAATTTGGTCCTTGAGGTTGGCGAATTGAAATGTGTGACAGAGAGATGAGTTGAGTATAGCGTGTAATAATAAAATACCCAACATTACAGTCGCACGTTATCGGACATTGAATATAAGGAAGTTTGATATCCCATATAAAATTACAGGACCTCAACAAATCAGAACCAAAGATTTTGGGCAAAGCCATAAAAATTATCGTTTCAAAGATGCTTTGGCACACTTTTTGGCTGATTATTGGGAAAACAAAAATTTACTGTCAATAATATTGTACAAAACAAAAATATATTTTTAACTGTTGGACATGTGTTGTACTCGTACCTAGATCAGGTAAATTGTATTTAAAAATTCGATGAAGTTGTTTATACATGCTACCATCAAGAGACAGACACGAGAGTTGTTTTTCACGCTCATAAAGTAACACTAGGCCCCAGAATTCTAATAAAAGCTTCTGATACTGACGTTCTTGTAATTTTACTCGGAAATATGCACAAACTCTCAGAATCTACTATTTTTCTAGCTACTTGAGCGACTAAGAAGTAGTCGAACCACCTCGATTGCATTAACTGCATCGATTTATCATTGAATTGGGCCCAAATTATGTTAAAGTCTACCTGCATTTCACGCATTCACAGGTTGTGACTATACTGCGGCATTGGTATAATAAAGGAAAAATTAGACCATTTAAAATATTTTCTAAAAATGAGACGTATCAAACTATTTTGCTACATTAACTGATGAAGTTTCTTAAGATTTTATGTTTCGACAGAAACATGTGTTTTATTAAATAATCTATTACATTTTTATCTACTATAAACAGCTAGTTTTATCGGCTTTTCATCACTCTCCATTTACTTTTACAATTCCGTTTATTAGATAATCTTTAACATTCCAACAGAATATTATACATCTATTTTTTTTATTTAATGAGATATATTATAATTTGTTACAAAATGAACAATAATGATAGTGATTTGAGACCACATTCATACTATATATACAGAAAATAATAATAATCGTCAAATTACATAAAATAGAAAACAAATAAATTTATATATATACAATAAAATAATAATAAATAAAAAAACAAAACAACAACCTATTATTGAGATAAATAAAAAGTTGGCAAATAAATAAACATCATACAAACAATCATAACTATATAAAATATATACAACTGCTAAAGGGACCCTAGACCACTTGTGGAGGAAAAAGCGGAATCCAAGAGATCCCAGCGCCTCTATCTCAGCCGTGTCACTGGTGTGAGTCAGTGGAGAATGAGTTAGGGCGCTGTTGCCACAAACATACCGTACATGTGGATGTTAATTGAGTTTAAGATTTTTTTTATTTATATCTTTTACCTCTTACTTTCACTCCCCTATATATTAAATATATAGAAAGGGAAAATATCAAGATCGTTAAAAATTTTAAATTTGAGTTATCATTGTAAATACATGTTGTATGGACGTCTGTGTGCAAATGACCAAGTCCCGCAATAAGGTCAAGGCAATATTACTATTCTTGTGTTAAAAAATACAAAAACTGCATACAATAATATTTTTGCACTTTTCTCCTTTAGTTATTGGTCAAATTCGCTCATCTTGCATATTTAGCAGTTATTTATCAATGTAAACAAGATGGAATGTAAGATGGGATTTTTTGAAATCTAAAAAATTAAAGGTACTTTAGAGGAAGAAAATTTGAAATATCGGCATTTCAGCCCTGTTAGACTATTTTTAATCAAAATGAAACCTGCATCACATTAAAGCCCCTTTTTGAGAAAATCGTAAAAAGGTGCAAAATGCATCATGATATAAAATTGATCTTCCGATCAGCCGATTTTAAAGAAAAAGTTGCTGTAACATCTCGGGTGTAAAGCGTTTTCAAAAATAAAATTTCCGTATATCAATATATTCTAAAAAAACGGAAGATCTCGTACAATTATTAAGGTAGATTTCGGGCTGAATAACTTCTTCCATAAAGATTCAATTTTTTTATTACATCAACATGACGTTTCGGGATCTTCTTCCATCTTCAGAAGTCTACAAAGTAAAATAAGCAATTTCCATTACATTAATACTATACTGAAGTGAATGGTTTAAAACGTTATGAAAAAATATTATAAATTAGTTGTCCATTGATAACAAAATTTAAAACTATTAAATAACAAATTTAAAATTTGAGTCTTCATGGAAGAAGTTATTCAGCCCGAAATCTTCCTTAATAAAATTTCCGTTTCGTTCAACTTTTCGTGTTCGGGCTGGACTTACCACATGGACACACATACTTTTTTGTGGGACTTGTATCTTTTGACTCAGGGGACCCTAAAACGTGTATTTTCGTTGAAAACTGGAATTCGAAAATGTTCACAATATTTCAAATATTGGTAAGGGAAAGTAAAAATCCAAAAAATAATTCCTACATTTTTTTTTTATTATATTGGTTGTAGAATACTTTAGATTCTTAATTTATATTAAGGAGAAAATCAATGAATCATTATAAGTAAATTATTTTTGTCTATTTCAGTTTATACATTTTTTTATTATATTGGTATCCTTTGTTTCATATACTCCATAAAACTTTAAATCGTATTTCAAAAATTTCTTGAGTACTATTTTTAAAATTTACAATTTTTCTACTCAATATGTGTATATAGAATTTATATGATTTGTTCAAATCTTGTTTCCCGAGAGAAGTTGACTTAGTAAGGCAGCAAAGAGGGCTGAAACGTTAGCATGAAAATACCCTAACACTCAGGATTAAATACCAATGCCCAGGGCAGAAAAGCTGTTCATAAAAAGAAAAGACGTATCTCCTCCTTTGGTCGTGGGAGACATGATCTCATCTCTTCTATAGGTTCCCAGCTCAGGTAGTAAGCTCCTACCTTCCACAAACACTCAGCCTTTTATGGGAGATTTGACTCCAGGACATCCAATTTTTTACCTCTACCTTTTCTATCCGATTCCCAATCTCTTCTAGCATATGGCTGCAGTTTTTATTTACAAAAACAGAATTCCGTTCCCTAGGATGGTACGGACAGGTCCAAAGATTTTATCATTCCTCTTTGAGCAGACTCCAGATACAACGAGGCCTTATCAAAGCTTCTTAATAACTTAAAAGACAACAAGACAAAAAATAAATAAAATTAAAAAAGGCAAAAAGAAGAGAAAAATTAATAATATTCCTTTATTTTTATTTTTTAAAAGCAAAACAAAATTGTAAATAACATTAAATTAAACATTATCTTATAAAAATACAGAATAATTGTAATTTCCTTTTTTTATCAAAACTATATTAATTTCCAATTATTATTTTTTAGTATCTCATTTATTTATTTTTTGTTTCACGTATTTTATTTTATCATTTCTATATTATACATTATACTGTATTATACATCATACTATATTATACATACAGAAGCTATTTAACATCATGATTGAACAGGGAATACCTAGAAAGTTAGTAAACTTAGTAGAGATGTGTGTGTCGGAAACATTCCATAAAGTTAGAATCGGTCATAATTACTCCGAGAAATTTGAGGTGCGATAGGGTTTGAAACAGGGTGACTCCCTTTCACCTGTTTTATAAAATATAGCTTTAGAATATGTTATATAAAAAGTGACGTGTACCGAGAAAGGTTTAAATATGGGTGATAAGATTCCGGTTTTGGGGTATGCCGATGATTTGGTACTGCTAGGTGAAGACACAGAAACCATACAAATAAATACAAGTGTGTTAATAAAAACCAGTAAACAAATAGGTCTCGAATTAAATACCGATAAGACGAAATATATGATTAGTTGCAGAAATGGTGGCGATCTTGATGATATTAATATTTCAGGTCATACTTTTGAACACGTAGAGAAATTCAAGTATTTAGGTTCAATGATAACAAGAAAAAATTAAATCCAGGAAGAAATAAAGTCCCGGTTAAAGGTGGGAAATGCGTGTTATTATTCAGTTGCTAAATTACTTAGCTCACGGCTTCTGTCTAAAAACTTAAAGGTTATAATTTATAAAACTATTATTATTAGGTTCCTTAAATTAAAATGATCCTTTTTCATTCAACTTATTTTATTTTCTTATTTTTTTGTCCCTACGTTTCGGCTCTTTGCCATTCTCAAGGGATCTACAAAAAACATTTATTTTAAAATTAAAAGATACACAACATTATTTTTTTAAAATTGTTATAAATCAATTTACATACCTCTTTATACTCCTTTATACACTCTATACAATATATAGATATATATTTTGTCATAATTGAGTAAAATAAAAATTAAAACTATTATAGGCTGACCAGCCCTGTCCTGGTTGTTATCATCTACTGGATTAAAGAAATCTATTCCCTCACTCTTAACTATTGATATCAAAACTAATATACACACATATATTGTTTTATTATCTCCTCCTCAGTCAAGTCTACATTTATTTTCACAGCCAAAAATTTTTTCTTTTAAAATTCTTTAATAAATTATTATCATACATAAACATATACATACACACACACACACACACACACACACACACACACACACACACACACACACACACACACACACACACCACATACACACCCACATACACATACATATATATATATATATATATATATATATATATATATATATATATATATATATATATATACATAAACACATAAACAAATATATTAATATCCAATTAAAAACAAGATAATTTACCTAACCATAAAATTCCAAATATTATTCTATTATATTGTTATTTAAACTTTATTCCAGAAATTCCATTTATTTAAATTATACTACTTATTAATTTTGCTCAAAATCTCAGCATAATGGTCATTCAAATTCTTCGTGTCTGTTTTGTAATTTATACTGTAGTTAATGTTTTCTGATATATATATTGCCTCTAAAATTTTTCTTCTAAAATCATTACTTTCTTTATGTATTACTATAGTATTTTCAAAGTCAAATTGGTGTTTTTTATTTATTACATGTTGTACTAAAGCAGTCTTATTACTATCTTTTTCTTTATTTTTAACATCATTTTGGTGTTGATACATCCTATCCTTCAAGAACTGTTTTGTTTCACCAATATATACTGCAGGACAATTTACACATGGTATTTTATATACCATTCCAGATTGGGAGTTTTTTTCTATTTTATCTTTTAGCTCACTATAATAATTTTTTATTTTGTTTCTTGGTTTGAAGGCAAAAGTATATTCTTCCATATCATATAATTTGAAGGATTTTTTAATTTCTTCAGAAAGTCCCTTTATATAATTGCAGCTTTGGAATTTTTGGGTTGTCTTTAATTTGTTTATTTTTTCACCATTGCTATTATTTTTATTTTTAGTTCTAATATTCAATTCCCATATGGTTTTTACTATTTTTTTGGGGTACAAATTTTCTGAAAAAATTTGAAAAACCTTTTCTTTGACCTTATTTAATCTTTCATTATCTGTAATTGTGATAACTTTTTTGCAAAAATTGTTTACTATATTGTACTTCATATGATACGGATGACATGAAAAATAGTTAAGAATTGTGTTACTACAAGTTTCTTTTTTGGCCCATTCTGTGCTGATTACTTCCTTTTTTCTAATCAACATCATATCTAGAAATCTTAATTTGCCTTCTTTTTCTATTTCCATAGTAAACTTCAATCTTTCATGGTAATTATTAAGAGCTTTTAGGAAATCCCCTACTACATTCTTTTTTATTATGCAAAATATGTCATCAACATATTTTACTAATAACTTTACTTTTATACCTGAATTTTTTAAAGCATTATTAATTAATTCATTCAATACCATACCTGACAAATATACTGATAAAACCCCACCCATTGGTAAACCAAATAATTGCCTATATATTTCACCTTTATATTTGAAAATTCCATTTTCGCAGCAAAGTTTTATCCCTTCCAGAAATATTTTTTTGTTTTTTATATCAGTATCCAATTTTATTTCTTCCCATTTATCTTCTATTATTTTATACATTAATTTTAATGGAATATTTGTAAACAAAGATATTACATCATAGCTGACCATAATTTCATCATTATCAATTTTTATATTATTAATTTTGCTTTTTACCTCCATAGCGTTTGCTACATCATACTCTTTACTTTTGTAAGAATTTTTGAAACTATTTTTAAAATACTTTGATAAATTGTAAATTGGTCCATTTATTCCATTTACTATTGGTCTTAATGCTCTGTCCTCTTTATGAAGTTTTAACAATCCAAACATTCTGGGATGGTAACAATGTTTATTTATTAACTTTTTTGTTTGATTGTCTTCTATGAACTTATTCTTTTTTAATTTTTCTACATATTGCTTTATTTGTTTACCAATTTCGGGTAGTGGATCTGTTCTAATCCTTCTATATGTGTTTTCTTCATGGAGAATATGTTTCATTTTATTATCATAATCTTCATGTTTTATTATTGCCACTCTTTTAGTTTTATCAGATTTTATTATTAATAGATCAGAATTTTTCTTTTTAAATTTTATCAATGCTTCTAAATCCTCTTTCCACTTTTTAAATACTTTATTTTCTTTATTACTTTTGTTTTTTAGGTTATCTATATAATTACCTATTTTTCTGATTATATTATTCCTTAAACTATTTTTATGATTATCACATGTATCCATATTTCTGAGAATTGTTTCTAAATCAGTTATTAAAATAATAATGTCCTTCCTAATGTCTTTGGGAAATATATTCACATTTTCACCTAAACTCAAAATATTAATGATATTATTTGGAATTTTTACATTAGTTAGATTTTCTACTAAATTCATTTTATACAAATTTTCTTATCTGTTAACAATTTCAAACTCAGTAGATTTCAAACAGAATCTAAACTTTGGATCAATATTATTACTAGAGACAAAGGTTTTGTTTAATTCTCTATTACTATTTTCTCTATTATATGGCTTATTAATCTTTACTTTTATATTTCTTCTTAATTTATTCATTAGTTTAATTTTATATTCATCCATTAGTTTTTTCCTATTATCATTGATAAATTTTTCTATATTAACTTTGTAATGAGGATATTGAGTTTTAAATTTTTCCACATTTTTATTAATATTTTTTATAATGTCATTTTTTAACCAAAAACTTTGTCTAATGTCCAAATTAAGAAATTCCTTAATTACTTTATCAAACATATTTACTTTATTTTGGCTTCTAATAAAATTACTATTGAATCTATTCTCAAGAGCTATTATTGGATTAATAATATGTGGAGGGAATATTTCTTTACTTTTACATTCTTTTAAATAAAATATTTTACCTTCAGCTTTTACCATTTTTATACATAAAGAAATTATTTCAGTACTAATATCTATTTTAACATCTTTAAACAATGTTGAAAAACTATCTTAGTTTAGAAACGTAGGGACAAAAAATAAAAAAATAAAATAAGTTGAATGAAAAGGATCATTTTAATTAAAGGAACCTAATAATACAATTATTCATTCAAACTAATCTTAATTGTAATAAAAATTAATTAAACTGAACTGAGATCCAAGATGGCAGTATTTAATATAGCATTTAAGGAATTAAAAGATAGTTTTTCAACATTGTTTAAAGATGTTAAAATAGATATTAGTACTGAAATAATTTCTTTATGTATAAAAATGGTAAAAGCTGAAGGTAAAATATTTTATTTAAAAGAATGTAAAAGTAAAGAAATATTCCCTCCACATATTATTAATCCAATAATAGCTCTTGAGAATAGATTCAATAGTAATTTTATTAGAAGCCAAAATAAAGTAAATATGTTTGATAAAGTAATTAAGGAATTTCTTAATTTGGACATTAGACAAAGTTTTTGGTTAAAAAATGACATTATAAAAAATATTAATAAAAATGTGGAAAAATTTAAAACTCAATATCCTCATTACAAAGACAATATAGAAAAATTTATCAATGATAATAGGAAAAAACTAATGGATGAATATAAAATTAAACTAATGAATAAATTAAGAAGAAATATAAAAGTAAAGATTAATAAGCCATATAATAGAGAAAATAGTAATAGAGAATTAAACAAAACATTTGTCTCTAGTAATAATATTGATCCAAAGTTTAGATTCTGTTTGAAATCTACTGAGTTTGAAATTGTTAACAGATACGAAAATTTGTATAAAATGAATTTAGTAGAAAATCTAACTAATGTAAAAATTCCAAATAATATCATTAATATTTTGAGTTTAGGTGAAAATGTGAATATATTTCCCAAAGACATTAGGAAGGACATTATTATTTTAATAACTGATTTAGAAACAATTCTCAGAAATATGGATACATGTGATAATCATAAAAATAGTTTAAGGAATAATATAATCAGAAAAATAGGTAATTATATAGATAACCTAAAAAACAAAAGTAATAAAGAAAATAAAGTATTTAAAAAGTGGAAAGAGGATTTAGAAGCATTGATAAAATTTAAAAAGAAAAATTCTGATCTATTAATAATAAAATCTGATAAAACTAAAAGAGTGGCAATAATAAAACATGAAGATTATGATAATAAAATGAAACATATTCTCCATGAAGAAAACACATATAGAAGGATTAGAACAGATCCACTACCCGAAATTGGTAAACAAATAAAGCAATATGTAGAAAAATTAAAAAAGAATAAGTTCATAGAAGACAATCAAACAAAAAAGTTAATAAATAAACATTGTTACCATCCCAGAATGTTTGGATTGTTAAAACTTCATAAAGAGGACAGAGCATTAAGACCAATAGTAAATGGAATAAATGGACCAATTTACAATTTATCAAAGTATTTTAAAAATAGTTTCAAAAATTCTTACAAAAGTAAAGAGTATGATGTAGCAAACGCTATGGAGGTAAAAAGCAAAATTAATAATATAAAAATTGATAATGATGAAATTATGGTCAGCTATGATGTAATATCTTTGTTTACAAATATTCCATTAAAATTAATGTATAAAATAATAGAAGATAAATGGGAAGAAATAAAATTGGATACTGATATAAAAAACAAAAAAATATTTCTGGAAGGGATAAAACTTTGCTGCGAAAATGGAATTTTCAAATATAAAGGTGAAATATATAGGCAATTATTTGGTTTACCAATGGGTGGGGTTTTATCAGTATATTTGTCAGGTATGGTATTGAATGAATTAATTAATAATGCTTTAAAAAATTCAGGTATAAAAGTAAAGTTATTAGTAAAATATGTTGATGACATATTTTGCATAATAAAAAAGAATGTAGTAGGGGATTTCCTAAAAGCTCTTAATAATTACCATGAAAGATTGAAGTTTACTATGGAAATAGAAAAAGAAGGCAAATTAAGATTTCTAGATATGATGTTGATTAGAAAAAAGGAAATAATCAGCACAGAATGGGCCAAAAAAGAAACTTGTAGTAACACAATTCTTAACTATTTTTCATGTCATCCGTATCATATGAAGTACAATATAGTAAACAATTTTTGCAAAAAAGTTATCACAATTACAGATAATGAAAGATTAAATAAGGTCAAAGAAAAGGTTTTTCAAATTTTTTCAGAAAATTTGTACCCCAAAAAAATAGTAAAAACCATATGGGAATTGAATATTAGAACTAAAAATAAAAATAATAGCAATGGTGAAAAAATAAACAAATTAAAGACAACCCAAAAATTCCAAAGCTGCAATTATATAAAGGGACTTTCTGAAGAAATTAAAAAATCCTTCAAATTATATGATATGGAAGAATATACTTTTGCCTTCAAACCAAGAAACAAAATAAAAAATTATTATAGTGAGCTAAAAGATAAAATAGAAAAAAACTCCCAATCTGGAATGGTATATAAAATACCATGTGTAAATTGTCCTGCAGTATATATTGGTGAAACAAAACAGTTCTTGAAGGATAGGATGTATCAACACCAAAATGATGTTAAAAATAAAGAAAAAGATAGTAATAAGACTGCTTTAGTACAACATGTAATAAATAAAAAACACCAATTTGACTTTGAAAATACTATGGTAGTACATAAAGAAAGTAATGATTTTAGAAGAAAAATTTTAGAGGCAATATATATATCAGAAAACATTAACTACAGTATAAATTACAAAACAGACACAAAGAATTTGAATGACCATTATGCTGAGATTTTGAGCAAAATTAATAAGTAGTATAATTTAAATAAATGGAATTTCTGGAATAAAGTTTAAATAACAATATAATAGAATAATATTTGGAATTTTATGGTTAGGTAAATTATCTTGTTTTTAATTGGATATTAATATATTTGTTTATGTGTTTATGTATATATATATATATATATATATATATATATATATATATATATATATATATATATATATATATATGTATGTGTATGTGGGTGTGTATGTGTATGTGTGTGTGTGTGTGCGTGTGTGTGTGTGTGTGTGTGTGTGTGTATGTGTATGTGTGTGTGTGTGTGTGTGTGTGTGTGTGTGTGTGTGTGTGTGTGTATGTATATGTTTATGTATGGTAATAATTTATTAAAGAATTTTAAAAGAAAAAATTTTTGGCTGTGAAAATAAATGTAGACTTGACTGAGGAGGAGATGATAAAACAATATATGTGTGTATATTAGTTTTGATATCAATAGTTAAGAGTGAGGGAATAGATTTCTTTAATCCAGTAGATGATAACAACCAGGACAGGGCTGGTCAGCCTATAATAGTTTTAATTTTTATTTTACTCAATTATGACAAAATATATATCTATATATTGTATAGAGTGTATAAAGGAGTATAAAGAGGTATGTAAATTGATTTATAAGAATTTTTAAAAAATAATGTTGTGTATCTTTTAATTTTAAAATAAATGTTTTTTGTAGATCCCTTGAGAATGGCAAAGAGCCGAAACGTAGGGACAAAAAAATAAGAAAATAAAATAAGTTGAATGAAAAAGGATCATTTTAATTGAAGGAACCTAATAATACAATTATTCATTCAAACTAATCTTAATTATAATAAAAATTAATAAAACTATTATTCTTCCAACGGTTCTTTACGGATGCGAAACGTGGCCGCTTACTTTGAAGGATGAACAACGGCTTAAGGTTTTCGAGAATAAGGTACTGCGTAAAATATTTGGTCCAAAGAGAGATGAGGCCACTGGGGAGTTTAGAAGGTTGCACAACGCGGAATTGCGGAGTTTGTACCCTGTGAATATAATTGAGTTGATAGCGTCGCGGAGACTCAAATGGGCGAGTAAAATTGTTGGGCTTAGTGAGGAACGGATTCCGAGAAAGTTGGTATTCGCTGAACCGACTGGTAGGCGTCCGAAAGGTAGGCCGAAGCCTCGATGGGAGGATTGCATTAAGGCTGATCTCAGGGGCTTGGGCTTGACCGGTGAACATTGGACGAGTCTGTGCAGGCGAAGTTTGGCGGTATCGGCATCGAACCTTCGGGTTCGGTAAGCCTATTATTATTATTATTATTATATATTTATATTATAAAATTAATAATCTAGTCCTTGACATTTAAATTTTTTAAAAAGATATTCCAAACATTGAGCCAATTATTTTAATGATTTCTCTGTTGAAAGATTTTTTTCCGGGATTCTTTTATCAATACGTTTGTTTTGTTGGTTTTTTTTTTTTGGTGTTTTATCATTTGATCAATAATCAGTTTGTTATTCTTAACATTTGATATTTTTTGGACAATTTTTCCCCTTATTCTATTATTATATCCCCCACACTAGGCCAAGGAATCCACATATTCTCACCAATTTCTTTTTAGGTTTTCCTCTATTTCTTTTTAAAAAACGTTCGAAGCCGCTGTTCGATCGTCAGGTTGTTATTTTAACGTTTGTTCCCAAGTGACAATTGTTTAGAACAAAAAAATATGTTGAGAATTAGTTAGAATAAGAACATTTGAAACGAGTAAAATACAGGATAATACGATTTCCGAATACTTTTGACCCTGCGTGATCTTGTACTTTTACTTTATTTATACTATGTACTATATTTATTATATTATATATCCTACTATATTTGTAAATAAAAAATACTTTTTAGTTTTCTGCCAGTGATTTTGATTCATACAGGAGAAAATCAGTCCGGGTGGCGGTCAGTGAAAGAAAAACAATTAAATAGTTTTAACTCTTTATTATCTTGCTAACGTTTCGAAACACGCAGGGCTAAAAGAGATACAAAACGAATACTATGGGTGTAAATATGTATCTGTATTTATAGAGTTAGATATATTGGGTTGTTTCACATGAAATGTCCGTTTTTATAGTTTCTGAAATACATAAAGGATTTTGCCGGTCTCTATTGTTTTCTTCCGAATGTTTACATATTTAAAGTAAACAGTTACTGATCCTCTACCTTTTTATTATAAACATTAGCTTCCCAATCAATTACCCACTTTTTAGTATACCTCCAAATATGAAAATGGAAATACGCGATTTTCGAATAATATTTGTGAACGAGTTTAAACTCGGCCATTCAGCAGCTGAGGCCGCTAGAAATATTTGCAAGGCGTTTGGGGAAGGGAGTGTTAATGAACGGAACATTCGCCGTTGGTTTGCCAAGTTTTCAGCTGGGGATACCGACTTGGAAAACTTGCCCCAAGGAAGACCTCCTACCGTAATATACAAGGTTGTCCTCAAACATACAGTAGAAGGAAACCCCTACCAAACAGCACAACTAAATGCAAGTGCATCTACCGTTTCCAGACATTTAAAGTGTATTGGGAAAGTAAAAAAGCTCGATACATGGGTACCTCATGATCTCACTGAGCGGCAGAGGCCCCATGTTTCAAAACATACCGTGCAAAAATTGAAAGAACTGGGCTACGAAGTTCTTCCGCACCCACCATATTCTCCCGACTTGTCTCCAACAGATTACCACCTGTTCAGGAATTTAGACAACTTCGTCAAAGGAACACTTTTTGAAAATGATGATCAAGTGAAAAGTGCGTTTTCAGATTTTGTTTCACTTCAAAGCTCAGAGTTTTTCAGTTCGGGGATAAAAAGTTTGTGTCACGCTGGGAAAAATGTGTAGAAAAAGAAGGTAAATACTTCGAATAAAATCATCTTGTTTTCATATCGTATTTTTAATAAAAATCCTTTACTTTGAAAACGGACATTTCATGTGACACAACCCAATAAATATGTGAAACATAATAATAGAAAATTATGGATAAAAAAATCGAGTAACTGAAACGAATAGCTTAATAACTTTAGTTACTAAATTTCTTTACCTATCAGTTTCTATTATTATGTTTTGCATATTTACATCTTCCAACTCAATCAGGTCTAAAAAAAAACAAAAAAAAAAAAAAAACACAAGGAGTACATTGGCTTTATAACATATATATGATAAAGAACAATTAAAGAGAATATCGTAAAAAGAAGATATACAAATTATAATAATGTTAAATGCAATATTTATATACTACTGAGCTAGAAGATGTAATTTATATGTTAATTTGTGCTACCTTTTGATACTATGGAGTATAAGCTGTTGTATTAATATTTTTTCAATTAGTCATATGTTGTGAAATTCTTGTTTTTAATGGTCTCTCTATATAATATATATATAATATATATATAATATTATAATATATATATATATATAATGTATATTATATATATATATATATCCCATTACAATTTTCACAATCGATTTTGTATATCAAATTTTGTTTTTCCATTTTTTCTATTTCATCTTTCATTTTATTTAAATGTTTTTCAAATGTATTACCGTTGTATAAACCAAAAGAAATATTTGGGTGATCATACTTTTTATTCTTACTGTTAATTTTAGGATATATGTCATTTTGTAATACTTTTTTATTTAAGTTGTTTATATCTTTATTAATTTTTATGTTATTTTATTTCTGAGTTATCACTATTGTTATCTTCTCAGAAAAATATGTATAATTTTTCAGTTCAAAGTTAACAAAGAAAGTGGGTAACCATTACGAAGGAAGAGGTGAAAGATCGCGGCTTGCTGGCTTAGCATCAGGTCCCTGGAGGAAATGACTGGAACGGAAGGAAGTTGCTATTAGTATGCTTCACAGTTGACCGCTCAAGCCGTCTTTCCTCTCGCGTCCTCCTCCCACCTCAACCATACTTCGTTATTCGTCACAAGCAACATCTAACATACCTTTTTCTTAATCTAAACATGTAAAACCAATTTTCCTGTCATTATTACCACAAATGTATACTAAGATTAGGTATAACAACTTACCACACAAACGTAAGGCATAGTTTTGACATAATCAGACTTCGGACTAGGATTTGACGATCAGCTAACAGATAATATCAAACAGATGTTATATGAACTTCAAGAAGTAAATTACAATAAAATGGGCTAAAGACCATTCAGCCGTTGAATTAGATAACACGTCAAGACAGAAAATCGCCTATCAGTATCCAATATTCTAAAAAAAAAAAACCTTTATAAAATAAGAAATAATTGCCTTGGGTAGGAAAGATAATTGTCCCAGATTAAACAAATCGCAGTTTATTTTTTTCTTCAAATCTAACGGAACGATTGTGTACACCCAACTAACAGAGACTTGTCTGAAGAAGAGGACGCGAACCAAGGGAAGCGGATGAAGAGCCAAAATTTAATGCTGATTCAGATCTTTTTTAGATACTTCAAACCATTCATTCCAATCTTAGTCTTCCCAATGACCAAACTATGCACATATACGGTAAAAGATAATTATATATTTGACAGAACAAAATTGTAAGATAAATATTAACCAAAAGCTGATTTGGAACAATCTGTATGTTATATAACGACAAGAGGGCAAGAATGGCTGGGCTTGTTGAGGTGGCATCTCAGCACTGTTGGCCCAGAAACAGTACGAATCTCTAGATGTACTGAGCCCGAAACTCTTCATGGGTTGAAGTGGTACAGGTTTCATAATAAAGCATATCAAATTTTACATCGGTATAGCGAGTTTAATCAAAATCGTTAGAGCCGTTTTTGAGAAAATCGTAAAAAGGGGCAAAATTCATGGAAAAAGTTAGCCGGTTTTGATGAAAACGTTTTTGTAACATCTCGGGCGTATAGTTGCCTTAAATATGAAATTTCAGTTTCATAGGACTTATCGTTTAAGCGCGGGAGTTACCACACACGGACACCCCACAGAACATTTTGTGGGGCTTGGTACTTAGGATTCAGGAGAACCTAAAACGCGTTTTTCCGGTGAAAACTGGAATTCGAAAATTTCACGATCGCAATACTTTCCGTTACCACATGTTTCATATATAGGTAAGTGAAAGTAAAAAGTTTAGAACTACTTGGAGTGTCCAGCGATGACAGCGCCATCCAGTGGACGAGCGGTGAAACAATTGCATTAAAAAAATATTGTTTCAGTTTTCTCCTTTAGTTGGATATCGAATTCGTTCAACTTATATATTTACCTGTTTCTTCTGGTTAGCCGGTTTTGATGAAAACGTTTTTGTAACATCTCGGGCGTATAGTTGTCTTAAATATGAAATTTCAGTTTCATTGGACTTTCGTTTACGCGCGGGAGTTACCACACGCATACAGACCTTTTTGTGGGGCTTGGTCCTTAGGACTCAGGATAACCTAAAACGCGTTTTCCGTTGAAAACTGGAATTTAAAAATTTCACGATCGCAATACTTCCCCTTACTACATGTTTCATATATAGATAAGTGAAAGTAAAAAGTTTAGAACTACTTGGAGTGTCCAGCGATGACAGCGCCATCCAGTGGACGAGCGGTGAAACAATTGCATTAAAAAAATATTGTTTCAGTATTCTCCTTTAGTTGGATATCGAATTCGTGTAACCTATATATTATCTGTTTTTTATCAATGGTAATAAGATGTTATGGTTATTTTTATAGAATCTACAAAAGTAAAGGTAGTTTAGAGGAAGACAATTTAAAATATCGGCATTTAAGCTCTGTCACAAAACATTCCCTTACTATATATTTCATATATAGGTAAGTGAAAGTAAATACAAATAAATAAATAAATATCAAAAGTGTTATAGTGAATAATTTAAATAATAATAATAGAAAATTGGTAAAATGATAACATTACATTGCATAGTAAATAATTAAGGAACTTTAAAATGCAAGTAAAAGAATTGAATTAAATTAATTTGTTAATTATGGAATAACACCTTCATATATAGGCAACAGAAGTGGAAAATATTTTTTTCAAGATAATGAAAGTGGCACACATTGATTGTTTAACTAAATTTAATCATTAAATTGCAGTTAAAGATGAAGCTAATTTTAAGACATTAATATTTTGCTTAACTTTAAAAATATTATCTTTGTGGCAATATAGCACAATTAGTCAATCATGGTATTTAAGAAAATAAATATATATAGTATAAACATTAATACTACCACATAATTGGTTTATAAATCCAGATGAGTGTGGATAAGGATAAAATATCTGAACTCATATGATTCCTCTGTCCGATAAATTTTGATTACTTGATAAAACAATAATTTCCCCAGTCAAGGCATTCATTTTAATACAGTTTTGCAAATTCTACAAGCACTCAATAAGACTATTTCATAAAAATAAAAATCAATCAAGTAGAAATGCATAAAGGACTGAAGGGACACAAGCCCAATGGTATCTTTTAACTTGATTTGTATAAAAATTATCTCAGGTAACCATTATAAGTGTTACTAGACCCAAGAATTGTAAGCCAAACTACAGTTCCCGTCCAGCCATCTAGGATTTAATTAGCTTTCTTTAGCATTTCGCCTTCCTAACAGAAAAACAAAAGAAGTAATTTCAGGATTCAAGAGTTAAAGTCTTGAGGTAATTTTATCAGAGCAAATATATTGACTGTAATATACATTTAATTCCTATATGAGACAGCTAAATTTAGTTTTAGAAAGCCCTAGATGGTAAAAATATCATCAAATAAAAACAGTAGGTCCTAGAGCACTAAGGCTCACTTCATATGCTGGAGAAACTAAGGCCTAGATATATATCATAATATAACAACACTGGCCGAACTAAAGTTTTAAAGAGGATTAGTTTTATCTTCTTTGAGAGAAACCTGCTGTTTAACTACTTCCTAAGACTAGCAATACCTACTAGCAACATTAATTCTCCTTCGAACTTCCTATGAAACAAAAACAAGTAATTTCAGGACTTGAGAATTAAAAGTCTTAAGGTAAGTTATCAGAGCAAATATATTAACTGTAATATACATTTAATTCCCACATGAGACAGCTAAATTTAGTTTTAGAAAGCTGGTAGAAACCTAGATGGTAAAAAAATTATCAGACAAAAATATTCGGTGTGGAGCAATAAGCAATAAGGCTTGCTTCATGTGCTAGAAACTAAGCCCTAGATATATATCACAATAGGCTTCTATAAAACTAAGAGGAAAATAACTATACAACATAACTAACTACACCTGCTTACAGAAACAAACAACAAATTATATATATATATATATATATAATATATATATATATATATATATATATATATATATATATAACATTTTGATTAATAATAAGTAAACAAAACTCGACTAAAAATACTTAAAAAAAAAAAAAATTTTAAATACTAAAGCAGTAGATAAGCATATCAAAAAGAAACTGGATATAATTAATACAATATATAACTCAATGAAGACAAATTATAAGAAAAAAAAATTAGGAAAAAGCAAAGCAATACACAAAATGCAATTGGAATAAAATAATTTTTTAGTGATTATTCTACAATATATTACAGGATAAATACAAAAATATATTTATTATTATTGTTACAAGTCACAATGATTTGTTAACAGATAACGGTAATATTTATAAAAAATATACAAGACCGGTTTAAAAATAGAAAATGAGTAAAATGATGATACAATTTTAATAAATTAATATATAAAAAATGAAAAAAGAAAAGTTATTTAAAATATATGCATTCATATATACATTGTTATCCTTAGAATACAAATATATACATATCAGTAAAAATCAAATAAACTATATCACATAATACACAAAACACTGAATATGAACTTTAAATATAGAACTTCATTTACACATCTCTGTAACATCAATTACATTCATGATAATATTTTTCTATCACTAACTTGATTTTTTTTTTTTTTTTTTAATTTTAAATACAATATAAAGGCATGATCTAAACTAACAATATTTTGTCTATGTAAACTATTCCAACTATGAGGCATCAACAGTTTCTGTAATAACAAAATTTGTTTATGCTCCACTTTTTCGTGAAGTATTAATCATTATTGACAACTAAAGATGGATTGGCTGATAGTAACGATTAAATACTTAGATCAGTCACAGTTCCTCTGAGAATAGAAATTGAAACAATCTATTATTTCTTCAGTTTTCTAAAATTAACAAAACCAACTTCTAGAAAACTAAAAGAAAAAATAAGATCTTCTCCTTCCCTAAATCAATAGCAAAACATAAACCAGCAATTCACAACGGGTGGAATTACTAATGGAATTTCAGAATGACAAACCCAAAACAAAAACAATTTACACCCATTTATTAGCCAGTTTGAAGAGAATGGTATACTTCTGCAAGAATAAGAAAGGATGATCTGATGTACTACAATTTTTTGAATTTCAAAAGATATTCTCACATACTCAACAAATTATAGGGTAAACTAATACCTTTTTCACACAAGTAACACTGAGCTTACATGAAGAAATGGTTTGGCCAAAAAAATTCATAAAATTGTATTAATTTCAGAAATACAGGGGTTCTCTGGGTAATAGAAGCTGTGAGGTAAAAAAGATTGTCTTTGTGAAGGAAATCTCTTGAGAGAATAAAATCACTGATCAAAACTCAGAATTTATAATTTGAGCTAGGAAAGTTTCATTCGAAAACATTGTTTTCCTTTTGAATACACAGAGAAAGAATGTTTCAAAAAATATGCGGTCATAATAGATTTCTATAAAGAACCAAAATAAAAAAATATATATATTCATTCATGGATTTTAGTAGTAGCCTCAATAATACAACTATAAAGACTAAGATAATTATTATGAAGTTAGATATGTTTTTATGCAGATTTCATGGGATGGTCAGAATCAATAGAATAGCCAACTGAAAATTAGGAAGATGGTAGAAACCATACTGAACAATGTGCATACCATAAATAAACAGTAGATCTAAAGGCCATGGATCCAGTGAGTGAAATTTATTATTTCTTTTCAGGAGATAAACATAACAATAGATACCACTTTACCAGTAGAATGAATACATAAGACAAAGATTGGAAGTAACAATCTTCATTCAAGAATTTTTTGCAATAGATTACAGAAAAATATTGGAAGATCAAATTTGAATGAGGATGTTACAGCACATATTAGGAAAAGCTGAAATGAAACATAGGAAACTGATAAACTGCCAGCCTTATAAAATGATTAAATATTATATAATTTTTTTAAAAGAATGAAGTTATAATCTTAACAATAAACAAAATATACATCAAAAGCATTGCCATTTATTTATTTATTTTTAACTATCCAATATTGTAATAGGAAACCTCTGTTCATCATATTGAAATTATAGAAATAAGTAAACAGCCAAGAGAAAAAAAACATAACAAAAAATAAAACTTCACTAACATTGTCATGAAATTATAACATTTCACACAAAATAACATATTTCAAAAGATTTATAGTTCAATTTGAGAAAAACAATAATTAAACACATAATATAAACCTTCAGCCCTAGTAAACAATATTTAATTATTTTTTAAATTAAATATAAAAATGTTAAAGTCATGATTATTTATACAGTGATATAATTAATTAATCCATGTATTAAGATGACTTTCTTAACTTACATTAAAAAAATAAACGAGTATGATTTTAGTGTTGAAACAAATTCATTTGAAACAAATATAAAAACAAATTCATGCCATGAAATTTCACTTACTTTTCTTAAATTCTACTTATATTTTATACAACATGGCACTTAAAACTTCAGTAAAGGAGATTTTGCGGGAACACTAGCTGCGCCAGGTGTGGAGAGACAAATGAAGGTTGGGGGGGACACAGAACAGAGAGGGTCGAATCCCGACCACCACTTTACGAAAGGATGATCCCCGACTGGGAGTACAATCCCCGGATGCTCATTAAGGGATTAGGCTCACAATATAAGCCAAATACTTCAACCTTATGTGCACTCCCGGGGATGTACGAACCTTATGCGGATGATTCACCTCCGCCGTTTTAGGTTTAAGAACTCCATGCATAAATGCTGGGCATGTGGCATCTTCCCTGCCAGTGGTAAACATGTGTGGCTCGATGGTTTGCACTTATTGTTTGCATTAAGTCCAAGCTCGGCGCACACCGAGTTGGTATTCGTATACAACATGGTTTCAGACAGATTTCGACACCTATGCAACTGTGCCTTCACTCAATATCTGAAGGAACTAGGTAGACTAGCCAACCAGGGAGGTAAATACATCAGTGAGCACTGGCATTGGTTGTGCTACTGGGAGATTCTCAGCTGTTTCAAACCTTATAAGGCCATGGAGGAATTTGTACCTGAGTAGAAACCTGGCTGGTAAATCCGAACGGCGGACATTACGGATTAAGTTACTTCGCCCAGATGTTCAAAAATATTACCAGCGTCTTAAATACATACTGCCTATTACCCTCGTTGGAAATAAAAACCCTGAACCAATGGCTAAAGAGGGGGACATGGATGCATGGAAAGGCAGGCACGGGAAAGAAAATCTTGTTCAAGGGCAAATCGACGGGCAAGTGCTCGAAGAGCAAGCCCTACAGATCAATAGATGCGATATATCTTAGTGATGAGATGGTTATGAAAAGGATGTTAAGTTACGAAGGAGACAAAATCGTGATCCACCAAAAAGCGGAGGGCTCTAATAAGACAAGACCTGTTGCTAAAGCCGGAAATGCAATGTGCCAGAGGATGGACTTTATAAGCGACATAATAGAGCAAGTTTTAAAGAATAGCGCATTCACAACACTATTTATGACTTCTCAGAGAGCTGAGAGGTGGGATTTGGAGATGGTTGAGCTCGCTAGGAATCATAATATTTTCATGAGGGGATGACACTCCTTACCAGTTGACTGTATGTATAAGCAAGTAATGGATGTAATCTTATGTGTCCTGGGACGTCACGGCGTAACGATAACCCTCGGCGCAGATTCTCTGTACAAGTGGTTTTGGAATAATGGCTTACCATCAGGCTGGCATTGGACCGTAATACTTGGCACCCTCATGAACATAGGAAAATTTATGACTGTTGTAGACATACTAAGGTGTGAGGGTTCAGCACCCTTGTACCGGGGGTTGGTAGTTCAGGGGGATGATTTATCAGTATGCTTATATAACATGGAGGATTTCGACAGAATTATCCGTGCCTACAACTCCATTGGTTTAGAAGTCAACCCCGACAAGATTTATGTGTCAAGGCATCGCACCGAATTCCTTTGGCGCAGTATTGAGTCCTCAGGAATATTTGGTTATATACCCCGCAGAGTGATGGCTCTCCGGTTTAGGAACGCCAAAAATAGCCCACCTTTGCTAAAGGTTACGCAGGCTTATTCGAAATTTATGCTATACCATCTTGCCATACTACGGGGCGCTGACCTAGAATGTACTATTGAAACGTTTAAGCAGGACATAGAGCAGATTCCTTTAAAGTTCCCTGACATGGTTGACCATCTTTTGACACCTAGTTCCTTCGGAGGTGGCGGTATCTACAAGAAGACACGACTTTACAACTACTTAGAGGATACGGCACTGGAAGGTGGCTAAACGTGGAACTAAAAGCGGAAAACATCGAGTTCGGTATTGAATTAGGGCACTGGTTGGGGCGCCTCAGAAGATTGGACCTGCTTTCCAACATGAGAATAGTATCGGAGCTTTAGACCAAGTTAGTCTCTAGTTAGGGATTACCAGAGCCGCAATAGGTGGGCAAGGTCATAGAAAATTTTGTAGAGATCACCAGGCAAGAGCTGATGAGGTGCCACGACGTCATGCGGCTCGAGCACCTCCCTCATATGTGGGTTGAACTTGACATCCCGAGGTACCTAGAGGACATCGTAAGACGAGTATCACTAGATGATGGAACGTATGCCAGGTATCTAATGCCCCAAGCACTCAGGAATAAAGGCCCAGTTGAATAAAAATATTGCAAAAATGTTTATCCTAGGTGAATGGGATGTTCCCACACCCTTAGACCACATAGGGATAAAATATGGACAGCGCATTAAGGACGATTTTCGACGTTTTATATAATATACTGTTTATGTTTGCTGGATTATCCATTTATTTGAATGAGTATTAATCCTCTTCTACAAGAAAATGTTTGTTTACATTTATAACACTTCGATACTAGGAAATAATTCAGTCTTTACTAAGATGTCTAAGTGTGATTTTTGTATGGCTCAGAAAATTTCGAAAGGGAGTACAAAAATAGTCATGGAAGGACTTCCTTGTGGATGCCCTCTTTTCATGGATAGAAAAATGGGCTCTGAAATTAAATACTAAAAAAGACCCATTATGTTTGTCAACAAGACACTCTTAATTTGAAAATAGGCAACAAAAACCTCACAAAGGATGACCTCCCAGTCTACCTAGGAGTAAAATTTGACAAGAGACTGACTTGGAATAGTCAGATAGACAGATTTGTTGTTAAAGCAGTGAACCGCACAGCACTACTGAGGAAACTGACAGGGTCAAACTGGGGGCTGATAATTTCACTCTCAAAACTGTTTACATAAACATAAGACCTGCAATACAAAACGGAATCACAAGTTGGAGAATGGCAGCACCCTCAAATTTTCAAAAAAATTGCAGTCGTCAAGAACCAAGAGCTTAGAATTAATATTGGAGGTCTTAAGTCCATGCCAATTAAGGAAATGGAAAATGTTGCATGCTTACAAAGAATGGAAGACAGAAGAGATATTAAACTCCTAAACTTAAGAGTGAAAGTAGGTTGTATTCAAAACCACTTAGAATTAATATTGGAGGTCTTAAGTCCATGCCAATTAAGGAAATGGAAAATGTTGCATGCTTACAAAGAATGGAAGACAGAAGAGATATTAAACTCCTAAACTTAAGAGTGAAAGTAGGTTGTATTACAAACCACTCCCTAAATGAGAGAGTAGGAAAGAGTAATAACACTCGCATAAAGTGCCAAAGTCCTCTGCACAATACTACACAAATAATAGATGAGCAGCCCCAAGTAAATATGGACAAAATGCATCAGGCCAAAAATTATAACTTAGATCCCAGGCATTACAAAGAAAACTAACATAAGCACCCTCAAAGCCAAACTCTGTACTCTATAACACATTAACGCGGCTTACCCACAGAACAAATAGACTAGAGTATACACAGATGACGAATATTATAAATTAGCAAGAAGTGAACAGGTTATAATATTTCGCCTCAGAACCGGGCATAACCGCATGAAGTCACACCTACTTAAAAAATTTAAGATAGGATCCAGCCCCCTACACTCATTTAAAAAAGTCTCCATACAGCATGCTATTATTTAGCATAGCTATTTATTTTCAACTTAACAATTTCCTAATGTACAAATAATTAATACTAATATTAGATAAAAAAATAGATTTATTTATTTTCATTTCATCAATAATATAAAACGAGGCCAAATGTCATTTGTTAATGATTGGTCAAAAAAGGTTCCATACACTTTCAATAATAATCCTATTTGTTGTACTATGCCCGTCTTACTAGTGTTATATGTATAAATCTCATCTCTATAATCAATTCTTAGTTCAGTATTAACTTTACTTGGGCCTGGGAAACTGATTTATTTTCAATATGTGATTTGAGATAGCTTATGGTTCGCAGGTCTTATCTCTAAGACAAGTTGCATATCTATTGAATAAGTCACATGCTACTGCACAGTATGTACTAAAAATACATAGAGAATCTTTGGAGGATAGATCACGTTCTGCACGACAGGAAACTGGAGAATTGCCAGAGGCGAGCAATTCTTGCTGAAAACTATGCAAGTCCTGAAAACTACAGACACCACAATCACCATCAAAACAAATAGGTACTATGGGATTCAAGTCCACCCAGAAACAGTCAAAAATATTCTAAGAAGGGAAGGACACAGTGGTCGAGTCGCAAGAGGAAAGCCCTTCTTTAGTAAGTTAAAACAGAAGAAGCCGTTGTAATTTGGTAGGGAGTTTGTAAATAAACCCAAAAATTTCTGGGAAAGGGCCATATTCTCTTAGGAATCCAAATTTAATATTTTTGGGCCAGATGAAGGGTCAAAAGTGTGGAGAAAATCAACCTTAGCTTTTAAAACTAAGAATTTATTTATGGATGTATGGAAACTTTTTTGAGTGAGTGTATGTGGATGTGGTCAAAATGAAGAAACCACAGAGCACATTCTGCAAAGCTGCCAATCGGTGGCAAGACATATGGAGGCAGATATGGCCCCAACAAACAGACCTTGGGACCAAGCTTTTCGGAAGTCTGAAAGACCTAAGAAGATCCGCTAAATTCATACTTTCACATCCTGACATAGCCATATAGGGAAGAACAAATAAAAAGAAGAAGAAGAAGGACTTCTTCCCTTGATGACGATGTTCTACAAGCTTTGGTGTATGAAAATACCAGAACAACTGTTTGAGAACTTGCAGGGATTACAGGAAACTATGTAAGTAAATCAACCATTAATTACCACATTAAAGTGATTGGAAGGATGAAAAAACAAGATCTTGGGTTCCTTACTCATTAAACAAATGGCAAAAATAAAAAAATCAGTGTAATGACATTACATTAGTGCCTTACTTCTTTGCCTAAACAGTGACAATCCATTTCGGCCCAGAATGATAATTAGTGATAAAAAGCTGTTCTTGTACAATAATAGCAGACATTCTGGACAGAGGCAAGACAAAGGAGAAGCATAACATTTTCCAAAGCTCCCAACTCATAAAAAAAAAGGTGATGGTTACTGTTTGGTGGGCTTTCTTTGGTTTGATTCAATACAGCTTCTTGAATATTGGAAAAATCATCAATGCTGAATTGTATTGTAACCGAATTGACACAATGCATCAGAAAATGGATATAATGAAGCTATCTTTTACCAATTCGAAAGGACCATGCTGTAGCATGGGAACGCTCAGCCAAATGTCTTACGTGTGATGTTATGTAAATAGTTGGAGCTTGGCTATGAGACTCTGCTACACACACCCTACTCTCCAGACCTCTCGCCATCTGATTAATATTTTTTTAACACCAAGACACCTTTTTACAAAATAAATAATCCATTGATCAAAGGCTTAGAAAATGGGTTTTTACAATTTATAAATTTTAAGGATTCTAAATTCTATGCAAAGGGTATATAAAGGTTCCAACACATTAGCATAGATGTATTGAAACAAATGGAGACTATTTTAATTAATAAAAACGGGTAAACATTTTTATTTTTATTTTCAAACGGTAATCCAGCATTACTTTCTGGATAAACCAATACTTATCACTAGATTTCTTTATTATCTATTCTCTTGAATAAAATATAACATTAGGGAAAATTAAATTTAAATCTGGAATGAGCACGTATCAACTGAATGATACTGAAAAAGAATTAATTTAACTACTGACAGTACTTAATACTGGAGAGGTAAGAAAAAACTTACAGACAAAAGAATTGTAATGGGATAAAGGCCAATTTGGAATAGAGCGGAATATAAAAGCTGATACACAATAAGGGAGCTAAGAGATTGTGCAATAAGTATTGTACATTTACATTTGTATTTCTGTTAACTTGTTTGGTTTTTGTGATTTCAATAATTTCTATGGAATGCTTCAATTTTTGAAACTATAAATGATATTGGTAGATAATTCCGATACTTTCTCATTAAAAAAAAAAAAAAAAAATCTTTGCTTCATGAATCAAAATATACAATTTTCAAACCACTACGAAAACACGCTTTATATAACCTATGATAGAGTCAATGATTGATTTGAGTGTGATGTGACATCTCAGTAACATCTTCTGAGAACTGATTAACAATAAAAGATTAATAAAATAAATATATTCATAGAATGAACCTATTATAAAGTATCTTTCTTTCCTATAACTTGATTGCGGTAATCAATATAAACTATCAAATAACTATCAACAACATAATATATGATTAATTTCTACTTTAATTTGGGTTTACATATTGGAGTGCGAAGTACCAAAGCACTTTCTGCTGATATAATAGGCAATTTGTTGTCACAATGAAAGTTAATTAAATGACTCACACTTTCAAACATATGATCTTTTGTCCTAACCTAAAAAAAAAAAAATTATTAATAATCAAATTTATGATAAATGTGAAAATACAATATTAAAAATAATAAACTAATGCTTAAATTGAAAATAAAATTATTCAATGATTATTATTGAAAGCATTTGGAAATTACATATGATCCTTTGATATTGAACAGATCCGATATCTAGGACTGCACCTTGACCGATGTCTTACTTGGAACCCTCATACAAGACTGAAATGACAAGATACTGCACGGAGTTTTCGATTACTCCAACACTTACTGGACAAACGATCAAACCTTCCATTTAACTACAAAAGACTCATCTACATGACTATCATAAGACCCATATGGACTTACAGAGTAGAGTTTTGGGGGTCTACTAAACCATCAAATTCTTCTGTTATCAAATCATTACAATCCAAAGTTCTTCAAAAAATCCTCAATGCTTCTTAATTTGTCACAAATAAACTCATTTATAAAGCCTATGTTGCTAAGTCCCCCATGTTGCTGGCCCGGCCTGAACTAGGTACTACTTCTACTAAATAAATACTCCTTTCATGAAAAACTCCATTCCCATCCTAAACCACTAGTTTCAATCCTTGCTTCCTCTACAATCCCTGATAATCCTCCAAGGCATCTGAAAAGAAGTTGACCCCAGGACCTTCTAGTTCAGCATAGTTTTTGGAGATCTGCCAATGGGTTCATGTGAATCATGACAGTATATCTTGTATCACATTTACTAAATCTATTTTTTTTTTTTTTTTTTTAAATCTTTTGATAAAAAATAAAATAAGACATATGGAGAAGTTGGTTGGGAGTGCAGTCATAGAAACATTTCAATGAAGTCCACTTAATAAATTTTATATTTTTCTCCCATTTTATATTGATATATCATTGACTACATGAAAATCATCCTTATAAAAGTTAAATATTTATTTATTATTATTATAGTCATCAGAGAAACACATGTTAAGTAAAATATAAAATTTATTCCTAAATCATTCTTCACATTTCACCAAGTGCTACTATGGTCAATGTTCACTTAGCTAAGCTCCTCATCCCAAGATTTTAGAAACTAGCAAATCAATTCCAATATGATGATCCCAAATTGGGTATATATACTCCAGCTGCCTAATTGAAGTTTTTCAATTAATCCTCTTCCTTTTTTTTTTATTGAGAGAACCAAACCAAGCAACATTATTCAATCTGTGATATTATTAATAAGTTAAAAACTGTTGTTATAGCAGATGGACTACTGAAATTAATCCTTTAATAAACACAGTGTCCTGTGTTAGCCTAATTGTTGAGCCGTTGCTCAACAAGCATAATGTGAAAATGTTATCTACATGAAAAAAGTAGGGGATCGAAATGTCAATAAAAAATTATCAAGAAGGAGGAATACTTTCTTGTTTTGTGCTTTTAGGAGGACCAAGTATCTGAATAATTTAGTAAAAAATATAACAAATAATTCCATTGTCATAAACATATTTCATGTTTTATATTCATATAAAACAGTTCATTTAGAAGCAACAATAATTCATTTTTCAACAAGAAATATATCAGACATTAAATAAAATTTAACACTCAAAGTTGCTTCCTTTAAAAATTTACAAATCATGAACAGTAAAATAAAAACTTACCATTCCTTCTGGATCAATGAGAAGTAAATGTTTTTTAGTTGTTCCTTGTAATCCAGTTAATATATACTGGCCAGGGGTACTTCCAGATTCTCTAACAAGAAAGTCGCCATCCTATACAAAAAAAAAAAATTTAACATATCTACACTCACATTAAATACATCAACAAATATATATAAACCATAACATAAAGAAGATTTTTAGACACATTCACCACTACAAAAATGAAATTTAATATAAATGAAACCAATCCATACCTCCTTTAGCAAAGATTCAGCTTGGGCTCGGTCAATAATTCCATGAAACCACTCCTCATTCAAAAGCTGAGCAATATCAGATGGAAGACTCTCCTCAAATGGCTCTAAAATATAACTTTATTAAAACAAAATATGTTAAAAATTAGATTTAATTAAAAAGAATAAATAAAAAACTTACGCATATCAAAAACATCTCTTGGAGCAGGTCTTGGATTGAAAATAATGTCATTTACATAATGGTGATTATGAATTGTAGGTGGGGGAAGGTCACTAGTCAAATCAATTAGATTTGTTGATGGTAGTCTTTCTAAAACATGGAAAATGCATAATAATTATAATTAAAACAGGAAAATGAGTTTCTAGAGATTCGGTAAGATGATATTGTCTAATTTATTCATCAAAAAAGTTATAATGCTCATCTGCAAAAATCTGCATATACTATACTATACTAAAACACCATTATACATAGATTTTAAAAGTACTAAAATAAAGAAGGTGCAATTATGTTAAATTAAAAAAAAAAAAAAAATACAGGGACACACAACATACAAATATATGAAAAATTTACACCAGATGATAATGGCTAGAATGGAGATATCAGCAACATTGACAAAATTTTAGTTAAAATTTTACAAAATTAAAATTTAACATCGGGTTATTACAGCATACTTACAAACATAAACATAGTTTTGATTTCGAAAATGTCCGTCTTAGACAACAAAGGAAATATATGCAAAAAAAGGATAATCGAATCTATATATTTATCAAAACAATTGGACAAGGCGGTAAACCAGCAAAGCTATGTTGAAAATTTTAATAATTTCTACGCCAGCTCAATAGATTATATATATATCTCGTGTCACAATGTTTGTTCGCGATAAACTCTGAAATTACTGAACCGACTTTGATCAAACTTCGTAAGTATCTGTTATTTGGTCCAACTTAAATGATAAGATAGTTTTTATTACTATTCTAAATGGTTGAAAAATATTTTTCTAAAACGTAAAACAAAATTTGTTTAACTGTGGCAACACTGGTTCCCAGTAAAACCTTCCCATATCTTCACATATGTGATTATTAATTCAAATATAAGTGTGCGTTGATTGTTTCTATGCGTTCTTATTTATAAAATACACATTCACATTATAGTTTCCATTTATAATAAAATACATATTAATATACGTTTCCAGAAAAATTTTAAGTACTCATTTGAATGACTTGCAAAGAGTTATGAGTTGCGAAGAAGTTATTGATTACCGATCATATACAACGGTTATGTTTAAAAGATAAAACGATGTTATTGAATAATTTATATGTGGCTACTTGGCACTGGTATATAATTGTAACATTGAGTAAATAAAATTGATATCTGACATGAAATAATAATCTTTTATTTATCATAAACAGAGTAGTTCATTGCTATTCACCTGTATTTATTTTATATAACCTCATTCAACATAGTCACTATCGACATCTTTCGTAATTAATAGCAATTTTAATTTAAATTATTTTATTTATCAAATTGAATCCACCAAACCGCAAACAAAGATAAAGAAGTGTAGTTTTACTTTGATTTATTATGCTATTATATAGTAAGGGAAAGTATTGCGATCGTGAAAATTTTTGAATTCCAGTTTTCAACAGAAATACACGTTTTAGGGTCTCCTGAGTCCAAATAACCAAGTCCCACAAAAAGGTCTGTGTGTGTGTGTTCGTGTGTAGTAACTCCCGGGCGGAAATGAATAGTCCTATGAAGCTGAAATTTCATATTTAAGACAACTATACGCCCGAGATGTTACTAAAACTTTTTCATCAAAATCAGCTAACCAGAAGAGCCACTTTATACCATACATATTGTACCTTTTTATGATTTTCTCAAAAACGGTTCTGACAATTTTGATTAAACTCGCTATGTCGATGTAAAGTTAAATGGGCTTTAATATCATGTAGGTTTTATTCTTATTAAAATAGTCTGACAGGGCTAAAATGCCGATATTTTAAATTTTCTTCCTCTAAACTATCTTTGATATTGTTGGCTCTATAAAAATAACTACATTATCCTGTTACCACTGATGAAAAACAGGTAAATATATAAATTTAATGAATTTGATACCCAACTAAAGGAAAAAACTGAAAAAAAATTGTTTTATTGCATTTTTTTGTTTTTTAACTTAAGAACAGTAATATACATGTATAATATGCCGTTGGAAAGCTTAAGATTTTAGAAAAAAATATTATCTCATACAAAAGATGAAACTAAGTGATTATTTTAGATAATAATATAATAGATTTTTTAATAAAACATATGTTTCTACAGAAATTTAATTTATTTAATTATTTAATGGTTTAACTAATTTTTATCTCTTACTGTATTTGAAAATTCTTTGAAGCGATTCTAAAAACGGAGGTGAGTGAAAGTCATGTGTTGCCCGCACCAGATTTTTTGTTCAATTTTTTCAAAGTGTCTCGATATTAGAAACAAAATATTTATAGTTGTATTAGATTAATTATAGTAATAGGTTAAGTTGTTTTTAAATCACTTTCCTCATCTACAATAATTCTAACTTTAGTCTAATAAGTTGCCATTTAACTCTGTTAAACATACATTAGCAATCCAGTAGAAGTAGGCACACCCAAAATTACTTAATATATTTTAGCTGTAATGTAATCGTGGAATATAATCATGTTTGCAACATAAATGTGATTAATATACATTGATCCAACGAGTGGGAATATTTTCACTTGAAAACAACTTTGATAAATATAATTATAAAAAATATAATCTTTATATTTCTTAAAAATGTATACGTCTTATAATAATGTTTCTGTTTCTGTTTCTGTTTTGACTATATGGTAAGGAAGTTGGTTGAGAGTGCAGCCACCAAGAAAACACACCAGTAAGAAAAAAAATAAAGGAAGTGCTTTTTATTGGTAGTTTCTTTGTTACCACATCCCCAAACAACAGCTCCATCATATGCGTTTTAAAGTTGCCACTCATAAACACATTTATGCAAATTTAAATTAAGACAAAATGAAATATTCGCGAGCAAAGCCGCGGGTTACAGCTAGTATATATATATATATATATATATATATATATATATATATATATATATATATATATATATAAATATATAAAATGCTTAACATCCCCACCCCAAGCCAGTCGTGCATGGAAGTCCTATAAGAGCGCCGATGTGGTGTTGAATAGGTGAAACTAATTTTAGATTAAATAGATCATTTTAAAAATAATGGATAATTTTGAAATATGAACTTTTTTCAATGTTTTTTAAATTAAAATTTATAATTGTTGACATAGTGAGTGGAAAAAGATGACACTGCTGATGAAGCGGTGAAATATTATATGTGAAATAAATATGCATGATAGGTAAGCCTTGTTTAGAGAAAGAAAAACACTTAATAAAATAAGATATGAAATCACATTCATGTTATATAAAAATAGAGAAAAAATAAGACAATTTTGATTAGGCAATAAAACAACCATGGGGGTCGCCAATAGTTCTAAATTTGATACAGTCAGAGTACCTATGATATATTAAAAAATAAATTAATAATCAATTTTTAAGTATTAGGTTGTTGACCATGGTTATAATTTTAGTGTAACAGATCTTCATCAAGGGAAAAAATAAGATGTGATCAAAATGAATAAGGACTTAATTACACATGCAGGAATTAAAATATGAAGTAATGATACAAGATATAGGAGAATAATTTGTCAAACAAAGTACAGTTTACTAATTACATTGAATAGGTTATCTATGGTACGTTTGGTCTATTATAAAAGAATTAGTAAAAAAAAAAATAGAAAACAAATTTTTTTTTTAGAATATTAACCCTTTGATGATGGGAGGTAGGGTGAGCAGGATGGGCAGGTAGTCCTCTGAGATGAGATACTTTCCCAATGATCCCTTTATCTCAAATAACTAAACAGATCCAGACAAAAATTTTGTTTGTTTTTAAATATAATATAAACAATTTTTATTTTGTTTTTCTGTGACATAATTTATGACTTTTATTGAATATTGAATAGTTCATTGTATGTATATTCAATATGGGATGAGATGGTTCAGGTGGCATTCAATAAATGATTACTAAAAATAGACTGAACTATTCTTGTAAAACCAACAGTTCCACCCTCATTGCGGGTCTTCATCAGGGCTAAAAAGTAACAAGACACAATGTAAAGATTTTTATATAGAAATAAATGCAGGAATATGTCATGAAAAAATTAAAAACTTTGGTTTAACTATAAAAAGTTAATTCAATTTTTGGTAATCATTTATTGACCACCACCCAAACATCACATTTTATGGAACATTATACACAGTATAATATTATATGTATAATCATATAATTGTTTTTTTCAATTATAAATATATGTGAAAATCTAATTCTGTTCAAATATTTACAAATTACCAAACTTGGAAATTTTATAAATAGGTAAAATAGAAAAAAATAATTTTTTTTTTTTTTTTTTTTTTTTTATAAAAAGAGAGATTTAACACATCTAACAAAGTTTTTTTTTTTTTTCATTGGAAAAGGGTTAGAGATTGAAAACAATTTGTAACAGATTTCTGGTCCCTTTGACTCAAGCTCTATAGCAAACTACAGTCATGCCCAATCTAGTTTCAAGAAAAGGCACCATAAATTCTTCAAAGCACTCATAGATGGTTTTATAGTCCAACTGCCTATTGTTATCAAACACACCGTCAACCGCTTATGAGGGAGAAATCTCAACTGCAACAGCAGAATATCCACAGGACCCATCTGCATGCTGACAGCTTCAGCAATACACTATATCAAGAACCCATCTCCTCTATTAACAGTTGTAATAGTTAACCGTCAGTAAGGGGTGATGGATATTAATAGATAACCAAAGTGTTATCAAAGGGTATAATAGTATTAACTCTAGAACAATGAGAATGTATTTATAATGGAGCTCTTGCTCATTTAAGTGATCAATGTCTAGAATGAAGTACCATTAAAATAAAAACAATGATTTAGTGTGTTCAGTAATTGGTTTACAGGGAAAAATACTGAATTTGTTTTTAGGGTGATTCTTTATTTAAATAATATAGGAGGAATAACAGTTGGGAAAGCTACAGAAGATGAGATAACTAATAAAAAACTGTGCTCGAGTGGAATAGGTTTCAAAAATCTCTTAGACCAAATGCTTTAACTGAAAAACAAGACATTCTTGAAAACTCTAAAAACAATACAAGAAGCCCAAAATGAGTTTGATGAATAACTAACAGGAGTACAAAGAGAAGACCGCACTGCATAGCTAAAAATTCTTGGTCCATTTAAAGGAGTGAAACAATATATCTCTTTTTAATATTTTTACCTACTATTAATAAACTGTACAGGAGTTTTTATTCAAATATTAAATAAAAAGTTCTAAATTTCTCCTTTTCGAAATACCATTTTTATCGATCTTATTCAATTTTAATAATTACTTAAAAATTTGTATTCATTGTTCAGATATTACATGGTTTTCAATATGATCCAAATTAATATAAAAAAGTTAATATGGAGTATTTCTTTATGTTAAAATAAAAGCATGGCAATAAATCACTCTCTGAAGCCCATTTCTATATAACAAATAAATAAAATAGTTTAAAATATAAATATATATGTATCAATAGTTTCTAATAAGTATAAGACATGAAATAAATTTTTTTTTAATCTAAAGCTCACTTACCTCTATGTGAAGCTGGTTTATTATTTGATGCTTTAGGCAAGGATTGAGTAGCAGATGAAATATTCCCTAAAACAGCACCTACATCAGGTGGCACTTTACCAGGAAGATCATTATAATATTCTCGATCTACATCACGGGAGGAGATAGCAGTTTTTGAGGAAATGTTTCCACTAAAAACATAATAAAATCGATCATTTGAAAAATGGTCAGGAGAAACCATGAAGCTTCAGTGACATCTTTATAATTATAACATTATGGGCTCTAATCCCAACCCTAAATACCAGTAATAATTCATTATTTTGACTACAAGCATATGTGTATACAAGTGTGTGTGTATATTTCTATAAGTCATCTACTGGTCTTAAGGTTCAGTCAATATTGACTGAAACTTATGACCAGTAGAAAACTCAACTTATCAACAGTCGAGAACTAATCAAACAATATATATATAGTATGATTGTATCTATATTCATGTACCCACATGTATATGTAATACAGAAACATTTGAGTATATATACATACTATATACAAATAATGATCATAAACATATTTTTAAGTAATTGACATCAATGGTTTGCTTAAAATATTAAGAAATAAACAATGTTTAACAAACAATTATGGGTTTTTAAAATCATAGTCGAGATCAATTTTATTTAATACAAACCACATCAAATCAGGGCTATTGGTAAAATAATCTTTAAATCTCAGGTTGAATGCTTGACCAATAGTGGTTATAACATCTTGTGCCATTCCACGACTACATTCCAAAACATAACAAGCCCTGAAATCGTGGTCATCTTTGGCAACATAAGCAACAAAATCCGGAGTTTCCTGCAATAAAAAAAAAAAAAAAAAATTAAATTATCAATCTACTAGACACAATCAAGGTGATTGAAAACAAATAAATAACAATAGTCAGTCAATATACCAGGTGCAGAAGTATGAAACCCGAATTTCCCTATAAATGGTGCTCGCAATCAGTTTAAAGACTGTAAGACCGCTTCTATAGCGCCATCTTCTTCCTTTAACAGCTGACAAAGTTTGTCAACAGAGAATAACCTCAAGTTTCATACACTGGTATATTTTTCTATAGCAAACATGTCTAAGTTTTGTGCCTACAAACTATGATTTGCGGACAGCATTGGTTGTCTACTATTATTTGAAGAAAAATTCTGCAGAATTGCATAGAATGCTTGTGAATGATTGAAGTATATGGTGAACATGATCTGGGTAAAACTCAATTTTTGAGTGGTTCAACAAATTTAAAAGAGGTGGTTTTGACATGAGAAACCACTGAAAAAGTTTGAAGACAAGGACATGCAAGTCTTATTCGATGAAGACAATACTCAGACTCAACAAGAACTCGGGGAACAATTAAATGTGACGCAAAAAGCAGTATCTCTTGGTCTGAAAACTATGGGAAAGATTCAGAAAGTTGGAAAATGGGTACCACATAAACTGAATGAGGGTTGAAAATTGAAAAACCACTTGTCAAGTGCTGCTCGTCAGAATATAAAAGAAAATTATTTTTTCATCGAATAGTGGATATATTTTCAGAATCCTAAGCGTCCTAAATCATGGGTTAATCCAGGCGAACCATCAACATCCACTGCAAGACGGAATCGTTCTGGAAAGAAAACAATGCTGTGCGTTTGGTGGGATCAAAAGGGTATAAATTATTATGAGCTACTAAAACCTGGCAAAACCATTAACACTAATCGCTACCAACAATAAATGATCGATTTAAATCAAGCAATACGTGAAATACAACCGTAATAAGCAAAAAGGTAACATAAAGTCATTTTGCTTCATGATAATACCCCCTCATACACAGCAAAACGGTTCACGGAAAAGATCAAGGTGTTCAATTGGGAAATACTAGCGCATGTAGCTTATTCTCCAGACTTGGCTCCATCTGATTACCATCTATTTGCATCATTGGAACATGCACTCACTGAACAACACTTCGATTTGTAAGAAAATGACTCAAATGGTTCTCTTCAAAGGAAGAATTGTTGGTGTGGTATTCATAACCCGCCATAGAGGTGGGGAAAATGTATTAATTTTAATGGAGACTATTTTGAATAAAACATTTTTTTTTTTTTCAAATAACAGAAGTGCAATTTTTACAAAAAAATTCCGGTTTCATACTTCTACACCTGGTAGAAGGAATAATTCTAAATTATTCAATGATAAATATAAAATTGTTACAAATTAATCAATTCTTCTCAGCTGAGCACATATTTATAAAATGTATATTATAAATATAGATTACAATTTTGTAATACCAACAAATAATAAATAATACTGATTCTAAAATATTTTTCTTAACTAAGAAAATTAGTTGGATAAACAGAAGATTCTCAATTTATCAATACAATTTAAACAAAAACAAAAAATATCATAAATGGACAAAAAAAAAATATAATCAATATGATTTTATTTAAAAATTGTTAATTAATGTAAACTGAAAGTACCTATTCTATATTAAAAATATTTATTTACTCTATTATAATCAGTCATTATTTAATTAGATTGGAAAGATTTATGATTAAAAACAAAGACAATTCATGCCATAAACATTACTTACTGAATCACCACCAGATGCAAAAGAGATTTTCGGCATTCCATGATTTGTAACTTGATGGTTACCTTCAACTGTTTGAAGTGCAATTGACTTGGCAGAAATATTTAATCTTACATTCGTTCCAGCATGATCCATTTTTACTTTTGTACCCAAAGCTTTAGAAACTCTTTTTTCAACCTTTAAAATGTATTATTATAAAAATAAGTCCAACAATGTAAATAAACAAAATAAAAAGGTGACTATTTTCTTGAACATCATTAAGATACTAGGTAGTTGGTTACGAGTCCTTTGTATATTAATGATAATCTTAAATATTATTCATAACATTAAATAAAAAAAAAACATTATGATGTGGTGATCAATTTCAGATAATATTTTAATAAATTGTTTAATCATGAAAGGAGGATATTAATAAGTTAGTCAAACTCTTGAAACAACAGAACTAAAACTTAAAAAATTCAAACAGCTTTTGAAGCATAATCATACAAATGATCTGTCTAGAGGAAAATCAGCTGCCTTAAAGTTAAATTAATAAATACAAAATGTCCAAGACCACTTCAGATGAAGAATTTCACAACACAGTACTTGAGCAGCTTGAACATGTCCCCAAGTCATAACAACAGTTCCCCCTTCTTATCTACAGCATAAATATAGTCAAAATGGATATTAGAAGTTAATGGAACCTATGGATATTTATTTTAAGCAGAGGAAGTGTTTGGATATATATTATATTTGGTAGAAGTGAAGAAATAGCTGAAGACCTGAGGACACTGGGAGTCCGAAGATGGAGAAGAGCGGCTTTGAACAGGGAGGGATGGTGGAACATTGTTGAGGAGGCCATGGTTTTGCAGAACACCTTGCAGGGACCGTAGAGCCATTAAATGAATGAATGAAGACATAGCTTAAGGATATCAAGGGCCTCCCTAATATTGTAACAGAAAGAGATAAGAAAGAAAACATAACTAATAATTCAAAACAGGAAAAATATAAATTGGTTAGAATCAATATTTTATTTTTATTTTTTCACATTCAGGGCCTTATGCAGTCATTTCTGTCAATAGAATTTTCGTAACTGTTAAAATTGCTAATTCCATAGTACCAACACAGAAAATGGGTGAATAAATCTAAAAAATTATAAAAGAATAAAAATGAATATTGCAATAATCTCATTAAATAAAGGAATCATTGTAAACCTAAATAAAGGGGGACAATGTTAGAGTCGGGTAAACAGTCACCATTCCCAATATGGTGGGTGACCATCAATCAGGTAGATGTTACACTGGTAACCCAATACATTTAAGGCTGATAAGTTAATGACTGATAAAAGTGCAGTTATTTAACCTATGTTTAAAAAGAAATAGTATGTGAATACACTATTGTTTTCAGTAAAAATTTAAACATACTTTTCCAGAACACTTACCTTTCTTCGTACATTAACTGGTTTTAATCCAAGCGCTTCACATACTTTGTTGATACATTCTCTAAAATTAAATAAAAAATAAATAACAATAATAAAATCAGATATTAAAATATAATGAGAAAAATAAAATAGTGATAAACAAAATGATTCTTTGAAATTATAAACAAATATGGATTCCTATAATTTTCTTAACCCCATAAATACACTATTGAACAATGCCTACAAATAAAAAAGAAATCCAGTACATCCAACCCCCACTACAACACAGGTCTAGGAAATGAAACGAAACCACACATATTACAGAGGTATCCACACTATAAAGGGATAAAAATATATAAATAATTGGAAGAACTACACAGAAATGTATGTGGTAAGAATAAATTATCAAAAAAATTAGTGTATATCAATAATAATGAATTATGTGCATATATATATATATATATATATATATATATATATATATATATATATATATATATATATATATATATAAATATATGTATGTATGTATGATGTATATATGTAATTTTTCTAATTTAAATGGAATTAGGAGTTAAATGATGCAAAAATAAAGTTTTAATTATTAAAAGTTGAAAGACATAAAATAATCAATTGGATAACCTTCATAATTTACAATGAACCTACCTAAAATAAAGAATTGTTTAACAGTCCTTTGATTAATACATTTAACTAACATAACAGAGATATAACCTCCCTTGGTGAAATATCTACATATGATAATGAAATCAAGAATAATAAAATTCTTGATTTTACACCTCCGCTAGTCAGAGACTCTTTTTTTCAGGGGAAAAAGAGTAAAGAACCAACTTACTAGAGTGGAACACATTCGCTTCCTTCCGTTTTTTGTTAGACTCCACTTCATTTTTGGTTAGGGAAAATTAATTGTTATCGCAAATTTGTTGATCATTGTTCACAAAGACTTGCACCGCTTCGCGGCTTATTGAAAAAAGGCTTGCAATTTAATTGGACAGAAGAATGTGAGAAGAGTTTTAAAGAAATTAAGGAATATTTGTGTTTTAAACCGATTTTGGAGATTTATGATCCGGATAAAGATATTGTAATTCAAGTAGATGGGAGCCGAGTAGGTTTAGGAGCTGTCCTGAAACAGCCTCAAGAAGACGGAATTCTGCACCCAGTGGGATATTTTTCAAAAAAATTAACTTCAGGTCAGAGTAAAAGGAAATAATGTATATGGAATGTCTGGATATTAAAGAAGCAATTTTATATTGGCAACACTATTTGATAGGTAGAGAATTCACTGTAACATCTGATTATAAACCATTCGTCAAATTAAAATCAAAAGCGAGAACCGATGAGGCAATAGGTGATTTAATGTTGTATTTATCCCAATACAACTTTAAAGTAGTTAACAAGGACGGGAGAGATAATGTGGAAGCTGATTCTTTATCTCGAAATCCGGTTTTGGAAAGTTTTCATAATGAAGATGATTGTTTAAAAGTGGTGAATATTATATAAACTGAAGAAATTAAAATAGATCAGAAAGCTCATGAAGAGGAGCTAAAAACGTCGGAGAAATCTATTCGAGATGGTGAAATATATTATAAGTTATTACATAATAGAAAACTTTTGGCTGGTATTTAGTCGATAAGATCCATAATTTGTATGGTCATATTGCAAGCAAACAACAGAAAAGAATTGATCATGAGTTTAAAGAAGGAGATTTGGTCTATGTAACGAATGGTAATAGTTTAAACAGGAGGAAGCTGGACGAAGTCAGAATAGGGCCACTCAAAATTAGAAAACGTATTTCCAAATCTATATATGAAGTAGAGTCTAACAAAAAACGGAAGGAAATGAATGTGTTCCACTCTAGTGAGTTGGCTCCTTACTCTTTTTCCCCTTAACAAAAGAGTCTCCGACTAGCGGAGGTGTAAAATCAAGAATTTTATGATTCTTGATTTCATTATCATATGTAAATATTTCACCAAGGGAGGTTATATCTCTGTTATGTTAGTTAAATATATTAATCAAAGGACTGTTAAACCAATTGTAATTCTTCTAATTTAAATGAATTAGGAGTTAAACGATGCTAAAATAAAGATTTAATTATTACAATTTGTATGACATAAAATAATCAATTGGATAACATACATAATTTACAATTAACTTACCTAAAATAAAGAATTGTTTAACAGTCCTTTGATTAATACATTTAACTAACATAACAGAGATATAACCTCCCTTGGTGAAATATTTACATATGATAATGAAATCCAATATATATAAAAATAAATATATATATATATATATATATATATATATATATATATATATATATATATATATATATCGTATATACATATATGTTGTTTCGATTAAAGCATTTATTTTAGATCAAATTTCTAATAAGATTAAATTAATAATAATATAGTATATACTGAATATTTACTGAACTTTACTTTCAATATATAAGATAATAAGCTCAAGAAAAATATATCAATGGATAATATTTCTATTCTTTTTTAATATAATTTATAAGGCATTACTGCATTAATGTTTTTCATTTTCCACAAATTAATAAATTTTAAGAAATATTTGTTAAATTATTTCATTATAGAGAAGAGAACTGTATGAGAGTTGATATATGTAAATAAATAGATATTCGTATTTAAAGAAGTTATTTCAACAATATTTGAATCATATTTAAAAAAAAAATGTATAAATATTAAATTTTATGTCTTTTAATATAAGATATTATACGACGCCTGCAAATGCGCACATATTGACTTGTACACAGGCCCGTATACGTTTTTAGACCAGTGGAATACAGCCCACACCAGTGGAATTAACCGTATCCCTTTGCATACCTGTGAAATTCGGGCGTATACCTGTCTACATCTATGAATATATTCGTATTCGTATTTTTTTTCGAAATACGAATGCTTTCGTATTCTTTTTTGAAATACGATTGCTCTATTCGTATATCCGAATGCGATTTTGCCCATCTCTGATATACAGGGTGTTTCGTAATTGCATGGCACTATTTTAGATATGTGTTCACTAACACAAAATAAACAGAAAAGTTCATATTAACATATATCTCAAACTCATTTATTAAACAGATATCAAAGGTTAAAGATTTATTATTTATTTACTACATACAGACTGACTACACAAAGTTTAACGTGTTTAATACTAAATAACAGGTTTTAATCACCTGATAAACAAATGAACAATAAGCAATGACAGTAGTAGCTCATCTGTTTGCCTAGTTAGGTGTGTTACAGTGTATCATCGCTGTATTTATCATCATTTGTCTCGTTCTGTGTGTTTTAGCGTGAATGAATACTGTGACACAATTCACTTTAGGATTATCAAGGGAGACACCATAAATTTATTCATTTTTTCAGAATAAACTGATATGCTTTTAACTTATGGCAAGGTATATACACTGCTGGACAAAATTAAAGGATCACTTACAAATATTTATATTATTATTACATAAGAGATAAAAATAGGAATTCCTTTGTCCCAGACTGGACTTTGTGTTGTATCTTATCAAGTTAATCCTCTACCTGTTTATATTCCCACCCGTTTATGGAGAAAAGGGTCAGTTAATCCTCTTCTATTCTTTCTTCTTATCAGTAAATGGTTAGTTGTTAGCAAAGATTCATCTTATTGAAGATTTTTTAACATTTAAGAGACTTTAGTTTTTACTTGTGAGTTTAGTAAGAACGTTGTGATGGCAAACAGAAGAGCATTGACCGAAGAGGAAACAATTTGTGCTGTTGCTTTGAGTAAAGAAGGGTTTTCTCAAAGGCATATTGCGCAACGGCTCCAGCGGTCACAATTCGTAGTGTCCAGGGTGCTTAATAGGCACTGTCAAGCTGGAGGGCATACAAGAAGAGTCGGACAAGGCCGTCCGAGGTCAACGTCCCACCGTGACGAGAGATTTTTGCAACTGCATGCTCTTCGGGATCGCCAATCAATTGGTAACAGTCTGCGTGGTCTCCTCCAGAGGTTCAGAAATGTGCGAATTTCAGAGCAAACCGTGACAAGACGACTCAACAATTATGGATTGACCTCCCATCCTTCAGCTACTGGACCTCTTCTCTCCAGGGAACACCGGGTTGAGTGCTTGAGGTTTGCTCGGGAGCACCTAAACTGGACTCAGGAAGATTGGAGCCTCGTATTATTCAGCAATGAGTCAAGATTCTGTCTCCGATCTCCAGATGGACGGGAAAGGTATGGAGAAGGCGGGGAGAGAGGTATGCTCCATGCACTTTTTCTCCAAGGGTTGCGTTTGGTGGTGGGTCAGTGATGGTGTGGGGGGGCATAAATTTACCGTACCGAATTGGTTCTTGTGAACCGTGGTTCTATAACTGCTGAAAGGTACATTAGGGAGGTACTTGAGCCACATGTAATACCTTTCGCCAGAAATATCGCAGGTAACTTTATTTTTATGCACGATAATGGCCGACCTCACGTTGCTCGATCAGTGCAAAATTTCCTCAGACAAGAAGAAATTTACGTTATGGTTTGGCCACCCAGAAGTCCAGATATGAACCCAATAGAGCATGTATGGACATGCTTGAAAGAAGTGTCCGTGCCCGAGACCCACAAAATTTGGCAGATTTAAGGGAAATGTTAGTGGAAGAGTGGAACAACATACCAGAACAACATGTAAGAGCCCTGGTCGCTGAAATGGGCAGGAGAATGGAAGCAATTATCAGAGCTAGAGGTGAGAATACCAATTATTGATCGTTTTCCTCGATTTCTTCCTTTTTATTCAGTTTTGTTATTTCATTTCATTTAAAATATTTACTTTTTCATTTTGAGACTGTAGGACATTTTTATTTTTTGATTTGTTTTCCTATTAAAAATTTCTAGAAAAGAATTTTTTATTACCCTTATAATAAAGCGTGACTTCTAAAGAAAAAAAGAATATTTTCAAAAATACCCTATACAGTTCAGTAATTTCAAAATATTGAAGTGATCCTTTAATTTTGTCCGGCAGTGTAGAAACAGTGCTCCTGCTGTTCGAATGTGTTGTGAAAAGTTTTGTAACTGAAGAACTGCATATATACATACACGAACGCACACACCCTCACTCAAAGGTTTTAAGTAGATCCCCATTTAATTACATACTTGAAAAAGTCTTCCTGGGACTGGGATTCGAACTCCCAACCTTTATCGTGGTATACTATCATGCTAGCCACACAGCTACAGCCTAATAAATAACATTAATAAAAAAGTGAAATAAATAATCTTATTTATCGAACTTCCCATATACTTGGCTCATTTGCGTTATTGTTCCTCAAAACTAACAGTATTTGAGGTCTCCTTTAAATAACAATCCTCTTGTAATTCCCACATAATTCCATACCAGACTTAAGGAAAACAACAGCAGCTAATATTGGAAAAAAATTTGGTAAGCAGTGTTATACTTTACTGAAAACAATTGAAAGCTTTACTGAGAAAAGTGAAAGCAGCATTACTTTTTCACATCAGCTGATTGCCGGTAGCTCAGTGAGCCAGGGCAAATGCCAGTGCTGTTATTTATTTATAGTTATTCAATGGTGGTAAAAATAGATCAGAAAATAATGAAAAAATATTAATATCCTAAATAGTTTTTCACTATTTTTTCCACCTTTTTTGACCGCCACCAGAACCATTTCATCCTTAACATTGTATTAAATTATTTGATTGCTAAAAATAAATAATTATATATGTATTAAAATGGACATCTTACTTGGCTACCAAGAATCTGGTGTCATAATCCAGCATTTTCATTGATGCAAGAACTTCCATACATCCCATATACTAAAAATCATCAACATAATTAAATTTAAATTAAATATTTAAAAGAACATAGACAATATTAGATTATTTTTTTGGCTCTTTAGAATTGATAAAATGAGAATATATTTACATTCTAATATCATGAACTTTGATATCACCAGTGGTTAATGAAAATGTTGTTTAAATAGTACATGAAAGCAACACAATAAATTTGACAAACTGTGTTTTAAGGATTAAAATATTAAAATTACCTCCCTGGTAGAGCCAACTGTACTTTTCTGTTCAAATGATTGAACAAATAAAAAAGTATTACATTAATTTTCAGGTTATTGTTTAACCATACTTATTCCACACTTCCTAAATCCATTTTCCATGAAAAATGTTTAACATTATTTTTTTGGAGCTACTTATACTAAAAATACCACTTAATGAGATTGTGTTTTCCATCAACTTACTCAATAATTGGTAAGGTGTTTACTGTCCTATAAATATAAGCTGCGTGCTTTAATGAACTAGCTGTCAATGAATTTGTAATACTTAAGTCATAAAATTGATTTTTTAAAGAACGTTTTTCATCAACAAAAAGTAAAGATTAGGATCAAGGGTTACAGAGAAAAATATTTATTATTGTGGATTATATATTATTTATAGAACAGCTGCGTAGTAAATAAATGAATTCTTAAACTTTTCTTTTTTTTTTTTTTTTAACGCCTAAAACATTAACAATTTGTCAAAATTCAACTATAAGGAATTGATAACAGAAAAAAATAAGATATAAATTAATCAAAACGCATTTGAGACCTTCAAGATTTAATAATAATTCATAAACTGATAGGTGGAGTATACAACCTGTGTTGTAACCAGATGTGGACAGGCATGTTTTGAGGGAATGGAAATTATAGATGACTTGAACCTGTAATGACATATGCAGTGCAATAAGACGTTGGGCACGGACAGATTAAAAAATAAAATATTGAGGTTTTCGAGAAATTTATAGAGGCAATCACATATGATACATAATAAACGCCCCAGTGGGTAAGGGATAGAATTCAACCATGGTGTCTATGTCTGTCCTAAAAGATGACTAAAGGAGGCAGTTTTCCTGAGGTTACGGGGCCTATCTCATTGGGCCCACAGGGGAGTAAAACTGATTCAAAGTAACTAAAATGGCCTCGGAACGGACTGTCTCAACGGAAATGACCTGGAGCCGAAAAGGACCTAAGAATAGCAATCTGGAATATCGGGACATTGATGGGAAAAGAAGTCGAACTAGCATTGGAAATGAAAAGTTTCCAAGGGAGAATTGGCTAAAGAGGACATTGGAATCGTTATGTCTCCTACCGGATTTTGTAAGCTAGAAGACTAGGAACCAGTATCCTCGAGAATAATGGTGGCCAACCTAAACCTAAGTATTGGAAATTATTTAGTCTAGGACAAGGAATTATTTTATACAGAATTACCAAGAACTGTTACAACAAAGACAGGTGCAGGTCCAAGAAAGGTCCATAAACCAGAGCGGATCAATGGTTGGATTGGATGGTGTTAAAGAACAGCACATGAATATATGGTGGAGAGAGCACCAAAAATGAGAATGGCCAACGTTTTATCGACTTTTGTGTCGATACCGACCTTATCGGCAACTCACTCTACCCATAAAAAAAGGTGCATAAAATAACATTCTTCATATGATCGCTGTATCAGGAGATACTTTACAGATGTAAAAGTTATCCGAGGAGCGGAGGTAGGTTCCGACAATCTATTGTTAGTGGCTAGCACCAGGTATTTAAAGGGATGATGCCCTTAACCTAAAAAATATGAAAACATCAAGGTTCATGTGGTGTATGACCCTGTGAAAAGAATGGAATATGCAAGAAAACTGGAGGAAAGGTTGATTTGATAGGATGGAGGATTTGAACCTAGATAGTTATGTGGAAACCCTGAGGAGTACCCTGAAACAAATAATTTTGGGAACAGCTAAGGAAATCTGGGTATGCGCAGAAGAACAGGAAAAGGTACATGTACCAAATGGTGGGATGAAAGCATAAAGGAAATGGTCTACAAGAAGAAGTGTGCCTGGAAATCATATCTGCAAGATAAATCCCAGGAAAACTTATCGAGTATCGGTGGGTAAGAAATGAATGTAAGATAGCAGTTCAAGCAGCCAAAAAGATGACTTGGGAAGAATTCAGTAGAAGTCTGGATGAAAACAATCGGGGCAACATCAAAAGGTTCTGGAGAACGGTTAAGCTCCAAAAAGGTTATGTATGTAAAAGGGAACAGCACAAACTTTAATTGGAAGGTGGAATAAGCGTCCTGTAGTCAGTCACCCAGAGCCTTCTTTACGCTGACGACATCGACCCTAAAGATTGCCTTACTTGGGAAACATCATCAGCAGATCTGGTAAAACAGAAATCGGACAAGGCAAATCAAATAAATTACCATGCAATAGCATAGATGGCCATCAAAATGTAGGGAAAGAGATGAAGCATGTACACATACAAGGCAGTCTACCTCCCAACGCTTACATATAGGAGTGAAAGCTGAGTCATGCTAGACAGGTACATTAGCTGGTTTACAAGAGCTAAAACGAGATACCTTCGCAGAGTGGTCAGCAAAACAAAGAGGGACTGTGTACGGAATACCAGCATAAAGTGCAGCTGCAGGTGGCCGAACTGAAGACCTACATTGAAAAAAAGACAGCTTAAGTGGTTCAGCCATGTCTGTCAGATGAATATGAGAGAGCTCCCCAGAAAAGTATTGGAAGCCCGCCTGCTAGGCAGAAGACCCTGAGGTCGCCCGAGAATCCTCTATGAGGATTATATCCATAGAATAGGAGGCAACAGAGAGAAAACCTTGGCTCAAATGAAAAGGATTTGTCAAGACCGAGAAAGGTGGCCATGATGGATCGAGGCCCCTCTATGCTAAATGGCACACATAAGAGGAAGCAAAAGAAGAAGACACAATAAAACTCTAAAAGCTTAATTGGAAGAGAAAGGATAAACACTTTTCAGGACACACACTAGCACCTTGCAAAAAGAACCTTAGATATTTTGCCAACTCATAACTAGGGCATCACACTTCTGAATAAACTGGAAACAACACATTTTTGTGATATGTGTAATTCACGATGATGAACCATTTCTCTAAAGGAAAGTAGTAGATAACAAAAATTGGATTCTATATAATGCACTAAGGCAATAATCATAGAGTTCTCCTAATTGGGTAGATTTATCACGAAAACACATATTAATTGTGGTTAGGATGGAAAATCATTCAAACATTTTACTTTTGGTCAGGACAAAAGTAATTCAAACATTTACTTTATTTGGATTAGAATAAAAAATGTAACTCATTTCTCAGATACTTCAGAACTCTAAACATAAATGATTTTGCATAAATAATTGTACCATCACAAGACTGGATAATTCAACAAAATTTTGAATATCATTAAATCAAGGACATAAGACTGAACGAGGCAATATACTTTATACACTAAATATTATAATTATTTATTGCAAATAAAAGAAAGTTAGGCTTTTACAGAAATTTAATAAACTATGACCCATCTTGTAATAAAATACAAATAAAATGAAAGATAGCATATAAAATTAAGAGACTTAATATAAAACAATGACAGCAGAAAATTACCCGAACATTGTAAATGACTCCAGTTGATCTAATTATATCATCTTCATGCAACCAGCCTCGAGCAGGGCGCTGCATGAAATTCATACCGGATCCACCCATCAAATAAACCTGCTAAATAAATAAGTAAAAATGAGGTTTTTAATATTCAAATATAATTATTTACAATAATTAAAGGTAAAATATTCATCATTTTACTTGTGTCCATCACAATAAGTATCAATAACTAAAGTAAAAATAAGGCCCACTTCGATGATAGGTTAAACACCATTTTTTTAAATTTTTTTGTTTATATGATAGTTTATTTAAGCCTAAAAGGTACAAAATAGTAAACAAAAGTGAAATTTACCGCATGTTCCAGCAATAATTGAACCTATATAAATATAGTTTAGAATAGTATACTTCATATGCTTAGCACGATAAAAGTAACATCAAAGCCAGAACATAGAGTGAAAAATTAAGAAAACTATAATAACAAAAACATTCATATCAAAATTAATATAATTTTAACATTAATAATTACATAACTTTACAATACAAGAGATCTAAAACTGGTTTATAAAACCAACCTTAAAATAAGTTTCACTAACAACTGCTACTTTAAGTTGTTAGTAGCACTTAGAAAATTGTTATCAAAATGAATGATTAATCCTGATGATTCATGTAATAGATCACATTTGTTCTTATAATAAAATACATCTACTGTATCAATGGTTTTAAACTTGGAAATTTCTCATAACATAAAAAAAAGTAACAATAGCTAAAGAAATTTGCTTTTTTTTTTTTAATAATAGGAAATCACTTCAAACGTAATATATTTTTAAAAACATTTAATGACCAAAACAAAGAAAGAATAAAATTCTAACTCGAATTTTCAACCTACTGTAAACATATGAAATCAAAACTTTTTTTAATTTACAGTTTACCTTACTACAAAACTGATTATAAAATTTGACCAAATGACAGTTATCAGGATACAAAGTAAACAAATGAAGTAGAAATCTTTCTATACATCAAATACTCTTAGTTCATCCAACTTGAATGGAAGAACAAGAAGTTTAAGCCACGCCCCTAGTTCCACTTAAAATCGTAACATTCGTCATACGAACTGTAAAATCTAACCATTTTCTAGCAAAAAAAGCTATATCATTTTCAAAATATATTTTTGTAATTTCCTTTCCACACATAGGCTTTATCTTATTCCTCCTATTCTACAAACATTTTGCGCTAAAATACTTAAAAAGTATTTTTTTTGGTTTCTGTCAAATTAGACGCTATAGAATATAACGTCGGCTTGTTGTTGGATGTGTAAGAACAGGAAATATTGAGTATTAATAAATTATTTAAAATGATAATTTCAGAAAACGGCAGACATTGTCCAAAGCTATTGTGAAGGCAATTTACCAATAGGAGATAATCTCGATTAAAAACTGGACCCGAATGGTAGGAGGTTCAACTGGAAGTGTTAATTCGGAAAATACGAAAGAGGGTCGCTACACTTGAATACAGTCATTTTTTACCTAAAAGGAACGTGGAAAAACCATCAGCGAGAAATTATAATTGGAGCAGCAAGTGAAGCTGGAATTCCATGGCCTTAAGGGGGACCATTGGCGGCCAATCCACTTTATTCTTCCATTTTTCATCGATAGGTGATCATGCAAACGTTAATACATATTGTCGTGGCTCTGTTATAGCAAATGTATTAATCAATATATTTTTATATTATCTCTCCCAAACAAAATATTCAAAAATGTATAATAAAAATTAGTTTATCCATCCTTATATCAGTTTGGGATAATCGCGGTATGTAAGAACAATTGAATTTCAGATCCGATGGAAATACAGATGACTCTGCTGCTCACACTACTCCACTCAAATGAACCCCTTGCGAGATACAAAATATGTACAATAGCGTAGTAAAGAAAAGAACTGACTGATATTTCTTTGATATGGAGTTGGTCTTCAGTCCTGGTTGTGGTCCATGTCTCAGAGCCATAACATAATACAGGACGGGTGAGAGTTCTGTATATGATAACTTTTGTTCTCCTCCCTATCAAATTGCTTGTGAGATGCTTCCGGAGTCCAAAATAGCAGCGGTTAGCAGATAATATTCTCCTCTTAATTTCCACGGCAGCGTCGTTGTTGCATGTTACTATTGTTCCGAGGTAAACGAACTCGGAGACTTGCTCAAACCGGTAGGCCCAAAAGAAACGCTGGTGCCTTTCGATCTCGGATCTTAATCCAATACCATATACTTGGTTTTGGCTTCATTGGCAATAAGTCCCATCCTTTTCGCTGCAGCTTTCAGGGCTAGGAATGCCTTAACTACTACTTGCCTGGATCTCCCTATAATATTAATGTCATCGGCTTATGCTAACAACTTCACTGATCTGTTCCATACTGCACCTGAAGTCTGAACCTGTGAGTCCCTTATTGCTTTTTCTGACGCCATATTAAATAATGCATTCCAATTAAACCCCGCTCTTACACACTCCCTTTGACAAATGGTGTACCCTAAGGTGCCTTCTTATTCCTATCTTTCCGCCATATACATCAATGATCTTCCGCTCTCCATTGAGCACTCCCAATACCATCTTTATGCCGAAGATATACAGATTTAAATTTCCTTCATCCCAAATGATTTCCCTGGTGCTATTTCTAAATTGCAAGAGGATATAAACAGTATAAATGTCTGTGCAAACCATAAAAAACTTATGTTAAAGTGCTGAGAAAACGTGATTCGGCGGATCCGTTATCGTCAAACGTTTACCGGATCCGATGATCGCAATTTCTGGCAAATAAATAGTGCAGTTTAACAAGGAGGTATTTGAAATGCGTTACATTTGGTGTGCATGGGTGGTGGTGAGTCGTTCGACGCCCAATTGTATCACGCCATCGGTTCAGCTCTGTGGCATTCGTTCTCATCACGCGAGACAATACATGTGTTTACCTTTTGTCGATGCTTCGCCTAAATGTAAGTAAACAGATATTATTAGCTGTTGGCTGTATAGGCCGCATGCAGAAGAGATTGACCCTGTTAACTTCTGAAACAATCCTAAAATTTGTTTTAGAAACATTGCTCACTCATGACACGGTTTTAAGTACTGAACTATAAAAAGCACTGCGTACAAATCTATTGTAATCTAGGAAGACTGAGCTACTTTACTGCTCAGTCTTCCCAGATTTCACTTTCTCAAATAGTTAAATTAATTTATTAAGTTGTTTTATAAAATCTAATATAATTAACTGAGATGGGAATTGTGATTAGAATAATATTAAATTATTTGAGAATGCTAACAAACAAGTCTTATATTGACGGCATTTGATGAATCTCTCTAACTAATGGCATAATTATCACAATAGTGAGGTTGTATTATATAAGTATAACTCTTTAAATTATTTTACTGACCATATTTGTATTTCAAATAGTATTTAATAATCAAAAATCAATTTTGATTTTGGAAAAAGGATCGTAGAAATAAATAGTGTTAATCGCGTCACCTACCAGTCGACTTGTAATGGGACTACAAACATAGCCGTTTGTCGAAAATGCCCTTCCAGTTTCTACACTTGTCGGCTTCATTTTCAGCAAATAATCTTTAATAGCCGATAAAATTTTACTAGTAACCTTTAGGTTTACTAAATTTTAATTTTTTGTTCCATGTCTAATCCTAACATAACTTTTATTTTTACTAAAAACCCTAAAGCATTTCTGTCTTCTACCATTCAATACACGTAAACTCTTTGTTTCCTCTCTCGTCCTTCCCCACTGATGACTACGGTTGTGTGGTGTACAGCAGACTTTCAGGACAAAACAGAAGCGTATTATGAATTTTGCAATACGATTTGTATTCAGGATCACCAGAGACACGAATATAACCCAATATTATTCCGAGTTAAGGTGGCTCTATCCTCGTTACATATGTCAGTTCCTAGCTTCCTTCCTCTGTCAGGTTATCAGAACTCAACGCCCCAGCTATATCTTCCAAACTCTTCAATTTAAATCATCAATTCAGTCCCGTTTTGCCAGATTCCGTCTTTCTGATCTCTACCCTCCTCCTCACACCACTGCTGCGTTTAACCTTTCTGACCAAATCAACCTCTCCTTGCAATTCTACCCCTCCTGAGATGCGTCATACAAGAACTGCTTCCTCTTTTAAATCGCTACCTTTTAACTACCTTCTCCTTTCCCAATTAAACATACAAGAACCTCCAAACTAAAAAACTACTTACGTCATAGACATTACTGGCATTTCTCATATTAGTGAGTGTATGGTCGATTTGGTTCCTTGTTTTTCATCTAGCGATAATACTGTTTTATTAACTATGCTATATGTAAGGATCACTTCAGTACAAAATATGAGCTGCTGATTCTTAAGTTTTGAGTTATTCCGAAATTCACTAATGTTGTGCCTTTTTTATTACAATCAAGATGCCTGATCTGTCTTCCCGTGGTTGAAGTAAAAGCTTCTTACCCAACTTTCGAATTAAAGTATCCCAAGATTATTTTGGCGTGTTAATTTGAGAAGTTTATTGTATGATTTTTCAATATAACTATAGAAAGTATATTTTTCATCAGTTTGGATGTACGCAGAGAGCCCGTTTCAGTGATATTGTACTTATTCATTGATTTATTGAATCCAAAATGAGATCTTGTAGTAGGTTAATACTGAGAATCCTGTTCCCTGAATAATTCTTGTTTAGCCACCGTTTGCAACATTGTACTACTTTCACTTTAAAAGCTCTATGTCTTTCCAACTTATCTTTTTAAGTGCCACTAGATCAATCTTCAACAAAAGTTGTATTTTTTTAGTCCCTTATCAACAACAGATTACAATTTCTTAACGAACTGCTTACATTCCATGGGGCCAGATAATTGATAACTTTATCTTGCGGAAGTCTTCATCGTTGTTAAGTTCAGTTTTTCCGAGACTTGTCACGTTTCTTTGAGAGTTGTTGAATTCGACCACACACCTAACCCCCAACCTAGAGGACAAATGATTGATTGAGGCCCAGAGAGCCCTGGAATGTGGCCAACATCTCCCTTCGGCTTTTAGAAGCAGGATTAGTAGATGATAATTAAGAAGGGTCATTAATGGAACATTTATTTATTTTTAAAGGAAATAGTAATTTTGGGGAACATTTCCCTTTTCTCATTTTAGTTTCATCACTACTTAAACGAGTAGTTATGCACGATGGCTTGTCACGATAAGAAAACAATTGGGGCGTTCTTACAATTTTGCTTCAGGACTGTTTAAGAGAGTAACTCCAACCCCTCTACATCGTTGTCGATAATAATCGACAGTTCCCTCCAAAACTTGAATATTCAATTGTTGAATAATATTAATTCTTATTTTCGCCTTTTGTTCTTTTATTTATTAGTTTAAGGAACATATATTGTCTTTATTTATTTAAATTACATTTTTCAAACGTATTGCGATGTTAAAATGGTGACTTAATTAATAATAACTTTGTTTGTCAGTTAATATCATGAATTTTTATAGCCCTGCTATTAGTTTTAAGAAAGATAATGAAGATTACAATATATTAGATTGTTCCAGCCAGTATGAGGTAACTGTACACTTTCATTTTCAATGTGTAAGATTAATAAAAAATTAACATAATTTATTTATGGTGCTTAGTTAATAATTCCCCCAAATCATTTTTTATCTATGTTGTGTAGGAATTGTTTTTAGTGTTTTATTAATTTTAATTTTAAATAAACGTTTTGTTTTTAATATTAGTAGTTGTCTAAAGATACAACTTTTTTATCGTGTGATAACGTTCTTTAAATCCTTTCTTATTATTATTTTAGGTTTTGTCTCTTGTCTATCATAAAGTACATTATTAGTAGTATTACATCAGTGTTTAAGGATACAGGATAAGACTAGTTAAGTTATCTTGAACTGCACTAATATTTGTGCATATACACACACATTTGAATTATTATCCATTTTTTTGTGATCTAATTCATGTACGAATTTGATTGATCTTATGTGGTATCATTACGAAATTATTTGAATTTTTAAAGTTACAAACTCCTTTTTTATTTATTATTATTTTAATTTTTGTATTCCCATAAACAAAATGTACAGAAGGTTTAGTCATTTGCATCCAGTATTTTGTAAAATACAGTCACGAAAAATGAAGTTCTCATCTTGATTTGTCATAGTTGTTTATTTATTGGTTATTTTAATTTTGTAGTTGAACTTCAAATAACCATGAGCAATGTATTATGCCCTCAATTGTCCAATATTTGAAATTATTTAGGGGGTGTTTGGTTGTCACAATTTCACAATCGTCAGGCCCTAAATTTTTTAAAGCCCAGTACATTCAGTTGCCATTTCGAAAGTAAACCACTGATTTTCTGTTTAAAAAAAATTAGTGTCTAAACTTTGATTTGAAGTAAAATTAATTATTGAAATATATATTTATATATAGTTAAGTGAAACTAAAAACGTTTAAAACAATCATCAATGTTTAATAATGAATGCAATAGGATATGAAGGACATTATTTAAATATTTACTATATTATAAGATTTCTAAAAATTATTGTGTATTTTGATATGCCTCCTAAGAATTATCAGAAATTCACACAAAATATGATGTATTTAAAAGATAAATAGTGTTTTTCACATAATTGAGATGATAGTTTCGAATTTGTACTGTATATATTCTAGGAAATTTTAGAAGGGACAAACAAATTTATCATTAGTTCAATTCATTGGTTGTTTTTTTGTATTAAAATAGAGAACTTTTTTCCCCTGTATTTATTACCTTTTTTTTTTTTTTTTGTTAGATTATGGAAGGAAACATTTTTAGTGTGCTTTGGAATGGAATTAAATATATAATATGTAGTAGCTTTTTGAAAGAACTGCATTTTTCAAACTAGTTTTCAAAAGACTTGTGCGTGTTTTTTTAGATTGAATCGGATGATGGATATTGATAAAACAAAACGATTAGATTACAAGCATGCCAAAATATCAATTTCTTATCAGCGTCTCAGTAATGTCAGGGGCTGTTTCTAACTGTTATTTCAAATAATTTTTTTCTAGATATGTAGGACCACTTCTTAGCTATTATTATACTTTTTATTAATGTTCACAGATTGATCAAGAAGAAATCACTGATACCAGTTCACCAGAATGTTCAGGGAAAAAATGCCCAATATCGGCTTTTGGTTGCTCTTCACCAAAGAAAAGAAAATTCTCTGTCAAGAGGTAAAATGTTTTCAATATTTGTGCTAAGGCCGCTCTACAAAAGTCTTTGATACATTTTTTTTATTTATATAATTTTTAGATATCACTACGTTACAGCCTCTAGGGCCATTTTCAAGAATCTGTAAACAATCAAAAGTTTTTTATGGCATATATACATTTTTTTTTTTTAAATATCTAATTTTCAACATTTTAATAAATTATTTTTAATGAATGCGTTATTTACCATGCATATCCATATTATATATCTATTCTTTCACCACTTCATCAGCAGTGTCATCAATTAACAGCAGTATCAAATTTTAAAAGCACCTGTTTTTAAAAAGAACATTATATATTGTATCATTTAATAAAAAAATGGAAAAAATGTATTTATTCAAAGGGACAATTTTTTTTTTATTAACTTACTTAACATTTATCGGCCGTCTTGTAGGTGTTCTCATGCACTACTAACTTGGGGTGGGGATGCCAAAAGCTTTATATATTTATTTTATCAATAGCGCTTGCATAAAAAGAGTTTAGGTTGTCTACGTCCGTTTGTTGATTCGCCGATTTTTCTAAATTTTTTGTTATATATATTGATTCTATAATCCTCCTCTTATTTATATTTTCTTCCTTATGTAGGACTGATACGTTATAAAATTCAAAATTGTGTTTATATTTATTGCAATGTTGCGACAGACCTGTAGCAAATTTTGATTTAGCGCATTTCGAGTTACAGTTTTGTCTATGTTGTTGTACTCTCTTTTGAAGCTATTGTGACGTTTGCCCATAATATGACTTATCGTCACAATTTTTACAATTTATTATATATATGATTTGTCATTTTTTGTTTTGGTATCCCGTCTTTGGTTTTAGTGTAAATTTTTTCAATTTTATTTACCGTTTTTTTTCCTAATTTAATTTCGGTTACATCATATTTTTTAAAAGTTTTTTCTATTTTATTAGTTAGGTTTTTATATAAGTCACAGAATAATATTTTTTAGGGTATGCTTTATGAAATTTATTGGATTTTTCATTATTTTCTGGATCATTTATTTTGGTATCTGTTTCCTTTGGTTTCATTTTATTATCTATTTAAAAATAATTAGTGATATTTCACCTTTAACAATACATTTTATAAAATGAATAATGGAATTTATTTAAATCAAGTATTAAAAAATGCATTAAATAAAATAAATACAACTCCAAAATTGCTCGTGAAATATGTTGACGATATTGTTGCCATAGTAAATAAAAATGGAATAAATATCCTATTAAAAAATTTAAATTCAATATCTGAAAAGATAAAATTTACAAAAGAATTAGAACCTAATAATAAAATACTATTTTTAGATATAGAGATAATAAGAGACAACATAGGCAAATTGAGTACATTGGGGTGAAAAAAAAACTATTACAAGCAACAGACAATTAAATTGGCATAGCAACCATAGTACGGGGCAAAAAATTAGTACAGCAAATAATATGATCAAAAGAGCAAAGATATTATCAGATGACACCCACATTGATAAGGTAAAATCAGAAATATATGGCATATTAAAACAAACTTGGTATCCGATGAAAATGCTTAAAAAATTATGGTACAATAAGAAAGCGATTAAAGACAATAATACCAATGGACAAAATAATGAAATAAAAAATTTACAGGATAATAAAAAAAGGCAAGATATTATAATAGATGTAAAAAGTTATAAAAATGAACGAAATCTGATCGCTAATTATTTTAAAATAGATAATAAAATGAAACCAAAGGAAATAAATGCCAAAATAAATGATCCAGAAAATAATGAAAAATCCAATAAATTTCATAACACGGTATAATAAATAATAATAATAACAGGCTTACCGAACCCCAAGGTTCGATGCGGATACCACCAACTTCCGCCTGCACAGGCTCGTCCAATGTTCACTGTCCAAGCCCAAGCCCTCGAGATCAGCCTTAATAACGCAATCCTCCCATCGACGCTTCGGCCTACCTTTCGGACGTCTACCAGACGGTTCATCGAATACCAACTCTCTCGGGTCCGTTCCTCACCGAGCCCAACAACTTTACTCGCCCATTTGAATCTCCACGATGCTATCAACTCAATTATATTCACAGGGCACAAGCTCCGCAATTCCGCGTTGTGCAACCTTCTAAACTCCCCAGTGGCCTCATCTTTCTTCGGACCAAATATTTTATGCAGTACCTTATTTTCGAAAACCTTAAGCCGTTGTTCATCCTCCAAAGTAAGTGGCCATGTTTCACATCCGTAAAGAACCGTTGGAAGAATAGTAGTTTTATAAATTCTAACATTTAAGTTTTTAGACAGAAGTCGTGAGCTAAGTAATCAAAATTCTCGGGATGAATATAGTTCTGTGTTCTATTTTTTGTATTTAGTTTTTGTCGAAGTTTCGCGATTACTAATTCATGATCAGAACCGCAATCTGCACCACGATATGATCTCACGTTAATTATGCTACTTTGCCATCTGTTTTGTACTAAAACATGATCAATTTGATTCTGCGTTTGTCCATCCGGCGATGTCCACGTATGAATATCCTTATGTTTAAACGTAGAACTTTTGATTACTAGGTTTTTCGAAATGGCAAAGTTTATTAGTCGGGTCCCATTATCATTACTATATTCGCGCAAACTCTCTTTACCGATTGTAGGACGATATACCTCTTCCCTTCCCACCTTTGCGTTCGCGTCGCCTAGTATTATCTTAATGTAATTTCGCGGTAACTTATCGTAAACCGACTCTAATTCATCATAAAATTGTATTTTACTTCATCATCACTGTGTTCGGTGGGAGAATGAGTAAACACTCATAAACGCGATTTTGAACCAACGACCTTGAAATATAGCGACCGATATTCTTTCACTAAAGAACTGTACGTCACGTAATACGGAAAGAAATCTATTCCTAATCAGAAACCCGGTACTTAGACAATAATTAACGCTCCCTGCGTACCAAATAGTATACTTTCCTTCTTTTAGCGAACCCTCCCCTGGCCAGCGAACCTCTTGTAATGCAACGATATCTAAATGGTACCACTTAACTTCATTCGCGACCGACTTTAACTCACCTGCCGAATTTAAACTTCTAACGTTCCAGTACCTATTGTTAGATCTCTAATTTTCATCTTACGACATGATTCCCCTGAAGCAGTCCCCACCCGGAGACCCGAACGGGGGACTAGTTTACCTCCGGATAATGAGCGTTTTACCTCAGAGGAATCCATGATTGTTTGTGGTATTTTGTGAACTGAAATATGTGAGTAGGATGTTCGAACATACGTCACACCCTCCAGCAAGCCTGGAGGGCCGCTCTCATTGTTAGTCAGCGAGTCCATCGGACTTAGCCGGGTGCAGCTTCCGAGGAAATTCCACCGACCATCCCCACATCCGTCACCTGTGGGACGCTCCCCATACGCAGTAATGAGATCCGCGCGACTGATTCTCTTCCCATATCCAATCCTTCATCACTGCTATTCCGTTCATCCTGATCAAAATTCTGTTTGCAGTCTAATAATTCATTAACGTTTTTGAAATATTGCATGTTAGGAAGCAATTAATACAGAGGGTTCAGGTAAAAGGAAATAAAGCAAAAATGTAAAAAGGCTCAGCTAAAAGAGGTATAAAAGGTTGATGTCAAACAGTTAGAAAGCTAGATTGAAAGGGATGTGCCTCTAGAAGAGTCTATTAATTAATTTAGCTATAGCTGTTTGCTGGTTCTGCAGTTCACAAATATGTGAGAGTAGCATTCCTTTAGAAACCCAGATCACAGGGGTTTGCTGGACCAGCCCACAAATCTGTGTTAGGAGCAGCCAAATGGTTAACATTTTTTTTTTCTGAAATAATCTTAAAACTAATTAAGTGACAAAATTTATTTAAATTTTCTCCAAGATAATTTAGAAGTATTTTTTCTTGAAATAAGATGGTATTAATTGTAAATAAACATTCATTTTGTAATTTAAAACATTTTTCCTATGTTTTACTTTCATTCACCTATAAAACACATATTAAGGGAAAGTATTATAATCGGGAAATTTTTTTAATTAAGTTACAAACCGAAATACATGTTTTATAATTTTTTTTTTTTATCTACTAGGATTTTATGTGAATTTTTATCTTATATTTTAATTAAGGAGTTTGTTGATCAAAAATTTCAATATTTATATCAATGACAAATATTAGAGTATTTTAAATATTCAGAGAATTTACTGCCCTTTATGTCCTGACTATATTAATGTTTATTAATTAATTCTTTGTCTTTTAAATTAATTCTTTAAATGTTTGTTTTTCATAGGAAATTATTGCTCCAAAAACCTATTCTGGACATCCACCCAACAAAAAATAATTCTTGGATGAAAAGTGAAGGTAATTTGATGAAAATATTTTTAGCATTATGTGAATGAATTATTTTATGGTATTAATGATAGTTGATATATACTTTTTCATAGTCATTTTTAATATTTATTATTTTTATTCCATGGAAATAACAATCTTAGTTTGTTTTGACCCCATCTGATAATTATCGGAGATGGATCCAACACTGATTTAATTTGCTTCAAATTAATGCTTCAAAAAGCCCATGTTCCTTTCTTATTTCCTGATAATGATTGGACTAATTGGATGTCAGTTTGATATCCCATTTATCAGACTGCATGAAAATGCCTTTAGAGTGTTTTCCTGATCTTATCAATTGAATAAAGTAGAAGGTCTATTGGAAATAGAACACCTTTAGACCAAACATATATTTCATATCCTGGAAAATCACAAGTCAGTTCCTGATGAATTATACAATTTATCACCCAACGTATTCAGCACTTGTTTAAGTTTCCTCCAGTAGCCTGATGGGTTCTAACATTTCAGTGAGAGAGGGACTAAAATACTTGAACACTGCTGAGATCTGGATTCGAAATTTTGACCTTTGGATAATTTCATATTTGTGATTTTGCTTCCTTTCTTAATTTTAATTGTTTAATTATTTTTGGGACCTTGATTGGAACTCATTTTGGGTTTACAATTTATTTTTTTTGCAAAGAGGTGATTTGGCTAAGATCATGCTCAAGCTGGCTGGTTTTCCTCTCAATTTTGGTATATCCTGTTAATATGTTTTGGGTGAGTTTCAGAATTGCCTGACCTCAGGGTTGACCCACATCTGATATAACAGAATAAATAATTATCCTGCTACAGCCAGAACCTTAGCTAAGTAGCACAGTGCACATGAGCCACTTCTCACTTGTGTGTATGTGTTACATTCTCTCTCTCTCTCTCTCTCTCTTTTTAACTGATATAAGAAGAGCTATGGACGATCGAATGATAACTGTATTCACATCATTAGATTTTACAAGGGCTTTCGATTCGGTCGACCATGACACGCTTTTAAAGAAGTTCGGTAGCTTTGGTGTCGGTGAACCAGTCTTGCAATGGCTCAAGTCATACCTTACTAGACGACTACAGCAAGTAAAGACTATAAGTGACGTGTCTGGATGGATGGAATGTAGCTGTGGTGTACCACAGGGTTCGGTTCTGGGACCACTACTATTCCTGGGTTATGTCAACGATATAGCTCATTCACTCAGGCATTGCAGAATTCATATGTTTGCTGATGATATATGTATTTGGGCATCTGCGTTGCCTGAGGATATGGTCTCTACCCTGCAGCGGGTTAATGATGATCTAGACCGGGTTCAGCTCTGGGCCCACACTAATAGATTTCACCTCAACGCCCGGAAGTCTCGCTGGATGCTGATTGGCAGCCCAAAACTGGTAGTAAAGGCTGAAAAAGACATCGCGCTGCCTCCACTGGTGATTCACGATCAGGTTGTCCCACGTTGTGACAAAATGAAACTCCTAGGTGTGATTATTAACACATCCTTGTCATGGCGCGATCATGCTGGACTGGTGGTGAGCCGAGTCTACAGTGTCTTGCATTCCCTCTCACGGTGGAAACGGCTATTGCCAGCCGATGCCAAGCGAAAAATAATCTCAGCACTGGTACGCCCACTAATATGGTATTGTGACTCCGTGTATATAGATATATCGGAAGCTGAGGACTACAGGATACAGAGAGCGCTCAACGCAGCTGTCCGATTTATATTTGGTATTAAAAGGGACCAACATATAAGTCCACTTATAAAGGAGTTAGGTTGGCTTCGAGCAAAAGAATATCGCCGCCTCAATTTAATGTGCCTAGCCCGTAAAGTGCTTGATACCGGAGTTCCAGAAATCCTAAGGCGTGAGTTTGTTGAGGTGCGGAGTGAGAGGTTGCAGGGCGTATTCCAGTTACCTGCTTGCAGAACTGAGGCCTTGAGGAATTCTTTCCACGCTGCGGCAGCGAGAGAGCTCAACCAGCTACCGGTGGAAGTCAGGTTTTCATCCTCTTTCCGTAAGGCTTGCCTTTGACTATTCTTTGAGGCAGACTCGTCGAGTGCACCTTGAGGCTCTGAACAAACATGGAGATGCTTCCTTTCCCTTTCCAATATCCCTTTGTTCCTTTTACTTTATTTGATTGTTTTTCCTTAATCTCTTCCCTCTGTGTTAGTTATTATTATCATTAATATTTATTTTATTTTATTTTAAATAGTCTACATAAATTTTGTTTATTATAATTAATATTTTCTTTTTGTATAGTTTAAAATATTTACTGTTTTATGTTTATTTAAAAAGAAAAAAAAAGAAAAAAGGGTTATATATGTATTGTTTAAAACTGTTTTTTTTTTTGTTTTTTTTTGGCACATTAATTATTGTAAAAATTATTACTTTGTCTGTAAGAAAGGGCCTCAGGCTCTAAGACAATAAAATCTAATCTAATCTAATCTAATCTCTCTCTCTCTCTCTCTCTCTCTCTCTCTCTCTCTCTCTCTCTCTCTCTCTCTCTCTCTCTCTCTCTCTCTCTTCCTCTCTCTTCTCTCCTCTCTCTCTCTCTCTCCTCTCTCTCTCTCTCTCTCTCTCTCTCTCTCTCTCTCTCTCTCTCTCTCTCTCTCTCTCTCTCTCTCTCTCTCTCTCTCTCTCTCTTCTTTATATTATATACACACACACACACACACACACACACACACACACTCACACACTTACACACTCACACACACACACAAACACACACACACACACACACACACACACACACACACACAGTTATATACATTTATATTTTATCGTTTTAGTTAATGTATTAATGATCATTGTTCATTCCTTTATAAAAGAAATTTTGGTGTTGATTTATGTCTATATTTATTATTCTTATTAGATAAATGCAAATAAATTTTCTAGGCCCTTTTCAGAAAATCAAAAGAAAGAAATTAACAACTTATGAATCTAATGTTTCTAATAAAAATCATGTTCATGATTCAGCACTAAATTTAGGAAATACCTCAAACGGTAAGATTAATATTTATATTATATATATATTTTTTTTATAATGATTATCATTATTTTTAATTTTGTGTTATCTTTTCATGACTTAAAAGAAAGTAGTGTACGGTATGGTGTTTCCATAGGCCCTGAGTTACAAGAATGTAACTATAACCCAACTCATGCAGCTTTAACTGCTGGATTAATTAAGTCACCAAGACCTGAATTGATTTCTGGAGAAGGTATGATTTTGTATAAAATATTTTTTAAATTTCTAGTAGTATGTTATATAAGACATAATTTCACTGATGAATGGATCCTAGGCATTTTTAAAGGGGGTAAAAAATCCTTGGTTATACCGTCCTTTGGAGGGGACATATAATGGTGGTCCTGAGCCTGTCAGGTACTTGTTTAAGATTCTTTTCATTAAACCTGAATAGGTAAAATTGAGGACTCCCATGATAGCATCCTTTGATTAGCCTAAGGGCCGGGCGTTTAGAGAAATTGTTGATCATCACTTAAATCCTAATCAAGTGATTAAAGTTTATCCGTTGTACAATACGGTTTAAGTTCTGTTTATGTAAACAGCCATCAGAGAGCTGCTCATGGGTTTTCCACTCATGTGCCCATGGGCACTCAGCTAGACATCTCAGTTCTTTGTAGTAGTGAGTGTGTGTTATCTTGGTTTTGTTTGTTTTATTGAAGAAAAATGGAGGTTTTAATAAATGTAAAAAGGAGAGCAAGTAATTTCTCCAAATTAAAGGAGCAAATAATACTCAGAATAGATTAGAATAGAATAGAATAGATGAGAGGTTACGGACAAGCGAGTATGTATGGGCGGGTAGTTTGGAATGAAAGGAGATTTATCTTTTTTCGATTATTTCTGCAACTAGTGAGATATTCAGGTCTCTATGGATGAATTTATTGGAAACAAAGTAAGGAGCGTAGAGGATATTTCAAAGGATTTTGGATTGCAAGGATTGGATTCGGGAGGAATTCGATGGTCTAGTGGATACCCATAGCTCAATGCCATAGGTCCAAATAGGTCTGATGATGGTTATGTAAATTAGTTTTTTGGAATAAAGAGGGAGTTTTGATTGTTTGTCAAGTAAGTGTTTTAGTAGTCTGTATCTACAAGAAGTTTCTTGTCGTTTAGGTCTTGTATGAGGATTCCACTGTTAGGATATATATTTTTTAAAATAAGATATTGAATGAAACCAAAATGAAGAAATACAATACTTTATACCAATATTGCAAATTTTTATTTAATATACTTTTTATAGTCAGCTATTTTTATATTGTTACTAATTATTTTATGCATTACTTAAATATTATAAAATTTCAATTTTAATGTAACATATATATAGCACATGTTAAATATATGAAATTTATAGGAATATAATATTTTTGAGATGCTGAAAGTTTTTTCGGGCCCCATCTTGCAATTACCCTCCTCATATGCAAACTTCCTTTGATGATGCTCCAGATGTATGGCATGTAGGTCTTAGAATGTTTGAAGTTGGGGAAGTAGGACAGGCTGGAAATTTATGACCATACTACGTATGTCTAATGATGAAATAAATGTGTTTAATATAAGTATATAATTTCCATTTTTTTTTTCTATAAATGAAATTGTGTTTCTTTTAATTAAAAAGAAGATTCTGTATGTATTTTTTGCAGATAGAAAAAATTATCACTGACTATGTTTTCTTCATTTATGATTAAATCTAATGATGCCACACCCAGTATTTTCTCTGGAATTGCAACTTAAGATTACTGAATTTTGATATCTGTATTTGTCTGTAGTTCTTTGTGTATCCTTGTAGAATTTCATCTCCATCCATAATTCTATTATATTCCATTGGTGCATATACTTGGATGATGAGTATCTTATATTGCTTTAGAGAATGGCTGCTATGATTCATGAGTTATTTGGCCTCTAGCTTTCCATTTTGCTAAACAATCGGTATCCTGACACCTGCTTTTTACATACAGAAAATAAAATAAATAGAAATACCAAGTGTTGTAAAAATTATATACCAAGATTTTTTTGTTCAATATTTTATAATTGTATGTTAATAGTAATTATGTTCAAATTCCATGATATTATTCCAAAAACTTCTTGATGGAACTCAGATGTACTTTATTAACTACTCTTAATCCTGTTATGTTTTATATGTTAAAAACTGGTCAACAACTTAACTTAGTAATTTTCTTTATAAGTCATTTTTTTAATATTAAAACATTTCTTTTATTTTAGATAGTAAAGTGCAGTTAGAGATACACAGTCTGAAAGATGAAATAATTTGTTCTCAAGATTCTTCCTCCAAAATTTCCTCTGAGGGTGAAGAACAACTTTCAATCAAAGAATTCTGCAGAACTTCAGATCTAACAGATATCATTGGTAAAAATTTAGTTCTTAATCTAACCCAAGGGTACTATTTTTCACAATATGTAATTACATCATGAATTTTTATAAAAAAGATCCGACTTATTTATCTTTTGTAATAATATAAATGGTATTCTAAAATAAAATTTCATCTGTAAGTTGGAATTAAAGTTTTGGAAGTTTTACTTGTAAAATAACCTTAAGCTCAATGTGACTGAAATCCTTAAGATAATTTCTTTAATGTTACCTGTTTAGTAATATAATTTCTGTCCTTGATGTATTCATTCCTTTAAACCCAACCACTTCTCTATTGATGTAGTGGTAGGGTACCTCTCTTCTTATCTGTTTTACATTCTATAATTACCACAAACCTCTTAAGTCTCTACATTCTGACCACCCCTTTGTATCATGATTTTGCCAATTATCAGAAAATCAAATGCAAAGGTGAGTTTCAGACACTCATGGTCACCATTCCTCCTTAAAAAGCTTGACCTCATCCATTCCATTCCAATGTTTAATAGTTTTTCTGAAGCATTCCATCCTGAATCTGAATGGATGATCCTGAGAAAAATGTATTCAGCTCTAAATCTATATATTATCTTGGTAATCCTTTCACAATAATACTTGTTGCACCCGTTCTTCTCTATCTTACATCACTCTCTATGCTCTATATTTAACAAAAGAAAAAAAGGATCAGTTTATATTTTTTCTCATAACCCAGCCTCATGTCCAGAACTAATTACTATGAATAAGATTGAGATACTATGTGTATTGCAAAAAAAAGCTTCCTTTCCTGTGCCAATGGCTCTGGCTCGCTTAAGTTAAAGTTGTGTATATATTATATTATATAGAAGTCAAAAAAATACTGGGGTATTTAAGAATTTATTCTGCTCTGTGATTATTGTGGACAACCTAGTGCTTGAATGACAGCCATATGTTTACCCTGGTTTTTACATCTTTAAAATCTAAAAATTCACCATTCAATGCAATACTTCCCTATGATAATTTATTGAGTCATCCTGATCTTGATGATTTGCTGTGTAAGAAAGGTGAACTTTGACATCATAACGTGTCCACATTGTGTCAACTAATGGATCAACACATAATCCAAAAAAAATCATGATAAAATATCAGCACAAAATGTCCTTTCAGTGCGAGTGCAATGGCCGCAACTGTAGTTCAACTTTGTTGTCGATCCGCATTTACTTTCAATCCTTAGTGGTGTTAGCCTACGGATTACGTCCAAATTTTATAAACATTATTGTTAAGTGTTTATGAACATTTCTATTATTCCTGATTGGGTGAGTGCTTAATTAAATCTATTAATAGTGAGACGTTGTGAACCTAGCCTAGAGTGTCGGCCACGTGGTGGGGCTTCCCGTTACCTGCCCGCTTCCGTACTGAAGCTATTACTCACTAGAGCAATCTCTTATCAGATCGTTGGTAGCGCAGTCGGCTGGAGCGCTGCATTCAGTACGCAGTATCTATTCGTGCGCGAGTTCGTAACCAGAAGATTTTTTTTTTTTTTTATTTTATTTTTTTTTTTTTTATTTAATTATTTAATTTTCTTTTCTATAGAAATGTTTTCCTTTTATTTATTTTTCTATATTGTATATAATTGTAAATATTCAGAGAGTTAATTTTATTTATTTTATTTCTTAAAAATAAGTCGTAATGTCTTCTGAAAAAAATTCGTGCATGGACACTGAAGATGATACCGCTTTCTCTGAGGTGAGTGAGACAGACTCACAATACCTCAAAAGACGCACTCTTCAAAAACGCCAAAGGAACCTGACTCCTGGTTCTCCTACAAAATCGCCTAACAAAAAAAAGAATAAAAATACTAAAACGAAACAACAGTCTGAAAATCGAAGTCTACCTTCAACCAGCAGCAATCCACCAATCTTACCAGCCTTACCGACTAGCAATAAATTTGAAGTCCTCAAAGATCTACCTACTGAATCATCTGTACCCAGCAACTTCACGGACCCAGAACCACCACCAATATTTGTCAGCAATATTGTTGACTTCATGAAATTCGGAAAGGAAATCGCCAATTTAATTGGACAAACAAATTTTAGATGTTTCTCAAGAGTCAAAGACATCAAAATCTGCACAAGCGGCAAAGAAAATTATAAAAAAGTGGTTAGTCACTTGACTGCTAACAACTATGATTTTCATTGTTTTCAACTCAGAGAAGAAAAGCCATTTAGGGTAGTCCTAAGAGGACTACACAGCACAACACCTACGGCTGCCATCAAGCGGGACCTCGAAGAGTTGGGACACAATGTCAGGAACATTTCTTGTGTGATTCATCCTCAAGAAAAGTACCCACTTCCTTTATTTTTTGTCGACCTTGAGCCAGCACCTAACAATAAGGATATATTCGAAATAAATCGCTTGGTATACTCAGTTATCCGATTCGAGGAGCCTAGACGGAGAAATGAAATAGTGCAATGTACTAACTGCCAACATTTGGGACACACAAGAGCATATTGTCATCATCAGTCTCGATGTGTCAAATGTGCAGGTCCGCACGCATCAGGCACCTGCCAGAAACCTCGAGACACACCAGCAAAATGTGTTTTATGTAACGAAGAACATCCTGCAAATTATAAAGGCTGCATAGTCTATAAAACTATGTTTAGGCAAAAAGCTCAAAACTTATCATATAAATTGCAAAGCCAGAGAAATACCGCTCCAGAAGAAGAGATACCCGGTCCTTCACCGAGAACTGATCCTATTCCTCAGAGGACTGCAACCTTCAACCCAAGACCAGCTACCTACAATAGCTCTGTAAAACAACACTCAACGATACTGCTACCTCGCCCTCAACCGCCTCAACACTCAACATCCCAACCTCAAACCTCCTATCATCCTCAACAACAGATTGTCCAACCACAGCCCCAGACCTCCCATTCTCAGCCGAAATCTCCGAAAACGGACCTCACCCCTAAAAACGCTTCCCAGCGGGTTAAGTTACCTCCAGTTATTCCTCCTCCCAAAGTTCCAGTCTCCTCTCTTCCTTCCTTTCAGTTCCCACCCTCTTCAGCTGTACCTTCAAATATAGAACCTATACAACGGCCTCAAAGGAAAATTCAACCACCACCTTCCCAAATTAACACTCCATCCCACGATACCACCAATTATTCCTATCCCAGCCAACACCCATCTGACATAACGTCTATCCTTTCCTCATTCCTTCTCGATCTACAAAATACAATAAGACCCCTCATCACTCTCCTTACAAGACTCCTTTCCGCATTCCCTCTTAGTTTCCCACAATGAACAATAAGACCCTAGTTCTTCTTCTTTGGAATGCCAATGGTTTGAATAATCACCGGGACGAACTTGACATATTTCTTCATGACAATTACATAGACATAGCCCTGATTACAGAAACTCATTTCACTACTCATTCTCACTTTTACATACGTGACTACATTACCTACAGATCAGATCACCCAGACAACACATCCCACGCTGGTTCATGTATCCTTATTCACAAATCCTTACCCCACTCCCTGGTTCCCTCCACTCCAACCGACACCATTCAGTCGACCTCTGTTACTTTATCCGTCCTACCATTTAACATAACCTTCTCAGCTGTATATTGCCCTCCTGCTACTTCTCTCACCTATACCAACCTTGAATCCTTATTCCGATCCTTTGGTCCGCGCTTCATTGCTGGGGGCGAATACAACGCCAAAGACCAACGGTGGGGATGTCGAACGTCCAACACTCGTGGCAGGATTCTTTCCAACGTCACAACCTCCAATAGCTATTCCATCTTGTCACCCCAGAATCCCACGTACTGGCCAACTTCCCTTAAAAAACGTCCAGATATTCTTGACATCTTTATTAGTTCCCAAATTCCCTCCGCTCAAACTACAATCAAATCCCTCGATGACCTCTCCTCAGATCATAGTCCGGTTCTTCTCCTCATGCATTCACAACCAGTTATTAAACCCTCTCTTCCTTCCCTGATTAAAGGTCGCGTTGACTGGGACTGTTTTCGTAATGATTTAGAGATCAAACTTGACTTAAACATTCCGTTAAAAACTAAACATGACATAGACTCCGCCATACAAGAACTTACAAAGTCGATAGAAACTGTCATAGACACCAACACATCGCTTCGCAAAATTGGACATCTTCATAAAACAAACTTACCGAATCACATTCGACTCCTACTAACTGACAAACGTAGGGCAAGGAAAAAATGGCACAACACAAGATATCCATCTGACAAGAAGCATTACAATCACCTGACAAACAAATTAAAAACAGAAATAAGAAAATTCAAAATACAAAACTTTCAGAACTTTACAGAGAACTTGACCACTTCAGACAAATCTTTATGGACAACAACCGCAAAACTGCTGAAATTTAAAACCTTTAATCATCCTCTCCTCACTAAATCCCAAACCTGGTCGAGATCCGATGAAGAGAAATCACAAATCTTTGGTGAACACCTTTTCAATACGTTTAATCCGCACCCTGATATCCTTAATCCCAGCCATAGTGAACATGTTGAAGCAGAACTAACTGTTCCTCTCCAAATGTCCCTTCCTCCTAAGGCCTTTCACCCTTCCGAAATCATTAATATCATTCAAAGATTACCATCCAAAAAAGCTCCTGGCCATGATCTCATCACATCCCATATCCTGAAACAGCTTCCCAAAAAAGCCATACTCTTACTCACCTACATATATAATGCCACACTTCGTTCTACCTACTTTCCTGATCCTTGGAAATTGTCCATTATCAAAATGATTCCTAAACCTAAAAAGTCTCTAGAAAATCCATCATCCTACCGTCCTATATCTCTTTTGCCCATCATGGGCAAAATACTGGAAAAACTCCTCCTAAAACGTCTATATCCAATCCTTGACATTCATCACGTTATTCCTGACCACCAGTTTGGATTTCGCTCATCCCATTCCACTATACAGCAGTGTCACCGTGTGGTGGATGTGATATCTTCCACATTGGAACGCGGAATGTATTGCACTGGAGCCTTCCTCGACGTGGAACAGGCTTTTGACCGAGTTTGGCATCCAGGACTGCTCTACAAACTTCGTCACTTCCTCCCTCCTACCTACTTCTTATTAATCCGTTCCTACCTCACAGATAGAACCTTTAAAGTAAACCATAACCTTTCCTTCTCCGCCATATTTCCTCAGAACGCAGGTGTGCCCCAAGGTAGCATCCTGGGTCCAATCCTTTATACCATATATACAGCTGATATTCCTACTCATCCTAGCACTGTCCTCACTACATACGCCGATGACACATGTGTGTTATCTGTAAACAATGACCCAACTATTGCTTCCCAAACTCTTCAGTCTCACATTGTTTCCATTGAAGAATGGTGTCAAAAGTGGAGGATCAAAATAAATCCTACTAAATCCCACCAAATTACCTTTACCCTGCGCCGCAAACCTATGTCTGCCTGTCCCACTATATCCTTTGGCAATATTCCACTCACCTCAGTTGAACAGATCCGATACCTTGGACTGCATCTTGACAGACGACTTACTTGGAATCCTCACACTAGACTGAAACGACAAGAAACAGCTCGCAGATATCGCTTATTACAACATTTACTTGACAAACGTTCAAAACTTCCCACCTACTACAAAAAACTAATTTATATTACCATACTTAGGCCTATTTGGACATATGGAATTGAACTATGGGGATCCACCAAGCCATCAAATTCCTCTCGCATCCAATCCTTGCAATCCAAAATCCTCCGAAAGATCCTAAATGCCCCTTACTTTGTCACCATATAAATAATCCACAAAGACCTGAATATCCCATTAGTTGCAGACTTAGCCCGAATTAGATATACTTCCTTTCACTCCAAATTACCACTCCACCCAAACCCACTTGTCCGCAATATCTCATCTCCTTCTATTCCTGATCATCCTCCGAGGCGGCTGAAACGACGATGGCCTCGAGACCTTCTTGTCTGAAAAACCTTTGAAGTGCTACCAATGGGTAGATTCTTCTCACGCCTATCATGTCCATATCTCATGTGTGAACAGTCACATTTACTTGATGTATTTTTGTGTTAATACAGTTGTAAATATCTCTATAATAAATAAATAAATAAAATAATAAATGTCCTTTGATATAGTTGTAGCTTCTGAGTATGATATTGCAACAAGTATTAAGAAAATAAATTTAGAAGTTGTCACATCTGATGCATGGAACTTGATTCCAGATAATTTAATAATACCCTGGAAAAAATTATGGCCTGAAAAAATGTAGCATAAGACAAAGGCATAGCAAGAGATGTCAAAAACATTGCTATCCTGGATAGTCTCTATGGGAGAAATTGCTTATTGAGCTTCTTTGGAAGTAACAATTAGAATAAGATGGAAAATCCAGTTCAAGAAACGAAATCAGAATAGTCCAACCTAATTAACGATCCTTATATTAGATAAAACATGGAAAGTGACAGTGAATTAAAATTCATCTGCACAATCAATATTTTAGTTCAGAAATCGTTAACAATATCTTTGAAAAGCTAATAAGCAATCACTATATATATAATTAATTCAAAATTAAAAACTTCGAAAACCTAAAAGAAAAATCAATTAAAACTTCAAAATAAATAAACGATTTATTTATTTTTTAATTCAAGTAGTTAAAATCAGTATAATGCAATGTGTTTGATCCACCATTATCTATATATGTTTGCTAAGATAGTGTTATAACAGTAACAATTAAATCTAACATGGCCCATTGTACTTTTCTGTGGTTTCATTTTGACTATCTTTTTCCCATATTTTTTTAATTTCCCTTTTGTTATTTTTGTCAAGTTTGATTAGGTAACAAGGTGGGTTTACAAAGATAAGAAATCAAAGGGATTGTATGGAAGATAACTTTCCATTTTTCTCTGATTAATAAATTATTTTTTGCCACCCAAGAATGTATTGTAAGGTGTAGAAATGATGGAATTAATGAAGAAGAAAACCATTATACACTGTACCACTACATCCTATATATGAAGGGTCTTGAATTGTATCCATGAGGGATTCAAACTGTTTTTGGCCTAATGTCTGATAAATTATAATATGTTTAATCAAATATTGAATCTACTTTATGAATTAATGTATATTGTTTACATTATTATTTTTACGCTCATTGATATAATTGTATTTATTTATTTAAATATGTGTATGTATATTTGTCCATTTCTGTGTCACAGTTCACATTTTTATCTTACTATTTTGTCTATAAAAACTCGAAATTTTGTTGATTGAAGGTCATGAAGATAATTTAAATGACAGTGATATTAAAGAAGAAATTATATGTTCGCAAAATTCTCTTCTGGACATCCCAATTCAAAAAGAAATATGCATTACTGAATCTACCAAATTAAATGGACTTTCTGATCCTATTAAATTACTTCAAGAGAAAGGGGAAGGTAAAATTTTATATATTATTTTTGTAATTGATTACATAATAAATCTCTATTGATTAAAATTATTGTTTTTATTTCCAATGATATAATTTTATTATTTATTTTTATTTATTCAATTACTTGGTATGTATATTTGTCCATTTATTTGACACAGTTCACATTTTCTTTTTTGTTTATAAATATTCAAAATTTCGTTTATTCAAGGTAATGAAGGTAATTTAAATGACAGTGATATTAAAGAAGAAATAATATGTTCACAAGATTCTCTTATGAATATCTCAATTCAAAATGACAAGTGCTTTACTGAATCTGCTAAATTAAATGGACTTTCCAACCCTGTTAAAGTCTTTCAAAAGGAAGGTAAAATTTTATGATTAATCAATCGCATGATAATTTCTATTGATCAAATTATTATTTTTAGGTCCATTGGTATAATTTTATTAATTTTTTAAAATTTAATAATTGCATCCATGCATATTTGTCTGTTTCTGTGACATATTCAAAATTTTGTTTATTCAAGGTCACAAAGGTAATTTAAGTGACAGTGATATCAAAGAAGAAATAATATGTTCGCAAGATTCTCTTCTGGATAATACAATTCAAAATGGCAAATACATTACTGAACCAATTAGACTTTCCGAACCTACTACAGTACTTCAAGAGGAAGGTAAAATTCAATAATCTCTTTAAATTAATTTCATAATAAATGTCTAATAATTACTATATCATTTTTCTTCCTATATATGATTTTACTGTTGTTGTTTTGTTTTTTTTAATTAAAGTTTTTGATGTATTTTGTCCATTTCAGTGACATGGAGTTCACATTTTTTTGAAAGGTTATTTCAATAATGGCTTTGGTTGATTTTTAAGTTGCAAAAAGTTCTTGTAAATGGTTAACAGCCCTAATTTACATGTTTATATAATGCCTGTTTTTAATTTGCAATAGCCTAAATTTATTCCAAGGATAATAACTTTGAAAAATTATTGATGCTAATGTTTAAAGATTTTAATTAATTACTTAAGTAGTATTATGTGCATTTTAGATGAAGAGGGTACCATGTCGAATAGTGATACTCATAAAGAAGTAATCATTTGTTCTCAGGATTCTCTCAACAATTCTTTTCTTCATTTCAAGGAAAATCATGTATTTAATGAATCTTCAAGTCCTAAAAGATTACTATCTAATGAAGGTAAAATTATTCAAAAATAAATTATTATTTTTGTTTTTTTTTATTCTTATAAAGATAAAGACTAATAAGTTTTACAAACAATTCTTTGCGGTTATGCCATCAGGCTGAATTGTTCAGGTTCATTTTTAAAATAAAATTATCTTACCATGCTCATATGCTCATATTTTATAGATAATAGATACTGGTATTGTTCTGAAGAGAGAACTAATTTGGATGCTCTACCTTAGAGTTGTCATCTTTACTCACCAAGTGTCTCTCTCTGTCAGCATTCATTTTCCCAAACTCACCAATTATTTTTATTCCCAGATAACAAAGATCAATCTGATTTCGAAATCAGCCAAGAAGACATAATTTATTCTCAAGATTCTGCTGCAAACATATCTGGGATTGAAAGAAATATTTTTTTTAATTCATGTGATAAAGCAAATAATATTTCTTTAAGTCCTTCAAAATTTTCTATTGAACAAGGTAAGCTAAACTTAATTAATATCTTTTAATAATTTTAAAATGGTATTTTTTATTCATAGAGCAATATTTCTCTGATTTACACATTTAACAAATTATTTTATTTTTGTTTGGACTGCCATGGATAAGTTTAAGTGCATTGGAAATAACAGTTTTCTAGTTTTACCAATTTATTGATGTATGCTGTCAATATATTTAATTATTTTTGCTGTGCCAGCTAGCTCCATTAGTATAGGGATTACCCTTTTTGTTTCAATCAAGGACCAAGGGACAATACAAAGCTTTATTAATCATTTTATTAATTTTAAACTTTTTTTTTATTATTATACCATGATAACATTGAAAATTTGTCATTTGAAAATTGCAGACCAATACACACTTGACTTTAATTTAAACTTAAATGTAAATTTTAAACTTATAGTTAAGATAGTCTCATCCATTATAAAGTGATGTAATTAAATTATTCATAAAGGTTTTATTAGTTATGCTTCACAGGGAAACAAGAAGAAAATATTGATTGTGATTGTTCAGAAATTGATGATAGCTCTGAACGAGAACCTCTGTAAGTTTGGCTTCTTTAGATTCCTTGGTATTGATTTTGTTATATTATAGATTTTTCTAATTGTATTTATTATCAATAAGAAGATTCTCTTTTTTCATTTGATGCAATATCTTATTTGAGCCTTGTGTATTTGGTATGATTGATTATTTGTGTATGCTTTGTAATATTTCCATTATTAAAAAAAATATATATATATATATATATTATTATATTTTGCATTATAATATTATATAATTTAAGCTTTTGACTCCCTGGACCATTCTATTCTTTTTTTCCAAACTAAAATCTTTAATACAACACGTACTTGACAAATGATCAAAACTTCCGGTTTACTTTAAAAAACCGATTTATATAACCATTCTTTGACCTATTTGGACATATGGCATTGAGCTATGGGGGTCCACCAAAACATCAAATTCCTCCCGCATCCAATCTTTGCAATCCAAAATACTACAAAAATCCTAAATGCTCTTTAATATATTAATATTAAATCCTAAAATCATTCATAGATACCTCAATATCCCACTAGTTGCAGACTTAGCCAAAAATTGATATACCTCCTTTAATTCCAAACTACCAGCCCACACAAACCAGCTTGTCTGTAAACTCACATCTCCATCTCTTCCTGTTAATCCTCTGAGGCCCCGAAAAACCTGAAAAGAAGGCGCAGCCTTGAGACCTGCTAATAAAATAAACATTACATTGTTAACTAAAAGAATGATTGAAGTGCTACCACTGGGTAGCTTCTTCACAAGACTATTTCATGGATATATTTGTAATTTTAGCCCTTTTACTTGTTGTATATATTGCATATACAAATGTAAAAATCAATAAAAGTAAACTAAAAAAAAAAAAAAAAAAAAAGATAAATTTATTACTGTTTTATTTAATCAAAATAGTCTCCACTACAATCAATATATTTCTGCCGTGTTGGCAACTTATCCATTCCCTTGAAACAGACTTTCCCTTGTTTAGTATTGATAAACTCCAAAATTATGTTTGTCTATTTAATTTAATTCTCTTTGTCATTGAACTTAATTAAATTTTTTGTCACATAAGTAGTGTTAGAGGTGTCTAAAAAAATGAAAATCCAAAGATACCATCATCATTGCCAATGTCTGAGGCATTACATTAATTTGGTTATAGTTGGTGAATTTAAGAAGCTGTATTGTATCAAACCAAATGAAGCATACCAAACAGTAACCAACCCTTTTTTTTTGTAAAATGTGCTGCTTCCTATTTGTCGAGCCACTGCCCAGAACGTATATTATTACTATAAACTATCCATTTTTTTCATCACAAGTTACAATTTTGGACAGAAAAGTTTTTTTTTTAGTTTTGGCGAAGAAATGTAGTTCAAACATCATAAAGCTTGTTTTTTTAGTGGTTATTTAATGTGTGTGGAACCCAACATTCAAGCTTGTTTACCTTTTAAATGGTATTGAGGTGGTCATTGAAAGAAGATTTGCTAAGATAAGTTTTCCTGCAAGTTGTCGAACTGTTGCTCTCGGGTTTTCTTCTACCAAAACCCTCAGAACATTGTCATCAACACAGGAAGTCCTTCCACGACCTTCTTTGTCTTTAAGGCAGAAGCCTTCCTCCCGAAATTTTTGGAATCACTGTTGAATATTGCAATCATTAATGCTGCCTGGACCCACACTTCATTGATGTTTCTGGTCGTCTGGATCCTGTTCCAGCCAAGTTTAAACTTGTAAAACAAAATTACTCAAATATCACACATTGACATCTTATTAAAGACATTATTTAAGCAGCGAATTTCTTAGGTTTAAAATTTAATTTTTTTATTCTGAAGAAAAAAAAAATTTGACTTTGCCAGTTTTTATTATAAAGACCTCCAATGGTCAAAATATAAACAAAGAGATTAAAAAAAAATATTTATGTGGTAATCAAATGTTTTTTATGTTTCTCATATTTTCAGATGACAAAAACTCTTGTTGGAAAAATGGACACTACAACATATTTAAAAGAAAATAAACAATGTGATGATCCGCTTTGTACTCCAATCGGTAATAATCAGTTCTTTGGCAAAACAGGCATTCATGAACCTAATTCAGAGTTCTTTGTGAAAGCACCGAAGAAGTAAGTTTACTTTTTTGAAGTTACATCATAATTTCATTACTTTATCTTTAAGCTTTTATTGACAGGTTATTTTTCTTCTTTATAACTTTATTAATTTGTTTTTAGATTATTTAATACTTATTCAGATGTATGCTTTGTAATAATTGTAAGAACAAAATCATGAGTTTAACAAAGATATACCATTTTTCACATATTAAAAATTATATTATTTTTATTGTATTCTATTATATTAAAAGCCAATAACTTCAAATAAAATTAATAACCTCTATTACAGAAATACATGATCCTTTAATGAGAGAGTCCTAACTATCCATTTCCGGCTGCTGGATTGTTAAAAAATCTTCTATTTTTTTTTCAGGGGAAGATTGTTGCAAAGAGCTTACCATATTATCTCTGATTTAAAGAAGGAAGCAAATTTATTGTCTTATGAAATACAGGTTGGCTTGAGAGTATCAAAAGGAGCATTTGTTTCTGAGCCATTGATTATTCATAATATTTACTTTGAAGAAAAGAATTACATTATCTCTTGTAAACCGCAAAATATTGAAGGTAATGAAATATGTGAATAATATTCCTGTTATTATCTTATTTTTCTTATACAACATTGTTAACATAATTACTAATGAAGGTATATGTAATTGTTTTGCCTAGTGACCAACTACTAAAAATATCTTGTACTGTTGCAGCTAAAAGTAAATTTGTATTTCTGTTTGCTTGATGTACTTATACATTTTATTTTACATTTAAATTGTAAGAATAATGTAATTTAATTTTAGCAAATTTATTTATTCTAAATATTTATTTTTACAGAATTTAACAGTCAGTGTCATGATAAAGAAAACATTTATTTGTTTATTTCCAATCTACCCATGGATATGAGAATTAATAGTGTTATAGTAATCCATTACCCATTGTAAGTTGATTCAAAATGATACTTAATGAATTTTACTCATTAAAGAAAAAAAAAAAAGAAATCTGTTACACTCTTAAGTTTTTCCTTCTCTCCCATCACCTACTTTCTTAATCCACTAGTAAGCCCTTGTCTGTTCCTTTATCCTCATTCAAATCTCTCCTCTTCCTACACCTTTTATCCCAAGCAGATGCACTTTGATTGTTTTAATTTTGGTATAATTTTTATTATTATAAAACTCAATAATTTTTAATGACCATACATGTATATTTATATATATACCCACAATCAAGAGTAAAAAAAACAGACCACTATACATAAGATAATATTTGGCCGTTACACAAAAGAAGTTTTTTATTTATTTTTTTGATATATTTACTTTTACACATCACAACGTTTCAGCCTCTAGGGCCATTTTTAAGCATCATGCATATTTATATATATATTATTTCACCGCTTCATCAGCAGTGTCGTCCTAATTATTAGCAGTGTCAAATTAACATTTATCGGCTCTCCTGTAGGTGTTCTTATGCACATCATTGTCCACATCCTTGTTTTTCTATATGTATTTTCTAAAAATCACCTTTCAGAAGTATGGTTAAAAAAATTGAAAACAAAATAAGAATAAGAGGCTAATAAGGAGTACAAACTGGCCTAGCAAAGGTAGTAGCGATCCTGATTTATACTTTAGCATGAAGCCCTGAGGATCCTATCTCTAATCCTTCAAAGATTAATTATCCCTTGATATTACCTGCTTTATGCTTCAAATTCAAGCTAAAGTTGAACCTTGTGCAAGTAGCCTTTAAACCATGTATAATAGGTTCATATTTCGAATAAAAAAATTAATAATCAATTCATGACTTAACAGCAAGTTTTGGAGGCAAACAAAATGTTAATGCATTGAATTTTCAGTTTATTAATAAAATAATAATTATTATTTTGTTCTGTTTTTCTTTTTTTTTAATATAAATAATTTGTGATGATCGGTATTTGTAGGGTAGCTTTGGTTGCATTACCTGTGATGAGGATTATTCTATTTGCTGAAAGCAGGGTCCAAGTAATTTCCTCAAATAGAGTAACAGGTAATTCTTTACATTTTTGATATTAAGAATCTCATTTTTCCCTTTATACTAAACACTTTTAATAACAAAACTAATAACTAATGATGTTATAAATATAAAATATATTATTGGTTTATCTGGAAAATAATGTAGGATTTTGGTTTTAAAAGGAAGATTTACATCTGTTTATTTGATCCACATAATCTCCAGTACTATCAATGCATTTCTGCCTACGTGTTGACAACTTCTCCATTATTTCGAAACGAAATTTCCCTTCTGTAGTTTTTATTAACTCCAAAATTGTGTTTTCTAATTCCCTTTGTTCATTATATTTTTTTTCTACATAAGTAGTGGTGTAGGTGTCTAAAAAAATGATAATCCGTTGGTGAGAGGTCCGGACAGTTGGATGATATGGCAGAGTTTCATACCCAAGCTTCTACAGTTTTTGTGATGTTACACTTTAGAAATGTGGCTTGCCATAAACAAAATGTGCTCCTTCCTTGACCAAAGATGACTTCATTATTGACAATTTCTGATGCATTACATTAATTTGGTTACTATATGATTCGGCAATGACGGTTTCTCCAGACTTCAAGAAGCTGTATTGTATCAAACCAAATGAAGCCCACCCGAATTCTGGGCAGGTAAGGTTCGTTTTTGTTTCAGTTAAAATTGTAAAACAAACTTCATAACGCTTATTTTTTTGGCTGTTGTTTAATGTGTGTAGAATCCAACTTTTAAACTTTTTTAGCTTTCCAATCGCCTTGAGGTTGAACAGTCCATTCCTTAATGCTGCCCTTATCCCAGACTTGATAGAGGTTTCTGGCTGTATGGATCCTGTTCTGGCCAAGTTTAAACTCATAAAACAAAATTACATGAATATCACTAGTTGACATCTTAGTATCTTAGACTGAATTATTTCTAAGTAGTAATATGCTACAGATGTAAACAAGCATTATCATTTATAAGAGGATTAATAAGTGTTGACCTTTTTAATAATGAATAATCCAGTAATATAAACAGTTTGTTATATAGTGTATTTAAAAGAAAACTCGAGATTCTGCATTATTTTCCTGACAACCCAATTATTCAGTTTTAATATGTGACTTTCACTCACCTCCCCTTGTTAAAATAAATTTATGAATTTTAAATAAAGTTAAAGTTGAAAAAGGAAACAGCAACAAAACGACCCATTTTTGAAAAGTCTGGTGACAGGAAAATAAAAAATAGATATTTTCAATAATGTAGTCAGTAGAAAATCTTGGGGACCTAGTAGTGAGGCTCCTAGAAGGACAAAACCCAGATAGCAACCAAAGAAGGTAATGCTTTCCATATGGTGGGAATTCCTGGGTGTTATTTTCAATGAGCTATTGCATGCCATCAGCTCACAATTAACGAAATTGGATCTATTAATTAAAAATAACGCCCCGAACTGGCAAATCGGAAGGGTCTTGTGTTCCACCAAGACAGTGCTAGGCCCCACACGTTATTGGTCACTCACAATGAATTATTGAGCCTTGGATTGGATCTTTTGCCCCACCCTCCCTATTCACCAGCCCTAGCTCCAAGTGACTACCACTTATTCCGGTCTCTGTAGAACTCCATGATTGGAAAGAAATTCCAAAAACCACTTGGATCAGTTTTTTAACTCCAGACATTCTATGAATATGATATTATACAGTTAATTGAAAGCTGGGGAAAATTCATATTTAATAATTGTCAATATATTGTAGATTAAAACAAATTTTATGTTTATAGTACATTGAGTTTTATTTCCCTGAAAAAGTGAAAGCACTTATTTTCGAACCCAATACTTACAATTAAAGGCTATTTAATGTGACATCACCATGGTGAGTTTAATTGAAATCATTAGAGTCATTTTTGAGAAAAACAGAAAAGGGTGCTAATTCTGTGCTTTAAAGAGGTACTTCTTGTCCTTCCAATTTGATGAAAAAGTTCCAGTGAGAACTGAGGCATGTAATTTCTTAATTTCAGTTTCATACTACTGTTTTTTTTCTTTTTTTTGTGAGTTTGGCTTACTACATGCACACTAACATTTTTGTGAGACTTGGTTATTTGGACTAAGGAGCCCTAAAGCATATTTTTTTATTAAAACATGTGTTCAAAAATTTTCATGATCCCAATACTTTCCTCTTTATATGTTTCATTATATTAGATATTTTATTATATTTATATATATATATATATATATATATATATATTATTATATATTTAGGTAAGTGAAAGTAAAACTGACAAAATATGATATTTTTTTATTTTATTATTTAGACCAATCTTGAGTCATTATTGGAAAACCTTCAGCCAATATAATATTTATTCTCTCATCAGCATCGTTTTGTCAATACTTATGCAGTACTTATATAAATAATTTCCAAGAACAGATAAACTAATTATTTTGTAATGACTGGCCATCCATAGTATTTTACATTTCCTATTTTTTTTTTCCTAGATTGGTGTTCTTTTTAAAAGTTGAGGGCCCCTGAAACCATTAAAAGTTGTATTGAGTGAAAATTAGAAAGCAATAAAGATTTATATTATTTGCAATGGATTAATTCAGATATCCCGAATAAAGAGGATAATGTATATAGCATAATTGATCACAAGCATTCACAATTCCATAAGAAATATTTGCATAATTGTTTTTCTCTTGATTTTTATGTCTACTTTTCTTTATGCACCATTTTATATTTTCCAGGCTCTATAGATATAAGTTTACCGGATTCAATTATTGGACCATTTGATCAAAAACATATGTATGTAATAAAGAAAAAAAATTCAAAAACAATCATTGGTGCCTTAGTTGACCAGTTATTTGGAAAGTTAAGCTTAATAGAACTTAAATTATTACATATATTCAAACAAAGGTACCTACATATCTTAATAGTTATATTTTTCTGATATCTATAATAGGTATTTAAAAAAAAAAAAAATTATTACGTGCTTTAAAATAGAATTTTCTGTTTATAAATTTCTTTGTGATTGAACTATTTTGATATTTCAAACATAATGGTTGAAACTGTCATTTTGTATTTATTGTTTAAAATCTATTTCTGTTCAAGGACTGTTAATCATACTGCTGTTGAATTATTGACAGTGGACTCAGAGAATCAGTTTTGCCTAGTTAAAGATTCTAAATGTAAGCATGGTTTAGTTACATTAATTGTGTTATTTTTTTTTAGTGTTTTTTGTATCTGTGTGTATAAAGGTATGTATTTTTCAATGTTCATTTTCAGATATTTTGCTGAATGATTTAAATTTAGAAGTTGATAACTCATATTCATTTTTTGGATTTCAATTGATGTGTTCCAGGGTAAAAAAGTAAATACATTTTAATTATGTTGATGTTTACTTATAATAATTCTTGTGAATAAAAATTTTTTTTTTTTTTCAGTAAAATCAGAAGTGCAGCAGAGTACTATTCCTCATTAAAATTTAAAAATGACTTTATTTATATTTTGGAACCTTCTATTAGTTCTTGGAAAATAAATCATTTATCCAGAACAGAAAAGAATAAAAAAAATTACTCATGTCTAAATTCTATTGTTAGATATAGCACAGTATGTTAACTTTATTTTATATTTATGAGTGGGTGGGAAGATTTGAATACTGAGTGTATCAAAAATCTTGAAAGTATTTCTTTTGTTTTCCGGAATCATTATGATGTTACTTGTTTCCTTGCCTCTTTTTGTTTCTTTGTAATATCTTCCATTATCATCTAAATTATAATGTTAATGTTAATGTCTCATGTTTTGTTTATCTTAATTATGTAATTAATGTTATTTTAATCATCATAATGATTGATTTAATTATGTTTGAACCAATATAAAATATAGGATATAATAATATAAGGATATAACAAATAGAAATAATTTCTATGATTCAACTTTAATTATGAAATTTAGATAAGTTATTGGAAGTTCATAATGTAATAATGGAATAATTCATATATCCTAGTTAAAATTACTAATAACCATATTTGTATTATTTTAGAATCATGAGCGGTTTGAGTTTCTTCTGAAAGAATTTAAATTTTTTGATGATAGAATTTTTATCAGGGACGAATCTTTTTCTGAAATGGTAGAACTTCAATTTGAACAGCAATGTTGTGAACATAAAATGGAACTTATTTCTCATTCTATGCCTCTTGTTCTTTGTGGTATATACTTTTTAAATGGTATGAATTAACTTTTATGTTCTTACCTAACCATGATTCATCATTTTTAAATGTTTTATATTTTATAATTTTTCAACTACTTTGGCCATGAAATATTTTTTCATTCTGTAATGTACAATTATAAATTTTAATAAGCTACTGATATAGTTATTGACTGCTTAGTAGATGAACTATATTGTTATATTAGCCCTGTAGTAAGATAATATTCTTAAACTTTCATTATTTTTTACATCTTTTGTTAATTTTGATTTTGTATATTTTTAGGTTGTCTATATTATGATAAATATAGCCAGTTAATGGTTTTGTGAAGACTCTTGTGATAAAAGCATATTTAAATCATTAAAGTAGAAGTAATGAATTAATGGAAGGTAATGTAAATATCTAATATATTTAAAAAATGTGTTTATTTTCTAAATATTTTCAATACAGCTTTTATTACTTCTTTTTTTTTTTTCTTGTAGGTGAAGTTTATTGGTTTAAAAATTATGATGGAAGTATTATTTATATAATGTGAATAGTCTCATTTACTAAGATAATTAAAGGTTTATGTATTGTTGTATAGAAAAGATGTAAATATGGAGTATCACTCCAATAAATAAATAATTAAATTTTTGTTGTTAATTTTTTAAATAAATAAATTTGAACAAATAAATGTTACATTTGTTATGTGTAATGCATTATTTCTTATGTTCTCACATTATTTTTGTTAATTATGCAAATAGTTAAAAATAAAGGAGTACCAAGATCTCAAAATTTTATTTTTTATATTGAATTTTTATGTAAAAATATTACTACTTCAATTATTTTGGCGTTGTTTTATAATTATATTAATCAAAAGTTGATGCAGAATTTAATTTAGTATTTCTTTTTTATCTATTGTTTTTAAACATAGAAGCTTTGCTGTTTACTTTTTTTTGTTTAATTTTTTTCCTTCCATTTACCTATTTATGAATTATGAATTAAGGGAAAGTATTTTGCTTGCGAAAATTTTCTAATCCAAAATTTTCAAGTACATTCATGAAATACATGTTATAAGATTCCCTATATCCAAATAACAAAGTCTCCCTAAAAGATCAGTTGGTATGTGGGTAAGTCTAGCACAAAAATTAATAGTCATATAAAACTATTATAACATATTTATGACAGTTTAATGTCTGGGATGTTAAGCAACCTTTTCACAAAAAACAACTTACTATGAGTGCTACTTTATATTGTTGATTTTACCATGTTCAAGGAAACTGCTCAAATGATTTTGACTACACTCATATAATTGTATAATTAAATGAAAAATTAGTCTAGGTGGCGGTCAGTTAAAAGAAACAATTAAATAATTTTAACTATTTATTGTCTGCCAACGTTTTGACACCCATTGTGGGTCATCATCAGGGCAAATTGTAGATAGGAGCTAACAACTGTGACTCAATGGCTCAAAACATTGGCAGACAATAAATCGTTAAAATTATTTAATTGCTTCTTTTTACTGATCGCCACCCGGACTAATTTCCTGTAACTCTCAACAGTCAACTATTAATATCCATAAATGAGCTTTAATATCATTTTGGTTTTATCCTCATCAAGTCTGTCAGATATTAAATGCTAAATTGTTTTGTTTATTTGAAATAATTGACTATCTCCTGTTGTTTTCAGTAATAAATAATGTATAAGCATAAACTATGAAATGTCAATTTTTCTTTCTTTTATTTTTTGGGAAGTAGGAACAGTAAATTTGAAAAGAAAAATATATCTTACTTATGAAATCATTATCAAATGTAATGTCATGAAAAGTGTTTGGACAAGTGATTGTGTTTACTGTAGACTATAATTTAATTTGTTATATAATTATCATAATTTGTTTGGGCCATCTAAGGACCATGGTGCTTTTTTTACAGCTGTTGCCTTCCACTTTGTTATTCTTGGTTGATTGTTGATTTATTTTATGGGCGGTTTGTTATATTATTTAGTGTAAAATACCTTTTTTAACATTGAAAAATATATATATATATATATATATATATTTGTTTAGCAGGAATTATGTTTTTTTCACAATTATATGTTTTGTCAGTAAAAAAAGGGAATTGAATAAAAATTAGTTGTTTCATTTTTTTTTGTAATTGTATAAAAAAAATTGTATATTAGGAATAAGCTTTATGAATTTCTCTCTAACCAAGCACAGTACTAACTTTGTGATCTACCGTGGTTTTGATTTGATTTCACTATGAAATTAGGAAAATTACTATTTTGATTAGATTTAACTAATAATACTGCTTAAATTTATGCAATCTCTAAGTTTGTTTAATCAACTATTTTTTAAAAAGTGTATGCTCACGTACAATCAAAAATTGAGCTTGAAACAACAGTTTCACCAACTTTTTCACATTGAACAAACAAAATTTTCAAAAACATTTAGCAGGGATGAAACTAAAGATCGAAATAGGGATTTAATCTAGTCTGGTTTTGCCAACTACTTAATTAATAGTCCTATTGTTAAAGTGATTATATGTTTTGTTCTTAATCATTAAAAGAAGCAATCCTCAGAATTAATATTTTGACTCTACAATTCTATTTTACAATGTATCGTAATTATCCAATAGTTATAATAATTACAATAATTTTGACTTGTGATGAAATATATATTTTTTAACTGTATAGATAACTACTTATTTGAAGATCTTTCTATTTTTACTTAATTATTGGCTTTTACTTTATATGTTCTATTTCTTGATTCCTTATGATCAAGAACATAATGATTCAAATAAAATTTATAAATATAAAAATATTCTGTTCCTATGAATGTATTACAATATAAACATTTTAATGAAACAGATTGACACATTTTTATATTATCAATATTACATTTAGGTTTTATATTAAGCATAAACTTTGTGTTAAGCTACAGTTTGGCAAAGTTGTTCAGTCAGCCATTCTACACCTTCTTGTAAGCCTTCTCCAGTTAATGCATTGGTTGAAAATATGTGCCATGGTTTATCTTTAATTCGATCAAGCCCAAATGCTGTTGCTATTTTTACACTTGACAAAGCTTCACGAACATCCATTTTATTTGCTAAAAACAATATTGGTAATTTTCGACCAGCTACATCTGGGTGTTGAAGAAGCAAATATAATTCTTCTTTTGCTACTGCAAGTCTTAAGCGATCACTGCTGTCTACTACAAATATTATTCCATCACAATTTCGGTAGTATCTTTCCCATAGGTAACGGTATCTTCCTTGGCCTGACATATCAAATGCAGTGAAAAATACATTTTGATCTAAAACAATGCCATTGATAGAGTCATTATTAATGTTAATAAAATGATTTTGTTATTAAATAAGACAAATATTATATATATATTTATTGACTGAGATTGATTTATACGGGAACATTCTGAAAAGTTGTCAAGTTTTATTTGATTATGTATTGATGGTTGACATAAGGGTCTATTCAAAAAAGATGGTCCGGATGGCCATTAAGACTAACAAGAGATATTGGCAACTAATTTTTGTCTTTCCTTGATTATGGAAGATATTGCCTTCCATTTTTTGCATATTTAAGCAAATGTTCGCAAACTATTGTGTTAATTTTTTTTTTTAAATATGTTTTTCTGTTAAATGTTATTGTTTGAAGCAGTGGATTCTTTACATTTAAATGTAAAAAATTATAGTTAGATGATTGCTCCCATCTGTTTTGAGCTGTATATGACCTTGTTTTTATTTATATTAAATTCTAGGTCATCAAATAAATTATGACAGATTGCAACCTTTAGGTGTAAAGAACGTAGCAGTAGGCCTTCTTACCAACTAACACACTTATTAAAAACAGTAGCAGTATGATGTTTGTAATCTAAAAAGGTAGGATCAGAGAAATAAAAATTTCTCTAAATAATTGAAGGAAAAAAACCTGAAGTGGAAAGAGAATACATAAAGCAAGGAAGAGAGATAATGTTGAGTGCTAACAGTATGTAACCACAATACAACTGCCATTATTATTATTGATTAATGTATTTTCCCCTATTCAATACAGTACCTACTGCATTTTTGATCTGTCAGTGATGAATTAATGCCATAATACAAATTCTAATTGTTATTTAGATAGGAATTTATTTCTTCAGTATTTTTTTCTCTCAATATTTTGTATTTAGACTAGTTTTTAATACTGATTGATGATGTTTTATTATATATAATGTGTAATGATTGAGTTTTTGTTGACCATTGAGACTAAATGATGGATAAGTTGCTTGGGTGTACCTACACCAAAAAATCACATCAATAAGACAAATTAGGCATACAAATAAAATAAGCCTGTCGTATTGGTGTTTTCAAGTCAAGCTTATTTTATTTGTATGCCTAATTTGTCGTATTAGTGTTTTCTTGGTGACCGCACCCTAACTAAATTATCTATTATATATATAATTTTATTTTGTGAGTGTGTTTTTAGAAATGTTAAATGTAGGCTTTGCTAGATTATTCATAATTAAAATAAATATTTTTCATTTTTACAAGACTTTACTAGCAAAATTGATTGTTCGAAAATTGAAAATATTATTATGGAAGATGTATTATATTAACATCATGATTATAGTTAAAAAATATAATAATTGGTGAAATGGATGGAATTTGAAGATTATTTTCGACAATGTTTTTAAATATAAAAAATAAATATTCAATTTCTATGATTACTATTAATAGAATTAACACATCAATATAAAACTTACATTTAAAATGTTCCACATTAAGCCCTATCGTAGGAATGATGTCAGAAGATTTTTCACTGTCAGATTTTAACAAACTAACAATAGTAGACTTGCCACTATTATTCAATCCTATCATTATAACTTTTACAGATTTCTTTTTTATTCCAAAGAAGTTGCTCAGTTTATTGAAAAAATTAGACATAAGCTGCTATGTGAAGGGTATTTTAAAAAGTTAAGCTGATAAAGTAGTTTGAGAAGAAGAAAAATTAGCAATATTATACAGAGTATTTTACTTGATAAGAAAAAAACTTATTTTTATCACATTGTGTCTGTTTTGGGAGTAACCAGGCAACTGTACCAATGAGGTACAGGAAGTGAACAGTTTTTGGAGTTCGGGATATAGCAGGTATACAAGTCGACTTTTTCAAAATGACAATATTCAATTAAAGTAATTTATGGAAGTATTAATTATGGTAAATATTACGTTGAAACCAGGGACCAATAATCTAGCAAGTTTATGCTCAATTTATGGCGGCAAAATACAAAAGTACTCGCCGCGATCGAAAGGAAAAGTATGTTGTATAAGCGTGGGTATACATATATATAATTAAAAATATGGAACAGTTCTAATCAACATTTGATAGTATCAATAAAGGTCAATTGTAAATATTTCCAGAGCAATCCTTCCGAAAAACGTTACTGAGAAACAAATCAATAAAAGGATATCAATTGATAATATTAGGTTAAGGTTAAGTATGTGTTCCGATTTCTCTGAAACAAAAAAACACCTCCAAGAATGTTAACTGTTGAAATAAGCTTTAGTGTTTTAATATTATAAAAAATGTCCGAATTCGAAATAATGGAAATCCGTCCTTGATGGATATGATTGATATTGAAGCCTATTATTATGTCACTAGTCATAGTTTCTGATAATTACTTCAAAATGAGAAGAATCGCGCAATCTTGTATCGATTAGTTTTTATCTCTTCAGATTAAGTCAATATTCTGCCGAATACGTAGTTTATGATAATTATATCGACTTTAATTTGGCTATCCATTGTAAATGGATTGCATTGGATTGGAAATTGCACATTTGTTCAGTCAGCTGCTACTTTAACCTAAGTAAGAATCAACTCAACATCCAATCAGTGACAACTGTGGTTGCTTTTACATTCACCCACAAATGACACACAAGTGCTTGAACATTTAAAAAAATCTTATATATAATATATACTCAGTGCACAGCTTTTCATTTTACCATAAAGTATGCTCAATATTAAATAAATATATTTTTAATATAGACAAATAAAGAATATCAGTTTCAATAATCCAAAAGTTTTCATTTGTGATCATGACATTTTATTTATATATTGATAGGAAAATGAGTTGGAACAGATATGATAAGATTAGGAAGGTATTAGAACAATACAGCCTTAAAGCCATGCAGAGTAGGATAAATTTTGTAAAAATATGGAGTATAAGAAAAACAGGTTGCTGGGTCACTTCTGGTAATTGGCTAGTATTCTGCCTTGTATGCCCACGGTAACGGGTTCAAAACCAGCAGTTAACCTTGAAAACTATCGATGTCATCACCATTTACATAGAAACTTCATGAATAATTAAAGTTACCAATTACTGAAATCTTAAAAGATCCATGAAAACATTAATGCTTCAAGGAATTAAAAATTATATTTTCTATATCAATGTGATCTGAGGAATGTTATGAAAAAAAAATATACTATAACATGTATTAATTTGTATGAATAATATGAGTATACAATAACACATTTCTATTAATAACAGCACTATTTGATGAAGCTTCAGAAATCATTAAAAAAATATTTAATTAAAAAAGTTTGATTGTTTATTGAAGGTACATCTTTGTTAGTTACTCACTAATGAACAATATTTATAAACCTAAACATAGTATAGTCTATAAGATTAGTAATATGATAGACAATTTCACTGATAGTTTTAAATCAATTGAATTTAACATCTGAAAAATTAAGTTTTGAATATTAAATACTTGTCCATATAATAAATATGAAGGATGTGATGGTTTGTGGGTGTTGATCAAAAATAAAAAAAATCAGAAAATAGTGAAAACTATTTATAAACCAATGCTTCGATCCACATTGCGTGTATTCATCAGGGCTAGACAAAAAAAGATACAGTATAGGTGCTTGATAAACAAATGACAATGAAAAATTAACAGAAATCTAAAAAAAAAAAAAAATGAGTTAAAATGAGAAGAAGAAACAAAAATAAAGTAATGGATTAAGATATTAATATAAGTTAATAGAGAAATAAAACATAAACATTGTTAAGAAAAGTATGGAAAGTAATTTATCACATATTACCTTGTACACATCTGTTAACTGTATTTATTTCTCTATTAACTCATATATATTGATTAACTTCTTTATTAGTTATTATCAATTTATTTTTTGTTTCTTATTCTCATTTCAATTCTCTGTCATTTTTTTTATATCCATTAATGTTTCATTGTCAATTGTTTATCAAGCACCTATACTATATACTTTTATTTTTCATCTCTGGTGAAAAACTGCAATGTCCGTAGAAACTTTGGTTAATGACTAGTTTTTCTCTATTTTCCAATATTTTTTGACCACCAACCGAACCCTCTCATCTTTTACAAAAAATTAACAAATAAAATCAAACATATAAAGAGCTGTATTAAAAATAACTTAAAACTAGTGACATTTACAAACATGGGCAGAGAGGGGTGGTAGTGGGAGAGAGTGGGGCACTTCCTAACGATTGTTACAAATAAAACATAAATAAGTAAAATGATGTACAGTGAGTCACAGTGAAAATGATGCAAAGGGCTTTTGATTTATTAATTACGATTTTGACTTATAAATTGTTATAAATTACCATAGACATTTTTTTAAAGTTTACATCAACCTATGTACTAATTAAAATAGTATTCAAATTTAAATATTAATTATTGAGTCTACATATAAATTAAATAATAAGAATAAAGTGTAAATAAACACCTCACAGTAGAAATGATGCAATGTTTGTTTTCAAAGTTTCTAATCCCTATTATTGAATTTGTTACAGCTGAATCTGATTCTATTACTTGAAATATAAATAAATGCAATCTAGTTTACCATAAAACTTTGTCTGAAGGACATTTCAAACATGGACGCCATATCACATTGGGCGTCAGAGAAATTTTCATGGCGAATATGAAAAAGGGAGAAGATGCTAAGTGCGAAAACATAAAATAAACAACAAGGAAAGATTGAAGAAAAAAAAACTCTTAAGGATGAATGGGAGAAGATCCAGCCTGGATACACTGAAAATCTAGTTGTCTCTATGCCAAATCTTTTGAAGCAGGTGTTAATTAATACAGCACTTAATTCTAAATGTTTACTATTTCAAAATTAATTTCTGATGTACATACGTACATTATAGACCTGGTATTTTTCATTTGCATCAATTTCATTGTGAGGTGTTTTTATTTATTTTGTTTTTAATTATTAAATTAAAATTCAACTATAAGTTTTTTTTTGTTTACTGTAAATGGCGTTTTAATAAGTTCATTGTTTAATTTATTTACTTCTAAAAATTGGTAATTTTATTTAAGAAATCCTTTGCACCATTTTCACCGTGACTCACTGTATATAGATAAAAGGTGTGTTTATTTAATGAGAACAGAAAGTGTTTTTATTTATGAGAACGGACTTAAATTTCCTTTTCATATGTATTTAGATAGTGTTAAACAAATAAAGTTATATTTTCAATCAACTCTCCTCCCTCCCCTCTAACAAAAATCTGAACAATAAAGGTTAGATTTTTTACGATCAGTTATGTATTTCTTCTCAAACCATTAAATGACATTATTTTAAAATAACTTATTGAACTTGAAATTATCTTTAATTAATTTGTTATTTGAACACTAAAAGTTAGATGTATTAGGATCATATTTCTTCTCAAACCATTAGATGACCTTATTTTTCATCATAGAAGCAACCTAGAAATAAAAAAATTAATGATAGAATCAAAGAAAGAAAATTAGGAAAAAAATTATTTCTCTATTATATAAAATAGCTCTTATCATTCTATTTACGATTAGAATCGGATTTTTTTTAACAATTCGGAATAAGAACTTTATTATTGTAATTTTCGTAAGTAACAATAATATTCTTAAAATTGTTTCCATAAAAAAATGAATTATTTGAGAAATACATACTTTTTATGTTTTTTTACATACAACTATCTAATTTCAATAAAGCACAAACTTCAAAATAATTTGGTAAATTATACCATTAATAAATTTATTATTATTTTTCTTTATTTTGTAAGAAGTTGGTTGTAGTCATAGAAACACTTCAATTAAGTGAACTTAATTTATTTTGCCAACATAGCTTTTCAGCCTCAGTCGTCGCAGGCCATCTTCAGGTCTATGAAAAACAAAAGATAACAACCAGTTTTTTTTACAATATATAAAGGAAAAACATGTATAACAAATAATAAGACAGTATAGTATATGGTTCTCCTTATACTGTCTACTTACTTTATATTCATATTTTTTCTTTATACATTGTTCTAAAAAAACTTGTTATTATTATCTTTTGTTTTTCATAGCCCTGAAGATGGCCGTAATGTTGGCACATAAATTAAGGTCACTTAATTGAAGTGTTTGTGTGACTGCACCACTCCCAACCAACTTCTCCTTATATTCTAATAACTTATATTATATGTTAGGTACAAAGAGCCTGAAACAAATACTAAATAATAATATTGTAAATAAAGTAATTCAAGCGTAAAAATAAAGGGAATAAATTGTTCGAATAATAAATTATTAATAAATAAATTAATAATAAATAAATTGAATAAATGATTCGAAGATCATTCTTACTATTTATGCCCATAATGCCTATATGCTTGCTTTATACCACTATATGTCTACCTGCATTATCCTAATTAGTTTAGAAATCAATTGGGTTAGCTAAATAATGAAACGCTTTTTCATTATATAAAATGTTAATATCTGATGGTATTTAATCTTTAAGCATTGTAACAATATGAAGTAAGAATGGTTGACTGTGCAGTAAGGAGAAATTAGTTGAGGGTGCAGTCCAATTAACGGGGGAGCCCGTGGCTGAGTGGCTAGCGCGCTTGTCTCTCATACTAGAAGTTGTGAGTTCGAATCCCAGTACCGGCGGGGCTTTTATAATGATGTAATTAAATGGGGATTCACTCATAGCCTCTCCCCCGGGTATGTGAGCCCCGCCAGCCAAATGGTGGCCACATACAAAATTAGGCGTAGGGAGTGATGACCCTACTCTACAAAATACATCGAGAACTGTGAGTGTAATCCCCAGGAAATTACACCGCGAGGCCCAGGGTCTACACGGCCTGTCGCGCCACTGAAAGAAAGAAAGAAAAGCAGTCCAATTAGCACACAATTAAATAGAAACTTAATTTAATAGTGCCGACGTTTCGGCCTAAATTTTAGGCCTTCTTCAGGGCTATTGTAGGAGTGAGATTAACACCTCATTTGGCGACCTCAGAAATTTAATGGGCTGTAAAAAAAAAAATAATAAAATAAAACCGTCGGCACATAATTAAAATAGCACTTGTTTTAAATGTGTTTCTAATTTATGACCGCACCCCCAACCAACTTCCTTATCTAAAAAAACAACAACATGTATTTTAATAAAATTAATATACAAAATATAAACATTGTGGTGTTCTGCAACTACCCATCCTTCGAAAGTTGCGTGATGCGATGCAGGTAGGTACCACTCATTTGGTTGGATATCGAAAAATAGCTAAACCACTATTTCAACTTCATGAAATGTATTACTTTTAAGTTGGCCATGGATCGAAACTAATAAAATTCTAATGGAAAAAGGTCGGACTGGTGGTTGTGGAAAAAGTTCGGTATGATTGAGATTTCAAAATTTTTCCTAAGTCGTCAGTCGGGTACTATATGTGGCGTAGCAGTCCAAAGCTCCTTTTTATCTTACCTAAAGTGTGTATATGGCTACACACGGTGCCTTTGGACACTATACTATCTTTAGAGAGATTAGGAGTACTTTTGGAAGGTTTCGATCTTACAACTTGCTAGAACCTCATCAGTCTTGAGATGCTCCCTTTCCAAGGACGTATCTCCATTATAACATTTTTGAAACCAACACCGTGAAACTCTCATTATGTTAATAAAATATCGCGTATCGATCAACTATTGCAACTATATAGATCTATATGGGTACTACCTATATACTACACTATCTATTTATAGTTATTGAACCACTGAAGATGCAAAATATCAAATGGTGAGTAAAAACGATGGTCTTAACAAAAATTACGACCTTTATATAAAATCTCTGGCGAAAGGGTATACATTACCAAAAAATAATTTGCTATTTTGTTGGTAAAGAGCTTGTGTCATTGTAGTGGAGTAAACAGTTCAGAAATTTAATAGCTAGAAACCCATCTTAATTGCTGACAAGCCAAACTAAAATCTATCTTAGGCAGTTTTACATATCTTTTAAAATAAAACATAAATTATTAATGTTCTCGAGCGACGGGAAAATATTTCAAAATAATATTTCCAGTCCATTATTTTTCTAGATTATGAATTTCCATAGTTTTTTATGTGTTTAATAGCCCAGCTAGTTGGTTACCAAAACGAAAAACACAATATTGATCAAGTGATAAGGGAACAGCAAGAGAAGACGCTTTAGTTGAGTCAACAGTTTCGGTGTTTTTTTTAAGATTGAGAATTCGTATCTTTAATAGAATGAATAAAATACCTTCAATAGAATGAGATAAAATTGTTGCTTAAAAAAAAAAAAAAAAAAAGAAGTGTTCGTGCTGAAACACATTAGAATATGCTTAGGCGATGTAAACAGTTTTGACACGTTTATATAATGTTATCAGCCTCAAGTCCAAATTTTAGTAAGTTAACATTATTTAAATAATTCTAAAAAGGTAGTTCATACCTTTTTATTAATTATGTGAGTAACTGTTTATACATATGGTTAAATATTTGCTCTTTATAAAGAAGTTAATGAAGTATAATATAAATAATAATATCATAATTTCATACCTGTAAAGTTAAAAAAAATGAACTTGTGAACCAAAACTATTCTTCAATATCTATAGAAATGTTTTTATCATGGTATCTAACACAACCATGATAAAGAAAACCAGCTTTTTGTTTCGCCATTGATATCCAGAGTTACTTTTAATTTTCTTCCATTTTAGTAAGCTCATACGAATGCGTTATTTTCTTGAACATTTGGGCTCGCCGGAGCTATCTGACGCAGTGGGATGTGGTCTCAACGAAGGTGTGATTATTTTAGACTTATTTACTATGCGGTGATTTTCAAAATTATACTGACAATAAGGATCATTGCATTTTAAATAGGAAAAAAGTCCATAAGAAATTAGGTTCAATCTAGATACTCTGTTCACTTTTAAGCAATGTGGACAAATGAATGATTGCTCAAAAGATTCCATTTTAAAAAATATCACAACAGCTTGAACTTAAACCAAATTTCAAAGTTTGCCTACAACTCCTATAAATTATCATTCACTTTTGATTCGATCAATACAATAATTAATGAAATTTAATCAGATGTTATCTATGCAGTTAGTAAGAAGTTATGGTGATAATAATTAGAAAGTTATAACACTAATTTTTCTTTAATTAATCACGAAATTAATATTCCATGAAATTCTTACGATTAATGGATAACTGCAGAGATAAGATAATATACTCTTGTTTTCATAGTTTAAAATTTGCACGATTTGAAACTAGTAGCAAGTTACTTATTGAAACATGTTTACTGTGGTACAATATATTAGTGAATGAGCCTTTAAATATACTTTTGTTATTCACATTAACTCACTGATACAACAACACGTTTACTTGTGAAATGTGCGCTACTTAAGACGCCAAAACTTGAGAGAGGTTACGCACAAAGGAGGTTGGACAACTGCTCCCGCCACACAAGAATTGCTGTTTACTTTTTGGATTTTGCTGACATCTTTGTTTTCCAACAGACGTTCTGATAGAACTCACTTATACAACAACAAGTTTACTTGTGAAATGTGCACTACTTAAGGCGCCAAAACTTGAGAGATGCTACGCACCCAGCAGGTTGGACAACTGCTCCTGCCACACAAGAATTGATGTTTACTTTTTGAATTTTGCTGACATCTTTGTTTTCCAATAGACGTTCTGATAGACTGTTTACCCTCATTGTGACTAGTCGTTAATTCATATAACACTATTGAAATGAAATGAAAAGAAATTTTATTCTGGGACAGCTAGTCCCCTAAGAATAATATAAATGTACAATATAAGATTTTACTTCTGGCTATGTAGAATTTATCAGATTATATACAGCATTTTATGGATTACACATTATGATATATATGGATCTGCATATATATATAAATATATACAAGCACACACACACACACACACATCACACACAAATATATACAAGACAAAGTCATATTAGAACCGTAAATAAATCTAAATAATAAAATATATTAAAACAAAACAAAAAAAATAAATAAATAAAATAAAGAAAATTTAGATAAAAATAAAGAGGCCAGATAGCTAAGTTGATAAAGGCACGGCAGATTGATGTTCGAGGAGATGGATAAATAGGTGATGTTTGAAGGAAGTTAAGGATTGGCATGTACGAATCGACATGGGCAAGGAATTCCAAAATGAGGATGCACGTATGACGAAAGATCTCTTAAAGGAAGCAGTTCTGTGGGATGGAATGAGCAGGTTCAAGGGTTGGGATCTTGTGTTGAATGAGTGGACAGAGGAGAGTGGGGTAAACAAATTGTAAATATAGAGATGTTGGGTTTTTTTGGTTCTGAATTAGGGTAACTCACCAGGCTGAGACATGAGAGCGCCGAGGGATCTCTTCAGTCTCATCTCAAGCATCTCGGACAGTCCGCCAAACACCAGGCAGCCATAATCGAAGTGGGGGAAGATGAGAGAGGAAACTAGGAGCTGGCGGGTTTTAAGGGGTATTAAATCACGTAATCTGAGGAACTGTTTAAGAATGGCTATGGATTTTCTAGAAATTTGCGAAATGTGATTATTCCAGGATAGGTTTTGGTCGAGGAATAAGCCAAGGTTTCTAACGGACGTTTGGAAGATGATAGGTCTATGATTAAGGTAGAGTAAGGGGTGGCAGGAGAGGGAGTTGAGCAGATGTTTGGAACCGATGAGGATAGCTTTCGTTTTATCAACATTAAGTTTTAGTCCATTCTTGATGGTCCATAAATTGATACTGTCAATGTCTTCTTGTAATTTTTGGACCATCTCAGGCATTTCGGAAAGATGGAAGGAGAGGTAAATTTGGAGATCATCGGCATATAGGTGGTATTTAGAGTGAAGTATGGCATTGGGTAGGTCATTAACATAGATAGAGAATAGGATTGGAGAGAGAGCAGATCCCTGAGGAACTCCATGATGTTAGCAGAATAGGTGAGGAAGGAGGTTTATTTGGGATTATCACAGTTTGAGTTCGAGCGGATAGAAAGGAAAGAAACCAGGTTATGGCACTATCGGATATTGATAGGTTTCGGAGTTTGGAGAGAAGGATTTTATGGTTTACCATATCAAAGGCTTTTGAGAAGTCAAAGAGGACCAGGATTGATATTTTTTGTTTGTCTATGGAAGATTGAAGGTCTTGGGTAATTTTTAGGAGAGTTGATTGAGTGGAATATTGGGATCTAAAGCCAGACTGGAAGGGAACAAGTAGAGATTTTTGTTCAAGGAAGTTATAATATTGGGAGTGGGCTATTCTTTCAAGTGCGCCCATCTAGTCTGGTAGAGAAACTCTCGCTATTAACAATATACATTGTTTAATGAGTATGTCAAGAAGTAGCTCAGCTCTTCAGATCACCAACCTGCTTCTACCAGATGGTATCTCCCTAGGTCAGAGTATCTCTGCCTTTGTAATATAACGTGGTCTATTTTTATTTAACATCCCTCAAATACCTTCTCAACTTCATCCTTCCTGTCCTCCTCATAGGATGGGGTGCATGGCTTCTACCCAAGTGCACCTATGAGGAATCCTATCCGCTGCTGTTGTGCTTCTACCACACGGAGCATTTCCTTTCTAGCCAGTCCCCTCTGCTAATTGGTCGGTGCGGGTTCGCTCTCTACCTGGCAGAGTAACCTCTCACCTGTTGCTGCGGTACGTGCTTCTACCACGGCGAGCACCACCTCCTATCTCACTCTCTTCCTTACACTGAATACGCATTGTCGAGGTCTTCTGTGACCCTTTCTTGTCCCATTATAATAGCCATACCTCAAATCTTAATCTTTATAGAGGAATAAAGCGTTGTCTTTTGATTTATAGCAAAATATTTATCATTTGTAATAAACAATTGTTAATCCTCTATTTGCAAACTATGTTTGTTTTTTCCCAAGTTGGCATAAATATTTTAGTATAATTTTAATGGTGCCCATGGGAACACGCGATTTCCAAACTTTTTTTTTTAATGAGTACAAACTCGGTCATTCCACTCCTCAGGTGGCAAGGAATATTAAGCATGCGTATGGAAGTTCTAATGAAAAAACCATCCGTCGTTGGTCTACAATATTTTCTTCCGTGGGTACGGTACGATGGTAGGAATTCCGCCTCGAGGACGTACTCAAAGATAATGGAGGACGAAGATCTTAAGATAGCTGTTGAAAAAGACCCTTATAAAACAGCCAGGAAACTTGCGCCAAAGCTAGTCACAAGTAACAACATATGACAGTTCTCAGGGATTCAAGTTGATTAGATATGCAAAAAAGCTCGATTTCTGAGTGCCACACAAGTTCAACGAACCTTAGCAGTTAAAGCGTCAAGAAACGTGTTTTTCTTTGCTTACTCGGCAAAGAAACTAATCATTTCTCTTGCCCGCAATAGCATGTGACGAAAGGTGGATCATGTAAGACAATCGACGTCGTTCAGGTCAATGGTTAGATGCACAAGCCAAAACAGAATCTCTATCGGAAAAAGTTACTGTTTGTTGGTCTATGGCCGGGATCATTCACCTTTTTTTTTCTTACAAAGGGAAACAAAATTATTCAACATCAAACCGCCAAGAAATTGTCCAAATGCATCAATATTTGATAGAGCAAAAGCCGGCTCTGGTAAACAGGAAATGGCCTATTCTCCTTCAAGCTGACGCCCGACCGACCTAATGTTACAGATAGTGAATAATGTAAAGAAGTTGGGCAATGAAGTACTACCATACCTTTCATATTCTCCTCATCTATCCCCTAGACTGCCATTTTTTTTTTTTTTTGGACTTTAGAATACTTTTTGCGAGGAATATTGAATATTACCAATGATTTAGACATTGAAATTTCTTGCTAGACGTGACCCATAGTTTTTCAAATCTGGGATAGAAAACTTGGTAAGTCAGGCAGAAGTGTATCCAAAATTATGCTAAATACTTTGAATAAAATATATGTTAGATTTAATCTCAATTTTTTATTTTCTTCCTGATTCTAAAAACGGTCATTTCATGTGTAACAACCCAATACTATATAAGTTTTATTTCTATACATGCCTTACTGCAAACTTATGAATGGAAGAGTTAAGATGAGTCATGAGAGATGCTTGAAGGAATGAACGAATATTTATTAAAATCTATTTGAATACTTAAATACCATTGAGAAAAAAAAAAGAACTATGACTATAATTTTGGGCACTGTGAAGGGAAAAAGAGTATTGAAGAAGAATGTTTAGTAGGCGCTCTTGTTTCTGCAAAACGTTATTGGGAAGCTATTGAGAAAATATTGTAGGTAGAAATAATCGAGTCAGTCGTTTTTTTTTTTAATATTTTAATCTTAATGACGTTTCGGCTCAAACTTCTCAGTCATCATCAGGAAATTACTGAACCATGTTAAGCATAAACTGATTGACAAGAAAAAACGACTGACTCCTGATTATTTCTACCTACGATAATTTCTACTGTCGACTATACATCCTCAATACGAGAACATATTGGGTTCATAGTCGACTTTGTAGATTTGAGTAATTTAGTACACAATCAACCTGTTATTTCAAATATACAATTTTTTATTTATCAATGTTCTTACACCATGTAGAAAAATAACGATATAAAATCAAAATAATATAACGAGCACTTTAAGTAGAGAAGATATAAAATAATAACATCTGACTACTATTGAGCAAGTAATGAAAGTTGGACGTTTCTGTTTAGTTTTTCTTGAGGCAGTAACCTTTTATTTCGTTTATGCTGCAACTTTTACGGCAGCATTCGTCGTGAACTCCTCTCTTCAGTCTCTTATATTGCAGGGTCGACATTGCATGGGCTTTTGGATGGAATGGGAATCTGAATTCTGTTCCTGATTGTTCCAAGCTGTCCAGCATACTGTAGTCGTCGGAATAATCTGAAATGAAAAGCTCAGGTTAAATCATTGCTATTGTGTGAAATAGAATAAGTTCTATAAGTCGTTAGTGATATAATAATTAAGTGCTTTGTGTAACTGAAAGTTTACTCTTCAGATCGTCGATTATTTGGCCTTACACTTTCCATTTAACTACCTTGGACCTATCAAAACTCTTTTGGATTTCTTTCTACAACAACATTCTGGTCAAATTTGGACGTTAAAAGCCAAGACCGTCGTAAACGTTTTGGAATCTAACCCTACTTTTGTATATATTTACTCCTATATGTCATATAAATAAATCTTATGTAAGTAAGTGGAAGGTTGGAGCGCTTGTCCAGTAAGTGTTCAAGTAGTCGAAAACGTCGGGCAGTTTCTTATCGTTTCAATCTTGTATGGGGATTCCAAGTTAATTAATTCGTAAGAAAGTATGGAACATTGAGGATTTTACAAAGGATTTTGTATTGCAAGGATTGGATACGAGAGGAATTCGATGGTATAGTTGTGCCCCATAACTCTACTCCGTAATATCATGCTATTGATTTTGAAATATGTTGTTTTGAATAATTTTGTCTTAAGTGAGGAGTGAAGTAAGAGGTACCAAAATGTATCCAACCTTTGATTTGGATCCAACCACGACTTTCACTTACCTCCGTTTTCAAACTTAATTTGAAACCTTTTAAACTAAGTGAGAGATTAACAAAGTTAATTACATTAAGTTTCGATGGAAACATATGGTCCATTAAAAAATCTATTATATTATTATGAGCAACAGTTAGTTAATTTTTTCCGCTTTTCATCACTCTCCATTAAATTCTACCACTTGATGTATAAGATGATGTTTTTTCTAACATCTTTAGTTTCCCAACGGTATTTTGTACATCTATATATCGGGATACTAATAAATGGAGTGTTATGGAATAAGAAGGTATCACGCCAAACGAAAAAGAAGATATTCCACTCCTGTCTGGTTGGCACTACGCTGTATGGATGTGAATCTTGGACAGTGAAGAAATCCCAGAAAAAAAAATTATTATCCCTGGAGATGGATTTATGGAGAAGAAGTTGTGCCGTGTATCGGTTAGAAAAAATCCCCAATAATCAAATAAGGGAAAGAGTGGTGGCCGAGCTCACCATTCTCGAAGAAATTAGTAGAAGAAGGCTGATGTGGTAGGGGCACGTTATGAGAATGGATGAAGCACGTTGGAGAAATCGGAGAAGACCTCGGCAAAGATGGATAGAAGAGGTAATGGAGGATATGGCAGCCAGAGGTCTGACTGAGGACGACTGGAATGATAGAGATTGTTGGAGAGACGGGGTACTGAGGATCGGGATGTGACATTGCAGATCCCCGGAGAAAAAAAAAAACATCAATATATTCTTGTGTTCGGATAAAAAACAAATATAAACATATAAAAAAACTAAAAAATATAAACATGCTTCTTTCTCCTTTGAATTGTTAACCATTTCGTTCAACTTGTAAATTCAGCCGTTTTTTAACAATGCTAATAAGATGATAACTTACATTTTGTTCGAATCTTCAAAATTAAAGATACATTAGAGAAAGAAGATTTAAAATATCGGCATTTAAGCCCTGTCAGACGATTTCAATCAAAATGAAACTTACATTAAAATAAATCCTGCCAAATTTACATCGATTCAGCGAGTTTAATCAAAATCGTTAGAGCCGCTTTTTGAGAAAATTGTGAGAAGGTACAAGATGCATAGCATAAAGTGGCTCTTCTGGTTAGCCGATTTTGATGAAAACGTTGCTGTAACATCTCAGGCGTATAAACTCCAAAAAGGTGAAGTTTTAGTTTCATACGACTTTTTTTTCGTAGACTTTAATTACATATATGAACCAATAAAAAGAAATATTATTACGATTTCCTGATGTATTATATTGGTATTATATATTTTATTAAATATCACATCGATTTATGCTAGTATTAATACTAATTACGACTAATTTCTATGTATAATTTCAGTTTGTTGAATCATTGCAAATCTAAGATCATGTCAAAATTTCAAGTTCCAATGATCTCATACCGTGAGTGTTTTCCAATAATTATTTTCAACAGTCACTACAAACTAGTTAATCCCTTTTTCAGCTACATGAAAATAATAACAAAAAACTAAGCAACTTTATTGTATTTGTAATGTAAACAAAGTCTTTGATACTTTATGTCCTAACATGTCTTCAAATGACTTCCAGTAATATGCTATATGTATACAGCATAATGTACACATACATGAAAAAATTTAAACAATGTTATGTTTTTAAATATAGACATTAAAGTCCTTAAATTAGTATTTAAGTATTTTGTTTGTGATTGTAAGGTTGTTTTTATAAATTATTGACAAGTGTTTTTGTAAATACTTTTTATTAAAGTTATATTTTAATGTGGTATAGTACCACAAACAGACCTTTCAGAATTGGTTATTTACTCATGGGGACCCTAACTATAGAATTGAAAACTAGAATTCGAAAATTTTCACGATATCTACACTATATATTTCATATATAGGTAAGTGAAAGTATAAATTACACTAAGCCAGGGTGAGGTATATTTAAGAAGAATTTTTATAATCAATTATTAATTTTGCAGATGAATAGACTTACAGTCGTCAAGTGATTGTAGGGATGACTTCTTGAATGGAGAGTTGTACAAGCCACCACAGATCATGAAAAGTGCTCTGTTGAGCGCCTCCCCGCAGTAGACCTTAGATCGCTTGTCCTTAAATTCTTCGATGAGATCCCATTGAGCGAACGCGGTTATGAACAAGGAGACGAGGAGGAGTTGTTTGATCATCTAAAAAAAAAAAAAAAAAAGGAGTTAAAAATGTTGAGTTGGTCTATATTATATCAGCTATTTTGAAATCTCTCCACGAGGAATAATAAATGCATATCTTATTAAAATATTTTCACAAGTGTACCCGCTTCTGATTCGCAATGCTGAAATTAGAATGAGGTGTCATTTACGTTTAAAAAATCTCTGTCTGACCGATTTAGAGGTTATCGCATTGGGAGTTTTAGTTCATCCTAAGGAAAATTGGAATTAACAAGATAATATGTTTATTTTATAACGCCTATTCATTATTATATTTAATCGTCGGCAGAAATGAAAATCATAAACCAAAATTAGTTTATTTGTTTTCATATTTTAAAGAGAAGTACAGATAACTAAAAATTTAATTTTCCCATATAATGAAACCTTATGTGCTATGTATGTATTTAAAAAACTACAGAAATAAGAACGGTTCCTCTTTTATTCGGTTTATTACTATTTTATCTTTTAAAAGAACTATTTATATTACACTTTAAAAGTTAAATTTTCCGTAGGAATCCTTTTTGGTTTACAGTGAAATCTAGCTAAGCTATTTTATAGATTTATAAAACTTACCATCTATGTTAACAACTTAGTTACAATTCAGTACGTGAATTTATTTTTAAAATCTTGCGTAGTAAACGGAAGAATATAACATACATTATCCTGTACATTTAATTGTTATTACAAATAATACATGTTCATAAGTTTATGGGCCTACAAAAAATGTATATTTATGGGCTTGTGACAACTTTGTAACTCCAACGATTTCTTTTATTGCATATCAACTATTTCAAAAATCGTGTGCTTTCCAACGGTATATTATACGCCTATTTTACTAATTATGTTTTTCCGATATCTTCTTTATCATTTTTAATAACCAATAATAATTGAATAGTTTCCCTGGGAACTTGCACACGGAACATGGATACGAATTCCAATATGCTTGTTGTAAATATAGTATCCATAATCAATACATGTCAGATTAAGACGGTTTTGCTTTCATCTGGTTGGAAATTTGAATCATTCAAATCAGGAAATGTACATTTTTGAGTTATTGGAAAACCAATTTTGTAAAAGGTTTTAGATATATATTTTTTTCCACAGCTTGTGATTTTTTTCAAACCCTGTCTTAATGCACATCTAGTTGGTAAGGAGAACCTCCAGGAAAAAATCCAGCTTTACAACCACTACTGAGATTCTGCAATAACCAGAAAATTGAGAGAAATGGTACTTTCATTTGTAAATTGTACATGTTATCTAATTAACGAATTTAGACTCCACTGTAGCATTGTCATAGGCACACTAGGATATAGTGACCTTAAACTGATAAACAAACAGCAAAGTTCTTTTATTAATTGATTCTGTTTTTCAGTCAAAAATTACCAAAAAACCAACTCCCACTATATATTATATTTTCCAATAATGAGATGCTTCGGATTACGGTGAATAAAATATAATAATGATATCACTATATCTTTGGTTTAATGTAAGGTCAGGAAACGGAAAAAAAAATATGGATTTTATTGGTTTTCCTGAATATTATGATAGTTTAAATGGTTACATATAAAGTTCTACAGCGATAGGTTATCTATGCTAAGCTATCAGGATCAACTTTAACTGGCACGCGCCCAATAAACAAACTTTTGTGGGTCGAAGTTATCGACATCGTAGTTCCGGCTTGAGCCCGACATCCAGAGCCGAAGACCGGAAACGCACTCGAGAAATTCTTTTTCCCAATCCACGGAAAAGCCTGAGTTGACGAAGACTCTTCGGTCGTTCTACAGAAGATGAAAGTACTCGTTTCCCGGAGATAATGAAAAAGTTGCAATTGTCTCGACCCTTTGGCCGGACCAAATACCACTTTCACGGACTAGTATCCTGGCCAAGGGAGGGAGAGAGTTTAAGGAGGTCGCTGGTAGCTGCAGTTTCAGGCCGACATCCGGACCAACTGCAAGGTAATCTTACTGCTCCTTTTCATACTAACACGTTCCGATCATATCACAGTACTACTTGATAATACCTAAAATACTAAGTTGCAATATTTCACGACACTGGGGAATAACTGTTTTACGATAAGAAAAAATCAACTAAAAAAAAGGCTGGATTTTTTTTTTATTATTACAATTTTTTCGAAGTTAATAAATCATACTTATGTATAATTTGAAAAAGGATTCAGGGCAACAGTATAAGGTTATGTTATGTACAAGGCGCTGTTATCGGCAATTATATGAATATTGTCATACTTACTATATCAAGGAAAAGCAATTGTAATACGGTTGATCTGTTTACTCACAGGGAAGTCATTTTACTGCGATGGTGTCGGAAAGGAGACCGTAAGGTTCATGTCCATTTAATGTGTGTCGGTTCGTTTATTGACCTCATGTCAAGTCAGATACCAAGAGGGGTCGAGATGAGATAATGAGTGCAGATTCTGTCGGTTCCCCATGCAATCCTCATCAGCTTTCCGACGAAACGAAGGATGATAAGCGGCAGGGGAGAAATATATTGTTACAACATCGGTTAGACAGATACAGGTGTTACAGCGAGCGTTTACGGGCAAGTTTATGGTCTAAATGGCGACACCATACAGGTAGTATAAAATAATCAAAAAGTTTCTTAAGATCTCGTAGTTAGTTATAGGATCGAAACTAAATTGATTTATTCGGAAAAATAATATAATAAATTGTGAAAACGTTTTTTAAATTAAAATTGAGAAGATAATATTTGAGATAAACTTGCTCGATTGTTTTCAGTTTATTCGAAAATATTGCCAATTGTTCAAATATTATCGGATTACAAACCAAAAATATTAGGTAAGATCTTTTCGAATTTGGCGAACATAAATTTTACAAAAAATATCAATAACATTGCTTACGTTATATTATTATTTATTAATGTATCATTTGAAATAGGATTCTGATATTAGTTTGTTAAACATAACCTTTGCTTCTTTATTACTCCCTATATTATATCTATATAAAGAGAACATAATCATTTCGAAATCTATTAAATTCATTATATAATCAACTATTATTACACTAAAAATTATAGTAATACTGTATCATAAGTTCGAGCGTAAACATAATTTTGATATAACGACAGATGTAATAAACTGATAAATTACAAAAAAATGTTAAATAAAATAACTTATTATTTATTAATACTAATAAATGAAAATTATTATTTTAATGATGTATTCATGCAATGATATAATGGAACTTATATTAAAATGGCTTATTTCGAATGTATTCAATGGAAGTTTGAATAATTCTTTTGATCCGATGAATGTAAACTATGAAATAATTCAATTCCATTGTTACAGTTAAGTAAATTGTAAGCTGTTACCAAGTAAGTTGATAGGATGCCGTAGTTACAATGTACAACGTGATGGGAGCCGGTAAGTGGCGAATATTGTTAACACAATACTATTGGACGATGGAATTTCGAAATTATTCAACACTGTAGGCAAATTCGTATAGGTCTGCAATAGATTCCAATGAGATACTACCTTGCTTGATTGCTGTAAGAAGCCAGTGGAAGGAATGAGACAGATAGCCAGATCCTCAACATTTATATACCTCATTTTGGCCCATTTAATATCAATTAAAAGATGTGTCATCTGCCATTTATTCCACTGTGTTTGGCTTGGAGTCCTCTCCATTTACCCCACTCCCTCTCACCTTCCCCATTAAAATATGTCCACTCTATTAATAACCGATGGTTGGATGCTGTAATCAACGTTCCCTTTCCAAGAAATTCCGAATTAATTATTAGATAGTAAAGGTGAAACATGAATGAACACAACCCCTGTCGTTGACCCCAGAGCTAGGGGTGGTTTGGCTCGGCAGTCGGCGCGCACTGGGGCCGAACACCGAATCACACTGGTCTGCAACGAAATCCTCCTTTAAATAAAAATATGAGTAATAAAATAAAAATATGAGTATTATGAATTTTCTATAAAAATTATAGAAAAATTTTTAATTTATTAAAATGGAGTTTCTACATTAAAAAAAAAACATGTGTTCATGAGATGTGTTTTTTAAAAATAATATTTAATGATATTATAGAGTATTAAGAGGGAGTGCACAGTGGGCAAAATCACCAATTTAGGTGGACAAAAGTCAAGTCAAAAGTTTGGAAAATTTTACCCATTTAGGTGGACAAAATCTGAAACTTGTCCATATTTAACCTTTGGGGTCCCACATTACGAAAAAAAAATTGTGAACACTAATAAATTTTTGACTGGATTGGCGAGCGCACAGTGGGCGAACATCAAATTTATTTGCTGAAATTCAGGAAACTCTTCAAATTATAGATTGTAAAATTTTTGATTCGGATTGTTGTGTCTGCAAATAATTATGTATTACCCAAAACGCAAAAATTCTTTGTAATATTTAAAAACTAGAAGGATGAAAAAAATCCTACAAACAAATCCTTGGTGGTTAAATAGTTTTTCGTTATTGAATAGGGGTTTGCTTTCCATTTTTTTCTATCACATATAGAATTTTTTTTTTTAATTTCTCATAATTACTTGTTTTTTGTCTGACGTCGCAAAGTGGAAAATTTGACCCATTTAGGTGGGCAAAATTCTGAAACTTGTCCATATTTAACCTTTGGGGTCCCACATTACGAAAAAATTATGAACACCAATTAATTTTTGACTGGATTGGCGAGCGCACAGTGGTCGAACATCAAAGTTATTTCCTAAAATCTAAATGTTCCCTACATTTTACGTTTGAAGTCCCAAAATACGGGAAAAATAATACAAAAATCTAATTATGGCTCGGAGTTGCTAAAACCTGCAAATATGTATATTTTATATCATTTAGGAAACTCTTCAAATTATAAATTGTAAAAATTTTGATTCGTATTGTTGTGTCTGAAAATAATTATGTATCACCCAAATGCAAAAAATCGCAAAAATTCTTTGTAATATTTAAAGACTAGAAGGATGAAAAAAATCCTACAAACAAATCCTTGGGGTAACTTGGGGGTTAAATAGTTTTTCGTTATTGAATAGGGGTTTGCTTTCCATTTTTTTCTATCACATATAGAATTTTTTTTTTAATTTCTCATAATTACGTGTTTTTTGTCTGACGTCGCAAAGTGGAAAATTTGACCCATTTAGGTGGACAAAATTCTGAAACTTGTCCATATTTAACCTTTAGGGTCCCACATTACGGAAAAAAATATGAAAAAAAAATATGAACACTAATTAATTTTTGACTGGATTGGCGAGCGCACAGTGGTCGAACATCAAAGTTATTTGCTAAAATCTAAAAGTTCCCTACATTTTACTTTTGAAGTCCCAAAATACGGGAAAAATTATATAAAAAATCAAATTATGGCTCGGAGTTGCTAAAACCTGCAAATATGTATATTTTATATCATTTAGGAAACTCTTCAAATTATAGATTGTAAAATTTTTGATTCGGATTGTTTTGTCTGAAAAAAAAATTATGTATCACCCAAAACGCAAAAAATCGCAAAAAATCTTTGTAATATTTAAAGACTAGAAGGATGAAAAAAATCCTACAAACAAATCCTTGGGGTAACTTGGGGGTTATTTATATAGTTTTTCGTTGTTGAATAGAGGTTTACATTCACAAATTGCTAAATTAAATCTACAGGTAGATTACAATGTATATTTAATAACGAGTGTGGAAATATAATGTCTTACCTGTCTCAGTAATGACAATTGTTAAATAAAAGAAAAAAGACTGAGCTAAACACACTTTGAACACAATAAATGACCATCGAATAAAGATAATCCCACTGCTCGTTATTAGGCACTTGTGTGAACAGGAATGATTCACTCATTTACTATTTATTTGTAAACACGGTATGGCGGGAAATATTAGTATTAAGGGTCTTGCCAACTAATAATAAAAAGGCGAAGCACTGGAAAGTTCCAAAATTTTGACTCGACTTTTGTCCACCTGAATTGGTGATTTTGCCCAGTGAGCGCCGCTCCCTCTTAATACTCTGTAATATCATTAAATATTATTTTTTTTAAAAATATGAAAACAATAAAGGATAAAATTATATTAAAACAAATAAGTGTAATATACACCTCATGAACACATGTTTTTTTAAATGTAGAAACTCCATTTTAATAAATTAAACATTATTTTTAATAAAACTAAATGATGAATTTTTATAGAAAATTCAGTAATTGAATATTTATTATATTAAGTGTAAAGTATGTGCGAGTGTATGATAATTCACCTACTTAATATAATATGATAATTCTTTCACCTACCTGTTTTCTCATCGTGTAGCACTGCCTTCTCCGGCTTTCTCCTCTCACCATCGCAATACACACTGCAAATTTTATTACCATCAGTGCAGGGGGATTTTCTTATCGGATATTTAAAAAAAAATCATTAAATGGTAATAATGATTTTTTTTTCTTGCATTTTTAGCAAACAAAATACCACTTAAAGATAAGGAATCTCGGTTGTAACTAATACTTAAAAGCACCTTCACCAATCTTTTTTACTTTCACATACCTATCTATGAAATATATTGTAAGGGAATGTAATGCGATCGTGAAAATTTTCGAATTCCAGTTTTCAACGGAAATACACGTTTTAGGGTCCCCTGAGTCCAAATAACCAAGTTCCGCAAAAAGGTCTGTGTGGTAACTCCCGGGCGGAAACGGTAAGTTCTATGAAACTGAAATTTCATATTTAAGACAACTATACGCCCGAGACGTGACAACACTTTTTTCATCAAAATGACGTTACCAGAAGAGGCACTTTATACCATGCATTTTGCACCTTTTTTCGATCTTCTCGAAAACGGTTCCGACGATTTTGATTAAACTCACTATATCGATGTAAAATTTAATGGGCTTTAATATCATGCAGGTTTTTTCTGATTAAAATGGTCTGACAGGGCTTACATGCCGATATTTTAAATTTTCTTCCCCTAAAGTACCTTTTTGTATATTCAATAAAAATAACTATATTATCTTGTTAACGCTGATGAAAAACAGGTAAATAAATAAATTGAATAAATTCGATACTCAACTAAAGGAGAAAACAGAAAAAATATTTTTTTAATGCAATTTTTCGGTTTTAAACATAAGAGCAGTAATATACATGTATGATAGACTGTTGGAAAGCTAAAGATTTTAGAAAAACTATTATCTCATACACAAGCTTTTAAAAGTTAATAGAGAGTGATGAAGTGAACATAAAACTAACTGATTATTTTAGATAAGAATATAATAGATTTTTTCGAATTCCAGTTTTCAACGGAAATACACGTTTTAGGGTCTCCTGAGTCCAAATGAACAAGTCCCGAAAAAAGGTCTGTGTGTCCGTCCGTGTGTGTGAGTGGTAACCACCGCGCGTAAACGGTAAGTTCTTAAAACTGAAATTTCATATTTAAGACAACTATACGCACGAGATGCTCCAGAACCTTTTTCATCAAAATCAGCTAACCAGAAGAGCCCCTTAATACCATGCATTTTGCACTTTTTATAATTTTCTCAAAAACGGTTTAAACGATTTTGATTAAACTCGCTATGTTGATGTAAAATTCAACGGACCTTAATATGGCATAGGTTTCATTTGATTGAAATAGTCTGACTTGGCTTAAATGCTGATATCTTAAAAGTTCTTCCTTTAAAGTAGCTTTAATTTAATAAATCTATATTAATTTGATAAATAACAGCTAAATATTCAATTTGATAAACAACTAAAGGAGAAAAGTTCAAACATATTTTTTAATGCAATATTTATGTTATATGATAATAAGAACAGTAATATAGACGTATAATATAACCCTTATATTATTTAATCTAAATCATACCATTTTCCGTCATACCGTGTTTACAAATAAATAGTAAATGAGTGAATTATTCCTGTTCGCACAAGTGACTAATAACGAACAGTGGGATTATCTTTATTCGATGGTCATTTATTGTGTTCAAGGTGTGTTTAGCGCAGTCTTTTTGCTTTGATTTAACAATGGATATTGCTGAGACAGGTAAGACATTATATTTCCAAACTCGTTATTGAATACACATTGCAATCTACCTGTAAAGTTAATTTAATTTTAATATTTAAAATAACGAAAACCTATACAACCCCCAAGTTACCCCAAGGATTTGGTTGTAGGATTTGTTTCATCAATCCTTCTAGTCTTTGAATATTACAAAGAATTTATTGCGAATTTCTGCGTTTTGGGTGATACATAATTGTTTTCAGACACAACACTCCGGATCAAAAGTTTTACAATCTATAATTTGAAGAGTTTCCTAAATGATATAAAATACATCTATAAGCACTTTTCAGCAACTCCGAGTCGTAATAAGATTTTTTGAATTATTTTTCCCGTATTCTGGGACTTCAAACGTAAAATGTAGGGAAGTTTTAGATTATAGCAAATAAATTTTATGTTTGACCACTGTGCGCTCGCTAATCGTGTCAAAAAATTAATTAGTTTTTATAATTTTTCTCAACAAGTTTCAGAATTTTATCTACCAATATCTGTCATATTTTCCACTCTGCGCCGGCTTACGGAACAAAAAATATATTAAAAAATTCAAATTATGGGATATAATTTCCTCTCATTTGAAACATTTTGCTTGCTTCAGAAACAACACTAGAACTCTTGAATGGATCTAACAGTGAGATCGGTGTCGTAGAATGAAAGTAGAAATTGGCAAACTAATAGTAATAATAAACGATTCGTTAGTTTTTTTTTTTTTTTTTTTTTTTTTTTTTTTTTTTTTTTTTTTTTTTTTTTTTTTTTACTTCCTTCTACCTACTTCCTCTAATACATTAATCTTGAAAATAATTTTCTGGAATCGGTCAAGGTGTTTGCTATTCATATCATTATGCTGATTTATTTATTTTCTCGAAGATGTTTCGTACTACATCGTAATTAGACTGTAAATAATCCTGAAAATGAGTTTTTTATGAAACATATGTTTTATTCATCTAGTCGGACGATGCAAAATATAAAAAATACCTCAGTACTTCCATTTCTTCACACTTGCCGGCTCATGGTTATTCTCAGATAAGCTAACTCTTTTAATTTTTGTACTCCAATTAACACATCATGAACAATTGATAATTATTAATAATATATGCTCTTGTTATATATATATATATATATATATATATATATATATATATATATATATATATATATATATAATAAAATATGAAAACAATTAAAAAAAAACTAATTTTTTGACACGATTAGCGAGCGCACAGTGGTCAAACATCAAATTTATTTGCTATAATCTAAAACTTCCCTACATTTTACGTTTGAAGTCCCAGATTACGGGAAAAATAATTCAAAAAAATGTAATTACGGGTCGGAGGAGCTGCTGAAAAGTGCTTATGAATGTATTTTATGCCATTTAGGAAACTCTTCAAAATTGTAGACTGTACAATTTTTGATTAGTATTATTGTGTCTAAAAAAATTATGTATCACACAAAAAATATACTAAATATACAATATACATTTATATATACACTGCCGGTCAAAAGTTTGAGACCAACTATAGTTTACATCGATAAATCATAAATAACAATATAAATAAAATATAGGTATCTTATTATTATTTGTATTTATAAAAAAATTTGCTAATTATGTGTAACAAAGGTTTGTTATGTTATATTAATTAGGGCTTTAAGGCGTAAAACATCAAAGGTCATCGACGCCTATACGAACGCACACGTAATTGTTAGACTTTTAGAAGCAGGAGGAAATAAATAAATAATCATAATTATAAATAAACTGTATAAATAGGGAAATCAATGAGGTATGAATGACAAAATTAATTTATAAAGATATTTATAAGTGTAAATTTAATAAGTGTAAACAAAGGTTTGTGACCATCATAAATATCATGAAATAATTTGAATTAATTTAATTATTACTGAGACTTCTAAAGTGATAAACATGAACAAAAATAAAAAATGTGATTTTTTGTTTTTGGAATTTTATTTGCAGTCTAGTAATCTGCTAAATGGAATTGAGAAGATAAATTCTATTCTTAGCTTGATTCATTGATTTCTCGACTGCCAAAGTTGTAAGAAGTTAACTGTACAGGTAATTCTCGTATTACTTTTTCATTAAAGAACGGTTAAAAATAATGAATTTTACGTTGAATTGCGTGTTTATATATATATATATATATATATATATATATATATATATATATATATATATATATAGTAATATATATTTCCCGTAATTACAAAACGAATTATTAGAAGTGTCACTTTATATTGGGGTTCAAATATGAAGTATGATCTCCAAATATTCGGAGATAAGTGCAATGTGTTTATAGAAAATTTTCATGACAGACCATGAATGCATAAACGGAGGAATTAATTAATAAAGAATTTTTAACGAATTAATTAGTGAATCATAGCTTAAATAACTCATAACAATAAATATCCTTAGACGTGAAGGTGTCGGAATGTATTAGTTAATTCATATAATAAGTATTTATATTATATATTATATATATATTATGCCTTCCTGAAATCCTACCAATTCTTTTATTTATATATAACTTTTCCCTCCAAAATTCCGTATTTCCCACTACTTGGAAAAAAGCAATAGTCCATCCTATTAGTAAAACTTCCAACCCTACTTCCCCTAAAGACTATCGCCTTATTTCCATCCTCTCGAACCTCTCTAAGCCTTTAGAAAGAATAGTTCAGACACAATTATCAAATTTCCTTGAAAATTCTAAACTTCTTGATCCTTTCCAATCTGGCTTCCGACCCGGCTTTTCCACACAATCCGCTCTCCTCAAAATCACTAATGACATACACACTGCTATGGACGAAACGAAACTGACCGTGCTAATACTACCGGACTTCTCGAAAGCATTTGACTCCCTAGACCACTCCATCCTTTTCTCCAAACTAAAGTCTCTATCCTTTTCAAACAGCACTATCAGGTGGTTTCAATCATTTCTTTCTGATAGAACCCAAGCTGTCACTATTCCTAACCATCCTCTATCTTCCTTTCGAGCCCTCTCGGCAGGTGTGGCCCAAGGCTCAAGCATCTCTCCGCTTCTTTTCAATTGTTATATCAATGACCTTCCCAATTCTATCCATCACTGTTCTCACCATCTATACGCTGACGATTTCCAGATATATTTATCCTTCTCTCCCTCCGAATCACTAGTAGCATTTGCAAATATTAAAGAAGACCTTGATAGAATCTGTGCCTGGGCAAACCTTAATAAACTGATGCTAAACCCTGTGAAAACCCAGGCCATTCTAATTGGTCCCAATTTCCTCAGATCCTATACCACATTTCCAAGTCTCACCCTTAATGATCACCCTATTACCTTCACCTCCTCAGTCAAAAACCTGGGTATTACTATTGACCGAACCCTTTCCTGGAAACCCCATATTGCCCAAATTTCCCGAAGAACAATAAGTACCCTCAAATATTTCCATCGTTCCCGCCATCTTCTTCCACTATCCATCCGTAATCTCCTTATATCCGCACTTATTTCCCCCACTTTGACTATTGCTGCTTAGTATATGGTGGCCTCCCGACGGGGCTTGAGGACAGACTAAAACGAATTATGAACATATTATTAAGATTTGTCCTCAGTACTCCGAAGAGGTCTCATGTAACCCATTTTTACGGCGAGTTGAAGTGGCTCCTTCCCCCAATCCGCAGACAATATTTCCTAGGAGCATACCTTTACCAAATCATTAACTCCCAACAGACTCCATACATTTACAGTCTCCTCCAATTTAAATCTTCAGTCCATTCACTTGAAACAAGATCCCGCCATTTCGACCTTTACTTTCCTACCCATAGAACTAAAACGTTTGATCGTCGCTTAAAAACTGTGATATTTATATTACTTACATCACACTTTGAAAGTGATATTTGTTCATAGTATATATTTAAACGATGCTATCTATTCATTTATATTTAAGTTTGTTCAACACAATATTTTCGAGGAATTGTTTTTATTTTATGTTATCATTGTATATATTTTTTTTCCTTGTATATATGTGTGTATATGCGTGAGTAATATACACACATAAATTAACCCATAAATGTAATTAGTAGAAATTATGTTCCTTCGGTCTGTTGGCCAGACATACTGAATACTCAAACTGTACAAAGCTGTTATTCTTAGGGGACCCAGTCCCAGAATAAAAATTATTTTCTATTTCTATAATGAAGTTTTTTAATGACCTGTTACATTTAGGACCAACTGGTCCTCTCTTACAATGAACAGGAATTGTATATACATTTATAATTAACCTTGAGTCAGGTCCTTTACGTCAGTAATTAATATACATATATTTCTAATATTAATACTATTTGCTGTTTACAACATCATCGGAATAAAATAAAACATCAAACTTGAGATTAAAATAAAAATAAATAAACCCATATGAATGTTCCTTTCTGGCCCTTTCGACCAGTTTCTGGAATTCCCTCCCATCAAATATTCGTCATGCTTCCTCCCTTTCTAAATTCAAATACCATCTCTTTCATTACCTTTTAGCATCCCAAAATGACGCTACCTGACAATGTAATCATTTTTAATAAAATTGTATTCAATTTTCTTATTATTTTTATTTCTAGAAGTATTTATTTATGATTTTTCAGTTGTTTTTTTTGTTTTTTATTCTTGAAATTTTCTTTTGTTTCAATCGTCATAGTATTTTTTATATTGTAATTAGAAGACTTTGTTTCTTGTTTTTGTAGTATATTATTTTCATTTATGTTTTAATTAGTTTATCTTTTATTAATTCTTAGCCGATTAAAGATCCTTTATTACTGTAAAGCTTATGTTATTCTTAAAAGACTAAATATCAGAATAATGTAAATATTCATTTATTTTTTTCTTCTTTTTGTTTTATATTTAAACTCATTTAATTTCCATTTTGTTCAACACAATTATTTTTTGAGGATTGTTTTTATTTTAATTGTTTTAATTTTAATTTTATTTGTTTATTTTATTTTGTATTATGCATATATTTATCTATAATTTTAAATATTAGTTAATTATATTTATTTGTCTGTTGGCCAGACATGTATATTTTAAACTGTGCAAATTTATTATTCTCAAGGGTCACTGTCCCAGAATAAAATTTATTTTCTATTTCTATTCTATTCTATTCTAAACCCAAAAGGAAATTGTGAAATTGTAACTCTTCTTATTGTATATATAGATATATATTATACTAAATCCTTCTATCGTAATAATATAATGTTTTTAAACTTAAAAATATTCCTCATTTATCATTTCTCTTATATTTTATTTTATTTTTTTTTAAACATAATTTATTGAAATTTACAACTATACTAAAAAAAATACATCAAGTAAATATGATATTAGAAAAATGACATGAAAAGAACTTGTAGAAGAACTACCCAATGGTAGCACTCCTGTAACTAATCTAAACTAGAAGGTCTCGGGACCAACTCCTTTTCAGACGCCTCGGAGGATTGTCGGGAATTGAAGAGGAAGAAAGGATCGAAACTAGAGGATTAGGGTGGGAATGGAGTTTATCACGAAAGGAATGGTATCTAGATCGGGCCAAATCAGCAACATAAGGAATATTAGGGTCTTTGTGGATTAGTTTATTAGTTACAAAATAAGGAGCATTGAGGATTTTACGAAGGAATTTGGATTGTAGGGATTAGATACGGGAACAAATTGATGGTTCAGTAGAGCCCCATATTTTTTTAATGTTTCAAATGAGTGATTTATATTAATTTTTTTATTGAACTTATTAAATGTTCTATATGCACTTACAATGAATGATTTATCGAACATTGATGTTTTATGTTTCGGAATTAGTATTGAGTATTTTGAGGCTTTATTATTTCTATTGTGAATGTCCTGTAAGAAGATCATATTTGAGTAAAGTCGGGGTTTCGAACTTTAATATTTTACATGTAATTGATCATAAATTAAATATTCTACATCCAGTTTAACTGCTTGTAGTGGGGGTGATATGAGAGATAGATACACATATATTTTTATTTTTAATTAATTGCATCTCTACTAGAGCCATCATTCCCATTCTTTTAGCCATAGTCCTAATTCCCTTACTAAAATATGAATTTAGGCTCATTTTATTTCGCGTATACATGCTTATATTTTATAACTTTCGTGAAAAGATTTTTTTTTTTTAATACTGAAAAACGTTTTCATTCTAATTATAAAAGTCAATTGCGTGGATCACACAATTTTTCACACTCCTACCTATGTACGTGATTTCAACAAAACAACAAGTATTATAACAATAAGAAAGAAAATATTTGTTTCCGTCAATTTATATAGCACACTGTAACAGAAACATGATACACTGTTTTCGCTTAAATAAATAGTGATTTTTTTTTTCTAGCTGTTAGTACATTTTCGCTCCTGATATGGCCACATAAAAACATTCCTAATTCTTAAAATAACAAAATTAAAAAGAAAACAACTGCTAGGGAATGGAATTATCCACCGTTATATCTTTTGCTGATTCGAATAATCAGAACTGAAATAGTATTTCAATGATAATATTTTGAAAAAGAAACCGAAATTTTTTATTTAAAAGACCAATTATATATGTCAAATAGTAGATAAAAAGTCAGATATCATGATACCCTTGGCACAAGTTTTCTATTTTCGGATATTTAATCACAGATAATATTATTATTTAAATAAATTAGCTTATAATAGAGAATAATATACTTTTTAAACTTAAAAATTGATGCTTGGCTATTTTAAATAATATTTGTGTTCGATACAGGTTTATACCTGGTTTAAAATAACTAGATAAGTACGTTAGATGTCAAGGAAATATTGAAACAAAGGAATTTTCAACATTACAACATAATTATGTATTATTTGATTACTATCATTTACAACTCCAAATCATAATTACACTATTTTTCACAAGAATGTATATGTATACAAATAACTAATTAATTTACCAAAATTGTTAATGGTAAAAGTTAGCAATGCAACAAACACGTTATTGAATGTCTAACAATGTAATTATTCTGAAGTGCATTTGAGTATATCCGTTTCATATAGAAAAGTTTTATATTTATAATCATGTTTTCTTTCACATATATATAAAAAAAAACAAAAAAAAAACTGTGCCACTACAACCCATGAAGAGTCTTGGCTCAGTACATATAGAGATTCGTACTGTTTCAAGGCCAACGGCCGTGCAATGAGGTGATTCGGGCGAGATCATGCTCAGCCGCAAGGGTTTTTCCCCATTTTTGGGTACCCACTTTATAGAGGCTGGGTCTGCCCCAGGATGAAAAAACAGAATAAATAATATTCCGTCACAACCGGGTTTCGAACCCAGGACCCGGAGCACAGTAGACTAGGGCTCTTTCCACTAGACCACGCCGCTCCCTTTTTACTTTCACTTACTATATATAGTAAGGGGAAGTATTGCGATCGTGAAAATTTTCGAATTCCAGTTTTCAACGGAAATATACGTTTTAGGGTCCCTGAGTCCAAATAACCAAGTCCGCAAAAAGGTCTGTGTGTGTGTGTGTCTGTGTGTGTGTGTGGTAGCTCCCGGGCGGAAACGGTAAGTCCTATGAAACTGAAATTTTATATTTAAGACAACTATACGCCCGAGACGTGACAAAACTTTTTTCATCAAAATGAGCTAACCACAAGAGCTACTTTATACAATACCATGCATTTTGCACCTTTTTTCGATTTTCTCGAAAACGGTTCCGACGATTTTGATTAAACTCGCTATATCGATGTAAAATTTAATGGGCTTTAATATCATGCAGGTTTCATTGGGAAAAAAATGGTCTGATAGGGCTTAAATGCCAATATTTTAATTTTTTTTTTCTCTAAAGTACCTTTGATTTTGTTGATTCTAAAAAAATGACTATATTATCTTGTTACCACTGATGAAAAACTGGTAAATATATAAATTGAATAAATTCGATAACCAATTAAAGGAGAAAACAGAAAAAATATTTTTTTAATGCAATTTTATGTTTTTGAACATAAGAGCAGTAATATACATGTATAGTATACCGTTGGAAAGCTAAAGATTTTAGAAAAAATATTATCATATACTAAAGCTTTTAAAAGTTAATAGAGAGTGATAAAAAGAAGATAAAACTAACTGATTATTTTAGATAATAATATAATAGATTTTTTAATAAAACACATGTTTCTATAGAAATTCAATTTAATTAATTCTTTAATAGTTTCACGTATTTTTATCTCTAACTGTATTTGAAAATTCTTTCATTGATTTTAAAAATGAAGGTAAGTAAAAGTCGTGTGTTGCCCGCACCAGATTTTTTTTCATGAAACTACACCGCAAAATTCAAATGAACATTCACGAAATGCAGAAAGAAATAAACAAAAACATTTAAACATGTACGAAAAAGTACAGATGATGATAATTTAGAATCTATTAGCAGACATATATTTGATGTTCTCAAAGTTAATCGAAATCCCATGGTAGTAGGAAGTGTCTTATCTAGAACACTGAAAGTTTTTAATTTGATAGAGATCTACCTAATATTCGTTCAATTTGATGGGAAAAAACAAAATCAAAACATGGATATATCGATTGGATTCAACCCACCATGGATTCATTAAGACCCCCTCATCCCTACCTCCTCTAGAAAATAGAAATCAAAAGAGTTCCTCTTGATCTAGAAAGTTTCATCGATAGCAACCTATTTTCACAGTGATTAGTTGCTTTGTATCCATCTGATAGATATCCATTATTATAAAAAATAAATGAAAATTCCCCTGCCTTTAATTTTATTCGGAAAGGTGCTTTTGTAGATTCGGCTTAATATACATTGTATTGACAGCTTGTAAAAGTAATAAAAAAAATCTGGTGCGCACAATACACGACTTTCACTTTCGCTTCTTGAATGAGAATTATATTGTTTCTGCAGAAACAATTACTTTAGATTAGATAATATAACAATATAAATTATAGTTTATATTTAAAAAAAAATCTGGTGCGGGCAACACACGACTTTCACTTACCTACATTTTTAAAATCAATGAAAGAATTTTCAAATACAGTTAGAGATAAAAACACGTGAAACTCTTAAGGAATTAATTAAATTGAATTTATGTAGAAACATGTGTTTTATTAAAAAATCTATTATATTCTTATCTAAAATAATCAGTTAGTTTTATGTTAATTTCATCACTCTCTATTAATTTTTAAAAGCTTGTGTATGAGATAATAGTTTTTTTTTTTAATCTTTAGCTTTCCAACGGTATATCATACATGCATATTACTGCTCTTTTGTCCAAAAACGATGAATTTCATTAAAAAAATATTTTTTCTGTTTTCTCCTTTAGTTGGGTATCGAATTTATTCAATTTATTTATTTACCTATTTTTCATCAGCGTTAACAAGATAATATAGTTATTTTTATGGAATATACAAAATTAAAGGTACTTTAGGGGAAGAAAATTTAAAACTTCGGCATTTAAGCCCTGTCAGACCATTTTAATCAGAATAAAACCTGCATGATATTAAAGCCCATTAAATTTTACATCGATATAGTGAGTTTAATCAAAATCGTCGGAACCGTTTTCGAGAAAATCGAAAAAAGGTGCAAAATGCATGGTTTAAAGTGCTTCTTCTGGTAACCTCATTTTGATGAAAAAAGTTTTGTCACGTCTCGGGCGTATAGTTGTCTTAAATATAAAATTTCAGTTTCATAGGACTTACCGTTTCCGCCCGGGAGTTACCACACACAGACCTTTTTGCGGGACTTGGTTATTTGGACTCAGGGGACCCTAAAACGTGTATTTCAAACCGTTGAAAACTGGAATTCGAAAATTTTCACGATCGCAATACTTCCCCTTACTATATATAGTAAGTGAAAGTAATAATTATGATCCACATTTTCACTCAACATCTTGTTATTCAATACTGTATTAAATAACATGCTGACACGACTAGTTTGGTCTACGATATTTTAAATGTCATTTATATATATATATATATATATATATATATATATATATATATATATATATATATATATATATAAATGATGAAATGGGAGCCCGTGGCTGAGTGGCTAGCGCGCTAGTCTCTCATGCGCTAAAGTTGTGAGTTCGAATCCCAGTCCCAACGGGACTTTTATAAGAATGTAATTCAATGGGGATTCACTCACAAACTCTCCCCCGGGTATGTGAGACCCGTGAGCCAAATGGACCCCCAATCACAAAATTAGGCGTAGGGAGTGATGACCCTATACTAGAAAATATATCACGAAACGTGGGTGTAACCGCCACGGAAAAAAAAAAAAAAAAAAAAAAAAAAATAATATATATATATATATATATATATATATATATATATATATATATATTATATATATGTTTGTGTGTATTCACGCCATTTGTTATGGCCTGATAAGGTTTTCCATAGCCGTTAAACTGAAAGTAAAAATTCCATAATTTTTATGATATTTATCATAAGATCATTTTATGGTATTAATGTTTATTTTTTATTTGGTTTAAAAATAGTCTTTGTAAATATAATTAAACGTTTTTGCCAAGAAAGTGAAGAATAATAGAAGAGAAAGAAAAAAAAAGACGATCGTACTTTAATTATTTTTTGACTGCCTCCTGTTGAGTCCAATCTTAAGGTAGCGTCTGAACGGTGAAGATGTGCCGTATATAGACCCAAGTCTCCTCTCCTACTCCGTACGTTTGCAAACGAATTTCTTCATCTTCTCATCGTTCCCCTTGAAACTTGGAAGAGCCGCCCTGCGATCATTTTCAACAATCAAGAGAACTTCGTTCAAGTCGCCTTGCGGTAATTTTCTTCAATACTCAAGACGACTTCGTTCAAGCCGCCCTGCGGTAGTTTTCTTCAACACTCAAAAATACATCTTTACGTGAATATAACCTACCTATATCCATTATTAAAACATTTAATTTCCTAATTTTCATTCTTGTAACTGTTTAATTTTGATTCATATATTTTTTACATCTTTAAGTATTTATTTAATTAAGTTAAGTTTGTTTTTCATATTTTCTTCAATATTTAAATTTTGACAAATACAGCTTCCAAAACGTTATCCTAAGACTCAAAAATACATAAATACATACTCTATAACAAAAAATAATATTAAAAGTAAATGCGAGTTGAAATACGCATAAGCGATAAAAGATACAGCTCAAAACACGTAATTAAAACCATCCGAAAGCACATTAATAAATCCCTATATCAATAAAAAAAACATAAAAAGTAAATTTTAGTTAAAATAAGCAAGAGCGATAAAAAAATAAATAAAACTCAAAAAACGTAATTATAAGACCCGAAAACACAATTATAGATCCCTTGTAACAATAAAAAACATAAAAAGTAAATTTTAGTTAAAATAAGCGAGGGCGATAAAAAATACAGCTGGAAAAACATAATCATAGCTCCCCGAAAGCACATTAATTAATCCCTATATCAATAAAAAAACATTAAAAGTAAATTCGAGATAAATGCGTGGGAGCGATAAAAAAATAAAACTCAAAAAACGTAATTATAGTACCCGAAAACACAATTATCAACCCCTGTATCAATAAAAAACATAAAAAGTAAATTTTAGTTAATATAAGCGCGAGCGATAAAAGATAGAGCTCAAAAAATGTAATCAAATCCACCCGAAAGCACGTTAATTAATCCCTATATCAATTAAAAACATTAAAAGTTAATGCGAGTTAACATTAACGCGAGCGATAAAAATACAGCTCGAAAAACGTAATAATAATACCCGAAAACACATTAATTATTCCCAAAAACTACCCCTCCCCTATAAAAACTCAAAATCAATAACTATCTTAAAACTATATAGACGATAATTAATTTTTTTAAATATTAGCTCGTAAAAAACTGACCTTGATATCAAATATCTAAATAACAAAAAAAATGGCGATAGGATATGCCAAAATTATTTAAAAAGTCATAATTTTAATTAAACTAATTATTTTTCAATAAATAAATAAATAAAACAGAATATTTAAGGCTAGAAGTGAAGAAAAAGGTGACAATTGCTTTGGAAAAAATAACATTTGAAATGGAAAAGGTGACATTTGAAATGGAAATGGTTACATTTGACTTGGAAAGGGTTACATTTAAAATGGAAAGGGTTACATTTGACTTGGAAAAGGTTACATTTGAAATGGGAAAAGTTACATTTGACTTGGAAAAGGTTGCAATTGACTTGGAAATGCTATATACAGTCCACTAATTTTTTTATCGAACCACCCTTACAATTTGAGTTATCTCTTGAAAGTACTGTTCTTTCACGAGTCTTGTCTAAACCTTCATAGAGTTCACATCGCGGTGCCTCTCCCTTTGATCTTTTCGGCGGCCCTTTGATGTTTACAACCCCGCTTCGTCGGCTTCTTTGACATACTTAAACAGGTATGCGAGCCCTTTTGTGTGTGACCCTTCAAATCAGTGAAGCATAACTTTGTTTACAAACAATTTGACAAAAATAACAGTGATAAATAGTGAACAGTTTTATAATAGTGAACATTTATTCAAAAGTGACAGGAATTTACACGTAAGTGCATATTTGCTACTATAACAAAATTTATAATACCAAAATAAGATCTCTTTGAGACCTCAGTTTTACACATAAAGAAACTATCTTTAACAAGAGAGTCCCTTAGGAACATGGCGTCGGACGAGTCAAATTTTTTAGAAGTTGTGGAGTTTTTTAGTAGTTTAGCACAGTTGAAGATTAAAGACGCAATAAAAGAAGGCATCTATAGAAGGATAGACTCTCTCAAATTAATATTTGAGCATCTTCGCAGCGACAATCAACGTCTGGAAAAAGAGATGCAAGGAATATTAAACCTAACCTCAATGCCTCGAGCTGTTCCATCGTATGCTGATATTGCAAACAACAAACCAGGTAAAATTAAAGAACACATAGTCATGATAGAAAAAGTAAACTCAACTACCACTGATGATGCTAAAGACCTTTTCAAAAATGTAATTAATCCGAGGAAATTAAGAGTCGGAATCAAAACATTCAGAAAAACAAAAAATGGTGGATTAATTGTAGGCTCGGAATCCGAGGCTGATCTTAAATTAATTACAGCAGAAATTAATAACAAACAAGGGACCAATTTGAAGATTAAAGAATTAAAGAAGAACCGACCTACTGTTATTATAAAAAATATTCCTGAAGATTTGAAGAAAGAAGAAATTCTCCCAACTATTATCGAACAAAATCGATTACAAGAGGGAGATATAAAATTGAGAACTGTTATCTCGAACAGGAATAAAATCAACGACAAAGGGCCACCAATCAGAGTTTGGAGACACGCAGTTGTGGAGATAACCCCTTCAGCGAGAAGGAAGTTGGCTGGACGAGCGTTCGTGGACATGGCTACCTGCCCGGTGGAGGACTACTACTCTGCCCCGAGGTGCTTCATCTGCTCTAGGATAGGCCACGTCAAAAAGTTCTGCAAGTCCGCGCAGCCGACCTGTCCGCTATGTGCGGGACCCCACGCCCTCAAGGAATGTAGGTCCGAGGTCCACAAGTGCATCAACTGTGTAAGTTTCAATAGTAGAGTCAATAATAAGAGGCAAGTAGATATCAATCACTCATCAATGTCTAAAAATTGTCCTTCTTTTAAGGCGGCCATTGACAGAATTATTACTAATACTGATTATGACTGACAAACTGTACAGCTACATTAGAACTAGCCTAACCCCATACTTAATGATATGTAAAGGATGTCTTGGCAATGTACAAAAACTTTATTTGGTACTCAATAATTTTTACTTTGTCATAGAAAACATGTTCGTCACTATCAAGTGCAAGGTTAGTCTGTTATCATTTAGATTAATTTTTTATCAATCATGTGTAGACATAAGGTTATTTTAAAATTGGCACAAATTAACCTTCATCACTCAACCACTGCTACCTGGAACTTGTTACACACTATACATCGTAGTAACCTAGATATTATTTTAGTGCAAGAACCATACACTAAACTTAATAAAACATATGGCTTTCCGATAAGGTATCAGATATTTCATGGAGGTTATGGAAATCCTCGAGCATCTATTATTATTACCAACAACAACATTCAGGGAGTATTAATAAATGATTTGTCATTTGAGGACGTGGTTGTGGTAGAACTGGTATGGAACAACACGGAATATATTTTTGTCAGCGCATACTTTGATATAAATATTGAAGTCAATAAAGAGTTCGAGAAGATAGAAAACATTCTGACACGGTTTAAACACAAATACATTTTAATAGCTGTTGATTCGAATTCGCGATCCAAACTATGGTATGATAACATCACTAATAAACGAGGTGAAACTTTAGAGGCCCTAATCACTAGCTCTAAACTCTTCATAATAAATAAAAATCAGAAACTGTCCACTTTCTCATCCACCATTGGTGAGAGTAACATTGACCTGACCCTTTGCAACCAATCTATGTTTCGGTTAGTCCAAGATTGGCTCATACTGGATGAAGAAAACCTATCGGATCACAGAACTATTTGTTACAATATTAACGCAGATGTTTATTCTCATAAGATTTTTAAGCCTGAAATAAAATACTGTACTAAAAACGCGGATTGGGAAAAATTCAGAGAATTATTGGTAAAATACGTCGACTTACATTTCGAAAATGAAAAAAATTTGAACATCCCACACGAAGACATATTGATAAAGTGTCTCGACACCTTAGGCATAGAGAAGACAGTAATTATGTTCAATAGATGTCTCCGTAAGACTTGTAATATTTTATTTTGCAAAAATTTACATAAAACGTCTCAAAGAATAGTTCCATGGTGGAATGAGGACCTGAGCCACTTACGGAAAACAACCAGGAATCTTAGGAAACTCTACCAAAAAACGAAAGACAATACTTTAAGAAACGCTAGGCGGGACGCCTATCTACAGCAAAGAAACCTATATAAAAAAACAATAAAGTTACAGAAATTAAGTTCTTGGAAAGAGTTCTGCAGCAGCATTGGTAAAGAAAAACCATGGTCTTTTCCTTATAAATATGCTTCCGGTAAAATAAGGTTACCCACAATGCTACAAACGATTGAAAAACCAGACGGTTCCTTTACTGAAAATTTGCAAGATACTCTAAATTACTTAATCGAAAAATTCCTGCCAACTGATGATCGAGAAACAGAAACAGACTACCACGAAACTGCAAGAACAATAGCCAATTCAATCCCGGAAACTGAATTAGACGATCCATTAACAAAATTGGAAATTGAAACTGCCATTAACCAATTAATCGAAAACAAAGCATCAGGGATAGATGGAATTTCACCCTTGATTTTCAAAAAAGTATACAACATTTATCCTAAATTTATTTCAGAATTATTCAAAAAATGTTTCGATACAGGTGCTTTTCCAAAACCATGGAAAGTCTCTAAAATAGTTCTAATACCTAAAGGTTCTAGTTGCAACCAGTTTAGGCCAATATCACTCATTCCTGTTGCAGGTAAAATTATGGAAAAACTCGTTGGATCTCGATTATTATTACATCTAACAAGAAATTTTCCTCTCAATGAAAATCAATTTGGGTTCATTCCTCAAAAAAACACAGTAGGGGCGTTATATAAACTCGTCAATTTCGTTGAGACTTCGTTACAATTGAAATCAAAAATCCTAGCCGTCTCGCTAGACATTAAAGGAGCTTTTGATCATGCCTGGTGGCCTTCGATTCTTAAAGCTTTGCATGAGAAGTCATGCCCTCGAAACATTTATTTGATTATAAGAAATTACTTATCCGATAGAAGAAGCCAGATTCAGGTTGGTCACACAGTTTCTAGTAAATGGCAAAGTAGAGGCACGCCACAAGGCTCATGTTGTTCCCCGTTGCTTTGGAATCTAATAATGGATGGAATTTTCAGTGTAGTTTCTCCGGAGGAAGCTGAGATTATCGTATTCGCCGATGACATTCTTCTCCTCTTCAAATCAAATCTATTCTTTCACCTACAAGTACAATGCAATGAAGTTCTACGCAAACTAACTATTTGGGCACATAATAACAAACTCACTTTTCAACCTGAAAAATCAAAATTTATTGTATTTAGTAGAAAACATCGAGTACCAGATCTACATATTGTATTAAACAATAAACCCATCATTCAAGTTAATCAAATAAAATATTTGGGATTGACATTGGAGAGAAAGCTAAATTGGGACCTACATATTAATAACCTAAAAAATAGGCTGTTAAAAATAGTCCATGGCTTATCAAACTCCGCAGCACTAACTTGGGGTTTGAACTCCGAAGTATTGTCAACAATTTACAAAGCTGCTATTCAGCCAACTATGACATACGCAATAGAAGTTTGGCATAAAGGACTTTCTCACAAAAAGAACTTAAAAAAACTAGAATCAGTTCAAAGAATGATAGCTATCAAAATTATTAAAGGATACAAAACTATTTCATATGACGCATCTTGCCTTCTCGCTAACATTACCCCTATTTCCATACTTTCCGATGAAATACTAAATAAATTCGAAATTATAACATTAGGCAAAAATCTATTAAGCTTTCCGATTCATGAATTTGAACACAAAATTCCGTGTAAACTTTGGATTCACCAAAAAGATATTTCGAAGCCTAACATTACAGACACCAGCCCGAATAGCGGCATCAACATTTACACTGACGGTAGCAAGGATCAAGACAAGGTAGGAGCTGCCTTCCTTGCTTTTGAAGGACAGCAGCTGGTGCATTCAGCGCGATTTAGGTTAGGCCCTTATTGCTCAAACAATCAGGCAGAAATGTATGCACTATTACAGGCTGTACTCTACATAAAAAATTCTCATTATACCTCTAACTTCTGTATCCAGACAGACAGTCAAACAACACTATCGAAATTAAGGAACATGAACATACACGAAGGGCTCTTAGAGGAAATCAGACATGGACTAATAGTTTGTCATAATGAAGGTATGAACATCAGCTTTAAGTGGGTTAAAGCCCATGTTGGCGTTGTTGGGAACGAACTAGCGGATGAAGCGGCTAAAGCGGCGGCAAGAGACACCGCTCTCCCGATAGCATACGACAAGGCACCGATCAGCGACATCAAACACTTTCTGTCAATGAAAACAAGGCAGAAATGGAATACGAAATGGGCCATCTCAACAAAAGGTAGACACACCTATGACTACATAAAAACAATTGACGATCGAACTAAACTTAAAAAAATTTCCTACAAACTGACACAATTCCTGACGGGACATGGAGGAGCCAGAAGCTATTTATTTCGATTCAAACTAACTGACGACAAAATCTGTAAATGTGACGGTAAAAGCGAACAGACATACGACCATCTTTTATTCGATTGCAGTAAACTGGACAAACATAGACACAAACTGATCTCAACAGTCCTACTAAACGGAGACCAATGGCCGCCTTCGAAGTGTGACCTCCTTACAAAATATTTTTCAAAATTTTATGAATTTGTGGACCGGGTGGACTATGCAGAATTAGAGAAATAGAAACAGGCAATAACTCGTTATTAATTTTATTTAATTTAATTTCACTGTTACTAACACTAATCAATTGGTTAGTTAGTTTTTATTATTTCGTTAAGTATTTATAACAAATGAATTATTTATTATTTGTTACTGGTTTCTTTGTTTAGTCAATTAGTTAGTATTATTTTGTTAATTTGTTACAACAAACGATTAATTTATAAGTTTATATTTATTAGTTTTATTTGACTTATTTAATTTTTTATGTAACTTAATGTTCTGTAACATAATTTATATTATGTAATAAAAATACGCGTTGTATCGCAAGATGGTACGCGTAGAAATAAATGCACCCATTGCAGGGTTACTGTAATGAGGAAAACCGTACTGTTCTTTCACGGATAGCTCAGCGTATACATATATATGATGTATTACAAATATGGCAGATTAAAGGATGATTCAGAATTTGGCCCTAGGCCGAAACGTTGGAGATGGAAAAATAAAAAATCTGGTGAGGGTTGCAAACAACTCTTACTCACCTCCGTTTATAAAATTGATTAAAGAATTTTCAAATATAGTTAAAGATAAAAATGAGTGAAAATATTTAATTTGAATTTCTATAAAACCATGTGCTTTATTAAATAATCTATTATATAATTATCTAAAATAATCAGTGAGTTTTAACGGCTTTTCATCACTCTTTATTAACTTTTATAAGCTTGTGTATAAGACATTTTTTCTAAAATATTTAGCATTCCAACGGTATATTACTGCACTTGTTTTAAAAAACAAAGAATTGCATTAAAAAAATATATTTTTAGTTTTCTCCTTTAGTTGGATATCAAATTCGTTCAACTTATATATTTACCTGTTTTTTATCAATAGTAACAAGATGTATGGATAGATACTTTAGAAAAAAAAAAAATTAATATTGGCACTTAAGCCCTTTCAAACTATTTCAATCAGAATGAAATCTACATGTTAATAAAGTTAATTAAATTTAACATTGATATAGTGAGTTTAATCAAAATCGTTAGAGCTGTTTTTGAGAAAATCATAAAAAGTTGCAAAATGCAGGGTATAAAGTGGCTCTTCTGGTTGGCTGATTCTGATGAAAAAGTTTTTGTAATATCTCGGGCGTTTAGTCTTAAATATGAAATTTCAGTTTCATAGGACTTAACGTTTCCGCCCGGGAGTTACCACAAACACACACACACACAGACCTTTTTGCGGGACTTGGTTATTTGGACTCAGGAGATCATAAAATGTGTATTTCCGTTGAAAACTGGAATTCGAAAATTTTCACGATCGCAATACTTTCCCTTACTACATATAGTAAGTGAAAGTAAAAAAAAATAAGAACTGCGATTTTCAACGTAAATGTACTAATATTTTAACTATCCGATTACCACGCGAAGTCGAAACTGTACCAAATACCATTTTTTTTGTATGTGGTGGTGTATATATATATATATATATATATATATATATATATATATATATATATATATAAATATATATAATTTTTTACTAAAATTATAATACAAAAAGGTCGATGAATTATATTATTTTATGCATGTAAAAAAAAAAAGGTAGCGGCGTGGTCTAGTGGAAAGAGCCCTAGTCTACTGTGCTCCGGGTCCTGGGTTCGAATCCTGGTTGTGACGGAATATTATTTATTCTGTTTTTTCATCCTGGGGCAGACCCAGCCTCTATAAAGTGGGTACCCAAAAGTGGGGAAAAACCCTGGCGGCTGAGCATGATCTCGCCCGAATCACCTCATTGCACGGCCGACATTTCGTTTAAGCGCGGTAGTTACCACGCACGGACACAGACACAGACGGCATTCTTGTATATGTTTGACTGTAATGGTTGTCTGGCATCTATTGCATATTGGTTGTGGGTCTTTTGTGATTAGATGAATATGACAACTCACTTTTATATGATTGATTTTGTTCCCTATGGCTCCTGAGCTACTTCTTTTTCAGAATTAATTCAGGATAATCCTCACACCAGACTGAAACGACAAGAAACTGCTCGAAGATATCGATTACTACAACACTAACTAGACAAACGTTCAAAACTTCCACTATATTACAAAAGACTCATTTACACCACTATTATCAGACCTATTTGGAGGTATCGAGCTTTGGGGCTCTACGAAACCATCTAATTCCTCCCGCATCCAGTCCTTACAATCCAAAATCCTTCGAAAAATCCTGAATGCTCCTTATTTTGTTACAAATCAACTCATTCATAATGACCTTAACATCCCATTTGTTGCAGACATAGCCCGTGATAGATACTCCTCTTTTCATTCTAAACTCTCTGCCCATACAAATCCACTTGTCCGTAATTTATCTTCCTTAGATATCCCAGATAATCCTCCAAGGCGACTGAAAAGAAGGTGGCCTCGGGACCTACTGAGTTAAAATAGTTAGTGAAGTGCTACCACTGGGTTGTTCTTTCTCGAGACATTTTCATGACATTTTTTTTTTCATTCCTCATATTTACTTATTGTGTTGTTTAATACAGTTGTAAATTACAATAAATAAATAAAAAAAATAAAAAAAATTCAGGATATTATCCAGGATTATTTTGAAAAGTATGGGAGACAAGCCTTCACCTTGCCTTGGCCCTTCTTTTATCTAAATGTTTGGCTAAAATTTTCTGTCTTTTATGCTACTCTGTACTGAAGAATTTTTTCGAATTTTTTGAAGTAGTGGAACAATAGGAAAAAAAAAAAACTCATTTTTTTGTGAAATCTTGCGTTTTAAAAAACTTACTGTTTTTAGATTATTGACAAATGTGTAGAAAATTTAAGAGTTCGATCAAGCTTGTACTTTAGCATAAGATTTATGTAATCCGGGCATCCTTGTATATGTTTGGCTGGTATGGTTGTCTGGCATCTATTGCATATTGGTTGTGGGGCTTTTGTGATTAGATGAATATGACAACTCACATTATATGATTGATTTTGTTCCCTACTATGGCTCCTGAGCTACTTCTTTTTCAGAATTAATTCACGATTTTATCCAGGTCTATTTTGAAAAGTATGGGAGACAAGCCTTCACCTTGCCTTGGCCCTTCTTTTATCTAAATGTTTGGCTAAATTTCACTTTAGATTTTATATCTGTTAGAGTCAATTTTATCATATTTATGGTTTTCTGGTCCACTCTTCCATATTCTTTCAGGATTTCCATATTCACGGAATCGTAGGCCTTTTCAAAATCAACAAAGGAAATGTAAAGATTTTTCCTTCTGGTAGAGTAGTATTTTATGAGCAATTTAAGGCTTAGAATTAGCTCATGACTAGCTAGACCTTCCTTATCTGAAGTCCCCTTGGTTGTTACTTCCCTATTTTGTGAACCATTAATGATTCCGGTCTATTCAGCAGGACTTTAGAGAAAATCTACTGTAGGAATACTGTTATTATTGACGAAAAACACACACAAAAATTCTTCAGTTAAATAAAATAAATACAATTTTTTCATATTTATCCATTTTTTGACAATCCTAATAATCATGAATAGTTGATCATTTCTAATAACAAAATTAAAGGTGCTTCGAGGGAAAAAAATTTATTGGCATATAACAAAAATATATATTTGTATTGTTTCGTTTCCACTTAGTTATTTTTATTTTTTTTACTATAATATGTTTTGTTTTGTTTTTTTAACTGTAATTATTTTGTTTTTACTTAATTTTTTTTTTTTTTTTTTTTTTTTCTTTGTTGGTTTACAATCATGTTATCGGATTTAAAACTCCCGTCGATAAAAAAATATACGTACTCGCTGGCACAACTTTTCTTTTCTCTTACTCCTACTAGTGACAACCCAATAGTTCAAAAAATAGGTGATTACGACAAGAAAACCCTAAAACGTTACGTACAAAAGATGTACTACTATACTAATTTTAAAATGTAAAAAAGAAATAATAGGGGTACTCACTACGTTTGCTATAGCATGCTATTTGTGCTATTGTGCTAAACCCATCAATTTTATACAGGAAATAACTGTAGAAACTCGACGGGTTTTTTAGCAAAATAACACAAATAACAAACGTAGTGAGTACCCCTAATATATTAGCATATAACAAAAATATGTATTTGTATTGTTTCGTTTCCACTTAGTTATTTTTATTTTATTTATTTTTACTATAATATGTTTTGTTTTACTTTAATTGTTTTGTTTTTTTAACTGTAATTATTTTGTTTTTACTTAAATTCTTTTTTTTTTTTTTTTTTTTTTGTGTAGGTTTTTGTTTTCAGATTTTTCCTACTGTTTAAAAGTAACATAAGCTATAATTACCACTAACCCCTACTGTAAATATAACGTAAATGTAACATGTAGTAGGTGCAATTACCACAACATGTATAAAGTTTGAGGCATGTGGCCGTTTGTAAAAAAAAAATATTGAAAAATAAAAATCTTAAAAAAAAAAATATATATTGAAAAATTGATGGTTTAAACATTGTCTGACTATTTTACAGATAATAATACCTACTTGAAATTAAAGTCCATTTCATTTTACATCCATATAAGGAGTTAAATCAAAATCGTTAAAGCCGTTTTCTATTAAATTTAAAACAGGAACACGGCATGAAGTTTCTCTTTCAGTCGTTCCAATTTGACGAAAATGTTTCCGTAACAACTGAAGCATTTACTTATCTTATTCATCTTAAATATAAAATTTCACTTTCGTACAGTTTATCGTTTTGGAGCTAAATGTGCATTTCGGGTAAAATATGAAATTCCAAAATTTTCAAGATCACATACTATTCATTTATAGATAAGCGAAAGTAAAAAAAATAGTCATTGTGTTGACGAGTTATATTATTATCATAAAATTATTATAAATAATACAATTGAGTCATCTGAAATTTGTTTTTCAGGAAACTTGTTGCGTAATATGATTAATATAAAATTATCAAAATTTCGAGATGCCTGCTCTCTTTAAATGCCCCAAAAAAAAAAAAAAAAAAAAATCAAAAACTTAGTCGTGTTTTTTTACCACAAATCTAACCTCCTAAATAAGAAGGCCAGAAAGTAAATTACAATGTTTTTATGAACAAGAAGGTTATCAAGCTATGAACCCTGAATGAAGAGTTCAGTTATAAATATGTTTCATGGAAAATTCTTTATGATAATCATGTTTTTTTTTCTCTTTAATTTACTATAATTAATAACAAAATAAATAAATAAATAAAACAAAAATGTTGTTAGCTGTTTTCGTTATAGTAGAAGATCCGAACTTGAAATGATCTGCACCGAGCTGATAATAGAATGAAACATATACTATAACAAATTTAGTAAATTAGGAAATATGTTAAGAATGGGTTGCCTGAAAAAATCCTGCACAGACTATTTTTAATTATTTTTTAATTAAGTGTTTCAACATCATGATAATAAGAAAACTTTTACCCTGTAATTTGGTATTGGGTATTTGTGAAAAAATGGTCCTGTAATTTTATATGGGATATCAAACTTTCTTATATTCAATGTCAGATTACGTGCGGATGCAATGTCCTTTGTTTACGCCACTTATTTCATGTCGGATGAAGGAAGCAGACCTATTCCATCTTCAATCGAAGACCAGCTATGTGAAGAATGTTTCCAGAAAAAAACCTACCAAGATCCTGATCGTTGTGTGGAGGTCCTTTCTTCTTGTTCTACCGAACCTGAACTAAGCACCTATCAACTCAATACCACCACATATTGCTCGAAGTCATCGCTGTTTCCTGCACCAATAACACTTTTAACAGTACCTATGCCCTTCACACGTCTTTTAACTTATATGCAGGCGTTGCTACGCATTTTTAGGAGTTATGAAATTCGTCCTCTCATCGATTCTAAAATGTTCGGGTGTGGGCATCATCAACACCTTCTACCTTCAATACCACCAAGACTCTATGCTCGAACTATGTATCTTCGTCAAATACTTATTCGATTTTTTTTAGATCCAGGGGGTTAAGTTCTGCAGAACTCCCCAATCATTCCTTATGGTGGGCGGGGCCAGCATCATCAGTGTGAAATTATCAAGAAATTATACACAAGAATCTGATCAACAAGAAGAAGCCTGAAATTATTAAACCATCACCATCTAGTGAGTTCGGAATTTAGGTGGGCGGTATGTTTACGCCACTTATTTCATTTGTCCTCATTTTTATTATGTATTTAAATTCCTCAGAAACTTTCTTTAATAACTATTTATATTTCTTATCAAGTGTTCCTGATTATTTCTATTAAAAAGAACTATGTTTTTTAATAACAGTTGGAACGGAGTGCGTTAAAAAGTGATTATTACCTAGCCATTATACCTTTTACCTTGTTTTTTCATCTTTACCTTATCCCTTGTACCAGGTTTACCTATAAAACATTTTAGAAATTACTCATTTATTTATTTCTGCGATCATCAACTTATCAGTTCTGCATAACATAAATTAATATCAACAAGCAAATCCTTGAATCAGCTTAGCTACCAGGCACAGCGTAAGGAAATCCGTAGGACGACCCCGCTGGCCCCAACATCCTTTATTATTACACGCTATACTCAACTCGGATCTCTCTGTCACGCATTGCCACTGGCGTTAAATTTAATCTTTAAAATTAGGCAACCCTATATCAATGTGTTTGCAAAAAAACAACGCTTATATTGATTTTTTTTTTCTATTATCAAGCTGGTGCAGATAACTGATATCGACATACCCGCTTCTACCTGACAACCGATTCTTTGTCCAGGAAAATATTAGGCAACCCAACGACAGCACATTCTATACATTTGATAGTTTAAGTCAGGGTGAAAGTTTTCTTCTTATAATGATGTTTCAACATTTAATTAAATATATTTTTTTTAAAAATAATTAAATAGTCTGTCCAGGATTTTTTTAGGCAACCCATTCTTAACATATTTTCTAATACACTAAATTTGTAATAAAATATGTTTCATTCTATTATCAGCTCGGTGCAGATCGTTTCAAGTTCGGATCTTAGACTATTAAAGAAGGAACTTGAACTTGTTCTTTGAGTGGAAGAACCAGTCCGTCAGTGGGTCAAGGATTTAACTCTTCCTTCTTTGCTGAATTCATAACACTTCAGTAGTAAACTTTTTATTTATTTATATTTAATCTTTCTTTCATTATCGACTTATATGAGATAATTATTTGTCGTATGTGTAACAGTTTTAATATTCATAATAAAAAATATATTTTAATCGCGTTGATTCGCTAAACTCTAATATGGAAATACAGTAAAATTGGTGACGAAGATTGAAACGTTTTCAATTTTCGTCGGATAAGCCGCAGTAGCATAAAGTGATATTAAATAAATAAACAAACGTTTCCAATTTTAAGCAATTTCGCCAAATGTCCTTACTTACCTTGAAATCAATGAAAAGTTTTTGAAACGTTCTCACAGACACAAGAGCCTCATCAAAACGCTTTTATTGAACAGTCCCTTGCAGCAGGGAACTTTAGTAGTGCCAATGTCACTAAGTTTCATCGTTTCGATTTAACAGTTGAGAAATTTTCTTCATATCTGGTACGTTTCGAAAACTGCACCTCGATGTATCCTGCGGGAAAAATGTCTCGATATTTGAAGTTTTATAGCGCGCTAAGTTTGTGCGGAGAATTCGCGATGATTGGATCCGCTAACTTTTATTATAAGTATTCTGACCTTCCTTGCTTCGAAATATACAGTGACAGGAATGACGTCCCTAATTAGTCTAATAATAAAATGGTATTTGGCAAAGCTTAGCTCTGTTCAAAAATCCGTAAAAGTGGCTCGCTTTCTTAGCAACTAAGAAGAACTCTATAGAATCAGGAGACTTCAAACACCATACTTCCCGGTCAAGTTGCCTTTAGTTTATTTCTGATTGGTGTGGGGGCACGGGAGGCATAGGATTTGTTTTTTCGTGTCCTTCTAAAGAATAGCTAAGAATGTTTGAGCGCGTCAAAAATTGGGCAAAATTGTCGGACGGTGGAAAATCGGGAAATGTTTTGTGAACGATCCGTGTTTCAACACGATTGCGATCATTTCAATAATAAAAATATTATGTTCCTAATACCCTTAATATTATAAAATACTATAACTTTATCATAATAACATCTCTGAACGGAGTGCCCTCACTTTGGGGGATACTTATAGGAAGGGATATAGAGGAGAGAGAATAATCATAGATCAAATGAAAAGGTAGGCATTGTGGGGCACATTTTATCACTTAGAATCCATAGTTTTCAAGTACGTCTTGTAGGTAAGCTGTTATGGGTAAGTCCCAGGTGTCTTGGGCAAAAGTCCTTCAAGGCTATCGGAGGTAGGAAGCAGCACCCTTTGTAATGATGGTAAATATTATAAAAGTCATTTGCATCTCCTGTCAGGAAATACACGATTCTGGAATATAAGTTTTACATGCCATTTCTACCATGTACTTACACGTCTATTCTACAAACATTATTGATAGCAATCGTGTTGATACACGGATCGTTATCGAGAAAATCGTGGATTTTCCACCGTCCGACAATTTTGCCCATTTTTTTGACGTGATCTAGTGGCAAAACGGCCGATCCTACAATAAAACGTTACGAATAAAAAATGTAGCAAATTTTGTTAACTTTAATTGTGTGCCTAGTAAGTTTTGTCAAAAAACCCTTTGTTTTCGAGATAAAGTAAAAAAAACAAACAGAAAATGTGTCAAAATTGTTGCCCGCTAACTTCAGATTCGTGTTCAGCGACCCAAAAAACAAATGGTGAAACAATCAAAACTTTCTTATGAAAATGCTAATATGACTAGCCTATGAATGGAGATGCAAGCTTGGAGCCACCTAATTACCAGAAAAGGCGCTAGATACCCCGCTCGTGAAAGCGACATTTTTTCACAGGTATTAGACGCTAGTCTGTTTATTTGGTTCCCTAGTTTTGACAGAATTATTTATTTCATAGACCCTGGGGTACCCAAATATTGACAGAAATAACTGGCGGCTGAGCGTGATCTAGGCTTCCTTGCTCGTGTTTCTTTTCTCTTATTTTAGATCTAATCTCTGATTCAATTAAAAAATATCTACGCATTTTTTTTTTTTTTTTTTTTATTAATTTATTGAAATTTACAACTGTATTAGTAAATACATCAAGTAAATTGGCTCATAATATAAATAATATACATGAAGAGAATATGCCCCTTGGCAACACTCCACTAGGTAATTTACACTTGAAGGTATCGAGGCCATCTTCTTTTCAGACGCCTCGGAGGATTGTCAGGAATGGAAGAGGAAGCAAGGATTGAAACTAGTGGGTTAATGTGGGAGTGAAGTTTGTCATGGAAGGAATGATGCCTCGTACGGGCCAAATCAGTAACATATGGGACATTAAGGTCTTTATAGATGAGTTTGTTTGTGACAAAGTAAGGAGCATTGAGGATTTTTGATTGTAGAGATTGAATACGGGAAGAATTTGATGGTTTAGTAGAGCCCCAAAGCTCAACTCCGTACGTCCAGATAGGCCTTATGATGGTAATTTAGATGAGCCTTTTGTAGTTAAGTGGAAGGTTAGAGCGTCTGTCAAGTAAGTGTTGAAGTAAGCGAAAGCGTTGGGCAGTTTCTTCTCGTTTCAGTCTTGTGTGCGGATTTTAATTTAGTCGTTTGTCAAGTAGAAGTCCTAGATAGCGAATCTGTTCAACCGGGACTAGCAGAATATTATTAAAGGGCACTGTAGGGCAGGATGTCGTAGGTTTACGACGAAGGGTAAAGGTAATTTGGTGGGATTTGTTGGAATTGATTCTCCAATCCTAACACCATACTTCAAGGTCTCTGAAGTGGGATTGAAGAGTTTGAGAAGCAATAGTAGGATCATTATTGACTGATAACACACAAGTGTCATCAGCATAGGTAGAAAGGAAGGTGTTAGGATGGGTTGGGATATCAGCTGTATAGACTGTCTACGCATTTAAAAATAATTATGTGTCTATTTTATTTCAGGAATGCCAGCAGCATTGTTCTACTTCTTCCTCATTGCCAAAGTCTCGGCGCTAGAAAGCAATTTCCTTCAAGAGACCTTGAACAAGATACAAAAAGAACGACTGGATAATAATGAAGAGATAAATGAAACCGTAAGTATCTCCTTCATAAATAAAGGCTTTAGGTTAATACATTTATATTTAATAAGAAATATAGAAGAAAATATAAAAATCTTGTTGCAGATTAAATATAGGTGGGAGATAAAACAGGCATAGTTTATGTACAAAAGTATGATTCTCAATCACCAATCAAACAGCAAGCAACTTGATAATTAATTCATATGTTTTTTCAACAGGATCTGACATCTGAATTTAATGGTGAGATATTCTTGGGTACTGTGGAAGAATCTTTTGATAATAACCTCAAGGATCAGTCTTATACAAACCAAGTCAACGTGCACCCAGAAGAAACTGCAACATACGTACCTATCATGCAAAATATCCAAACTCAAAGTAATTAATGATATAAATAAGCACAGCCTATTACAATACTAGTTGTTTTTTTTATAGTATTAATCCTCTATTTTGTTTTGATAAAGTAACTGATATATGTCTTTAATGATTTTATTAATAGGGAGTATAAAAAAGAAAAAAAAAATGGCCGTTCACCAAATTCAAAGGACTGTAAATATTTTAATCCTTCTTAATACTTACCAATATTAAATACTAATCCCTTAAGAACATTCTCTAGAGTTGTTTAATCCAAGTAAAACAAACAAAACAAAAAAACCTCAGTTAAGTTATTTGTTTCAAAGATGAAACACGGCAGTGTTCTACGAAATTATTGTATTTTTAAGGCATTGCTCAAAAAAAGCTGCCGCTGAAGCAACTCGTGAAATTGTGAAATAAGAAGGGGAAGGTGTCCTTGGCGAGCGCACTGTACTACGCTGGTTTGAAAAAATTATCAATAGAGATACAGCGTTTGAAATGAAGAAGGGCTCCGAGCGACCATTAATGGATATTGATTTAGTTCTGCAGGAAGCTGCTAAATCAAATCCGTACTCACGGATTTGCCAAGGAGTGTGGTGTGTTGAAAGATAGTCTTAGTCCCAATCTACTCTATAAGGGGAAGGTGGAAAAGAGCAGTAGACTCGGCCCTTACAAACTTTCTCTCCAACAATCAGCTGAGAGGTGAGGTATATGTGAACATTTATTGAAAAACCATTATATTATGAAGATGGTCACCTTTGATGAAAAGTGGGTTTACAGGTAAAATCCAAATACCCGTGAGCAATGGCTAGATTGCGGTCAAACTGTTGCTCCGGTATCATGCTTTCCGTTTTTTTTGAATTTGAAAGATGTTATTCATCACGAATTTGTTTCTCATAGATACTCAATAAATATTAACCTCTACCGCGATCAACTGGAAAGATTGTAAGCGAAGTTGTCATAGCGTTATCCTGCTTTAAAACCGAAAAGAAGTTTCCAAGATTAAAAATTAAAGCTCGTTCTCACACTTCCCGTCAAACCAAAGAAAAGTTTAAAGAACTTTATGGGTTAGATAGAACTCATGCCTCATCCCCACCTCCAGTCCACACCTCGCACCATCGAATTACTACTTTTTTTTTACCCATGGCCCATTTTCTTCAAGGGAAAAAATTGGAGAAATTCTGCGTAAGTGAAATTATGCTCCAAGAGTTCTTTGATAACATTCCAGAGAATGGCATCAGCGTGGGATCGAGGAATTGACTAATAAAAGTAGATAAAAATGGACTATACTTTGAATATTAATTCTATTTTAGAAATAATAATTTCCCGACAATCCTCCGAGGCGTCTGAAAAGAAGATGGCCTCGAGACCTTCTAGTGTAGATTACCTAGAAAAAGAAATAATAATACAAATGTTTGGTTGAAAAACGGTCGTTTTTTTTTTTTTTTTTTATACACTCCATCATTTATCTTTTAAAAGTATTGGTCTCAAGTATTAAGGAACAGAGAAATATATTCTATAATACCAAGTTAAATAACCCAACATTACAAGTCTGTTTATTATTAATTAAAATCATAATTTATTTTCTTTATTTTAGATTCAGAAGAAATGACAAATAATGAGATCAAAGGATATTATTATTATTACTATCCATTAAACCACTACTTAGATCAGAACAAAGATACTGAATCAACAAAAGATTCAGATGAAATGCATGTCATGATGGATACAATGATGAAAAACACAATGATGCAAAAAACGGAAAACAAAGTTACTCCACTGTTTAGGGCCATGACTTGGTTCATAGGGACTGCTATGGTTTTTATTCTATCTATTCTTTTAATGCCTAAATTTAAAATGAAAAAATCTAAACTTATAATGAAAGATAATCATGATTTCATAGACATAATTCATAGATACATCTCAGGTAATTCAAGGATGAATTGGAAAAAATAGCAAGTAGTTTTGTAGCATGAAAAATGATAAAACAAAGAGAGGGTTACTGAGTCAAGAGTTTTACATAATATAAAGATTTGTTCATGTTCAAGAACACAACTAAGAAAAAGAAACATTTTCCCATTTTAATGTAAAATAAATTTTATTTTAATGAATTCTAATAATAGACCTAAGCCCTCCATCTAGCAAGGAGTCTTACGAATAATTAATTGTAAATTCATTACATAACACACAATGACCATGATACAGTATTTCATTGTTATGATTTAGAACAGAATTATGTGAAATCTATTAGTAAGAGTAATATCAGAAATATATTAGGTCAACATTTATACTTAATCAAATAATTGCTAACATCCAAAATATAATTCTTTTTTTTTTTAAATAATAAGGTTATATAATCTAGTCATTGCCTTTTTTAAATTATTTTCTTAGTTTACTAAATAAGTAAATGCTAGCTTAGAATAATATACAGTAAATGAGACTGGGACTCTTGTTTCTGCTTATATGTTCATGATTAGTACATAATAAATGATTAACAATATGTATATAAGAAAGTGTGAACCATGTAACTCGTATTAACATGATGTTACTTATTTAATTATTTATTATCAATCATATTTATTTTTAGATAAATAAATTGTAATTTAATATGTACCTTGTAGGATAAAATAAAATCAGAAGTAATTTCATTATAATTACTTTATTATTATATTTATACCTCTTAGGTGTTGTTTACTTTCTTTAGTTTAATCATTGTTAGGATTCCAAAGGATGTTTTGTTAAGAATAGAACCAAAGGATGCCCAACATGTATAATCTGACCAATTTGATATTATTATTATCTTTATTATATTATTTAAAATATTATTATTATTACATTTTTTTTGTTTTATTTTTATAAAATAAAGGAGTATACATTTTCACTTACTTACCTCATAAGAATAGCTATTTGATTTTAATAAATATGATGTAATTTGCTTACAATCATCGATTCTTCTTATTACTGCACTTAACTAATTGCACGGCCATTACACAACTTCTTTTTCTTTTAGTTGGCCGGATAGGCCGTGGAAGCCCTTGGCCGTGCAGTTTGGTTTCCTAGGATTCCACACCACGATTCTCGATGATATGCCATAGGGTAATCATCATTACCTATGCCTATTTATAAGTTATAGTATCACTTATCACTTAGTTATAATATTAATTATGAATTAAAAAATAATAATATATATATATAATTATACATGTAATAAAAACAAGGTAACAAGGTTGTAACACTTGATTATGAAATAGCTAATAAACCTCTGGAGTTTATTTTCACATCAGTAAATCTGTTATACAACATATTATCTTAATCCAATAAACACGATTTAAAATTGCACTAGATTGATTAATCAAATCGAATATAATGAGAGGAACTGAAGGGAATAATCTAATCAGCTAAAAATAAATTATATTTTATAGAAAAATACATTGAATGTACATACAAAAATAATAATAATATACAACAAAATGTTGGTATCAAAAGTATTTTAACTTTTTCTTTTTTACAAAAAATTTAATACGTTACATCATAATCATAAACAGTAGGAGTAGAAACATTTAATCACGTATTTCTGTTTGATTGATGTACTATTTAATGAGTTCTAAGCCCATTAATGGCAGCTAAAAATCATTTTTCAAGTCTTAAGAAGGTTTCATTTTGACCCTAGTTGCTACAATAAATATATGGCAAGAACATCCCCTAAAGTCCTTGGATAACTCAACAGCAGCCAAACATTCCATTATTTTTATTGCCAGTTGTAGTATGTTCATTAACATGCTGGTAATGATTTTACAGAGCTCTCTTTCTTTCTCTCTTGAGTTGTGTTGTGTGTGTGCCATGCTAGTGTAATGACCCATCATCGTGCTCAGTGTCAGCCTTTGTTGGCTATAGTAAGTGAAAATGCTTAATTTGTTTTTCCTACTCAAAATTTATCATATCTGGAATTATTACTAATCTCTTCGAAGAATTTGTTCTGAGAAATGCCGCCTAAAACTAGAAGTATACTCATCACATGATCAGAATAATGCAATTCAGACTGTACTACGTGAAGAAATAGAAGAAACGCTATTATTACCAGAATCCATCACATCATTAACAGCTAAAGTGATGTCAATTATCAGAAATGAAATTACTAACCTCATAAAAACTGATGTTGAACAGAAAACAAAATCACTAGTTGATGAGTTGAAAAAATTAAAAGAAAAATTTGACCAACATAATCAAACAGGAAGAGGAGGCTCATTAGTTGTACATGAAAACAGTGAAGCGTTTTGAATCAACAAAAATATTGTCAAGTTAGCTTCAGAAAAAATGAGACAAGACTTGACTGCACAAGATTTTGAATTGCGGGCTATTGGTCGAACTAAAGGGAACTCAAAGTCTGTATTACTCGAATTAAAAAACGCGAGCTAAGAATGCATTTGGTTTCAAAGAGGTTTGAAGTAATAATGGCAATATTATAATAAATCACAAAGGAGAAAAACGATGAATAAAACTGCCCGGGAACTAGCCAACCTTCTCAAAGTATAACATCACCAAGACTTGTCTTGTTATAATCACAAACTCCAACATAGTCTAGTACAACTAAGTAAGACCAATTTAAAAATCAAACTCCTCACAAATTATTAACAAATTCCTAATTTATCAACTGAGGAAACTGTACATACCGTAAATAAATTGTAACAAGTTTTTAATTTCCCCACTCTGTTTACGTCCGCCCGGTGTCTTGAAGTTTAAAGTTAATCACATATAAGCGAATGTACAGTGTCGCTGCCTATGATGAGTACCAATGAGATAGAGGGACAGTTAAGGTACAAAATCCTACATCCCTGAATCAGCACTTTCCCCCTCCTTCTAGTATTGTATAAATATCCCTCCTAGAGATGTAAGCATTCATTCTAGCCATTCCAGTAGATCTATGTAGTAGTTTAGTTCTCTGTATATAGTAGTGTAGTCCATGTAACTGTATGTTTTTACCAATTAAGTATTTTTAAGTTCATCGAGCGGTCAAGTTCTTTATATGGCGCCCGAACAGGTACTTTATCAGCCTCAGGTCAGTAAAGGTGACAAAATTTTCCTGAAGATCAAGATAAATCGAAGAAATATCCCAACAGATTTTGGATCTACTCAGTGAAGACAGCCTTGAACGGAAACTCAAGAAAGACCGAAGAAATAGTCTTTTGATAACAAGTCTTGGAGTAAACCACTTGAAGTTTGTGTTTCTACATTTCAATAGGGTCAAGAAAAATTTGATAGAACTCCGCAGAACTGAGAAAAAACTTGAGGTACATATTAGTTTAAGATTTTTTTTTTTTTATGTATGTCTAAGGATAAGAAAAATATAGTTAGGTTAGATATAAATGAAATAACTGACCAGTTAAGCAATTTATTAATTAAGAATAAAAATACTGATTTAACAGACAATATGACTACGATTAAATATTCTATGACAAAAGATGATTACGATCATATCCCAACTTATGATGGTAATCCTGAAGATTTAATTTTCTTTGTAAAATCTGTTAAAGCAGTATATGATACAGTCTGTATATGATCATATACAGCAGTATATGATCTGTAGTGAAAATAACTCTTTAAGATTACAAAATCATGCCCGACTTCTTAGTAAAGTAACATCAAGGTTAGTAGGTAATGCTAGACATTGTTTATTAACAAATATCCTTATAAATGTATCAGAACTTTTATTTAGACCATTTGCAAAAAAATTTTAAGGACTCTAGAACAGTTGAACAACTGAAATTAGAATTATTAAATATTAAAAGATTATTATTAAGAAAATATAGAATTATTACATAGAAAATATTATTAAGGGCCAAAATAGCACCCTATTTCATTTATTGATAGGATAGCACACATTAAAGCATTAATATTCTCTAGAATCTCCCTAGAGGATGAGATTATAAATAAGTACGCAGTTATGAAATTACAAGATCAGGAAATTAATTATCATATTAAAGCAAATTTACACCCACAGCTTTGTGATTTCCTAAATCACTTGAGACTTTCAGATATAGATGATATTAGAAATGCTATTCAGAATGACTGTTCTTTTATTTTAGAAAAACTATACGGACATCATAATAATTTCACACAAAAAAATAATAAACATTTTAAACCAAACAATAATTTTAACTATAATCACAATTATAATCATAATTATAACCGAAATCCTTATCACAATTATAACCAAAATCCTTATAATAATTATAACCATAATCCTCATAATAATTATAACCCAACTCCTTATTTTAATTCTAATCCTAATCCTAATTATAACCTTAATCCAAATCATAATCCTAATTTTAATTTTAATTCAAACCCTAATTTTAATTCTAATTTTTATTCAAACTCTAATTTTAATTCAAACCCTAATCCTGAGCCAATTCCTAATTTTAGTCAAAATCAAACTAGTAGAGACTCAGGTCAAAATAGGCGTTAACAGAGGCAGAAGACGCCTTTTCGCACGGGTCCTTTTAAATCCAAACTGTAATATCAGATAACGCGCCTGTACACCACGTAACTCAAGACGACGGTGAGATAAGCAACATAAGACAACAGATTGGGGCATTAACCCAACAGTTCGATAATATTTTAGGGGCCAGCCCACCGGACACATCCCCGAATACCCCTTAAATTTTACAGAACAATTACCACAATTTAATGATTTCTTAGGACAAACTTGGCTTATTGATACCGGCGCTCTAAAAAACTACATTAAGTTCCGTACCCGAGGGAACTGAAATTAACTCGGAAGTATCTTTTGTCAAATCTCCTACCGGACGCGAAAAGGGCAATAATACATCATTAATTGACCTTGCTCCAAATCTGGGACTAGACAATCAATTTTTAGTTAAGTTCTATATACGGTAGCCATCTTGGACGCCAAACAGGAATAAGGTTACACCTTCATACCCTGAAAATTCAGATGTATACAGAAGATTAGTCTCCGGTTTAAAAAGAGAATACTTATACCATGCTTACCAACTCCCAGAAGAAAGAAACCCACGAGTGGTAATTAAAAACTTGCATCACGCTACACCTGTTACAACTATCAAAGAAGAGTTGGCTAAGTACGGTTACGAGACAACAAATATAGTGAATGTCATCTCACGCTTCAAATCGCCTCTACCCATGTTTTTTGTTGATGTGACAAAGAACACATTTAATGAAAAAAATTTTGAGGTGTAATTCATATATTATACCCACGTTAAAATTAGAAGAACCGAGAAATAAAAAGCTATTCCTCAGTGCATCAGATGTCTGCAGTATGGGCATACTAAAATATTGGAAATGTAAGAATTCCATAATCATAACAGGGATATTTTCATGTTACAACACTGTTATCATGTCAACACTGCGTGTTATTCTGGAAATAAATTAGTTTGTAACCTTTCGTTGTTCGATAACTGTGTGTTATTTATTTCTCCCAATTAAAACTAAAATCCAAAAGGTTATGGGCCCAGTTGAACGTTTTCTTTTAAAGTGTCTTTTTCTAATTTTTGTACTCTAATTAATTTGCGTGGATGTGTTCCCGAGTCAAGTGATAACGGTTATTAATTATTAGTCTTTGTTGTTTTTACATTTGTTGCAATGGGTGAATCGGACAATATCAACGTCACAATTAATAAGTTTTCTGGAAACAATTATCCCCAATGAAAATTTCAAATACGGTGTGCCCTAACGGCAAAAGGTTTATGGAAGATTGCAGCAGGTGAAGAAATAAAACCAGAACCCTCAAATACAAATGCCGGTGAAATAGAAAAATGGATACAAAAGGATGCAAAAGCCATGTTCGTCATAACAAGTGCGATGGATTTAAATCAAATATCATTAATTGAAAATTGTGAATGTTCTAAAGAAATTTTTGCTAAACTGGATTCAATTTTCCAACAAAAATCTGATTTTACAAAAATGATGTTACTGGATCAATTTCATCAAATTAAAATGGACCCAACCGACACAATAATGCAACATATTTCAAAGATTGAAAATTTAGCTAAACAAATAAAAAATGTCGGTGAAGAATTAAGTGATGCGACGATTATAACGAAAATAATTGGGACTCTACCAATTAAATATAAAACATTCAGGCAAGCCTGGTTGTCGATGGATGAAAGTAAGCAGACAATTATGAACCTTACAGCAAGACTTTTGGATGAAGAAGCTTCACTAACAAATACTGAATTAAGTGAAAAGGCATTTATGGTTAAAAGGAATAATAATCGTGAGACTAATTATTTCGGTGACGATCAAAGAAGTTCTCAACCAAATTATCGCAACCAAGGTAACGTTCGTAATAATCACAATAACTTTCGACAGAATCATAATAATTTTAACAATAATGTTCGAGAAAATCATAATAATTTTAGACAAGGTCAAAATAATCATCAATTTAAACATAATCAGGTCAATCCGCGCTTTTCTTCAAATAATAGTTGGAATTTTCGGTATAATGGTCAACAATCAAAGTATTCAAAAAGATCCTGTTACCAATGCGGATCTAGAGATGGCCATTTAGCTAAAAACTGTCCCCAGAACGCCCATAAGAGTAATAGTGACGAAAGCTGTAAACCTACTGCTTTTACTACTTCTATTTCAGTTCATGATAAACATGAAAATAATGACACCTGGATCTTAGACAGCGGGGCTTCTTCCCATATGACATATGTAAGAGATTTTCTTACTAACTATTGTGAATCCCAAACTTCAGAAGAGTTTGTACAACTTGGTGATAATTCAACCCTTCATGTGAAAGGTAGGGGTACAGTTCATATTAAAGCTTTTACTAATAACAAATGGGAGAAATGTACTATAGAAAATGTTTTATACGTACCTGAGCTAAAGAAAAATTTATTTTCTGAAAGTGCCATCACTAGGAAAGGTTTTAAGATTGTTAAAGAGAACAAAACAGCTGAAATATTTGATGAAAATAATTATCTCATGGCCCTTGCTATATTAGGATCTAATAATCTATATGAAATGAAGATGACAACTGTAATCCACCATGATGCAAATCAAGTTAACAATTCTAAAAATATTCTCAAATTGTGGCATGAGAGACTAGGCCACATAAATCTCAACTCGATGAAAGAGCTAAATAAAAAAAATTTAATTCCTAATTGGAGCAAAGAAAGTGAAGAAAATTTCTTTTGTGAAGGATGTCAGTACGGTAAACAACATAAATTCTCATTTAATGAGAGAAAAAATAAAGAAGACTTACCTGGCACAGTAATATATAGTGACATTTGTGGTCCTTTTTCCCAACCTTCTATAGGAGGAGCAAGATACTTTATTTTATTTAAAGACAGTTACACCGGTTACATACAAGTCAAGTTTTTAACACATAAAAATGATGCTTTGCATTTTTTTAAAGATTATGTAAATTTATGCAAACAAAAGTTTGGTCATACGGTAAAAACTCTACATGTGGACAATGGAACTGAATACTCCAACCACGAATTCCGAAATTACTTAACTGAAAATGGTATAGTAATGGAAACTACTGCTCCGTATACACCAGAACAAAATTCCAGAGCAGAACGAGACATGCGAACCATTGTAGAATGTGCACGCACAATGATATACTCAAAAGGTCTACCTTTAAATCTTTGGGCTGAAGCTGTAAACACAGCCACATATATTTTAAATAGGACTCCCACTACCCAAACACCTGGGACCTCTCCCTATGAGCTATGGACAAATAAACAGCCTACTCTACAACATTTGAAGGTTTTTGGTTCTGATGCCTATATGCACATTCCTGATCAATTACGTAAAAAGCTCGATCCAAAAAGTAAAAAGATGATTTTCGTAGGTTATGATTCTGATTCAACCAACTATAGACTACTTAATCCTATTACTAAAAAAATTCAAGTCTCCAGAAATGTCGTTTTCAATGAGGATCATAATTTTATTACCAATAGAGAGGAGTTAGAAATCAAAATTCCTTTGGAACAAGAACATGATGACTTTGAGCTTGACCCGGTTCAAGATGTAATTCACCAACGAAATCTACGTCCCAGATCCGAAATAAAACCACCTATACGTTATCGAGTTAACATAGCACAATTAGTAGTTCCAGAAACCTATAATGAAGCTTTAAATAGCCCACAAGCTGTAGAATGGCACAAGGCCATTCAAGAAGAGTTGAATGCACTTCACAAAAACAACACCTGGAAATTATGTGATTTACCTCAAGATAAAACCTGTGTGGGTTCCAAATGGGTTTTTAAGATTAAATACCTACCCAATGGTGACATTGAACGTTTTAAAGCAAGGCTATGCGCAAAAGGATTCTCACAAAAGGAAGGAATCGACTACAATGAAACTTTTGCACCAACCGCAAGATATGACACCTTAAGAATTTTATTTGCAATTGCAGCCCAGAGAAATCTTAAAATGAAACAGTTTGATATAAAAACTGCTTTCCTTTATGGAACATTAGAAGAAGAGGTTTATATGGAAGTACCAGAGGGTCTAGAAAATCCGGATAACAAAGTTTGTAGACTACATAAATCTCTTTACGGACTTAAACAAAGTTCACGTTGTTGGAATCGCCATTTTACTGAAGTTTTGAACTCCCATGGCTTCAAACAAGGAGAAGCTGACAAATGTGTTTTTCACGCAACAATTAAGGGACATCTTGTTATATTGGCTTGTTATGTGGATGATGGAATCATTATGTCTTCCAATGAAACTGTCTTGGATGAAGTAATTAAAAGCTTAAAATTGAACTTTGAGGCGACAGTTGATGATGTTCATCAATTTATTGGGATGGAAATAGAATTAAAACAGGATGGCTCAATCAACCTCCATTCACATGGCTATATACAACGGCTGTTGAAACGTTTTAATTTCGAAGACATTAAACCTAATTCTGTTCCAGCTGATCCCAGTACAGTTTTAAGTAAAGAGTCTATACCATTAGATGAAAAGGTACCATATCGTGAGGCTATTGGTTCTCTTATGTTTTTGGCCATCACTACTCGCCCAGATATCATGTTTGCAGTCAACCTAGTCAGTAGGTTTCAAGAAAATCCTGGTCAATCTCATTGGAACGCTGTCAAACGAATTTTCAAATACTTGAAGCAAACACAAGACCTAGGTATCACATACTCATCTGATCCTAACGATTTTAAACTAATAGGATTTTCTGATTCCGACTACGCTGGAGATGTCGACTATCGAAAGTCAACTTCAGGATACATCTTCAAAATGGCTGGTGGTGCAGTTTCATGGGCCAGCAGACTACAGCCAACAGTATCAACATCTACCACTGAAGCTGAGTATGTGGCAGCTTCCGCAGCTGTTAAAGAAGCTATATGGCTCAAGCAACTTTTATGTGACATAAATATGTTTCAAAATGTGTGTGAAAGTCAAAGTGTTCCCTTGTTGATTGATAATCAAAGTGCTATTAAATTAATTAAAAACCCTGTTTTGCATAAGCGCACAAAGCATATAGATATTTGTTTTCATTTTGTTAGAGAAAAATATGAGAGTAAGGAAATAAGTATCTCATATGTTGCCACTGAAAATCAGTTAGCAGATATATTTACAAAACCTCTACCGAAACAAAAGTTTGAAAAGTGTCGGTCTTTGATTTTGAATGAATAATTATGTACATATTTTTGAATAATTGAATTAATTTTGGAATAGATAGTTTTTATTATATGCTTTATTTACTCTAGGTGTAATTTTTGTTTTTCTTCTAATGTTGCCATTATTAACAATTTGTGTATTTTCTATGTAATCAAAGTTAAAGTTGGTTCATATTTCAAGAATGATTATGGAATTATGGGGAGTATTGGAAATGTAAGAATTCCATAATCATAACAGGGATATTTTCATGTTACAACACTGTTATCATGTCAACACTGCGTGTTATTCTGGAAATAAATTAGTTTGTAACCTTTCGTTGTTCGATAACTGTGTGTTATTTATTTCTCCCAATTAAAACTAAAATCCAAAAGTTTTAGAGTTTTGGCAGACTATGCTGATTTCGTAGTGATTGCTTCAGTCATCGAAAAGATCGAGCATCCGGACTCTCCATCCCTTGCCAGTTACACATTTAGGTCTCAAGACTCCACAGTTGACCCCTCGCAAGTAGAAGCATACTTGAGAATTCAGAAGGACAATCAAGTATACACTATTGATGCTGCGGCGAAAGAAGCAGTGACCAATGAAATGGGCGAGGCCAGTGCTAACTCCTTATTTAGGTGTGCAGAAACCATAATTAATAGAATCAATGAGCAGCGACAACATGGAGCAATTCTGTATGGAAGGCATTAAGCTACCACAGGACCATTCATTCGATCACATAAAAAGCCATTCCTTAGTGACCTGACAATTGCTTATAATCATTCCGATTATGTGCAAGTTTCACCAGTTCCTAATTAGAAACAAATAAGACTGTTTATGAGTACAAAATTAGGAGACAATAGATATAGTTGTATTGGACACAAGTCCTTATCTTTACAGGGTTAAATGTTAATGTAAATATGTTGTATTTTGTGATAATTATTAGTTATAGACACTATATTAATATGACAAATGATTAGTAAACTTAAGTAGCCTAGGATAGTAAACAAAAGGTATTGCAACCACCCGCCCAAATGCGTGAAATGTGGACTGGGCCATGACAGCAGCACTTGTACAAAGGCAAGGGATAAAGTAGCAACCTACGCCAACTGCAATGGTCCTCATCCTGCTAATTATAGGGGTTGCGAAACGTTAAAAACTCTCAGAAACAGTCGCACTAGACATCAGATTCTGCAGAGATCTCCTACCACAGTACAACATACACCCCCTGGTTTCAATGAGTTCCCACCTCTTCCTCAGTCAAAGCCCTCCCAGCCACATCATCCAAGACCGGACCAGCAACAGCAAGAGCTCAAGCAGTGTACCAGTAGCACCAGAGACAGCAGTTGCGACCAGTACAAGCAGTATACCAGCAGCAGCAACCAGCTCATGCAATACACCAGCAGCAGCACACCAGGATCACAGATTTACAGGTATGAGTGGAA